>OW203764.1:20824381-21441408 GCA_934045905.1 Leuctra nigra
TAGAACCATAAAAATTGTAATGAATATAGAAAAGATTATGCTTATTCGATCTGTCACCTCAGAAATTTATTTTTTGTGTCTAAATAATTATAAAATAACTTTCCGGATGAAGCAAATACGGCTTATACTGTAGCCTGATTGGTCCGTTGGACCATTTCCTGTCCTCTGATTGGCTGATGCATTACATGTTTGAACGATTATTACGCTGCAATTTAACCTCGGAGAAAAATTCTGAGGTGACCGATCGATAAAGCATCATCTATTCTATAATAGTTACTTTTTTCAGGGTCCTATGTTTAATTGTGTATGAAGTAGATGTATCCAAACTATACACGTTCCTTATGAAGAATTGAATGCGTACACCCTTCCTCTAGTACCACATATCTACCACTAGAGTGCAGAGCTGATCTTGATTGTGCGAATAGGAAAAGTGACTTAACTCATTTTGGCCAAAAATTGACTTACCCGCTTATTCCCCGGGAGTAGTGTTATATAATAGCATTTTTGTGGTAGGTACAAACAATTTAAGTTCCACTCTGGGCTCCATAAGGTACTAAGCTCCATTCTGAGCGCTGAACTCCTAATCTAAATTGGCGTCAATTCCTATAAAAACGATGTGTTTTGAATACTGTCGACAGTTTATTTTGGAAAGATTTTGGAGGCGGTGTACAAATACGACCAATTGCGGCTGGCAAATGGACAAAGTTGGGTTGCTCATAGACATGGAACAATTGTGATTAAAAAAAACAAGAAGAAACAAAACTGTGTTCGAATTACAAAACATGTTCTCCATTATAAGGCGCGTACTTTTAAAAAATGTAATTTTCTCTGCCTATGACTCGTCATACGGTCATGCTGAACCGTGGTAAACGCTGGCTATGAAGAGAGAGTGAGAGAGAGCAACAAGTGATTGACTTACGTGTGGTACTGAGCCTGTAGGAAATTAAACTCCTCCTTGATTCGCTCGCACATCTCAGAGGCAGTGAACTTGAGCTGGTGGGCGGGTTGAGGCGGCGGTCCCTGCAATGGAAAAACAGACATTGTCACCTGAAGATCTGGCTGACTCAGAAGTAGGTAATCTTCTTTACCGACATGTAGAAAGTGCTTCAAGAAGGTGGGCGGTGGGTGTGTTTAATTTGAATTTTCGAATTTTCATGATTTTGTGAAAGATCTTATATAGTTAGTGTCTTGTATCATGGGTTCAATTGGATTTAATTTTCATTTATATTGGCTTTCCCGCTCTTTCTGACTTACGTCATCGCTAATTCCTACGTCTCTCTTCCTTCACTCTCCTTCACTTTTAGAAAAAAACAGAGCTATAAATATCCTGATTATTCCTGAATCTATTATCTTTGCAAAATGACTTCGTAATGCAATGAAACGCGTACATAAAACAAAGCAAATTACGAGTTACAAAAGTTAACATTTACTAATCCAACACAGGGTGCAATAAAAACCGAGCTAATTCTAATTCACTGAAATTCTCTTTGATTTATGACTCATCTACGGTTTTGCGTGCGGGGCATCGTTGCGTGCCATTTATACCAGTGAGAGAGGGGGGGAGAGAGCTCGTAAATAAATGCAAATGCTCTTTGCGAACTATTGTCTGTCTAGCTAGAAACGACCGCACACAACACTGTGTACAGTGATGCGTTGAGTAGACACATTTTAATGGAATTATAATACGTCCGGTCGGTCTCCGATGCTATGACTCCCGAAGAACATTCTAATCTGCATGCCATGCGACAAGATTTTATACTTGGCGGGCACGCGAGGCCCCGGTATAATAACACGCAAGCTCATGCGGTGTTGTGTCCCACTTAGTTCGTCCCTTGTCGCGTGCGGTGATAACCCCGCCAGACTTCGTGATAGTGACAGATATTTATAAGGGTTGGATAGCACAGGATTATTTATTGATTGGCAATTGATTGGTGCGTCGTGGTTGGTGCTTCGGTACTTTGGAGAGACACAGGAGTGGAGGAACGATTGCTTGACACGTTTTTGTTTGTGTAATGTTTTGAAGTGATAATATTCTCTAGATAAAATCGGAGGTTGTATTTTGGTTTATATTTAATCGTCGGTCATTACGCTGGTCATTACATGGCTATACATGAATTAGTTGGATATGCAGTGATGTTAGAAGTTTTTGTTTATTTTTTTTAATAACATCAACAATATGAGCATCATGCACATAGAAAACCCTACACAATTTCGAAATACCTAATAATAACGTGTTTGTATACAAAACTTCGGTGCTTTATTTTCTTCCGTTTCCTTCTCATCCTCAATCTCCGGCAATTGATTTTCCAAGTTTGACAGACAATTCCTTCTATTCTGGAGCTCATCCATTGTTCTATCTTCCTCTAGCACGTTTCGAGGAGATACGTTCAACGCCGCAATTCAAACGAATTCAACGACGTCCTTCAAGACGTCCCGACGTGGCCTACGGGCGTCGATAAGTACGTGTGCCGTTTTATTTCTAGAGTTGTATTGTTTGTTTGCGAAAGTAGTCACAGATTCTTTGCACATACATACTCAGAGAGCTGGTGCTAGGGAAGTGACATTAGAATTCTTCGCGGTAATGATCGTTTTATTTTCATTTTATTTTCACAAGAATAAAATAGTACATTAAAATCTTCTTGATAGAAATATTTCATCATGTAGGTAGTTTATTTCTAGGTAATGTCTACAGTTTCGATTCAAATAATATTTGAACCATAAAAACTACCTACAGGGTGGAAAATCCCTATCAAGAAGATTATAATTATTTTAATCCGAATCTTTCAAAACTCTTAAAAATAGTACATTATATCCAATGACGCCAAATGATAACCTAGATAACCTTTATAACTATACAGTTGAAATAGCAAATTAGCTGCCCCCAGTAAAAAATGATAGTCACAAAAATATTATGTCTTCTTTTGCCCTGCGTTTTCATTTAGAGCTTTATACCCCTTTAGTGTTTCAGTGGAAGAAATCTGACTAAAATACCCACAGCCACCGAAATGTTGGTGCAATGAGAGGGAAGAGGGGAATTAGGAGAATTGAGAAACATACTATGTGGAGGGAAGTAATAGGTAACTTAACCAACCGAAATAAAATTATGAAAGTATAACTCACATGGCGGTGGAATTGGAAGGGTTGAAGTTAGGTGGTACGTTTAGATAATCATAGTGATGATTGCCTAATTCTTTGCAACTTCTGAATACTGTTATAAATATAATTATATCAAAAGAAAAAAGAATGGACACACACTCCATGGCTCCATTGCCAACTACTGCGTACCCTAAGTGTATAGTTCGTTCTACTAGTGGCGTCCACTAATTGTATTCAATTACTTTTTTTAAGAAAACAGTATTAAATTTTCATGAAATTTTGTTAATAAAAGAAAATGGGGTCCAAAGATCAAACAAAACTATTTAGATACGTACGTCACAAATTGTCAAATTAGGAGCCCGCTCACCTAGCTACGAAAAAAACACGCCATCTAAATGAATAATTAATTACCTCCCAAACATTGTCACAAAAAGAAAAGAGACGAAGCTTTCCTCCAAACAACCCGACAATTAGTTTCAATTTCCTCCGGCAATCTTGCACTTTGCGAGCCACCCCCACCACCCTCCCTCCCCCACACCCACAGCGAGCTCGCAATTATCAGGGAAACGTATATACAGCACAAAACTAAATGTTGTCAAGATTGTTATATGATGTAGACAGGCAGGCGAAGATCGATAGCAAAGCAAACTACTACCCGACCGCGTGAGGTGACAAGACGGGGGGGGGGGGGGGGGAGAAGACGTGGCAGGGAAATTGTAATGCATTTTGTATGATTGTATGCGGGGGGAACATTCGGTTCCGCCATCTGGAATACCGCTACGAATCATCCCAGAGGAATGGCGCCATGTATAACGTGTTTATCGACTACCTTGTCCAGGTATTTGTGCCGTGTGGGATTGGAAACATCCAGGAAGGGAAGATATTGCTCCAGTGAGATGACCTACTCAGACGCTATTTGAAACATGACGCTTAAATATAAATAATGAGATAAACGTGAAACTACAGCTACTTTTGGTCATTTCGTGTAAGGTGAAAGTATTTATTATTTCACTAATTCAAGTCTTCTCCTAAAATTGAAGGGAAAATGATATGGTGAACTTCTGATTGTATGTAAAAATTTAATATATTTTACTTAAAAAATTAATACCGCGAAATCATCCAGAAATGCATTTTACACAAAACTGCGGGTTTGGTGAAACAGAGATGTCATATTTCGAACCCAACTGGACCGATTGGAAAGACAAAAACTGCCAGTTCTTATTCGTTTTTTAAATATACATGAGGAGAGTGTGACAAAGCGATGGCCTGAACATTGATATTAATATTGCATGCATCAAACAATATCAGACGGCGGGACGCTCGACCAAGGCCAGTAGAAAACCACCGCAAGTGAGGGGTGAGGGGGGGATCAATCACTACAATATTACTGGGGTGGGGGAGGAGGTTAGATGTACATTTTAGGGCGTAACGCCAAAAGTTGAACCTCAAACGGTCTTCCCGACTGTCGTTTATTCGTGGTTTCCCTCAGTCAATAGACAAATGCTGCCACGACGGCCTCCTTTGCACCGTCCATTTTCATCATAATATTCATCCGGGCTCATTAGCCAAGTTGCAGAATGGTGCAACTCAAACGCGCTTATAAAATAGGTAACGAGAGTTAATTACTGTAACGTTCCTTTGTTATAGTATGCAACACGTATTGTTTTACAAATGCATCATGGGTGTATATTTGAACAGCATGTATAGTTTGTAAATCTATAAAAAAATATCAATGACAATTAAAGTTTAACTGTTCTAATAATTAGAGAAAAAACTGTAGCAGCTATAAAGACTTGTGCAATTCTTGTAGAAATGAGTAGGTAATATAAAATGTAATTACTAATTTTCCTTCACATTCTACACCTGTTAAAAACGATTGGGGAAAATTGAAATATCTTCGTGGAAGCATTCCGAACCGAGTAATCATTTGCTACTGGACAGAAAATTCAGTATAGTGCAGTACAAAAGTTGAAATGATACGAAGCACGCTCCAGCATAAAATGTAGGGAGTGGAGCGTATAGACAATCGCCAGTAAAACCACAAAGAAATGTAATTATCGACTTCACCCATGGCTCCACCCATGAAATTTGATTATTTGCAAGTTTCCTTGAGGAAAAGATCAGAACACAGGGGTATTAATTTCAACTACGACATGTTCCATATTCGTACGAACTCATTCTTTATGATTTCATTTCAATGCGCTTTGTTTTTACCGAGTTTCTGAAAAGCAATTTAAAAGGCGGACAAAATATCATTGAAGCCTCTTCTTCGTGTACATTGTTCTGCCTATCAAACAAAAGCACAAAGAAATGTCGTGCAATGTAGCACGGATGACTGCTTACAAGTATATTGAAACATCACGTATACGCCACGCACAATTTATTGAATGCCAGTGCAAACATTGTATGACATATCTGAGATGCTGCCAAAAGCGAGACGCTTCGTGATTGTAATATTTTTCATAAATAAAGATAAGTGATAGCTGAACATGTATGTTCGAAAGAGATGTGTTTCGATATCGACTGGAAACGTAAAAACTAAAAATCATAAGGAAATAACTTGAGGCACATGCCTATCTGTATCTGATGACAAAAACTAAAAGGCGGGAGGGATATTATACAAGACGGACAGGTTGACGACGTGTTTGTCATTGTTGCGAAGCCAATGAACCTTTGTTCTGTCAGCTCTTGCTGCTTGCACACAATATAAATTATTCGTACAAATGAGAGGTCAATCCAGACTCCCAGAGGTTAAATCCAACAGACAAGCTTATTTTATTACTTTCAGCCAGGGATAGCAATTAGTTTTTAATTGACAATCTGTTAGAGTGCTGTCTACGTACCTACCTGTTTATCGAAGAAATTTTAATTAATTTGCTATACCTACCCTCAGAATTCCGTCTGAATTTTTCAATATTAATTATCTTTTAATGAGCACAGAAGAGACAAAAATGAATCAAATTATTTCAATATATTTCCAGTGAAGAAGACAAATTATATTTCCTAAACAATATAGCAAATCGGTAACAAAAAAAGCTATACATATTCAACTCTATTTGTTCTGAAGCCTTTCCAATTCTAATAATTGTATTTGTACATCGCTCGATCTAATGGCAGCAGAACAGGGATGCTTTTCACCACTGAAAAGAATCGTTCTTTTTATCGACCTGACAGACAGTGTGACTCCCCTCCACCTCCTCCCCCTCCCACCCTAAACCATCACCCCCACATATATATACCAAACACTGCAACACACGAGGCAGTCTCTCTCTTGCAAATACAGGGTAAATTGGTAGCGTAAGGGGCTGCCGGTGGGAAGGGGGTAGGTGGGTAGCTAGGTAGGGGAAGGAGAGGAATATCAAATCGCTATCGAACGCCCAGACGAGTGTCAGTCTGAGTGTCGGGGGGGAAAAAAATCCACCCCCCACCCTTCGCTCACCCCCCCCCCCCCCCCCCCCCCCCCCCGAAGAACGATAAAATCAATCCCTCTACACAAGATCGCTTCGTAATAACAACCGAGGAACGTTTAATTTCCATATTCGATGCGGACATTCCGACGTGACGCAATCTTCGCGACAATTAAACTCAAGTGGAAGGTACAGGGTGCATTGACCTCGGGGTGTTTTATCGTTTCCAATGGGGAACGATCAATGCCGATGCTTCACGGCGACATGTCAAACAATTACCTACTGACGTAACAGACTATACATAATATTATCTCAAGTCGGCCATTTTCTCGCGCACACATAGACAACTGGCATGCGATTGATGCGCCTGCATAATGCAACCGAGATGAAGGCGGCAGACGGACGACATTGTGAAGGGGATATTGCGCGTCTCGGCATGAGGCTGCCGGTATCACGTGCACACGGGGGGAGGGGCGGGGGGGGGATGTATTATGATGTTCGACGTCCATATTACACGTCGAAGAGTCTGCTTTTTTAATTGGACCTTTTGTGGGGTTGTGCGCACGGAAGTGGTGGGGCGGGCGGGGGTGGGGAGGGGGGGGGCGACACTTTTAATTAATGACATCGTTTCAACAGCTATTGAACGCCCCCCGAGCTTCTTTCGAACACACTGTGTCAAACTCCCCCCTCTCCTATATTTAATCCTGCCTTCTCACTCCATTCCGTCAAGCAGAATTTTGAGAACGCTAAGCAATTTCAGCAATGGGTACTCGAATCGAGTGCAAACAGAAGGGAGGGGGGCTACAGTTTGACAAATAGAACACTCCATTTGCTTATTGATAAGAAGCTATTGGGACAAGTCTGTATCTATATGTACGAGCTGTAGAGTGATTGCAGGCGACGCTAGAAGATTTCGAATCTTTTTGAACTGGACAAAGGGAATGGAGTGTTTTCATCGATGAAGATTATTGTACACAATTTACTGGCCGATAGTATTTTGTTTTTCCATGGAGTTATCATAACCTTATTATAGCTCCATGGTTTTTGGAGCTACTTAAAATCCAGCAAAAATGTTACACCATTTTTTTGGTAAACCTAATAAGATAGTTCTAAATCTTAGAACTATCACACTTACCCCCGAGTGACCCTAATGCAACTTGAATGATTATGAAGAGACGCAATGATGAAAAAAGGGTACAATGGAAGGCGGGAAAGAGGCGATCGTGGCCTATTAGTTGGGAATCTTCCTAACATTTGCATCTCAACTTGGGAAAACCTGCGGAGTTCAAATCCCACAGCGTTGCCCCTGAGCCAACTTGCTCAGATGAACAGGAAACTTGTATTATATACAGGGACTGGAACCAGAACCGAAAAGAACAGTTATTAACTTATTTTTATAGGAACCGGAACTCTTATTAAGATTAAACATTATTTGGATTCCATAACGCATATGATTTTTTTTAAAAACTAGGAAAACGCTCAGAGTAACGCGTTGATGAGCGAGCACGGATACGTGCAAATTCTCGAACCGGAAATGCGTACATAACGCACATAAAACAAATACATCCATATTGAATTGAAATAATATGAGCCACTCAATCACGAATCAACATAAAAGTATGCTTATCATCGAAACTTGAAAATGACATCTAAGCACCCTGCTATATAAAGCAAATCAGATTCAATTCAACTGGCACTGGAAAACATTCATTTCGATACTTCGTATCTGACAGATATTAAAAATGTCAATAAGTTCATACGTTCTTAACTGATTGGGATGAAAAACTGTAAAATAAGAGACAATATCGATCATATTGACCATGCAAAATATGAGTTTGATCACATTTATCGAATACAATTTTCATTTTTCAACCTATCAGGAGATGTTTATTTAAATTGTAACCAACTAATTAATTACAAAAAAATTAGGGTATGCAAACAGAAAGGTTTTCTCTACATGTGTGCAAAATTTTAGCTCGATAGAAGAAAAACTCTGACCTGTAGCCAAAATATGAGTTTGATCAGATTTATCGATGACCATTGTCATTTTTCAACCTACCATCAGGAGATGTTCATTTAAATTTTAACCAATCAAAGGATTTCAAAAAAATTACGGTATGCAAACAGAGAAGGTTGGTTGTACATGTGTGCAAAATTTCAGATCGATGGGTGGAACATTGTGACCTGTGTATCGGCTATTAACAGAAAAAAACAAAAACAAAAACAAACAAAAAACAGAGGTCCGTGTCAAAGGAGTCAAAAGGAGACGCTTGCTTCGCTCGCTCAATTAATTTCATTGAATGTTTACTTCATTGCCTTTCAAATCTGAAATTATTTAACTAGGTACCATTTACAGTGTTTCAAATAAATGATTGATCCCCGAGTCAAATTAATGTTAGACATTTCTGAGCGTAGGTAAGTTCCCAAAAGTCGATTTAAAAAAAAAGATTACCTATTGGCTGAATTTGATGGGACCTATTGGAACCCATGGAACCGAAATGGAACCAGAACCGGAACCGTTATTTTATTTATCCAGGAACTGGAACCTCAACTGATAAAACTTGGAACCGGAACCGATATTTATTTGGGTTCCAGTCCCTGATAATGCGATAAGACTGAGCTGCATTTAATTTACACATTTGGATTCTAGCATGAGAGTTGCTGTCACTCATATCAACGAAACAACTTTGTTTTAATAAGGGGAAGCCAAACGATTTTTTAAAATAGAATCTTTTTACCCACGTTATATCTCGGGGCCCCAGCGTGAAAAATGTTAATTTTTTTAAAAGTAATAAATGTATATTTCGAGCCCCTGTGTGAAAGGGGTAAAAAGAAAACAGAGAGTCACCTCCACTGCAGTCACGTGACCCGCCATGCAGAGCGCGGGAAACGTGAGTTATTACGTGCAATAGATCGCACAAACGTTCCAATCATAGCTGGCCAATGGATGGACAACTCGAGCTTTCAAACGCTTGGCGAGTGACGCGGAAAGGGGAGGGGGGGGGGAAGAGGGCTGCGAATACTTGACGGGAAATTTTTATTTCGAAATCGATAAAAAAGCGATACAACGTCGTTTCAACCGACGCCGACGTCAAAAGCGTCAAGAACCAGAGCGTGGCAAATACTGGAACCTGAAATTCCAGCTCGCGATTAATTACACAAGATATTTAGCAAGTTTCATCCTGTAACATGCGGTACGTGAAGGCAGATAGGAGGATCTGAATAAATCAAGATAATTATTTAGATCTGTATGCAAGACTTGAGATTTGTATATCAGCTACACGGCACGCATGCAGTTCCGGTAAATCTGTTCCAAGTTCTAACACAGTCTTCGGCGTGAATTTGTCTGCCGGAGGAAAATCGAATGAGAGACCGAAGCGTGTAGCCTTTTGACTCTTTTGGCTAGGATCTTTTTTTTCATTCTTCTTTTTTCTACAACTGTCTGTGACCCGTTACAGGTCAAGGTCACATAGTTTCTATGAGAGTTGACATTTTGCGCATGCAGAGACCAGCTATGGGCTATACGCATCCGGACCCGTTTAGTAAAAAATCATCTGATTGGTATAAATCTGTGATAGGTGAAAAATCCAAGTTCCCATCGAGTTGAAATTTGGTTGTTACTACGACTACGTTACTAGAAAAGCAGATAAAGTATAGGCAGTTATTTCATCTTGATTGGTGGGATCGTGTTATGCTAGTAAGCTCGCTATCGGTGCTCGCTCATCAACGCGTTACACAGAGCGTTTTCTCAGTTTACACACTTTCGTTCAACTAAACATGCCATTACCTAGGTATATTGATAATAAAATACCTAGGTACCTACTCAATATTAACACTCTAAAAAAAATATATATACCTAGGCACATCAATTTTTGTTTGAATGTGCATGG
This sequence comes from Leuctra nigra, assembly GCA_934045905.1. Lineage (NCBI taxonomy): Eukaryota > Metazoa > Arthropoda > Insecta > Plecoptera > Leuctridae > Leuctra > Leuctra nigra. The sequence goes on from OW203764.1 coordinate 20,834,775, forward strand.
CTTGCTATCTAAGAATGTACAAAATAAAAACTTAATACATTCATAACAATCATTAATCAGTGTTCAAGATTATGGTTCTTCTCATTTTAATCGTTGTATGAGAGGTACTTGATTTTTAAGTGCAAACCGGCTGCTTCAAGTAACAACCGATATTTTAGTTTTACAAAGTACCTTTAATCAAAGTACTAAATAAAATACTTGGTACTTGGTAAGTATATTGCAAATCATCGCTCTCAATATCAGGATATTTTTAAATTACATTCCATATCTTGAATGCAAACAGCCCTCTCGACTAACTGCAATCGCTTAGAAAGTATGCTAAAAATGTTCGAGAAACGTTCTAATTATCCGGCTATAGAAAACACCCCACAGTGTGGCTAACGAACGATATAGTTGCCTCATTTGTAAGCGTGCCAAAATTTACCAGCTGAAAATAAATTAGCCCTAGGCGACAAATCTACGCAAAAGCGCTTCGCAGAGAGCGAGAACCAAGAAAACATGAACAAACAAAATAATCGTTTAGGAGGACGCAATAATCCAACATAAAGGGAATTTCAAATCACTTTTGACGTGAAATATTTTTAGAGTTTTCATTTGATGCAAGTTGAAAATAAATAATTTGAAAGACAACCAGCAATATGTCTTGTTCTTTGCTTAATGATTATTACCTAATACTATAATTATAATGATTATTAATGATTGATTATAATAAGGTGAAACTGTAGTTTACAGTACCTACCTAGTTTACAAAGCGTATACAATTTACAAACACTGCATAGGTATCTTCAATGAAAGACCGGGCGAGATCGTAATACAACGAAAACCGACCATGGGACAAATATGCATCCGCAATTTTGGCAACTATTTGGCAGATAACTAATAGAATTACTCGTTATGGTTCTCGCAACACAACTTTCATATCACCTGGAAAATGTCCCGAAACATTTGCCACGGAATTACTGAGGATATTCATTATCGTTGCTCAAGCCAAGCTCAAATATTTCGCAGCAAAATCTCAAAAAGAATTTCTGAACTATCTGTCGCCTCGAGCCACAAAATAGTTTCTAATGTCCGCAAGTTGAAATGCTGCGGTGGACCCAATTGCAAACAAGAGATGGAATTGTATCTCATGTTAAAGAGCGGTTTGCGACATTATACGGAACGGAGGTGACCACAAGCCACACAGTCCGTTGCAACGTCAGCACTGATCCAGCCACGACAAACCATCTTTACTTGACACTGACAAGCTCACCTGCTCGATTATCAGGGGCGTACAATGCCACGAGACGGTCAAGAAAGTCTGGGAAAACAACGTGAAAAAATTAGGCAAGAGATTTGATTTGAAAATGTGAAAAAACTGCATGCAAACCGTCAACCGAAAGGCCCGATCACTGTGCATCCCTCTATTTTTTGCAAACAACAAGATGCTAGTTTCCGTCAAAAGTCCAATTTGAAACAAAGAAGTTCAGCTATTCAGGTTTCCGGTCGGATATAGGACTTACGACTATATACATTTACAACCGATGAAAAGTTAAAACACCCCAAAAGCGTCGGATGAGGGATAATAATAGTAACTTGTGCTATTGAAGTTTGAAGAGTTCGTAAAATAAGCGTAAATTAGCAATTAAAAAATAAATGAAAGCCAGCGAAATGAAATATCGTGTAGATAAGTCGAAGTCGTGTTTCCACTCCCCCTCAACCCCCAGCCACTGGCACATTTACTACAAGTCGCAGATTGTAGCAATTGAGTCGACTTGAGATTGTATCAACAGAGCAATTACACAAAACTCCCCTTATATTAATTAATTACCATACACCTGTATGAAGTCAGGTTCGTCGGAATCACAATGCCAAACATGTGGTTTAATTTTCAATTCAATCGCTCTCATCGAATGCCCGAGGTGAGACTACAGACAGAAATATAATAATTCATCATGCTTTTTTGTATTCACCTGTTAATTTAGGTAATTATATGAATTTGCAATTAATTCGTGGTGTCCAAATCGCGGTCCAAATCATCACAAACGGCGATATTATTTGCAGCTATAAGCCTTTGACCCTTCCGATACTTGGACATGAAAGTCGGAAAACTCCCATAGTATTATTATTATTATTACTAGCATTCATATTACAGTCTTGCCGCATGACTTTCAGCTGACAATCTCTAGGAATGGAAAGGACATAACAATTCCCCTGTCTTTTCTTTCTCTCTCACACTCGCGTAGTCTCTGGACGAGGCAAAACATCATGTCACGACGTACACGAGCAGTCCCCGCCCCCGCGTTAGACTCGCTCGCTCTCTGATCATCATGAACATCTATCTCCACACAGGTTTTTTTTTCCTATTCCTCCTTCCACCCGCCTTATACCGACATGCATAACTTTTTACTTTTTTTTATTTCCACGCGCTAGCGAACTAGAGGGACTTGAATGTACCAGGCGAGCACGATCCACCTATGGATGGTTTGTTGCCCTTTGTTCGGCACCTTGCCTATATCATCATGGGCTGATGATGAGGGGATGGGGACCTGCCAAGGGAAGGATTAGTTAGACAGTATGGGGGAGTTGGGGTAGTTATCAAACTGTGGGGTGGGTGGGTGAATTTGTGCGGCGGACGCCTCCGGTGGAACAGGAGATGCAGAGGAGACAATTTCATCAAGAAGCGAAATAGAAATTGAGAGAAGAGAGAATCTTTTAATTTTTGTCTGCATACATTTATGATAGCGAAGCTGAAATTCAATTAGGGTAAATAGAGTGTAATATTGACACCTAGCTAACAGGAAGCAAATAAAGAATAACTTATATCTGAGATTCTTTCCTGATCAATACAGACTCGTTTAATTTATTAGCACCTCTTTATTTATTTATTTACCTTACACTACAATCTTATCTTATTTTAAAATTTAAGTGTTTTAATGTTTCAAATAAAACACGAATCAGACATTGCTTTGGAGGAATTCCGACTTCAATCGGCAAACAATTCATCAATAATACACGGCAACAATTTTTTTTACAATGTCTGCATGCGTATTATTATCCATAATTAAGGTCACCTGTGCATCTTGAGGGTTAAGTGACACCCACGCCGCAGTGGCAGCAAGTGACTGTTACTTTGTCGGGGTCAAAAGTCATGAAGAGGATGGAATTTCACTTACCGCTGATGAAGGATGCCTTGCAGGGGCTGGGTACATGGCGTTGTCCACAAGTTCGACACAATCACCTGAAGAACACCATTATTTTCACACTCGTTTCGAATCAAACACAACAATCGTCTGAAAGCAAACACTTTGCCGCTTAAAACGTCCTGTCAGTTACGCGGTTCGCTCGAGACTGCCGACTAAACGTCTCCGACACAGTCACATTCAGCTCCTCCAAGTCTATCACATCAACCACCGAGTCGTCACGGTGGCGTTATACAATATTCGCGCATCCTGATTCAAATCTTACAAAAATTGTCAGCTTTCGCACTTGTAACGCGCACAATCCATTGTCCCACCACCCGTAAGCGCCAGATACTGTGCTGGTAATGGCGTTCAGATCCCACGTGGTATGTTGGGAGAAAAACGTCACATATTTCTCAACCAATAATCGCTTCGAGTTCAGTTGCTCCGCCTAATTTAAGAATCCTGACAGCCGCCCGTCTACTCCGCGTGGAGTATTGACCACAGATCATAGTGTGCCATGCAACAGCCAACACAGTTTATTTCCATATGCCTCAGATCCCATGCTGTACTGTCCAATCTCACTTCTAGTCAAACCAACAACTTCAACAGAATATATAAAATAAACAATTTGTTTACAACGACAATAGAATACCGAAGTATGTATGGAACAGAATTTGAACCAATTAGTACTTTATATTTGTGGATCTAGATTCTAGACTACAATAAAAATTGGTTTGACTTGGGAGTACAGAAAATTACTTTCAATTTCGGCCACCAGATGATGTGGGGGTGACGTCATTCTGCTGCCGTGAAGTGGAATTTGTAACATGCAGAGAGCTCTAGCGTTCGTCCTTGGAACGAGATCGATCTTGTCTTCTCCTTCCTCGTCTCTCTCTTGCACTTTCAGTGTTCTCTCGGCTCTCTGTAGCCTCTCACTCTCAGTGTATCCGTCACAGCTGCCTAGGAGAGCTGCGGCGGATTATAGGAGTGGAATATTTGCTTTATTTTCGACTGTTTCCCGGGTGATAATGCAAGAAATGGATTTTAAAGGCGTTATATTTAATTCCGCGAGAGACGGTAATCTTGATCGCCTAAAAGTAAGTAAATTCGAATTGGAATTAAAGGTCTAATTTCTGAATGCTTTTTCAACCTCCATTATTCTATTGTTGCATGCGAGAGGAAGTTACTTCCTCAAAGTTTTTGTGTTCATTTTAGTCCTTTACTTATGGAACCTTCAGTGTTTTCTTATTCCTTTTATATTATAATATTTTAAAATATAATTATATTGCATGCCATCGATCCGAGCTAGAGCTTACAAAGGCAGTGGTTCCCCCTGCTCGATAGACCTGACTTCTACAACTACATAACCCTTTAATAATTAAAATTCAATACGATAATCAATACTTCCAACCTCTTACAATAATCGCAACCATGCATTCTGAAGTAGAAAGTGTAAAATTAGTAAACAATTAGGTAGGTAGGTAGTAGGAGGAGGAAATGTCTAACGAGGAATGTAATATTTCTGCAGTTGGAAAACAATTTGCATAGGCCGAGCTAATGTAGAAATAACCTTGTCACTTTGATTATTTGAGACAAATAGTTTATCTGCCAAAGTTTTGTTTATCCAGAGGATGAAATTACGTTAGTATATTTCTTGACTAACAGCAGCTTTTACTCTCCTACTGTACCTGCATGTTAGAACGGTCTAGTACAACTATTTATTTATAGTAACGTCGCCTTTAGTCAGTAAGGTTAAATATAGCACTTGTTTATAGTACCTACCTGCAAGCCAAAAAGCAGATTAGTATTGTAAATTCAATTACCTGTACTTGAATGACTTAATTAATTAAGGCAAAAGGTACCTAGCCTATCAGGATTTGCCAGGGGGCCATTTTTAAAAGGTTCTGAACATAATGTCAGGGAGTCGTGGGTTAGGGAGCCCAATGAATGAATATTTGCCAGGGTCCTCCACCCAGCCTCCACCGCACAATGAAGGGTAGCTGGAAATACCGGACGGCGCGAAAATGGGTGGTCAGGGGGAAGGAGGAATCCCAGGAATCCCCAAGACATAATTTCAAGGTCGATAGTTTCGTTATGGTTTTTATGTTCATTGGAACGTTTGGAAGTCAGACATTTTCAATTTCTCTAAATTAAAATTCAATTTGCATTAAAACTCTGACATTGTCAATTGGTGTTTCTGGAATCTGCTACTCTTTAGTCTTTTCATTTATCCTACAACTAAAAATGTAGGAACCTACTTATCCTACAATTAGGTAGGCAACGCACCTACAACAGATTGTTCATTTATTTCAGCGTAGGTAGCCTGCCTACTATTTTAATCATTTTGTTTGATCAATCTTAAAAATGAAATATTGAAATTGTGGTAAACGGCAACTTATAAGAACACGATTATGTAACCGCAAACGGCACAGCATTTGTTTGTACAAAGCCTCTTAACATTTGTGTTGAAAGTGACAACCCGTAGCAGTTTCACACCTAGGGCGATTTGAAGAGAAAATTATAATCACAGGAGCTCGAAATTATATTTTCAGGAAAAAAATAAGATACATTTACAAATCTTTACAAATTTACAAATTCTGAGATTACAAATCCCAGAAACTAATTTCATGTCCAGAAAAGTTTGAACGTAAAGCGTGAAGAGTTTTCAATATGGGTTGTTTCACCACGAAAAAAGTCAAAATCCGTATAACTCCCACACGATTACTTAATAATCATATAATTTGATTGACAATTGCCAGGTGTGCAATATTTTTGTTATGCACGACACAACCATTCAAAATCAACGGAAATCAGCCATGACGACTATGATCGTGCAATGGTATATTATTTTGCTTACGATCTCACGTGCAATTTCAGTTCCCATTACATCACGAAATGAAAAGTATTATAATCATTACATCATTAGGTAAATGAATGATTAGCAGGGCATGGGCTAACTAACCTATCTTGCGTTATTGTATTAATTACTGTGTGACTTAATTAACTTATCAAGTACAATACATAATCAATACTACCTATATAGAACAAAACATCAAATCAGTACAAAATATGAATCATTCAGTGGTTTAATAGGAACTTCATTGAGAAGTAATATTCAAGGTTATTTAAGGAATTTTTTTAGGAAGTGCGCGTTTGTTTATAATTTTTAAATTTTGTTGAAACATGACTTGGTTAAACTAATTTGTCCAGTCTAGCTTACTCATGTGTCTGATTTGCAATTTATTGCTAGAGGTTAATAATAGGCAAAACAATTGTTCGCCGTGAGAACTAGTGTAACAACGAGGGAAATACACACTCGTAAAAGTCTGATTACTGTAAGCTAAGATTCAGTTGTGTTCCAGTATTCACCAAGCTAGGTAATATCACTTTCGTGCGATTATTTTGGCGCTTTGCCGGTTTGTAATACGCAAGATTGTAATACAATGCAAGAATTTGAAAGATCAAGAGAATAAATCTAAAACGCACCATGGAGCAGGTAGGCTGAGTAGGTTAAATACTGCAGTATTCTGGCGAAATTCCAGAACATTATCCCTGGGTTCACTCTTCAAAAGCTATTTCCAGTTTTGTTGTTTTTTTAGAGCGATTGAAGGTTAACTAATAGTGTTGATGAGAGAACGAAGATCTTACATTTGTAAAATAAACTTATTTTTGTAAGAATCAATTGGTCACTTCACTGGAATCCATTAGTTCCATGAATTTTAAATTGAAGATTGAATGTTTGTGTCTGGGAATAGAATGTTATCAACAGTTTATCAAATGTGGGTTAGGCACACACATCAGCAGTTTGCTTCCTCGTTTCGATATTGTAACATCCTAGATTGTAACACATTTTGCTCAGTCCAAGACAACACGTTGGGGTTTTCATTTCCATCCCGGACATTGGCGTAAATTCGATGCTGCAACCCCTGCAGTCGCGGGAGGGTGTGGGTGGGGGGGGGGGGGGCAGGTCCAGGGGGGTAAAAAAATTTGGATTGAATGAATAATATAAAGAGTAAAATAATCGATACAAATTAAAATAGAATATTTAAAGCTGTCGTGATATTTGACCGAGCGTAGCGAGCGTCTATTCGCACTTTTGGATTTTTTCTCTGCTTTTTTTTGTATTTTTTTGTGTTTGTTTGGCCCGACGCCACAGGCCACATTTTTTTCCGATCGAGCTGAAATTTTGCACACAACTAATATCGTTCTAACTTACTCGTGTAGTTTTTGAGAGCTGACCTCTGAATTGGTTCAAAAATGAAATAGGTACCTATCTCACGATTGGTCGAATTTCAAAATGCTTCGATTAAGTTCAAATTTTGTTTTACTAATTTTCAGCCCAATCGGTCAATACACTCAAGCAGGCGCGTAGGAAGGGGGGGGAGTGGGGGTCAATGACCCCCCCCCCCCCCCCCACTTTTCATCTTGACACCCCCAGATATCACCCCCACATATACAAAAATGTTGATAAAGAGATCCAAAAATGCACAGATTTGCTCCATTATGAGGTTGAATTCTCAAAATTTTCCCAAGTTTTGCAAAACTAATTGAACAGAGGTATTATCCAATGAGACAATAAATCATTTACAAATGAGTTCTTGTCCAACATGATTATCCTCATGATTGAGGATCATCCTATCATCGTATGATACCAAAACATATACAGATTTTTCTTATTGCTTATTGGTTATTGCAACCGTTTTCAAAGGAATTCCAAAATCGATTCATAACGATTCTCTTTTACTAGAAATTCAAAAAATTCCCTGCGGGGCCATTAGGGATTTAATCGAATAACAAAATGTACAGATTGTTATGCATTTTGTCTCAAGTTTCCCAAGAATATTGCATATCATAAATTTTAAATTTCTTTGAAAAGGATGCCAAAATAGCTTCAAATTTATTCTTTTGTATCAAAAACTGAAAAAATTCCCTGCGGGGCCAATGGGGATTCTATAAAAACAAATAGTTACTTACAGATTATATTTCATTTGTCGTTTCCAAAGGATATTGCGTATCATAAATTTTAAATTTCTTTGAAAAGTATGCCAAAATAGCTTTAAACTCGATTATTTTATATCAAAAACCCAAAAAATTCCCTGCGGGGCCAATAATGGGTATCCTCTAAAACAAATAGCTACAAATTATATTAGATTTGTCTAAATTTTCCACAGAATATTGCATTTCACACATTGTACATTTCTTTGAAAAGTATGCGAAAATAGCTTCAAATTCGATTCTTTTGTATCAAAAATTAAAAAAAAGCCCTGCGGGGCAATTTGGGGTGCGGGCCCCCAGACACCCTTGTAACGGCGACTACTTTTCCTCACATTCATTGATCCCGATAATGTTGACCCCCCCACTCAAAATGAAGTTCCTACGCGCCTGCACTCAAGACAGTATAGGTACACTTAGAGATGGCACCTGGTAAAATTTACCGGTTAAAAAATGGTAAATTTTGTTTTTTTGATCCTCTCCAATGTATGAATGGAGATATCAAATTTTAAGTAAAAACAATAAGTGAACTTCAGTGTGACAACATTAGCAGTTAGGCATATTTTACGTTGATTTTTGGTTGTCTTCAATCATTCAGAATGATAACTCCATCCATATAGGATTACTTCCAATGTCGGAATCTCTCTTCAGGTTTGCTTGTTTAGCAGACACAGATTGTAACTTGATAAAATTGGTGGTCGACAATTCCTCTTGGGAGAATAGCACAGGCAGCATGGCATAGCCAACACTATATTGGTCGAATCAATGCTATGCGGCTATATCATCCCTTATCAATATGGAGTATTGTCATTATTAACATTGATTATTGTTATTGTTCTGACTGCGGTAATCTTTGTAAATGAGTCAAATAATAAAGTAGGGTCATTTTTGTATTTGGTATAATCATGATTTGGTATCTACCATCATTTTCCAAAATTTACCGCTGACCGGTAAATTTACCGGTAAAATTTACCGGTAAATTTACCGATTTTTCCAGAACCGGTAAAAGTGCCATCCCTAGGTACACTTCTTGAAATGTTTAATTGTTTGAAATATATTGACAGAATTGCTATTGAATGGGAATTGTTCCAAAGCAACTTGGATCTGATTTTCTTTATGAAACCAGAAAGTATAGATATGGATAATCTCAGTTCAATAAAAAGCAGGTAGATACCTACTTTTATGTTGATTGAGTGTACCTAGGTATCAGTGGCGTGCGGTGGATTTTTGTAGTGGGTACGCAGAAAGTAGTGTTTTATAAGACATCAATGGGGGGTATGGGGGGAGGGCCCCCCAGCCATCCGCGGGTCCGGGCCGCGTAGGCCCGGAAAAATTTTCAATTTCGCAATTGCATTTAGTGCATTTTTACGCGGTTTAGACTAATATTTTTCGTAGATGCGATAGTGACATGATGTTAAAAATATCACTGAAAACTGAACTGCATCCCAATGAACCCAACGAGAACTATAATCTTTTAGGTTTTGTTACAGTGGCGGCTATTACAGTGTGCAAGGTGTGACAATTGCACACCTGATCATCCAAGAAAATTATTTAAAAGTGCTCCCTAATCCAGGAAGTAGGAAGTTAAATATTTTGTCTAATCATTTTGCTCTCCAAAAGACGTAAAAATGCATCAATTTCAAACTAAAGATACAAAAAAATCCGGGGTTATGCGCCCCGGCCCCGCATCTGCTGGGGGCTCTCCTCTTAGAGTACTTTCTTCTACGTCCTTCTATGTAATTGAACACCTGTTGTAAAGCCAAATAGCCGCCACTGTTTTGTTACATAATACACGAACAGTTTATGGACTCACCAGGATGATATCTCAATGAAAGTTTCCTCCGTAGTTCCGTCACTGTTCATATTATTAGTCATTTCATTCGTATTGAAGAAAATTGAGAGAATATCACTGCGAGAAACAATGCCCTACCTAAAGACTTGACTAGTTGGTGCACTACTGGCTCACACTAACAACACATGTGCTTGAAAAGCTATGCTGCAAGTCTGAGTTTTGGGTGCGCCCTCTGCATGGGGATGATGGGTTTAATGGCAATACGCATCCAGAGTCACTGCGTTTCGACCACTTGAGTTGCATGCAACACAGGCATATGGCGCAATGGTCAAAAAGGACAAGAGACAACCGTTCGTCCAGATGGTCTCGGGACGAACGCGCGCTTTCGTATCCGAGCGAAAGCAGGGTTCCTCAGTGCTTATTCCACTACCTACCCTTGAAAAACATCGACTCTCTCGCGCATACGAGTGCGTTCGTGACGAAATGATCAACTATGATGTTGGCAAAAGAATACTTTTACTGCAGGAGAGCAACAATTATAAAAAAAAACAGTTCAAATGACATTTAAAAATTATTAATTTATATTTTTAAAGAAATAAGAACTGCTCAGAATAAGTGGGTACGCACTGCTTACCTTGCCTACCCTGCACCGCACGCCCCTGCTAGGTATCATATTTCAATTCAATATGGAATGGATGTTATGTTTTGTGCGTTCCAAAATGTCGGTTCGAGATTTGTTGCGCGTTCGGGTGCTCGCTCATCAACGCGTTACACCGAGTGTTTTCCTAGTTTTTTAGTCTAATTGAGCGAGCGACTCCTTTTGACTCTTTTGACACGGACCTCTTTTTTTTGCTGCTAGGTACCTGGAGCAATAGAAGTCGCACCGTTTCACCGATCGATCTGAAATTGTAGAGACAACCTTTTCTGTTTGCAGACTCTATTTTTTTTTTGAAATCCAATGATTGGTTAAAATTTAAATAAACGTCTCCTGAAAGGCAGAAAAATGAAAATGGTCTTCGATTAATCTAATCAAACTCATATTTTGCATGGTCATTAAGACAAACATTTTCTCTTATTTTACACATTTTCATCCCAATTAGTTAAGAACGTATAAACTTATTGAAATTTTTATTAGCTGTCAAAAACAGAAATGAAGTATCGAAATGAATGTTTTCCAGTGCCAATTGAATTGAATCTGATTTGCTATATGTACCAGGGTGTTTAGATGCTATTTTCAAGTTTCGATGAAAAGCATATATACTTTTTTGCTGTTTTACGGGATCATATTTCAATTCAATATGGATGTAGGTATATGTTTTCTGTGCGTTGTGTACGCATTTCCGGTTCGAGAATATGCACGTACCTACCCGTGCTCTGCTCGCTCATCAACGCGTTACACTGAGCGTTTTCCTATAGTGTAGTCTTATATTGTGGTTAGTGTCCAACAAATCATAAATAAAACGACATTTGAACGAAACGGATTGGCTGCTTGTCAGGTTCCATGGCAGCAATCCTTGTTCTTATCAATGAAATCATTTTTTTTTTCATCCAATACATTTCTTTTAAATAATACCTACCGTTTTATCATTTGTTAAGTGTAACCTACTTACTGATTAACGCCTTCTCGTCATTTGTTGTCTAAGCCTGTACAAATTTAAAATCACAGCATTTTCAGAATTAAACAGTAATATTGAGTGATTAAAATCGACCCAAATGTGTGTTAAATCGCGCGAAATTCAAACTTTTCCGGGCCTACGCGCCCAAATAGACCCAAATGTGACCTGAGATTATTTTATTCTACCGTACCTATCTACTATAACCTATACCTGTACTATACGAAAATTCACAGCACGCAAAATTAACAAAATAGCTGTATTAATTTTTAATATTTTTACGGTATAGGCAATTATAAAAGTCCTTGTCATTGGGGGGGGGGGGGGGGGGGGCCATAAAAATAGCATGTGTGAGGGGGGCTCAATAGAAAATTACGCCACTGATAGTGATGCCGAGGTTTGTACATATTTGGCGAATTTTCGTGCCAACCTATAGTGTACCTATCTTCTCTATTATGTAATTTTCTTTGCTCTAGTCTAGATCTTTGGCAATAAATAGTACGGTCGTGTACGGCTCATAAGTTGAATGACACATATTTCTTATCAACACCTTTAAGATTACGAAAAGCTATAATTTTTAACGACAGAAAAAAATTAGCAGTAAAAACGTAGAGTTGGTACCTACTTGCAGAAGGAAACCTTATCCCCCCCCCCCCCCCCCCACAACTTGAAATATAGTGAACCTGTTGTAGAAAACGAAGTAGGTACCTAATCAGCGACCTAATACAGGCCACACACGGAACAGGTTGGGTGAGTGGTTAACGCTCTGAACTTGTATTCCGGAGGCCCGGGTTCGATTCCCGCGGCCGTCCTTCCTGACTGGGGTTTTTTCGTGGTATTCCCTCAGTCGACAGGCAAATGCTGGGAAGGTACCATAATAAATAGGCCTCGACCACCTCCTTCCCACCTTCCATCCTTACCTACTCTTCACCATCATCTCCCAATCATCATCATAATCATTCATCCGTCGCCATTAGCCTCGCTGCAGAACAGTGCGACGTTAAGCCCCAGACAAAAAAATACAGGCCACACTCACAATACATTTCGTGTTTAAGTTTTATTTCCACAAAATGTTACATAAACATAAGGCTCCTCCAAAGGGGACGTATGGAAACATAATGAATATAATCTCCCAAAATATCCCGTTTTTTCTTTAAAAATAATGGGGTTTGCGTTGGTTCATGTTTCTAAGTACTCCCAGACATTAAAGCTGTTTATGACATTTTAATTTTATCAGTTAAAAACTGTTTGCTTTAAACTAATTTTAGACAACTAGGTAGGTATCTTGTTTAGTTTATTCAAAGGTTTATTATAAATGTAGCAGACAACAATCGGTTCAGACTATTTACATAATTACTGTTGTTTTCTTCGTTTTTATAATTTACGCAAGCCACAATCGTCTCTTCCCAATACCCTTCATAACATTACATCATCGCTGTCATCTCTCTAGAGACTTCCGGACTATGTCTAAACCGCTAAACCCACGCTAAACCTATAGCTATAAACCCAGAATGGGCTAAAACATGTTCCGTTCGGAAGACAGACATAGAGAACTTTCTTGGGCTAGGCCGTTGGCTAGGCACTAGGGAATAGGGATGTTGAATTTATTCTACAAGCTTGTGTAGGCACTTCTCTGTCCATATTTATTTACGAAGAACAAAGATGTGAATGGGAATCGATATGAGTAAGACAGATTACCTTTGATCACGAGAAAGGTATTTCCTTCAATAATATATCGTTTTCGATTCAACTTTACAATGTCAATCAGGTATTTCTTGCTGACTCGAGGCTTTCTGCCATGTATGGCGAGCAAGGAAGTGAAATGAATGTCATATTGGGTAAGGTCAAGGTGGTCGAGATCTCTCAAGGTGGTCAAATGCAATACAACAGCAGTCACATAATGATTGACTGTTTACTACATCGGCCACGTGGCTTGTCGAAGCGATAGAAAAACCTGTTGGTTGCACTTATGTCAACAAGGTAGATAATCAATCGACACCATCGACTTGTTAGTACATTCTAAACATCTTAGAAATATGCGCTTCAAAAAAGGTAGTAACGATAAATTATCATATTGTCTAAGTGTCATTGTAGTTTGAACTTGAAGATTGTAACTTTCCAAACTTCAATCAATCACCTTGTTCGTCTTTATAACAGTCATAGTTTTATCAGTTGCATTTGAAAACGGCTTCTGCTGTCAGTATTAGATAAGATTGATAGTCTATGATAAATGGCCCAGTAGGTAGACAGACGAAAAAGAGCGTAGGAGATTATTACTACTACCTGCTGACATATATTTATTTCGCACACTACCTTGAACTAATTTAAAAACCGTTTGGAAATCTTTTGTCTGTGTATGTAGTTCTAGTCATTGTTCATGTCACACACAATGTTAGTCATAATGTTTACGTGGATTCTCTTTCTCCACGTCTTAGGTCATTTGAATCTGCTTCCGCTTAGCTCGTTTTGTTGGATGTGAAGCGTCTCTCTGTTACATGATCTCTTAAATAACCTTTAATTAATGAAATCTGTCTAAATTAAGTCAATAGGGTCATTGACTCGTAGAGCTGTGTGTCTGTACAACCTATATTGTTTTTCGCTTCGGTTCTATTCCTTACTTTGTTCTCACACAAATGAAACAGATTCGTATTTGAAAACATTAAACAAATTTGAAATTGATAAATTCCGAATATTGCCACCACTTAAATTGTAGGCTACTTTCCCTGTATAGTACCTACCTACTTTTCCTTCATTTTACTTTTTTTAGACACCGCAGATCAACCAACCTATCTGAAATTTTGCATCTACTTTATTGACATTTTTTATCAAAATTTATTGAGGCCGACATGTTGTTACCTATTCTAGAATTTTTCGTCGAAATCGGTAGAAACTTTCAAATAATACCGAGAGTTTACAAAGTACTACGTAGTTGTACGTAGTTGTAGTTTATTTTGAAATATTTATAAATATACCGTGATCCCTTGTTAGTAATTAGTCTGTTGAGTTATGATTTCATTCCAGGGTGTATTGATCAGCAACTCTTGCACAGTATGAACATCCACAAAAATGACTCGCTCTTCAACGTATTATTACACATGACATACCTTAGAATTTTCCTAGTAGTTTTTATATGAAATGACAGAGACAAAAGCCCGGAAAGAGGATGTTTTCCATCCAAGTGCGAAGTCTTAATACACATGCCCCAGATTGTGATTGTATATTTTTAGTCTTTACTTTTTTCCTTGTTTATAGTACTGCGTCTGCGTCGTATATTTCCTGCCTACTGACTAACACCAGCTAGCATCCACTAATCTTCACTTTCGTCCTTCGAACTCTTGTCCACACCGCTAGATGATAATAACATGATTAAACAACGAATTAATGTGATGGCTGGCCTTCTAGTCAGTCGTCACTTGGATGCAGAGATGGTCAAGTTGAGACCAATCATTCATGGCTGTGACCTCCACATGCTCTATGGTAATAACATAGGAGTCGTGTCTAGGAAATGAATGCAATCAATCGCTAGTGGAGTGCTGACGATTAGGGCTCCCCAAGTGTAAAATGCATAGTAGTGTGATTTGCAGTCTAGCGACCTACGAGAAGACATGGGCAAAATACTTGGATCAACTTGTGAAATGAAAGAGATATTCAAAAACATGTATTTCAAATGCAGATGTAATGCAGAAACTAGGGATTTTTCTTTGTTATAATAAATCATAGTAATATTTATAAAGGATTTTTTTTTTGGTATTTACTACGTCCAGGTTGTAGATACCTATTACCTACCTACTGGGAACAACCCAAATGGCATGATCAATAAGCTAAATTTTATTTTATTTCCTTTTTTTCTGTCAAGAATGTGGAAAGTAAGAGTAAACGGATGCAATGTTAAAAATTCCACAGAAGAAATTGTTACGTAGACCTACTACAATTTTAATTTTTTAATATCTTAATATTATTTTTTTATTTTTAGAAGAGTATTTTTTTTCATTTTTGTACAGCAGAGTCAAAGTTAGGTTCTATGGAAAATGACACCCGGGGCAAAACTATGAAAAACATCCCCCACCCCCCCAACCCCACACCTCGGGCACCGGAATAAATAACAATTCCCACCATCCTACCAACATGTTCTGGTCCTGGGCTGGAAAAATTTAAATTTCCAAATATACATTATTTTAGAGTTTGAGCACCGGAAATTACGGGTTTCTCCTGTCACGAAATACTTGGCGCTATTTACAAGACGGAATTAGTATTGAACATTGTGTGTGAGACAGAAGAAACAGTTGTAAAATCATTAGCACGAACATGCAGAAAGAAACATGGATCTTGGGCACTATTGCCAGAAAAAATTAGTGATCCTCATTCCTCAATTGGATTTGATGCATTTTTACACTTTTTTACGCATTGATGCAATTTTGATTATCTAAATATTATTTTGGTAGGTAGGTAGGTAGTTGGAAAGTAAGTGCTTTCTGATGGCGTATCCAAATCGTAACCAAAATAAAGTTTAGTACCTAAGTTGATTGTAACCTCCAATACCTTATTCAATAGCAAGTAGCTCGGTTGATTGCATCCTCGTAGGTCAAGCAGTATGTTTGCCTCACTGCCTGTGGATGTGTTACAGTATATTTTTATAGTTAAAAATAAAATTATTTGGAAGTAAAACTGCTACATTGTCAGAGCATAATGCTTCTTTTATCAAAAATAAATAACGAACATCATCTTTAGACTAGGTAGTAGTATTTTCCTAACAAATTATTGGTTCTATGTGTGTAACAATTATTTTTGTTTGCTGTCAGGTTTTCTTGGACCACCGTTCGAAGGACGAAGTGCAGTTGATGGTGTTGGCCAAGACGAGTGGCGCGACTCCGCTAGTGATGGCGTGTCGCAACGGCCACTACGATGTGGCAGAATACCTGATACAGCGCTGCGGTGCCAACATCGAACAAACGGGATCAGGTAAGAAAATGATGCTGGCTGGCTGCGTTCAGTGCTGAACAACAGATTTGTTAAATTCACACATAGCTATAGTTACTAGAAGACCAAGAGGTGGGAGTAATTTCTGGAAAGGTCGACCTATCGACGGACTCTCGCCTCCATTTACTTTTATCACCGTATTAAGAAATGTTAAAATAGGTAGGCACACTATAATATCTAGGAAGTATTAATTTAATGTAGATATTATCCCGAGGTCTCATGTAGAATGTTGTTACACCAGTGATGGAGGAATTAATTATAAATATTTAAAGTAACGTTTTTTGGGGGCACCGTACTTGCATTGCCAGGAACAATAAATGGGTACCTACTATTACTTTGACTAGGCACAAGAAACTAGAGTTTTCCCATTGATGTGTCATGTATCTCGGGGAGTTTGATCATAGTAATTTTTTACCACTTTCTTTACTGGGATATTCCATATTTTGGACCATGGATTGTCCAAATAAATAGGTAATAAATAAATGAATGAATGAATCACTCACTTGATTTCAATTAACATAATGGTAATAATAATAATAATAATAATCTGTCCGCTGGTTCCATCCATACAATGGGTCAGGGGGTGGGTGTTCCCACCAACACTATGACCGCAGGACTAATGGAGACCGGCTGGCCACGCCTGGCGTCTCTTCCTCATCTTCATCTTCCTCCACTTCCAATTGTTTTAAATCTATATTTTTTGTTATTTAGGGTTGAATGTGGTATGAATGAGTAGAAAATGCACTAAAGAAGATATTTGTAATGTAATGCGATATATATTCAAGTACCTAGTCCAATCTTTGACCAAGAAACTTCGTATAGACAAGATTGCTTTCTGCCCCCTCCTGCAGTGTTTTGCCTCTGAAGGATGTTCGAGAAATCTCACCAACAGAATCGGGCAACTGATGCGTGCAAACCTCGCGTCTACGCCGGACATTAGAGGAGGATTATCCTTCAGTGTTTTAATTTCATTTTGACTGCTTTTTCCTAACGCAGTTGTGTTTGACGGCGAGACCATTGAAGGTGCGCCCCCACTTTGGTGCGCTGCCGCTGCTGGGCACATGCGCGTTGTGCGGTTGCTGGTGCGCCACGGCGCAAGCGTCAACAGTACTACGCGCACTAACTCAACACCTCTGCGAGCAGCGTGCTTTGACGGACACTTCGAAATCGTCAAGTACTTAGTCGATAATGGAGCAGGTAAATATTACTGTGTTGCTTTGTGAAACTGTAATTCTAGACTTACACAAAATGTACGATTTGTATGTTCGTTTTGTTTCTTGATATCAAAACTCGTAGGTACTAGGTAGGTAGTTAAAAGCTATATTTCTGATGTAAAACAACAAGAGACTGATAACGTAATTGGATGTGTATCGATGTTGGTGGAGATTAAGTAGGTATGTTGAGAAGCTGGAGTAATAACTAATGCATGATTTTCCAAAATATCAGTTCAGGCTCCAGGGTGCCTATTCTCGAGTTAGTTGAAAATGTTCACATGCAGAAATGAGCCACTGCACAATGGATTCAACCGATTTAACATTGAAAAAACAACATATTTTTCTTAATTTCGCATAGTCGAATATTTTCGCAAGTGGTTTCGATTCGAGAATAGTCAGCCAGTTTTGAACTGCAACACAAAAAGTAAAGAATGTAGGTCATTCTAAAAAGGAAAATATGATGTACATTTTTGTTTTTGATACAAATACAGAATCTAATGTATCCCATCATATTACCTAACGTGCACGTTTTAGAGATACTTTTTCTTTCTGTTTCAGATATTGAAGTAGCAAATCGTCATGGTCACACATGTCTCATGATCGCTTGTTACAAAGGCCACTTACGAATAGCCCAGTACCTTCTGAAACTCAACGCAAATGTGAATCGTAAAAGTGTTAAAGGTAACACGTCGCTACACGATTGTGCTGAGTCTGGAAGCCTGGAGATTCTTAAATTACTTATAGAACACAATGCAAAGATGGATACAGATTCTTATGGTGAGTAATAATATAGCTATATATTTAATTCTATCTACGGTCGCTGATGAAGTAAAATCACACTGCTTTCAATAGTTTAATATTATAAAAATGTTCTGTAATAGCTAATAATAGCTATTTAAAAGATTTCAAAATCAAAAATCCCTAACTTTTTGAAGTTCTTGTTGTAAGCTGGTTTTCAAAAAGATCAGCATTACTCGTTTTTTGTCTATCTTGAACAATTTGCAAAATGTGACTTGCGTGGTTTTGCCGCGTCACCGGTGATCTATGGCATTTGTAGTATTTCCAATAACGGAAGGTAGTATCACCCTGGAACGAACTCTAAAGGTAATGTTCGATACCTGCACCCAACACAAGTGTCCAAAGTCACTGCCTACATCTTAGTGCTCAACCTCCCCTCTTCTCTAGCATTAAAAGCACACAATGACCTCACTCAAGAATGTTGAATGCGGGAATTGAACTTGGACATGTGGAGTGCTCTGGAAGTTCCTAGTCTTGACCCAACTTTGAACAGCTAGAACTATTGTATCCTAAGATATGTTAAAACATTCCAGCCTTAGACATAATTAAATCATGGCCATTTCATTTTTTCATCTTTCTATGTCACTTGCTGCTAAGCAGGGCTTCCATTAGCGGGAAATCATGTCGCTAGTCCATAGTCGCTTAAATTACCTACTATTGGTAGCTCAGCAGCCAATAAGATCTTGGAATCACGGTTATATCGTGTTGCATAATCACACCGAGGGTTTGTATCTGATTATTTTGATTTTTTTATAATAGTCAGGGAACAAAATTAAAAAATCACAACTTTGCGGGCAGGTCTGTTAAAAGTTGCCAACGTCGATATTCTTGTGTATTTTGATGCGCTGAATCCAAAAAAAAAACGTTGGCAAGTTGTGATTTGACTCCTTCACCCTTAAATTCAACAAAAACGGGGAGAACTACCCTTATTCATAAAATCAGCCCTATTTTCGTAACCAGACGCGCTAAAACAAATATTAAAAAAGCATTTTATAGCTGACAATGTCGTGAACATATTTGTCGCTCCATGTATGGTCAAAATGTCAACATTTAATAGACTAAATACATATTTTTTAATTTGACTCGAGTAAAATTCCACCAAATTGAAAACATAACACTCCATTCTGAAAAGAATATAGAAGCTAAGCAGTTGCCAATTTTTCGTAACATACCCAACTTATCTACTGCCATAACGAAACCAACGGCATGTCAAAATATTGAATAGTTTCGTCTACACAAATTTTCAAATGCATTTGCCTCAGAGCGCGGCCGCCTCGGCTCGACTCGCGCGGCATAAAATGCATTTGTTTTAATATTATGATTGTTTTTATTTAATACTATGCATTTAAGTATGACACTAGGCATGTCCTTACGTAGTACCTGTAGGTACAAATAGATGAATGATATTTTACAAGATCACAATTGAAGTAGATGGCAACAATTACAAGACTAGATAATGGCACATAATTAACTGTCTTTGGAATCGTTTGGAATACAACAATATTCGTAATTTTGTTAATAAAACTAATAGGATAATACGATATCAACTAATACTAACAATATAATATGAAAGTGACGTGCCTATAGGCATGCATGGTCCGACATGGTTATAAAAACGAATTAAAATCATAGTTTTTGTGAATACAAAATGAAAAGAATTATGTTCTCACTGAGATCGTCACAAAGTCAATACTAGATAAGAGTAATTAAATAATCAACTTGATTATCATATTTGGTTGGGAACTCGGTTTGAAACTTCTTCATCATAGTGCTGAAACAAAACAATATCGAGTTATTGAAATATTATAAGGTATTCCAAATATAATTTTATCCTTTATAAAGTATTGCACTGTGCACTAACCTCGATCACTATACGTCTTCGTCATAAAAGTCGGTATTACCCACATTGCTGCAATTCTGTTCCTGATCAAAGCACTTGCAAGCGTCTGTACATAGCAAACGCGCTTTTTTACAGCTGCAACGCATTGTCCTGCAACCGAGTTTGCAACCGCAGCTAATGATCTCCTTACAACCTTCAGGGATTGCATCTAGACTCATAGTGATCGGAGTTATACCGGTTTCTGATCGAACCCATCCGAAGTCTTGAGGGCTGAGATGTTTGTGAATCTACAGAAGTCATAAAATGATTATACTTGTGCTTATTAACTTATTACATTTTCATAGAAATTATAGTTAAAACGCAGATGTTTTACTGTACCTCAGGATTCGTGATGTTTTTCCAAATCGTAGCTTGATAGTGGCATCGCTGTATGTGGTATCTCAATGCATTAGAAGTTGGTGGCATGTTTTCTGGATTTGTAGTTTTTGCGAATAACTGATATCGGCCATCATCTACAGTTTTGATATGATCTGGTAGTTTGTAGATTTTGCAGACAAATGACTCGGCACATGCTATCTTTTCCTCGGTCAAATCACCTTCACCAAGTCCAGTCAGAAGCTCGTTATGGGTGAGAAATGATTTGAAGGCGGACTTTTTTGAATGATTGAAGATGAACGACGTTGTATCGCACCCTGTGATGGCATGAAATTGAAGTAACTTGTCTATGGCGTCTATTGGCAATTTCTGAACAATGTCTGCGATTGGGACGTAAGACCGTTTTGCTGAAGTCCCAGTCATCAGCCACACATGAGCCGCCTTCATTTTCTTGAAATGTGCCGCTAGCAATACCAACACATCTGTATCGTTGGCCATGACAACGACGTTGTCATGTTCTGTTACAATAGCGTGAAGTATAAGCCGGGTATCACCTTCTTCGTGCCATTTCTTGAGGGCTTCAAGATCTATTGGTTGCTTGGATCTTACGTCTTCACAGTCTTCGAATGCTCCACTAACTATGACATTACTGTCACTTGGCATTTGTAATAGAATTTCTTCACCCAAAAATCGAGGCAAATCTTCTTTGTTTTTGGGTAGTGCCATAAAATCGGACCATTTATGAGGGACGGGAACATTTCTGTCCGAAATTACGCGACGTGTTGGAACAGTGCCTGTTGATCGTTTCTCTCGAGTTCCAGATTTGATTGAGTCCTCAATGTAACGATCGAAAATGATGTGAGTTTGGTCGTATTTGGCTCCCAGCTTTTTCAATGCACGTACAAATACGTCTGCAACGTCTCCAAATGTTTGTGCAGATTGAGGCTTTCCAATCGACATAACCAAAGCTTGACCGTCAACGATTAGACAGGAAGATCCAACCAACTGAACTGCCGGCAAACAAATCACGTCTCTTCTCAGTTCCTGAGCCAACAAAGCTTTTGATCCAGATCTCAAATTTCCATTCATTTCAAAAAGAGATATTGGTACATTCAACAGCTCATGTTTTAGAATAGTCTTTAGATCAACTTCTCTTCCTGCTTTATAAGCTGTCAGAATGCGGTGAAGGACATCTCGATCAACTTTAATTATTTCCTTTTTATCTTTCGACGCTCTTTTCTGGTTATGATAAAGAGACGCCATAGTCAGAGCTTTGTTCTTCGTCATTTTTTCATTGAATCTGACAGTGTCGGCCGGGCAAAGTCGCGTGCTCACGAACTCGAGCAATTGCTCGGCACCCTTAGACTGTGCGTTCAACAAAGAGTCTTCGATTGCGGCTGAAGCTAAATCTTTCGTCACTGGATTTTGGAGATTGGAAACATCCACAACGTCCAGTACTTTCTTCGCAGTTAATATCGAAGTAACTTTAGCTTCAGCTTGTTCGTCATAGGCAATCCTGCTCTTTGTGCATTCGTTGTGCGTGATCCCACGATTCCCACCTGCCATAAGCAATACCTTTGTTTTCTCTGAAATCAAAGATTTCAGATTGAAACTCAGAGACCACTTACACAGGGCCGCAGTGTTCTGGGTAATTCCAATTAAGCCGCCGTTTTCTTTGCCAACACCATTAATCCATTCCAGGCTATGATCTGGATCTACTTGATTAAATCTACGTTCAGATCCTTTCACAACAAAGTTTCCAGCCCGGAACTCATCCAATACTTCTTTGGGAAGTTGCTTCATCTCGGCAACATAAATGGGGCCCCATTTCGCATAGTTCAAATGGTCATACCTCATGAACCATGGAATCATTGCGGTGAAACTATGAACATAGAGATCCCAAATCCCATCCCGTTCTGAGCGCGTGAACATAAGTAACACGGAAACCATGTCTATATACTGCATCCAAAAAGAAATGTTGAGATTGTTCTCGAAAGAAGCTCGGAATTGATTCATTGCCTCCTGAAACTGAGGGGTGAGAGTAATCTGTAGGAAGTCAGAGTGATCGTGTGAAGTTAATGGTGTTAATTCGTTGTGGATGACTTGATTAGTTTCCTCAAGAAATGAGATAAACTTTGGAAGCAGAATGGACCACATAGCTTGCAATGTGATCTTATGCGCTCTTATAGCTCGGTTGTAATGCTTGCCATCTAGAGCCATCTTTACACTGTTCTCACCCAACATTTCACTCTCGATCCAGATCTGCTCTAATCCAGATCCATTGGTGTGCTGTCCAATAGCTTTCAGGAAATTCATGGAAATGTGAAGACCGCCTAAACGAGGTATTAGTATTTCTTGAAACTCTGGAATATTCCACTTCAGAATCATAAGTTTGTAGTACAATGCTTGATCAACAGTTATAACTGTGTGCTTTTGTCCCAAGTGTGATGAGATTGCCATACACCTGCGAACAACAGTGTTCAGCGTGTCGTAGTCATGTGCTGGAGCTTGAATTATCGGTAAATAACCAATAGTGGTTACTGGTGGATCTACTGTTGATTGTGCTTCGTTGTGAGCAGTCCAGCCGAGCGACAGATCACTTTGACGATGGAAAATGAACGCCATATCCTTTGCTTGAGCTCTAGCAATTTCAGGACATGCATTCCATGTATTCGGTTCGAACCAATGAGGTTCAACGGGAAGAAGAAATTTTGGGTTGACTGACGGATTTACATTAACTTGAAGTAGGTTGCCTATTTCATCTGGAACGTCTAATTTGGAAGCAGTTTTACAGATACTAATGTTAGAAAGCACATCTTGTTGAGGAGGACCTCTCTGCCAGACTGCCATTTGAGTAGCATGAAAAGTTTGTTTAATATCAATACTTCCAATATTCAGATCAATGTTGTCTGCAGAATAGTGTACGAAAGTTCCATGCGTCAAGTTCTGGGGAATAATTGCGCCTGTTGTAGGATCGTAGTGTTGCAACGCTTCTTTGGCCAATGAACTATCTATTATCAGAACATCCCTGTAACTAACAACATTACCAGCACTGTGGAAAAGATTTACTAGGTGTTTTGATCTGGTTGCTTGATGAAGTGCACTTGCAAGTCCGACATGTTTCGGTGTCCAGACTTTTCCATTACGAACATTGTAGACAATATCCTGCGCTAGATTAACTATTTTATTGTTGTGTCCGGGTGTGTTCTCGGTGTTTTCTTCGCTTTCAACTGAATTTTCTTCAGAGCAGCCACCCAAAACCAGCTCCAGGAACATGTGTAGAGATTCAGGGATGCATTTCATGACCTCTTCATCGTTCACTTCTAAAGATCTGCGTGGAGGTACAGCCAAAATGTCAGCTCGTATTCGACTGGCAACATGTGTCATTTGAACTAAATCAGAGTCAGGAGGATTTATTGTAAGGTGGGAAACTGAATCAATTTGTTCAAGTATGTCGACATCGCCTTGCACTTGACGGAATCGGGGAATTAAAAGTCTGTCACGATCTTTCGGAAGTTTTTCTTTCACGGAACGAACACAAGTGTAAAAGTCTGAAGTTTCAGAAACAATTTTTCGGTAGAAATTGTTTCGTCGAGAATAGTAATTTCTTCTGAGACATCTGCTTCTAAACATAACTCTAGGTAACGTGTCCATACATTTTTCATAGACAGAATATGATTACATTTTGCAGCATATCGAAGCTCACTTAAGAGCCAAGCAAATGCGTTACCATCCGAATTGTTTGCAGTTACTTTTTTGTTTTTTGCTGCTTCTCGACGAAAGTAGACAAGACACTTTAAATGATATTTAGCTTTAGCTGCTATTAAGTCGATTATGTCGCATAATCGCGTACTGAGTAACTGATGGAATTTTGAATCGCTCAAAATACTCTCGCTCATTGATTTGGTTTCTACATTGATCAACTTCTCATTCTTCTCACTTCGGCAAAACATACACTTGTCCTTATTAAATGTAGAGACTCCACTGCTGCGACTCTTTTGACAGTGTCAGGTGGAATTGGTGAATCTCTGGAGGACGACTGATCTTCACTTTTGCTACAAGATGGTAGTGATAATGATCTACTTCTTTTCAGTACTACTTTTAATAGTCTATTTATCTCTGTGCTGTTGGTGAAATCGGAATAGCAACGTCTGTGCCAATGAATGCTATTAGTATCTTGGGATGAGATGGCTTGCTTTATTCTATCAAATGACGCGGAATATTTAATGTCATACGCTGATTCACGTTTTATCAGTACTTCCGACAATTTAAGGAATCCTTCAGGTGAAGCCTGACGATACTCGTCGTCCTTATGGCTCGTCGTAGAGTTGCATATGAGACAATTCATGATTAATCAGCCCATCACGGGCAGTTTTTTTTTACTATCACCTGCATGAGTAAGGTGCTATGTCGTCTACTTTGGCAGTACGTACCTATCAGAGGATATCAACGTGTTAAAATCTGTTTCATATTATCTTTTGTTTTATATTGATTATATAAAATGATAACTTACCCAAACGAAGGAAACAATCTTACGTACGTACAATAAAAAGCCACTGCTCACTAACTTCTCACATTATTGGCGACAATTTCACATATTTTGACTATCAGTCACAGAGTTGAATGTGTTCGAAACAATCGAAAATCCACGACTCCCGCGAAAATGCATTCTGTCATCTGTTCTCTGATTGGCTGCCACAACAATGAATGTGAAAACATTGTTGTAACAACAATGGGTTACGAGCGCGTGATCCTCTCATAACGTTGACATTCACTTGACGATGAGCAAACGACATTCCGCGGGTCGTGTGATCGCGGGGTGAGTGTTTATTAAAATTACTATATTTCAATAACGAATCAACATATTTACATGCGGTAAACGCCATTATCGTCCTCATTGTGTTGGGCAGTTTTGGGGAAACTATGAGATTTCTAACTTTCTTAGTTAAAGAGCACTGGCGAGTTACATTTTATAATGAAAATCGATACAAATAATTGTTGGTGAAAAAGAGCTAAATACGAAAGTTTTAAGGGAAATTATACACATTTTGAATCACCCACTTTAATAATCAGTGTCTAAGCTTGACATGAGAATTTTTTTCGTAATTTTATATAGAGTTTTGAAGAACTGGTATTGCTTTTTATCTCCGAGTAGGAAAAAAACCCGTAAAATGGTTTTTTTAAGTTTAAGGGTAGAAAAAGTCGGATTTCGAAGTGCCAACGTCATTTTTTGGATTCAGCGGGGTCGAATTAGTGGGAATCACCATTCAGTTTGCTTTTAACACGATTTACTAGTACTCATGAGAAGGAGACGACTTTTTAGATTCTGTTCCCTGACTATAATAAAAAAAATGAGAATTGTTTGATTTACCTAAATTGTTTTTAGAAGTAGGAAGTCTCAGTTACCCGACACCTCCACATTCTTGAAAAATGCATAAGTAATAAAGTTGATGTAAATCAACGATTTTTATTTTAAAAAATCAATGGATTTTAATCAAAGATACCCTGACCAATAATGATTTGCTTTTTTGTGTCTGTCACTGCACTGTACATATATTTTGCCTGTTATAGGAATGACACCGCTTCTGGCCGCCTCGGTCACTGGACACTCCCACATTGTTGAATATCTCATCGCTCGACCAGGGCTAGTCACGAAGGAGGAGAAGATCGACGCTCTCGAACTACTGGGAGCCACATACGTCGACAAGAAGAGAGACATGATTGGTGGACTAGACCTGTGGAAGAGAGCTATGGATGATAGGTATTGGCTGCTGGCTTTAGTATTTATTTATTGTACAAATATGTTTGCATTTATAACAGGACTGACTCTAAGTAATACACTAGTAAGTAGTAAAAGCAATAATTTTTTTTTTGAATAGTAATGAATGTTACATTCAGATGGCCTCTGAAAGGGTGATGATAATGCGTGATGTACATATTTATCTACAAATTTAAAAACTCAATACTATCCAAGGTTTTAAAGTCTGCAGATGTAACCTAAGTAGAAAATATTATTTTTACCTATTTTGGGTAATCAGGTAGGTATACGTACATACCTACAGCCTCATGCTGAAAGAGTTACCGATGCAACTCGTCGGACTTGCGTCCGCAAATGCTTTGAATATCATACAGATAGCAGGAGTTGTGTCTGCAAGTATGGACTTGCGGACGCAACTAGTTTTGACCATGAGGCGGCTACTACCTATACTACGTATTGTAAAAAGTTCTCAAGTATACTATGATGCATGCATTGAGAGGAAGAAGAGCAAACTTTCTAACCAATGTGTTTTGAAAATAGAATAGTATTTTTATTTCTTCAACCCAGAAATATTTTATAGCATAGTTATTACTAAGTGTTTATTTTTTACAGATTTGCTGGAAGTAAACACTTGTTAAAACCTCCTCAAGAGAAGTCAGTAGCTGCATACGAATACGTAAAAGAAATAACCGACTCTGAAGGCTTGGAAGATTTATTGGCAGACCCCGATGAGATGAGAATGCAAGCACTGGCTATCCGAGAACGCATTCTGGGACCCGCACACCCCGACACCAGTTACTACATTCGATATCGAGGTGCAGTCTACGCAGACGCCGGCAAGTTTCATCGGTGCATCGCTCTGTGGAACTACGCTCTCGACATGCAACAGAATATGTTGGAGGCATTGAATCCGATGACGCAGTCGTCCCTCTTCTCGTTCACCGAACTCTTCTCGTTCATGATGGGCGAACAAGGCCGGCCGACAACGCGAGGTCGCAGAGTGCCGCCTGCATCTTTTGAGGACTTGTTGGCAATTTTTAATAAAGCCATTAAAGAAGTGGAATCAGGTGTTAACTCGTTAGCAAAATTACAACCCGAAGAAAGAGACATTACATATCTACACAGAGTTCTCGTCATATCATTACACTTGGCTTGTTTAATGGTGCGCGTTTTACCGACTGTGTCCACAGAAGAGAGATTGGAAGCACACAAAGCTATCTACAAATTAGTGAAATTAAATGTGAGAGGTAGAGGGGGAAAAACTGTTCTGCACCTTGTGTCGTCTCGAGACGCTGCTGGTCCCGTTGGCCGATACCCTGTCTGTCAGTTTCCTGCGCCGGAATTAGCCGCTGTCCTAATGGCTACAGGCGCCGATGGAAATGCGTTGGACGCTGAAGGCAACACACCTCTTCACATTGCAGCCAAATCCCACCCTTGCCCTGTCTCATTAGCCAAAACTCTCCTCGATAACGGAGCACATTTAGATGCAGTAAACAAAGATGGCAACACCTTCCAAGATCTCTTAAAAGGACAGACGTTAAGTGAAATAGTAAACCCTCTACATTACATTACACTAGGATGTTTAGCAGCTAAAGTCGTAAGAAAGAATAAATTATTATATCGTGGTCAAATTCCTGTGTCGTTGGAAAAATTTGTAGCGCTACATTGAGAATACATGTTTTGAGTTTTAACGCTGTACCTTGTGATGTTCAATATGCAGGTAAAAATTACAACCCCTAATTCTTATATAAGTGTTGCATTGTCGAAGTAAATACGCTAATATTGAA
Source organism: Leuctra nigra (assembly GCA_934045905.1). Lineage (NCBI taxonomy): Eukaryota > Metazoa > Arthropoda > Insecta > Plecoptera > Leuctridae > Leuctra > Leuctra nigra. Next base: position 20,863,085 of record OW203764.1, read on the forward strand.
AACCAAGTTATAACATTTTCATGGTTAACATTGAAATGAATCTTACGAATTTAATTATTAGCACAATACAATTGAGTTTTAAGCTGCATCCAGATCAAATTGAACAAACCTATATATGTAAATGTTAATTAAATAATATATGTGTACAATAATAAAGTCTATTGGTGAAAATCCGGTACAAAGAGTCAATTTCTTGAAATGTCATAGGTTATTTCAATCCCACATTCTAAAGGAACTAGGTTTAGTTACTTTTGTGAAGAATTTGATATCCGTATTTTTAATAAAGAATTGTGGTTTTATGGTACCATCAATACATTACAACCCAAACATAATGCTTGTACAAAATGTATGTATTTACATAATTATTAATTATATGCACCAAGTAAGTACCTACCTACATTTGATTTGTGCATACGAATCTAAAAAATTATAAGTTGCTGTACTGCACATCATTTCATTTTAAGGCTAGATATATCGGTAATAAATAATTACTATAAAAAATTACGTTAGAATTGATTATTCCATCAAAACTTCAGTCATGCAAGTATTGGTACAGTCAAATTAATACACCTTACTTTACGAATTTGCGGAAGTACCTACATGTTTTAAAATTTATAAAACAAATACTTTGTATTATGGTATTAAATTCCTCAATTTTTTCTGTAGGTTACAGATACGAAACTGAAAATTGTACAGAGTTGAATTTTGTGACTGCTTGAAAAAGTATTATCCCAATTCTTATCCATTCCATGAAAGAAAGTGACATAGGAAGTAACTTTGTGCCGCAAGGTTTTATAACACAAAAATTAAAATCATACAGCTCAGCGATGACTAACATGTTCCCTTAACCTAGGATAATAACACCACCTGTGCCTTAACATTGAAAACATTCACTTTCTCTCTTGAAATGGTTCTACACCTTGGGGGTCATCCACAAAAGGTTTTGACCCATATTGCCATATCATTATGCCATTGACAAATGCTTTTTTCGGGATTTGAAACTCGGTCGTCAAATAATGCCAAAGCATGACACCGCCTCCTGGGAAGTAATGCATCAAGGTCAAATTTATTACTGCTACGGCTGACTTCCTATTACTGCTAGTCTTAAACTTTTCCAAATTGCAGGGAAACCTGACACAGTACAACAAACAAGCTTATTTGGTTGCATTTTAATTAATTACGAACTGAATGAATAAAAGGTCTAAGTTCTGGGAGCCATCTTAAGTCTGGGATGTCATAATAAAGCCAGAATATGGTCTAAAAAGTGCGGCCTTCAACATCAATGAAAGCATTCAGCGCTAACAGTAGCCAATCCCAAGATAGAGCGAATGTCAATGAATAACATCCTCTAGATAAAACATTTGTGAATCCAGCATAGAGTACCTAAAAATAAATAAATTTATCTCATGTAGAAATGAACACAATGGAGACTGTGATAAAATTAAATTGATTTATTGACATATCACTGGTTTCACAATATTTTTAAGTGTGCAAACCAGCAGTATACTTGTGCACATTGGTTACCATCATATGCCCTCATGCTCAAAAGAAATTCTGTCAGCAAATTTTAACTCGAGTGTGAGTGAATTTTGTTAATTCCAATCGGCTATGCGACCTTGTGTCCATAAATCTCTGTCCAGTTTTTCAACCAGTAATAAACCAGTAATTAAGTTAACACAGGCATTCTAGGAATGTCATTGGTTGTTGCGATGACAATTACAGTCCTAATCAGCCGTTTAAAAGTTAGCAGAGTATTGAAAGGCTGTCCCTAAACAATTTTGAGCATTAGGCCAAATGATTGTACAACTGCCTCCACCCCAAACACCATCAGACTAGCATGTCAGTTGAATTGAGCTTGATTAGTCCATGGGTGCATGTACAGTCACGTCCATATATAGTTCCGATCTTTCCCCGATGTTTCCATAATTAAGTATTACAAGGAAAATATAGGAAAAATATAGCTAGCGAGCTGTACAGCATAAATGCCAATTCGGAGAATTTGAAATTAATCCAACCGGTTGTAATTACTGTAAGTAAAATTAGAATTGTGCAAATCGGCTTCAACACAGACCAAATTGAACTTACGAGTGTTAGATCTGGTCACTGGCTGCCAAAAAGGACTTACATATTATGGAGACTAATGTGTTTGGGTAGAATGATGGCCTTGAAGAATCTACACTTCACAGGGATTTATAACTCTCAAATCATCCGCCAGATGCAGGCGCGTAGGAACTTTATTTTGACAGGGGGGGTCAAAATAGTGGATCGAAGGATGTCAGGAAAATGTATTTTACTGCTATACGAGGGGTCTGGGGGACTCACCCCCAGTTAGCCCCGCAGGGCCTTTTTTGAATTTTTGATACAAAATAATCGAATTTTAAGCTATTCTTCTCAAAGAAATGTAAACTGTGTGATATGCAATATTCTGTGGGAACTTACGAAAACTTGTTTCTATAGAATTCCCAATGGCCCCGCAGGGCATTTTTTTACATCTTGATAAAAAAAGAATCGAATTAGACGCTTTTTTGGCATCTTTTTTAAAGAAATTTAAAATGTATGTCCTATGCAATATTCTTGGGGATACAAGAGACAAAATAAAATTTTGTTATTTGACAAAATCCTAAATGGCCCCGCAGGGAAATACTTGAATTCTAGTGAAAGAGAATCGATTATGAATTGATTTTGGAATCACCATTTGAAAAAGGTTGCAAGAGCAACAGCAATAAGCAATCAATAAGAAAAATTTATTTGTGTTTTGGAATCTATAGTTAAACGTGTAATTATTTAATTTGATTCATGAGGATGATGATGTTGGACAAATGAGTAAATGAGTTTTCTCATTGGATCATTGGATTGGACCTCTGTTTAATTAGTTTTGCAAAACTTGAGAAAATTTTGAGAATTCAACCTAACAATGGAGCAAATCTGTGCATTCTGTGCAACACTTATAATCAACATTTGTGAATATCTGGATGTGTTAGGATCTCTAGCAGGGGGGGTCAGAGTCTCTAGCAGGGGGGGTCAGGATCTCTGGCAGGGGGGGTCAGGCTCCAGACAGGGGGGGTCATTTCCCCCCTTTCCCCCCCTATTCCTACGCGCCTGGCCAGATGTGCCGTTCTGTAAAATGTGCAAACAACACCTTTTGATTTACGGCTGCTAATTGTCGAGACAATTGGCTGCTTTTCGGATATGGAACCGAACATTCACCCGCTTCATTTAGCAGAGCTCTTATGGAAATTACATTACAAGGCGCACGCAGTTACCAATGCATGCAAATCCCTGTGAAGCGTGATGATCATACGTAGAATGAAGTACCAACTATGATATCCATCTTGCATTTATAATGACATAATCCTATGACCTTGTACTCTGGAGCTTTTTTGAACATTACAAGTTAATTTATTTTATGTTAAAATCATGAAACATATTCCAATAGAGGTATATGTATCAACTGTTACAAACTGTAGATGTTTGTTTTAATTTTGTGCAGGTCGTAACGAATGATATGTGAAGTCACACGTATTATTAAAATACGCTAAACTGTTAAATTTTTTTTTTTCAAAGATGAACACAAGGAAGACAATATAGTGGTGGTTCTCCATTCTTATCTATCGCACCAAGAGCTGCAATGAACAGGACTAAATAATGCAGAGCTTTTTAAACAGATCAACAAAGCTATTCCCATATCAGAAAATGCATTTCCTTGAGAATTTGGATGAAATTACTTTGGCGAGAGAAATCATAACTAAATTGCATGATGATAGTTTTGGGTTGATGTTTGCATAATGCAACAGAACAGATGTTATATATTTTTGTAGATAATGTACCAAATCTTTGAATTATTATGCATATACATAAATGTATATCACTGTGTAATATGCAGTGAATTGTGGATAGGCAATGTTCCACACTACATACTTTCTTCCTAATGTTAAATCAGAATTTAATTTTTATTTTATTTTAATGGACAGATAATTCAGCGAGCAAAGCAAGTGACTCCTTTTCACTCTGACTGACCTTTGTTTTTTTCACGTTATTGGTGGATTATGTGGTTTAATGTTTTTTTTATGTGGTATGGAATTTCGGTTCCAGATGGGCACGATTGTTGCTCGCTCATCAATGCATTACTACACTTAGGGCCGGTTTTTCAATACTCTGTTACAACCAGTAGTTAGGTTTAAACGCTAAGAATGCCATTGGTTGTTGCCATGGCAATATAGTCCTAATCAACGTTTAAAATGTAGCCGAGTATTGAAAAACTGGCCCTTAGAGTGTTCCCAGTTATTTTCAACAGTTGCAGAGGTGCAAGTCCTGAAACATAACCAAAATGCTACAGATGCTACTGTGCTGTTGGATCTAGGTCCATTACATGAGTACACTGTACATGGAAGTATAAGTATTGATACAGAATTTGCAGTCGTGAGAACTTATGAAAACAGAAAGCCAAAGATCAGTTTAAATTTCCTGCGAACTTTGAAAAGTTATTTTGGTGTTGAGATTACGCTTGATGATACATCGGTGTCGTGTCTTTTTGGGGCAAAAACCGTGATTTCTGATTGGCTGTATTTGAAGCGGGGGGGGGAGGGGGTCTGTAAGCCAATGAAAATCAGTATCACGGCACGAAGCTAGTGTCCTTTTCCATCATCTCTTTTGTGTTTGTCCACCCACATACTTGGAGAAGGAACTTTTAAAAAGATAGAGTTCCCTCTTTACTTTTTTCACTCTTTTCTTGTTTTTTTTAAAATGCGTGACTAGCTTCTCATCTCACTGGACAAGGCCGTGAATAACATTGAGATGATAAAATTGTCAAACAAGAACAAAGATGTACTTTTATATGTTTGTACCCCTAGTGGAGATAAAAAAAGTTAAAAACAGTATTCGAAAGAAACGGCTTGTCTGAAAAAGATTTGATGGCATCATCCGAAGAAGTCTATGCTAACTCGACATCTTCTTCTAGTAGTAGGTGGGCTCTGATTTCATAGATAATAACAAGGATTGATTGTCACGGAACCTGACCAGCAGCCAATCCGTTTTGCTCGAATACCGTTTTATGATTTGCTGAGTGTACAATCTGCATTACCTACAGTTTGTTCAAATCTTCTGTACAATGATTATGGTGGTGAAGATGGCAACGAAAATGATGTACTACGCTAGCACCAACACAACAAAATGAAAATCAGCTAGAACTAGGTGGCACATTCAAGTTAACGGATTTTATTTGGAGAGTTTAGGTTGGCAAAGTGTGAATTCAGATGGAAGGTCTGGATGGTGCTGCTTATTTACACCCTAACGGCGTTGTAAGCGTAAATTGAACAGCCTATATCTTCTGCATTCGTAGGCTCTAAGAACGTTGTGAAATTTAATGCGGTGGTGCTGTACCTACATAGTACGCTAGTGGAAGACTAGTGTGATATTGCAAAATGCAAATAATTTAAATATCAGAAGTTTCATATCGCGTTTATGAGAGACGAGTTCGAAACAGCCTAATATGTTGCATCCATGACAATTGCATCCATGGCATCCATGGCAAAATTTTACAGTGTAGCAAAACTATAATTAAGCGTGGGCTACACTGATAGGTAAACATTTGAAATAATAATAACCTAAATATCATTATATCTCTTGAACCATTCAAATCTAATTAAGTAATACTTTTTGAGTCGATCTAGATCAAATATGAACACCAATTTATGAATAAAATATTTGTTTCCAATCTCGTGTCAAAACTGGAATTTCTAAACATTTTCAGCTTTGCCACGAGTTTGGGTACAAATATTGTCTTTATAAGATGGTATTTACATCGCTCAAGTTGACTAAAAGTTACCTACGCTATTTTTCAACATTCATAATTCGAATGGTTCAAAAGTTATAACGAGAGTTATTTAGGAAATATTATCTTCAATATACCTTCGAGTGCAGCCACTCTTAAGGGTGGGTCCATATCAGAATTATCTTTTTAGTTAGAAATAGAATTTCTGGAATAAAGAGTTTGCAGACCAATTTTGTTGGCATCATTTACTCGTTACCGACTACTATAAATTTGTACCTATAATTTCGGCGGGTTTGGTTTACCCTTCCTTTTCCCATGTATTATGATGAGCCTTTTCAAATGTCGACACTGCCGCCTAGCGTGTGCGAAGCTAAGTTTGAAGTTCATCCTCGATCCGCCAAGTTGGCATACGACAGACAGGTTGCCCATTTGGTTGGCAGTCTAAGGAGGTTGATTAGTCTAAGCTTCAGGGCTTGATTTTTTAACTCATTTTTACGTCATTTTGCATCCTTAAGCTTTGCAGCCCAGTCTACCCTACCTATCACTAGACTTTATTCTCTCTCCCAATAAGATAATGTAAAACAATACAAATTAAAACCACCGATCAGTGATCACATTCTGACTGTAAGTGCCGGCAACTTTATGCCGGAAGATATTGTAAAATCCATATCAATAAAAAAAATTGTACATACAATGATTTGGTACACTTTCGTGTGGGAGCTATTTTTAGTTTTAAAATCTGCGCTTCCTCATTTTAAATACGTATGTCGTATATACATACTGGGAGGCCCCAAAAAAATGCACAATAGGCGAGATTCATGAAACTACTACTACGTACCTAACACATACACAAAATAGGCTGCAAATTTCATGTAAAATATTCAACATACTAAGGTTGGATGTGTGAAAGTTTCAAAAACATAACTTTTGTAGGAAAAAAGTGCCATTTGAGCTCCGTATAATCGATTTTGCAACAACCAAATTCTAGCAGCTGTAACACTTTTCCTACAAAAGTTATGTTTTTAAAACTTTCACATATCAAACCAAGTACAGTGCAATTTTCAGCCCAATTTGTGCAGTAATTTCTTCACAGCAATGTCTCGCCAATTGTGCATATTTATTGTGCCACCCGGTATAGTAAGTTGCCATTGCAATCAAACTGCCTTATTTCAAAGGGTTTGAAGTTTACACCACTGATGGGAAAATGAGAAAGGTATCTGCATCTCTGAGAAGCACAGCCGTCAGTACACTACTCGTTCGTTCCTCCTCCTCCTGTGAGCTGCCTGTCGCCTGAGTAAAAATTGTAGTTCCTCACCTGTCATCCTGGTAAGTGGTCGCGCATTTGAATAGCCAAGGCGACGGTGGTGACCCCTTCCCGGGACAGCAGGTGAGGAGGCCAAAATTAAATTTTTTATTCAGACGACAGGCCTGCAGCGCACAGGAGGTGGAGGAACAAACGACGAGTGTACCGACGGCTGTACCGAGAAGTAACTCTCATACTTTCATCCAATGTTAACCCAGTTTGATCTGTCTTAAAAGCTCCACATCATTTTTAAATCCTGCCCAGTCAATGTTTACAGTTTACACAAAAAAAATTAATATGCAATTGAAATTGGCAATGATCATCTGAATATTGGATAATATTTTGCTTTTGTACACAAAATTACCAATTGCTGTTTTCGTAAATAAATTAAAAGTTCATTGGTGTTCGTAAACATATCACCTATATAAAGATTTCAGATAATACAATTACTAAAAATAATATATATACATACTTTAGAAAAATGAAATGATAGCAGTACATACTCATATAACATGCAGCCTTGGAAAGCATTGATATTGTCCACCTGGTCAATCACTGTCACTCACAACCAACTTTTTCCTCTTCTTTGGTAGTTTGGGTTTGGCTAGTTCTTCCTCCTAGAAAATAAATGTACCATTTGACGCTTACACGCTTGACACTTAATTGCTAGGGAGCCCATAAGGTGTAAGATTGTTGTGGATGGGGAGATTATCGAACAGGTTTCGGAGTAGAGTCCATTCACTGTAAGAATGATCAACCTTGAAACATAAAGTTAAGCCTTTTATTTGATTGTCATCCAGCATTCTATTGGAAACAACTTATTCACATTATAATTATCATTACAGATATTATACAGTCATTAAAATCGTATTCAAAATTGAGCTAAATATCTATGGCTTGACAGTAGATTTCAAGGTTGCCATTCTTATAGTGAATGGAGTTTATAAATATTTGGGTACGACTATTACCAGTTCGGGGCAGATTGAAAAGGAAGTGAATGGCCAGATAATGAAGGCTAACCGAATTACAGGTTGTCTGGGAGACCTGATTTGGAGGAAAAAGTTTCTGTGTCGGGAGGCAAAGGCTCGGGTATATAAGAGTGTGGTCAGACCCATAATAACTTATGCGGCAGAAGCTAGACCTGACACGTCCAAGACAAAACAAAATCTCAGGTAACTGAAATGAATGTCTTGAGAAGAATCATGGGTAAAACCAGAATGGACAGAGTACGAAATGTGAACATAAGGGAAAGTTGTGGAGTTACGGATGTGGCGGAATGGATTACTGAAAGAAGAGTTTTGTGGGATGAGCATGTGACAAGAATGGAGCCGGAGCGATTAGTGATGGTAGCACGAGACCATCGTCCCCGAGGCAGGAGGAGAATAGGGCGACCAAACAAAAGATGGAAGGATTCTCTTTAATATATTATAAATTGGTTAAAAACAGGATTGTATCCTATATTTAAGAAGAAGAAGAAGAAGACGCTTACATGCAGCACTACTACCTACATATCTTCATTAATAATGCTTATTGAAAACGATTCTGGATTATTATTTCTGTATTATGTTAATTAAAATGAATATTGAACATTTCATGGTCAGAAGGTAATAGGTGAAATAATAAGTAGGTAGATCTTCTTATTTTAGCACAGATCTGAAATGTACGTGGACCTCCTAATTTCAAATTCTACAAACATATTTTGCCTTGAATCTGATGTATTTACTCAGTTAAGTGTAAGAGTAATAATACATCCCAAATGTAATATGGACTCCATTTAAAGTGTTCTAATTTAAAAATACACTCTGCACGCATGAATAAGACACACACAGATAATAAAAGAAAACCACTTTTGTTCCACAAATTTCATGCAACTTGTTCTTGAACATTGAGCAAAGTAAAAATTATGCAAGAAAATACAGTCAGAGACAACCTGGGAGTTTTTTTAGCCAAGGGATTTGCATTAAGTGTAAACATGCCATGCATTTTTGATTCAACAAATTTTAGCTGCGAGTCCATAGGTAGTACATAATAATAAGATGCACCCCTTTCATTTCTTTTTTTAAAATAAAATAAGTCATGAAAATATCTGTGTTTTATGCGAATTCAAATTAAAGTTCTTTCATCTTGATGGAATTAGTACCTAATTAACATGTGCATCTTGTGCTATTTAAATAGGCAACAGCACACCATAAAACATTCAAGAGTTGCTTACCTCACTACTGTCATCGGAGGAATCAGAGATTTCTTTCACCGGTGCTCTGCTTTTATTGGCTGCTCCTCTCGCTGTCACATTGTTTGAAGGTGTGTGAGCCTTCCTACCTCTACCACCACCGCCTCTTCCTCCGCCTGTAGTAACAGGCTTGGTCTCGACAACTTCTACCTCCGCCAGAGCGAACAAATCACCGAACCGCTTCCGAAGAGTGTCCGTACACAAGTTCTGCGCTTGTTGCAAAGCTTTCTGCATCGTGTCCAAAGTATAAAAGTGGAAATTGTTCTGACGGCTACACTGCCGTAATTGGTCGAGATGACCAAGCACTTGCTCGGCAGTCGGTGGTCCTGTGTTGGCTATCGTACGGTTTCCGCCACGCTTTCTCTTATTCGGAGAGGTGTTAGGATATCGACTACTGAGCAAAGACGCCACTTGATCGCCTAACTCGGGTTCATGTTCGCGGCACCAAAACTTCAACACCGACACTACGAACACGTCCCTCGGCGGGAGAACTTCCCTTGAAAGCAAGTGCTTTAGGAGGTCAGCTGTTGGTCTGAAATAAATTCAAAATAATTGTAAGTCACCTTGAAATTATTTTATGTTTTCAATAACTGGGATATTCTGCAATCAAGTAATGAGCCTACACTGCGTTTCACATTTAGCTGTCTGCTAGATGTGGCCCCTAATTTTGTAAATAACAGGTTTTTTGTCCATCCCTCAGTCACTGTGTGCGATCGCGCGGTCTTCATAGATCATCCCTCTCTCTCGACAAGGGGTATTCAAAATATCTTGCCGGACACCAAAACTTCAACACCAACACTACAAACACACCCCTCGGCTAGAGAATGTGCTAAAATGTGAAATGTGTTGAAATGTAGCTAAATGTGAAACGCAGTGTAGGCTTTAAATTATGAATAGCATCTAGCTATCGAATTGGTTGAATTGGGAGAATAGTCGAATTGGTAAGCTATAGGTAATCGGATTAATTAGTATAGTATGTAGTTACTAAATTACACCTACTACCACAAGTAGTAGTACAAATAATGAATGACAATTTTCAAAAATAAATTTAAAATAATTTATATAGTCTTATTCAAACAAAAACTGTTTAGTGCGCCCACCCAACGTGCTGTTTTAATACATAAAACTCTTTTGATTTATGCCCACCTCTCCTGCTTCAGCATGAGTAGAATGGAAGTGAGTGCCTCCGAATGTCGCACATAATCTAAGCTCGGTAAGATGGGCATGACGTAGTCGATGGGGATGCCGTGCGCCAGGATGAGTTGCCACAGGAAGAACTGCTCGAACGTCTCCCACTCGAGGCTGGCGGTGAGCAGAGCGCGGAACGACTCCTCTCGGAACATGGCCAGCTTGCCCTGGAGGATGCTGCCGACGAGATCCTGGAGCTGGATGGCGTCCACCACGGAGATGACCAGGTACAGCAGCTCCACGTTGCCGACGGTGACCAGTGGGAACAGAGCGTACACCTCGGGGACCAGCCAGCACAGCAGGTTGTTGTCGTCCTCGTGGCAGAGCTAGGCGACACATAGCGTTATTAGCCAAGGTCTCTACATGAGAAGCACTGATTTGAGCACTAGACCAATTAAGAAACTATCTCTGTAGCTTCTCTCTAGGGTGTAATTTTTTTACCTTTTTAGTCTCTCGAGTTATAAATTTCATCAGAAATTTTGTTTACTCGACCAAATGTTAACATCCATAACAACAGTTGCTAATCTTTAAAATATATGGTAAGACTAAGAGTAAGAAGTGTACAGGACACACCCTCCTTTCTAAAACTTGTCATATGCACGCAAAATGCCTGTAAATGCCTGTGTTTTATGCCTGTAAATCAAACTGTATATATGCAATTTTTTTCGAGCAGATCCACAGATACAGGCTATAATTTCTTAATTGATCTATTAGTTTCAATATTTACGAGTTTTCAGTAACAAAAGTGAAGTTTGCTTACACTGAGCCTTCAGGAACTTAACATTTATAATAATTTGTGTATTGAGACCAAGAGGAGACGCTCAAGGCTTTAGAAGAAGGAAAGTGAATCACTGTCTACCTGTAAATCACTGAGCAGACAGGAACCTAGCTCCTTTTCCCGTGCTTGGCAGAAGTCCTTGTAGACGGCAGCCTTCCCGTCCGTTATATTACTGAAAGAAAAGCCACGCGTCAGAGTTACGAACAAGAATATGGCCAACGTAGCAGAGATCATCGCGTTAACGCACCATGCTTTTAGGAAGTACAGAAGCAGATAGCCAATTCCCGGCTTGTGGATCGCCATCTCGGCCAGTAGTGTTAACAGCGGCCGTCTCCGGCTATCGTCTTCAGAGAGTTGCAACAGATTGCGAAACATGACGAACAAAGGACGACCTATACTGTCCTCGAGACTCCTAAAACAAAGCACATATTATTTTATGATCGTGAATGCTATGTTATGTCAAATGATCCCTACAAATAGGGTAACAAATGGTTACTTGTTCCGAGAACTCACTCGTTATTGACTTCTGCTGGAAATACTTTCCCTGAGAATTGCTCCTCCAGAACGGCACACAGGGAAACTGCAAGGGCAGCGGCGACATCTGGATCCATGTCTTCATCTTGTATGACCAGTTGTACCAATCTCTCCATTGCTTGGCATCTACAGACAGATGTCATAATATCAAATCAATGGTACAACACGGTAATGGTACCAACAAGAAGTCAATTCAATTCATCTGATGGTCACACTCACAAGCTTAGAACTAACTTGTAAATTTTGTATTAATTTATTAAAGTAACTTATAAAAGTTTTACTCACTTTGACTCATTATCTCGTTCCATTCTTAACTGTTCAGTTACATCTCTCAATTCACCGTCCAACTGTTGAGCTATTGCTCTTAAATTTTCGTCAGACTTGTCTAATAACGATGGTTTCTTTAATCTTACTTTAGCTGAAATAAAAATTACTTATTAGATCATAATCTCTTAGGTTACAAGAGAGGTTACTCTTAGTCTTAGGTTACATCATGCAAACAGGACGTAAAATTCCTCACCCAACGGAATGTCATCATCGTCTTCATCCTCTTCGTGCTTGCTCATTTCCGCCATGACGTCTTCCTCCTCGTCGCTGAACATTGGTTCTGCGTCGCCCATGACGTGATTGTTGGGCGAGTGGTTCTCTTCGCTGCCGATCATGTGATTCATCGAGTCCTCCTTCATGTGCGCGTTGCTCGAGTTGAACTCCTCGAGTTTGCCGTCGCCGCCCGGGAAACAGAACTGCTTGAAGACTTCGCGCACCATCGTCCGCAGCTCCCGATCCAGTTTCGGATTGTCGAACAGCGGTGACAACGATGGTAGGACACGTTTGTCGAGGATCGATTGCAGGGACGAGAAGATGCCGGCGCGAACTTTCTCCGAGAGTGGGGGGTAGAAATGTGGAATGATCTGTAATAAAAAAAGCATTATCTTACTATTTTGCAGATAAATGAAGAACTCAAGGGCACTGTCAGTGTGGCTACACTCGTGCTCGTGGTTTGTCTAGTAAAAAACGGTCGGGGTAACATGAAATTAAAAGAAATTTCAAATTACCTAACATTAAATATCACTTACTCGACAGAGAAAGTCTAGAAGTGTAGCCGTTAGTGCAGGATGCGATCTCATAGAATTGTGCATGACTAAGATAGCTGGTTCGATGTTCATTATGTTATCCTTGACGGAGTCGAAGAAAAACCAGTCGTAGAAGAGCGCACACTTTGCATTGGAAGCGGCCACAGACGATGTGCACGTAGTTAGCAACCATCCAATCACAGCCCATCGAGGTATTATGTCCGAGCAGAGACACTCATTGGTCGGGTGAATCACACCCACGATGAAGCGTATCAAGTCACAGCGGAGCGATTGAGATTCGGGAGTTGATAAATACTAGAAAGGAAACAAAACACTGCTCATTGGATAGTCTTAGAAATAAACTTTTGACAATACGGACTCTTTTTAAAATGGCATACAGGAAGACTGAAATCCTTTAGTGTCACTGACCTGTCTTTGGAACCATTCCTGATAGCGTTTCTGATACCCGAATTTAACGCTCGACGTAAGAAATGCCATTTTTCTCTCCATATCTGGTGTTAATCGCGAGGTGAGATATCTTCTGGACGTTGGAGTATGTAATATTTGTAAAACACCCGTAAACGTTGGACAAAGTGACTTAGGATTTAATAAGATGTCTCTCCACAATTGTTCAAACTCTGGTATTCGTGCCAGATTCTGAAGAAGACGAACAAAGTCACGTCCAATAGCAAGGCAGTCGGTAAAACGTTCTCTTATTAAACCTATCACAAAATTGACTTCTCTTCGACGTAAGGAAGCCAGCGCAGGGATATTGTGGTCTTCAATAAGACGTAGGTAAGCGTAAACAATTGCTGCAATGAGCACTGGGAACTTTTCTAGCCAACTCCTAGAAATACAAGAGTACAGTTAGTAAAAGTCACACGCTTTAAAAACAAACAGATGAACTACCTGTTATGTAGTCACGTAATATTGCCTTACTTGTTTTCTAGGAATATGTCTAACAAGCTTTCAACAAGACTCAAGTTGCGAGGCGTAATATCACCCCCAGCTGCAAATCGCAGAAGGCTCCAACATAGGTTGTCTACATTCGCCACTGCATTACGCATTAATTCCCGTAAAAACCACAATGATTGATCACGGACAATATCAGTAAAACGTAGAAACCGGTCCAAGACAAGTTGTGATAGATGACTGACGACGAGTGCCAAGCCATCTCGAGTGGAAGCAATCAAGTCTCTGTAGCTCTGAAATGTAAAATCAAGTGGTGTTACTATCATGGCAAGCCCCCTTTTAATTAGGTCATGTTAATCGTAAACAGCTAGCTTACCTTGACAGCATTTAGTGGGTCCGTGAGAATAGAAAACAGAAGACCCAATGATAGTTCTTCATGACACTTATCCTTACTCATAGCATTATTAAGCGCATTTTGAACTTCCTTGTCTGATAGCCCAGCTACCAAAGTTTGGAGGGTGTTGTAATGTCTCTTATATTTCTGAGAGAGAACAAAGAAAGCAGTTTAGTGCTGGTATGTTTAAAGGTCTAGAAACAACTTCTACCAATTATGACCATGCATCTTGTAAGTCAATAGCAGGGGTGAATATTGTGGGCATGGGGACAGTTGCATTCCATTAGGTGCTGTTTGTTATAAACAACTCATGGATGACAAAGATACCCAAGATATTTGAGTTTACACTACCTAGGGGATGCAAAAAATTGGGGGAATTCAAGAGGCTAGGCAACTGTATCAAGAGACATTTAAACTTGACAATTACATGCGTATTGTGTATTAATATTAGCAGATTAATTAATTTGATGTTCACAATGACATCCATTCGTAAAAGCATCAATTTTATCAAAGTTTTTAAAAGAAAATTATTTTATTTTAAATTTGCCTCCCTCAACAAATAGAACTACTAGCGCCACAATCGACGTCATTTGTCAACATTTCAACACCAATCCATTATGGCCGCCTTCATCCAGCGATATGAATTAAATATAATAAGAATTTACCTCTTCTAATTCATCCTTATTTTCAACAACTGTTGTAACGAAAAGCTTCTGTGTAGTCGATTTAATGGGCTCCATCTCTTTAATAACAACTCACTAGTCATTAAAGGTTACGGAAAAATAACGCAGGTCCCCTGCATTCTGCCTGGTTACCCTGCCCTCAAAATGCGTTCTGAGGTGAGCGCATGGATATTTTCTTCCACGATATTGGGTGGATGATCACCGCGGAGTAAAATCAAATAGTTCGACCATATAAATGATATTATGACAGATTTCGGCATGTGAATTACTTTATCGTATAGTCCCATAGAAGATTAAATTGAGATATGCACGTTTTTCTAAAGAGAATGAAACTTTAATGAATATATAGGAATTCCAATAAATAACGAAATAGGCCATTGGCAAGTTGATTGTAACCATTGTTAAATTTCTCTCATGAACAAATAAATAGAGGCATATCACTAAATTAAAAAATTAAATCATTCAATTACAAGGTAATTTCATTTTAATATTTTCTTAATTTTGAACTTACAAACAATCAAATCTGTACCAAAATAATGTTCGGAAACATTCGTGTAATAACGGAAACCATCGGTTATTACTAGTACATAAATCAGCTGTCCATAGGCGCGCTATTTAAAAATATGTTAAAAATTTAAACCTGCCTATCGCGCAATAAAAAAAACATAGAGGTATTACAAATAATTAAAAATTCCTACTACTGAAAAATAACTAGTTATATGGATAAACTGAATTTGACGCCAAAAGAGCCGTCTCAAAAAACAATACTATTAAAATATTAAATACTGTGGTTATTTTAAAATTAAAATTAAAAAAAATTATAAGATATATTGAATTTTACAGACAAAATAATGACCCAACCGAATTTGAAAATAATTTTCTGCTCCATATTGATTAGGTATTGTACATTTCAGAGAATCAGCATTAAATTAAATGCAATTTTATAAAAAATTCAGAACAAAATAATGTTCTCTACTGATTGGGCTCACTCATGGGCTCACTAAGTAGGTTAGATACATAGAGATCAGTGATTAATATTAGGCTCAAAATTAGTAAAATAAGCCATAGTCTTAATGGCCATGATAAATTTTGACCATTTTAATTTTTTAGCCAATCGGGAGAAATGTATTTTAATTTTAACCACTGAACAGATTTCCATGAAATTTATAACCCTAAAACTAGGTATATGACAACCTCAAAAACAGTGACAATTTATTATTTGATAAGGTCCAACAGTGTGAGCTAGGCCATTTTAATTTTTCAACCAATCAATGGGCAGCGCTCCAAAACTATACGTACCTACACTATTAAGCACACAATTTCAGGTAGATCCGAAAGATAATATGACCTGTGGTGTCCAAACAAATAAAAAATCAACAAAAACAGATAAAGTGTCCAAAAGTGCAGAATCGAAATGCGCTATGCTCGCTCTATTATTTACACAGAGGTTGAATATTCTTCATGGATAATGAAAAATTGGGAGTGCCAGGAGGAAGATATATCTGGTTCAATGATAAATCCTCATAGCATTGTCCTGTTTTTACTCACTTCTTTCTGACAATGTGTTACTTGTGTTGTTTCTTATGCCTTAAAATCTCAGTCGGGGTTAAATAGAGTTTTTTCATACAAATATCACAGTGATATGCTTGGGAGTTAGGTTTCCGAGCTTCCATTGCCTCCAATTCTTGAGCATCAGCACCTGAACAAATTGTTTTTATTATCATCATACAGTTGGTATTTGTTATTTGTATTGTCACAATGGCTGAAATAATAGTTTACCTTTAGAGTCGGAGCTACTTCCTGCTGCTACACACACTAAGGCATGTTGTAGTCTCTCCATCGGATTCAAACATCCTACTAGGTCACAAGTTGCACAATGCCACGGATCTTGGAGGTAATCCTGACCGATTGTATTTGCATCACAGGTTGCCAAGCTAGAATAATAAAAACAATTCAGAAAACAAAAAATTGTAGTAGGTAATAAAATTCTTGCCAAGCATACAAGGAGTTACGAAGATGGACAAGATCAGGAGTGAAAAAATTCAAACAGACCTGAAAGTTGACGTACAAACTGGACAGGGATGGGCACTATCAAAGATACAAGTATCTTTGATAGTATCTTTTGATACTTGATACTATCAGTATCTATATCTTGATACTTTTCTTGGAGTCAGTAGGTTTGTTCGTCGGGGTGTTCTAACCTGCTCGGAGCAGGCGGAAGTACGTCACTGAATATGTTAGGTGCATGAATTACGAATCAAAACTCGACGGATAGGTATAAGTCAACTTTTCCGTGACGACTTCCGGTGTGTTCCGAACAGGTTAGAACACCCCGACGAACAGACCTAGTATCAAATATCAATTATCAATTAATATTCAAAAAAGTATCAAGTATCTTTTTACCGAAAAGATACTTTTGATACTTTGGAATTTTGGACTAAAATGTTTCAGTTTAGAACCTCAGGTATTTTTTTCTATGAATCCCTTCCGCCCATACATACCCTTTTTTCACCCAACCCCTAAGAACACTTTTGTCAATGATCTCCCCCTCCCTCACCTTGACCAAATTCTTCCTCAGCAGCGGTATCAAAGTATCTCTGATAAAATATCTTTGATAAAATTTTTGATACTTGATACTTTGATACTATCAAAGTATCTTTTGATATTTTGATACTATCAAAGTATCTTTAGATATTTTGATACTATTATCAATTGATACTCAAATTTAATGAAGTATCAAGTATCAAGTATCAAGTATCTATTTGAAAATTTTAAGAGTATCAGTATCTTGTATCTTGATACTTTTTCCAAGTATCTTTGCCCATCTCTGAAACTGGGGAGAGAGCGGCTGCGGTGGTTTGGCCACAAGAAGAGAATGCAGAGGAGACGAATACCACGTTGGGGGTTTGAAGTTTCCAGTATGATAGAAGGAAAGTGGGAAGGCAGTGGGAGAAGTGGAGAGTTGTAGAAGGGGATGTAGAAGAGAGACTGTAGAAATGGAAGAAGTGGAGGAAGAAGCTGGTGGGAAGACAGGGAGAAGTGGAAGAAGCTGTTAGAGAAGAAAGAAAAAGAGGAAGAGCCAAGCTTGGCCAGCTAGCTCAGGAGTCCAAGGCCCTAGCAAATGGTGACCTTTGCCACCCTCGAAACAGTTCTTGGAACCGGGTAATATTAAGTTCCGTGGCCGTGGTCAATTTCAAATTCCTTACATAAATTATTTCACCCGGTTAAATTCGGGGGACTACCTTCTATTCCAGAAACAAGTTAATAAAAACATGACAGAGTATTCACCACTAATTTATCAAACACACCCTTAGTAAAAAAATACATTGTAACATTTTAGTGGCTATTGAGAATGTGAAAAAAAGTTTATGATTAAATATTATACACAAGAAAAGTGTTAAGCCAGTATGAATGACTCACCAGTTGTACGTAATGTACGATGTAACCTGCACTCCGCCCTTCCTCTCATGTGGTTTGCTCTGCCAGTCGCTGCTGAATGGATTTGGCTCGACTAGAGCGTCGTTGTAGCCCGGACCGACGTAGAGCAGCTTGATGTCGGCAGCGAGCAGCCTGGTGAGTGTGTAGCAAACTTCCGCATGCATGAGCTGAGGGAGCTCCATGTTCAGCTCTCGTTCAAGTCGGGCCGATGTGCCGTCCGAAACAAGGCCTCCTTCCAAAGAGTCTGCAATTTAAGAAACCACAATTCTGTCAAATATACATGCAAGTCTCACGAAAATTTTAACAAATGTCTGTCCTTGTTTGTATTAGGTACTTACTACATAAATGTCCTGCAAATTGAGTGTAGTTTTGGACAAAATGGTATCGGACTTTTTTGTAGAATTACATGTGTACAAGAGAACTGCCAAAAAAGATATCTCTTTTTTAGAAGAGAAGTCATAAGTCGAGAAAATATGTATGCATACAAAATAATTTCGGAGCACTTAAAACGTATTAAACTGCCCAATATTCTTATAACATGGTAAATGACCACCCCTAGCCAATCAAATAAAATAGTCCATGTTAAATTTTATTTACGTAAGATATTACCTTCTAATCTAAGATTAAGAAGTTTCTCCCACTTGTTCCGCAGAGCAGAGGCTTTCAGTAATAATGCGGATGCAGTCTCGCCTATTGGGAAGTCCAGTTGGAGCCACGAATCACAAACTAATCTGCCAAAGCAAACAGAACACATGTCATAAACTCGTTTATAACTTGACTGAATTGTAGAACTTTGTATACAACTTACTTCGTAAAATCTTCGTTGGTGTCAATAGATTGGGCAAAGAGCAATAATGTTTGAGCAGCAGGCATTCTCATGGTTGTCATGAGGTATGGTTTTGTAGTTTCCAAAAGTGACCTGCTTGCACATAAAATACACATTAGAATATGTGTAATTGTTAATTGATAACAACTCTGTATTTTCAGTTTCATAACTTAACTTACATGTAGCACAGAAGCTGATGCTTTGAGCTAAGTGGCAACTTTGTTCGAAAGTTTGAACTTTGAGGTTCGACAATGTCGGACTCCTCCAGCTGAAGAACTTGTGGGTGATTTCCGAAGAAGCCCATCGGATGAAGAGCAACGTACGGCTTACCTCGAGTGTGGAACAGTTGCTCAGAGACACTCTGAAAACATAATTTACATCTTATGTGCAACTAAAAATTTAAATAGGAAGGAAAACCACTAGTATTTGAACGGAAGGTAATATAAAAGTATAGCATGAACAGGTAAGTACAAAACATTTCTACCTTGCAGTAGTTGAAATCATCTGCAATCGCCAATTGAGGGTAGAGACCACTGCTCAAAATAATCTTGAGCATCATCAAGTCTCTGTAGCTACATGCTGTAGTACCAGTCAGAAGATTCTAAAAAATAAACGAAGTTGTAGTTTTTACATAGTGTTTACAAAAAATATATTTATTGGTGGACAAGATCATGAACTGTGATGACTAACTTATCAGTAGTGTAAATAGTACTTTAATTAATTGGGTATGAAAAGGTATCTTTGACAGGCTGCATGTATTAATTTCATCTATTAATCCAAATTTTAAATCTGTTTTGTGCCTCTGCCAGACCAGTATTAATGCAAACCTAGCTCTGAAAGCTCACCTGAACTTGTGAGCTGTCATTGCTGAGTCGGAACTCAACATCTCGGATGTCGATCTCTCCCGGTTCCTCGTTGCCCTCTTCTCCGATCTCCCACACATCGAGCTTCAACTCCTTCCGCTTCCGAGGGCCCGCTTCTTTGAACGAGCGTTTCAGCGAGCGCAGCACCTTCAGTTCTCCGTGGCGCAACGCTCGCTCCGAGCTACTTAGCTCCTTTGCATCTCTGTCACTTCTCAGCAACCCAGAATCCTACAAACATGATCATTAGTAGTTTAAACACAAATTAGGTTAAACAAATCAGTGGAACTAATTAAAAAGAGATGGAAATATTACAATACAAGTGTCGGTACCTAGAGAATAGGAAGGTAACAAATTGATCAGTTTTCATATCATTTACAATGTATTTTTTTTCTCTTCTACACTTGCAGACTTCAAACATATACATATACAAAGATGAAACGTACCTACATGCTGTACTTTAAAATTCCTCATAGGCATGTAGCTTTATTTAACTGATTTAGATGTAAAGGTGCAGCATAAAATGAGATTAATCCAACAAGCACCAATAAAAACCTATCAGCACCACCTGCACCAATTAAAGATTTTACACTTTTTAACAACAAAAATAGGATAAGCAAGCCGTCAAAAATGTATAACAAACAAATGATTGCGTTCATTGCTTAATTACCGCACCTTAGATCTTCAGATCTGTGTATTCAAATCTGCATTTGAATCTGTATCAAATGACACACATCACATGATCTTCCAATCTGTATCAAATGACACTCATGATCTTCCCACCTGTAGCAAATCCTTGAACTGACGCCTGAGTTTGGTCATCTCGTAGAAGCGTTGCTCTTCAAGACCACGTCGTCGACACCACTGCCTCGACAGTTTATCTCGACCACCAGCCGAGTTCCGCTTCGCCTCCAACCACTCTCGGAACGCATTCAACAGGGTCAGCGGGTCTCCGTGGTCAGACTCTAACTGCTTCCGAGATGTCTACAAAACGTTTTGAAGATAATCCAGATAAGTTCAGCAATATTATTTTTGCCACCACCCGACCCAACTTTGGAACTGGGAGAATGATTGTTATTAATATATTTCTAGTTTTCAACACAACACAACACTTCCTGATGTTCCTCAATTGATTGCAGTATTTTTATAGTTCACATGAATGAAGTTATCAAAATAATTTTATGAAGACCACCTAGGTATCAAATATCATATTCAATACAAAAAGTTTTCACTTTTCAAGAGTGAATAAATAAATAAATACTAAGAGTTATTTATGTACCTATTTAAACACTGCATAAAGATACGTTTATGTTGGTAAACTTCCAAGATATGTAAAGGCTGGACTTATTCATCCATCAACTTTCAGAAAACTTTCTATCACAGTAAAAATTAATTTTTATTCTTGACTGAGTGGAAGAAAATTAGGGGAAAGGGATTTTTTTTACCTACAGTGTTCTTATAGACCAAGCAAACGAGAAGTAGAGAATGCAAAGAACTAGTACGAACCTCACACTCCGGATCCCTATATGCACGGTTAGTGAACGGGTTCTGAACGCTAAGAGCGGCAGCCAGCGACAACACCGGCTCCACCTGGTGGAAGAGCGATCCCATCACCAGCATTTTGCCAAGACCGATGTCCACTGGCAACCGAGACAGAGTTCGCCCGATCGTTGTCATCTTCTCATCTTCAGACAATGCACCCTAAGAGAAGAGAATTCATTAGGAATAGAAGAGGGTGCAAGTTTAAGAAGCAAAAGTAGGAGGGATAAGTAGTTGCTATAGTTGCCAAGTAGTGTGTGTACCTGTTGCTTTAGAGAACGTATTGCATTTTCAATTGTCTCGGCAGGTGGAGGTTCAATGAACGGAAACTTTCTGGCATCTGGCAGACCCATTGCCACCATCTGAAGCAGGAGAGTATCTAGCGGCACTCGTTGAATCTCGGGCGTAGAATAGCGGTCCATGGCTTCATATTCCTCTTCCGAGAAGAGTCGATAGCACACCCCCGGGCCTGTGCGACCTATTGATAAATCACGCATTTTATCAATCTACAATTTAATTGTAAAACTAAAATGGTCTGATCTATGCCAGAATTTGCATTAGTTTATGGGCTTTGAACGAAACACATTTCCTCAACTCTTTGTGGTGATTATTTAATGATTTACCAGCTCGACCCTTCCTCTGTTCGGCGCTTGCTCGACTGATCCAGAATTCTTTCAGTTTCTGCATCTTGCACACTGGATCGTAGCTCATCTCCTTGACTTTGCCCGAGTCTACGACGAATCTTATGCCATCAATAGTGATGGAAGTCTCGGCAATATTCGTCGACACAATGCACTTCCGTACACCTTCTGGTGGGTAATCGAAGACCTGGAATTACAATAATAGTAATTTTTTAATATCTTCAATATTTATAAATCTTGTCAGTTGTTACCTATGAATTAACTTCGGAAAGACTTCGGAACGGGTTGATGAAATTGAGAGTCTTGGTCTTATGAGTCTTACCCATAAGATTATTTTGTGCCAAGGATAATTGTTTTTGATTAATTTTAAAGTAGGTATCATTTTTAGGAAATCTACACATCAATCCAATAAATATGTCGCTTTTTCTGGAATTACACTTGTTTTCGAAAATGGATTCTGATCCAACTTAGTAACATTTTCTTAGTTGGCTTGTTTTCTATTTGTTATTTTGTTATTGTTACAGTGTCCTCCTCCCAACCTTGTCTTGATCTGCTATTGACAGAGTACTATGCAGCGCAAGTATGATCCACCCCTCGGTTTGCTCGCTGTACAACTTCGCAGCATCAACAACAGCAGTTATCTCAGCCATGCCACTGAGAAATATCAGCACATCACCCTTCTCATCACCTGCAATCAAGAATTGATGAGACATTAGATCAATGCTCAATGTAGCTGATGCCGTGCCGCACACCAATTAAGTGACTAAACTTACGAGGATATTTCTTATCGATTAGTTGCAGTATTCTAACGTAAGGTGCCGGATTTAATCTCTCCGATTTTGAAGATCGATCTTCAGCAGGAACTGGGCAGTATTGCATCGTAATAGGGAATAATCTTCCAGGAACCTGAAAAAATCATTTAAAACAAGTTAGAGACTGTAATTTACGAAAACACTAATATACCTTTCTATCCAATTCATAATCGGAAGTTAAAATACCTGTATGATTACTGCATCATTCGAAAAGTAGTCTTTGAAGAGTTTGATATTGATTGTGGCCGACATAAGAACAATTTTTAAGTCATTTCTCTGATGAAGCAGACACTTGACAATACCGAGCAAGAAATCACCGTGCAGATGCCTCTCGTGAACTTCGTCCAATACGAGTACTTCGTAGCCTGATAGCGAGGGATCTGTCGAGACTTGTCGCAACAGCAGACCCTCGGTGATGAAAACAATCTTTGTGTGCTGAGTTTTATTTCTCTCAAAGCGAATCTGGTAACCAACCTGAGACTCATATTCATTCAGAGTTTCAAATGCAACTCGTTTTGATAGAGAAATGCATGCAATTCGCCTTGGTTGTGTGCAAGCTGAAATTTAAAAAAATATTATTCTCCAGGGAAAAGTAGGTTTAGGTACACAATCCACTAATATTGTTTGAGCAAATCAAAGAAGTGATAAATAAATACAGCCTATTACCGATGCTATTGTAACCAGCTTTCAGGAGGTATTGCGGAACTTGTGTGGATTTTCCACATCCAGTGTCCCCAGCAACAATAACTACACGTTCTTTTGCAACAGCAGAAACAATTTCATCCCTGAGGAAAAAAAATATTCTAAGGTCAGAGCCCATCTAATGAGTGCCATTATGAGTCACAAGTTGTCTCAACGACGATTATTATAATTATGTCAAATCAAGATTAATATTTACCTATATTGAGCAACCGGCAGATTCTGTTGACTCTCACGTAACTTTTTAAGTTTCGTGAATTTCTCTCGCTGCTTAAAGTCGAGGTACAGTAAAAGAATGTCTCTAAACTGTCCGATTCTCTGACGAGACAACCACCGACCAGAGTCTCTGTCTCGTGGCGGAAGACGGGAATATAGTTCATCTACGTCGGCAAATAGTGTGAAGTTGATGGCGTGAGACTTATCGAAGTGCAATGGAAGACCGAGACTACTCTGCTGCGGTGTTTTCAATGAATCTGCAGCCTCTTTCTTAGAATCTGCAGATTTCTTTTGTATGGTTTCATATTGCTTTAAGAATTTCCAAAAATCATTTTCATCTGCAATTAAATCTGAATCTCTAAATAAAATCCTACCAAGCTCGTAACGATAATTTGTAAACGAGAAGTTTTCAGAATCAGTCTCTTCAGGATCACTGCTATCAACAACCTTTCTAGAAGAGCTGGAACCATGTTTGTACTCATTATCCTTTCTTTTGGATTTCACAGATCTGTCTCCTGATGGGGATCGGGAGGGTCTCCTTTTCCTTGATCTTGTTTCTTCCACAGAGTGACTAGATCGCTCTGCAGTACGTGACTCATCTCGATAATGTGTATGTGAATGTCTAGGTTGATGCCTTGTGCTCGAACTTGATGAATGACGATGAGATGGGCTGCGATATCTGGTTCTGCTGTGATCCCGAGTGTTGTCCGACATTGTAAGCATGTATCTACAATTCAATAGCATGTCATACATTCAAATGGTACATGTCTGTAGGTAAGGAGACATGTCTAATATAGATGGAGCTGCACAACCATAGTGAACGTGCTCATTGTGGGTGCATGGGTGCAACAGAAAAGTAGATCCTAAAGGTCTGTTCGTTTACCCTGCCAAAAGCTACAGCAAACTGCCACAAACGCACATCATCCAATCAGATCATCCAATATACTGTAGGTGTAATGTACAGTAGCAAATGATGCTGTATCGAATCGTAATTAGGATTTATTTAGGTAATTTAAAATAAAATGTTGACCTAGGCACCAACCAACCCATAATACCTACCTAATTAGGAATTCTAAAACAATTATAGAAATGACAAATTGACAATATACCAACTTACCTCTACAAGCAACGTGGAACCATGTTTTATGTGAAAATTTCAATACACAGTAGTACTAACATCTAATATTATTACCTAAATTAAATCAATTTTAGCCTTTAACCTAAAATCCGTACACCTGACAGCACAACAAAACGTCCACCATGATTGATTTGTTTGTCGAAGAAGGTGCTGCCTTTACGTTCGATTGATGAAGTACAAAGTATGCGGAAAATTCAAAATTCTAATAATAATAAAATACAGTCATGAGCTTACTATTTAGATTTATTACTTCTTCCCAGTAGATATTACAAAATATAATTAAGAGTGTTAATACTTACTCTCCTATTCTCCCAAAGAAAATTAATAGAAATGGTGCGAACGCATAGATAATTACAAACTTCACAAACGTTCCATTTAACACTGTTTTTTCAAAAACACATTTGATCGATATTATTATTTTATTATAAAATTATGCCCAAAGCTGCCAGCAAATACATTACTGCCAGGATTGTCTCTATCCATGATGGTACAGTACAGTTCACTCACAGTCCTGCACGTGAACGGGTTGATCTTATTTTGACCATGGTTTGTAAACAGGGAGTACCAAACGCTATGTCACGTGATTCTAGAGTTATTGACTTATTATGTTAGACAGGACAATGACATCGGTACGTTTTTTGCACAAATCGTTGTTGTTTTATAATGATGCCTTGGTGCCAAATATGAGTTAGAGATATTCATACTCATGATGTAAATTCAATAAGAAATAACCCATTTCAGCAACAATTAGCATTATAGTTTAACTCAATTAAGTAGCTACCTATAATCGTATCGTATACGATTATTCATATCGTATAGGTACATACAAAATATCCATTCGTTCAACCCGTACTTGTATTTAAATTTAAAACAAATGTAAAGTATATCTGTTACCATTAGTTTATTTTCCCATACGTAATACCATGTCATACCATAGAGGTAAGAATGGTTTGTAATACACATTGATACTTTTGTAACCATCAGAATAATATACTGTTTTAAATGTTGGAACACAACCTTCCTTCGTTGGTGTTTTTTATTGGGGGGGGGGGGGGGGGGGGGGGGGAGGGAGGATTGTAACATTCTAATTCAAAGAGAATAGCAGCTACCAAATGCTTTTATGCACGATATATGAATTGCTCTTTATGAATGAATTTAATTATAATACTTGACTGATGTTTGGTTTAGTTTATTTTATAAAATTAAATTGTACATATTATTTCTGTTTATGTAAAGTATATCATCTAAAGTATCTAAAGTCAATTGATGTACAATCCAATCCGCAAATGAAACTGTAATGAACCAGGAACAGAAGCAGAGACTCCATAAATCTTGTCTCGACTATACATTAGTTAATTAGTTTCCCTGTTTTCCCACCTCCAGACGCCCCGGCACCCGAGTTTACCGTAATATCGTAGAAAAACGCTAGCTGCTAGAGAATCTAAAATTAACTGGCCATCTGTGAAAAGCTGCCAATTTATAAGTGGCATAATATTAGCTCGTATCCTCTTCAAGAAGAGAAGATTATCTTAAAATTTCACTTACTTTCCGATATTCATGAAGAGTCTGGTCTTCAGTGTTCGATTTATTTGTTCATATTTTGTGAATCTTTCAAGAAAATTTAACAAATCAGAAACTTAAAGTAATGGAACAGTAATAATCTTAATGGTAAATCCAAACTTTATGTTCGAAGAGTATTGCAAATTTTTACTGAATTGAATTTTCATCAATATTTCATAGATTATTGTTGCTTAGCCTGATATTGTAGCGTGAAGTAGATACTGAATTTCAAAACAATTATTGATTTTATCATAACAAAGTTTTATTAAATTATATAAAGGAATCCTGGTGAAATGAAAGGGTTGGAGATTAAATTAAATTTTACACAGTACAATTTAAATTAATTTATTGTGTTCAACAAACAATTCTACGTATATATATGTGATATTGATTCGTGTTGTATTTAAGAGTATTCTCTTATAAGTAACAATGTCCTCAGTGTAACAGAAACAAAGCAAATTACAGGATTTCTTAAAGACAGTGAGAATGACATCTTGAGTGTGGTATTATGGGAATATTGACAGAGTATTGGATTCTTAAAGCTCTTTGAAGCACACTGTTTACATGAAACTGGCAAATACTTTATTGACTAATACATTTTCGAATGGGCATATTTGGTTTCATAAACTTTATAAAAATTAAGTATCACTTAACTAAAATAATAGAGAAAAGGCGTAGCCTATCTACATATATATTTTTTGTTGTAAAAAGCATCTTTGTTATAAAATAAATTACAATTACAAATAATCTCGATTAGCCGCCCATGTAAAGCACAATCACGATAGTTTTTTTTAAGATGTGGCGAGTGAATACAATTTTTAAAACACATTCATCCCAGTCGACACTTGGAATTTCATTACTCTCTTTCAACAGAGAGAATGAAATTCCACGCGAGAACTGAGAACATGCTGATGATTGTGGTGTGTGAGAATGAAATTGTTTGCATTTAATGATGGGCAATCGGTATCATCTTTTCACCCTCGATGGCTGGCAGAGGCGCCTCGACTGTTAGCACTCCGTCCTTGCTGAGCGAAGATTTGATGCTCTCGGGGTTCGTTCCTTTCGGCAGCATGAATTCACGATTGTATTCTCGGTAGACTGATTTGCTTTCGGATTTCTCCTCGTGTTTTGCATGGACCTAGAACGAAGACATCGGGTTGTTAGCATCAAGTCAAGACCATATGACACTTTCGACACTCGTATATAATATGACTCGCTGTCGCCACACTCTTTCTCTATACGAAGCGAGCGGGATAGTCGTAGATTTAAAATAGAATGAAGCTCGAATAATTTTAAAACAAAATCCTCTCAGATTTCTTAAAAATAAAAGGACCTAGTTCACAAGTAGCCCAGTACATTGAAATATTGCACAATTGAGGACATCTTATCCTTAAAAAAAGAATGATTTTGAGCCATATTGGCGGATAATATTCGGTGAAGTGAATATGTATGCGATTTGGCTATGATGATCGGCAGCACGACAATCCCCACAATTTACCAATAAGGCCGAAGTTACAATATAATACTACTGGAAAATCACCCTTATAGTGAAGGGCGAAAACATTAGGATGACGTACACTTTAAATTACATTGCATACACGACAAGGGCTCGTTTATCAACACGTTATGCAAGCGTTTTCTTATCAGTTCCTCATCTCAGAAATGAATGCACGCTGCTGTACCCATTAATTAACATTCATACGACCTAAAAACTGAATGGAATTCTAAAAGTGCATCGAATTATCAGATCCTATCACATTCGAACAGTCAGTGAATGTATGTGCCAACAGCCGCCTACTTCCTGTCATCGTAAAAACACACACATTGATTTATTTACTAATTATATTACTTGTCAATTCAAGTACATGAACTTCATTAGTAAAACAGAACTAATTCCATTCTAAAACACAAAATGTTGTAATGCCTTCGTAAGAACAAACATAAAGCTACTTGGCGACATATGATCTGCATATGAATCAGATGTAATCTTCGACGTAGGTAATTCTTTCACATCATTGAGCGAGGTGTCAGTTAATAATACATGCATTCGTCCGTGAGGCGCTCTCTTCGTTTTATAGCATCAAGGACGAGCTAACACAAGCCTTATTTGGTCATCCAGCATTCGAAATCAACCTACACGGTCCTCGACTGCTCTCAAACAAGAATCGAAATCACGACCATCATGAAACGGACATGAGTGACATGGGCAGGACTTGTTACAGTGTCTCGAATCAACACGAATTAGAGCTTCATTAGTGTGTATTTATATAGTTAACGACGCACGGAATGACGTGCAAGGTCGTTTCAAATCACTCACGTAATAAGATTAGCAAAGTGTTGTTTGGTTTTCCTTAGAATGGGTATGAATTTCAGTTTCCGACACTGACATAGAAACTACGCAGTTAGAATGAATAAACAAGATTGGTATGAAATGTCATCTATGACAACAAAATCAGTTCTTTGATGGGCAGGTTCTAGGTAGGACCAAGGGCAAAATATCATCTATGTTGTCAAAAAATTTAAATTTTTTGAATGTCAAATTTTAAGGTTTGATTTCTGATTGCAAAACATTTATTCAAGGATCGCAGCTATGATTTAAATGTGCTTTCTTCCTTCGACACATCCGAGGTGATCTGTCATTTGATAACATCTTTCTTGCGTCGTTTACAGAAATTACAAAGTTACAAACGTATGAAATGCTTCTCAATTTTGAGAAAACACGTTGCCACTTTTAAATAAATAAAATTATTATTTACCAAAATACTCCAATCTAATACCAATTTTATAAGATTTTCTCGGAATCGATGTTTTAAAAATCTTCATAATTCAAACCACTAGGTTTCTCCAACAAATGGAATAAAAAATATTAAATATTAATAAAGTCCCTCCAAATTGTCAGTAAAAGTTCTAATGGTAATAAACGTTAGGGGCATTATTTTCAAAAAGCTCTAAAAGTGTAATATCAGTTGCAAACTCACCAGTAGTTTATTATCGACTGTTTTAACTACAATCTCTTCTGGCGCATATTGACTGACATCGAACCGGAGCTTGAGCATCTTGTTCTCGCCCTCGTCTTGTTGGATGAGTGGTGAATTGAGTCCGTCCAGCCACGTGTTAACCTCTCCACGTGGTGCTCCCGAGGAACTGTCACTGGTGGTCGTCGAGGAGGTGCTGTAAGTCAGAGGAGCACTGGGACACGTTACAACCAAGTCGACAGAGACACTGAACACAAGAACTACTTAGACGGAATTGAATAAGTGGACAATGTCAATTGCTGCCCACAAAGTTAATAATGCCGAGTTATTTAGCATTTTATTATGGCTTCTCGTCAAAATTTAATCAACTCAAAGTTAATGCTAAATTGAAAACTACTCTAGTAAATCTTAAACTAGTCATTATGTATGTTATAAAAGTGTGTATATTTTAAGATTATAGTATTTAAATTTATCACATTTTTCAGTGCATTAAAATATATTGCACAATCACAATTTTACAGAAATTGACAATCAGTGTGGCAGAATTTTACAGAGATTGACAATATTAGTAGATCCTAGACTCGAACCAGGTTTTTCCGTTCTGGACACAATAATATTCAACTCTATACTATACGCTGTGCAATTTTAAATACCCCGTAATTATTTTTGAAACTTTTAGAGTCCACGTCACTTTAAAGAAATCTGGACCTAGAAAATTGCTTCTATGTGTTGTATAAAGGTCATATCATGAGAGTATCTAAGTTCGTACAGCGTCTAGTACTTCAAAGTAGTGTTCGTCCAAGTTAGTACAAAAAGCATACGTGCACAGAAGCCGGTGTAAACAAGTATTAGCACGTGATTAGTTCGTGCTGCTGGGAAAGGTGTTAAAAGAGTTGTGCCCCAGAACAGCACCTTGTAAAGCGTGATGTGCCGTCTTTTGGAAGATCACTGCCTTCTTTCCAGGAGGCCGACGACGACGATTTCGTCTCCGTTGTGTGACGGCTGGAATGTTAGTTTGGAGTTAGTGGAGAGTTAGAATTGTTAGTGGAGGCAAAATTACTCGTTCATTTTCGCAGTTGTGCCGTCACGAAAGGTCTGGTTATTAAATTTCTATTAAATCAATCGAATGTCATATTTTATGTGATATTTCGTGACCACATTGTGTTCAATTTAAAAGCCTTTGATAGGTAGTGAGAAATCGAGCGTCAATTATGCAAGAGAATCGATTGGGTAACCTCTGAACTCAAATTGTATCGCCGTATACAGATTTTTTTTAATTTCCGTTCGGACTCAAAGTAGGTGAGATTTTCTCAAAAGGTCTTCAAAAAATGATTGATTTGTCTTGTCTTGATTGTTATTCAACTTTTATGTCCGTCACTCAACAAACTCGACGTAAATATTGCGTCTAAAAATATATTTTCTCTGACTGCCAGTTAGACAAAGTCTACAGCTAGAAGTCGGTTATACGGAGATTGTATTCAACCCTCACGCTATGAACTGGAGTCGGGCGTTACTCCCATTGTTCCCGGAATTCTCCCTGTCGTGCCCATTGCATTCATTCCCTCATTCCCAGCCAATCAGCTGTATCGCGTGCCCAGACAAGAACGCGTTTGTGGAATCGCGATCTTAATCGTTACCAATTTACAACAACAATGAATGGCATGATGATATTATAGTTCGTTGACGCTATTTCCATGTGAATTAATTATTAGTATCAATAACTTCCTGGATGCCAAAGAGAATATAGACATTTTATTCTCTTTGGAATTATGATTTTTCAGTATTGTTATTATTAAAAAATTCACATGCATAGTTCGGTTATCAAGATACCTATTTGTGCGTTTTAAGCTCCATTTGTACACAGTATTTTATTTTGTAAAATCATTTGATCAAATCTTTGCTTATCTTTGACGGATAGACCTGTTCTAGATGACAAAAGATTTGATCCCTTTGACAGATCATAATATTTTCATCAAAGTCTGCAAAGATTTGACACTTGACCGTGTAAATGGGGCTATTTGGTTCAATTTTGATAGTTTCATGAGATTTTAAGTTGTAAAAAGTTGAAAAATTACTCAACCAATGTACGTTACTTGACGACTTTAAAGTTAGTTTAATACCTTTGCTATAAAAACGCATAGGTCTCAAGAAATACAACTTCTTATTTAGAGTCTAAACCCCCTCCCACGAGGTACGGGCATTATTGCGACATTATTGTAGTAAAACATGAATGGAAAACCAAACTGCACGTGAAATTTGTTTATAAACCAGAGCCTGTACCCAGATATACCTAGTCTGAATTCATCTATTTCGATTCGAAAGTAAATTAGTTTCATCATTGGTTTCACTTCCTCTGATTGATCTACATCATTACCAATTCAATTACACAATCGTGTCTTCCGACCAGGGGACCATATGAGACAACTAGAGCAACTGAGTTCCTCGAAAACCCCACGAGACATCTCTAAGCTAGAACACTTGGAGTTGGACCAACAAAAGCGAAGCTATTTTTGAAAATGTGGGTAAGAACTCGGTGATCTCGCATTTACACTCACCGCTGCTTGCATGAGATCATGTCAAATCCACACAGGAAAGACTGGCACTGTACGCACCACGCGAATGTTATAAATTACAGGAAATCATTGCATAATTTAACATCCGGTTGAGAACCGATCAATGAGCTAACTCCTGGCCAACTTTCGTATAGCAAATAGTTTGACAAATTACTAAAACCATTAAAACTAATTAAAGTTCTAAATTTACGATCTAACAACTGTCAATCTTTTAGAAAGTCACGTCTGCCAGAAAGTTTAGTCGTTACCGAAGTATAACCTAATAAGATTGACCTTTTAAACTGACCATATAATTCTTTTTGATGGATGCAGCAGTATACAGTAACAGTAGCCCTATTCGTAAATGCCAAGTGGGGTGTGCATATACTCCGTTAGGGTGGCAGCGACGCTAGTAATGAAACTATATTAACGACGGAGGGGAAGAGAGCGTCGTGGCGTCTCATCATCCAACCCTCAAGTGTGTAAGAGCTCCGAGAGCGCATCACAAAAACAAAAGACCGGCAATGTGAGGCCATTGACACGACACAGACTCCACGCACAGTGCGTGAAGTCGCATAAAACATTCGAAATGTGGCTTGACTTCGAAATGTTTCGACACGTGTTACTAAAAGAAGAGAGGGCGGTGAAGAAATTAAATTACAGATCTATGTTCGAATAGTAAAGAGATAGATGAGGAAAAACTAACAAGATTAAAATCATTCGAATCTATTTAAAATAAACACCCAACAACGATTCTTTTGTATGGATTTTAATGGAATTACAGCTGTCCATCTTGCATGACATAAAATTGCACTTGCATTTTACGCCTTCCATTCACTATTCATCTATTCATGTCAGAGGTTGAAGACCATCCGACGAAGCGAGAAAAGAGGACATTGTAACACGAGAAATGGCGTGTTGAAGAAGAAAGTAATAAGTTAAAAAAAATATACCTGAATACGAATCAACGAATAGCTAGTCTCTAGAATCTATTGACAATCTGCATGATTAGTGAACATGAAATGTACAGTCTAGACGATGAATTATAGTTTATTCAACTTTTGCATTCAGAGTTCTATGGATGATGTGCATCATCCGTATAGAAGCTAAAAAACGACGTAAAAATAATAATTGTTTGTGGTTCCCTCTCTGATGGATGGTTGTATGAAGTGACGTCATCCAGCAGATGAGAGGGAAGTGATGCTGCTGGACCATAACGAACAATGACGTAATCAACGATAAGTGTATTGCTTCTCTGTACTCGCTCATTGCACGATGAATGGACAGAAACAAATATTTACAAAGCAATTTGCTGAGAGACTTGGAAAGAGCTGTTTTGCAAAATTACGTAATGTGGTTTAAAATAGTGATGCAGTAAAGTGAAGGTTTTGTGTCACGTATATGTAGGTAGTTTTCCGTAAATTGCTTGATAAAGGTTTACAAAGCAATGTAAACAATTATAGGGTTATTAGCTCTACCATAGCGGAAGGAAGTCAATTAACCTGGTCACCCTTAACCTTTTAATTTCCCCGCCCATATTCAAATCCTGTACCTGACACCTAGGAAAATTAGGAAGTTATTTTGCCTCCACAAATGTCATCATGCGAACCATGCACTGGTAATAATTAAGCTCTGACACTCAATTGTAATTTGAATTTGAAGACACACACACGTGGGGTGTTTTATTAATCAAAGTATTGTCTTACCTGGTTGTGCTTTTTGTGAAGAAGTTTGATTCGCGGTTCATCAACTCTGACCGGAAGCGAGTCATCTCATCTTCCATTTTCCTCATCTCGTTATCGAATTTCTCTCGAATATTACTAAATTCCGTGTCAATCACGCTGAAATCACCCAACTTGATTGGGATATTTCGCTTTATTCCACCTTCTGCCATCGTAAACACTTTTAATTCACACGGAAATCAAACTCGCCTAAAATAATACTAAACGACCGGATATCAACTTTATCTACCGCTTTGAATTCACTCGAACGATGTCACTGTGTGATGCACCTTGCTTGCACGCTCGCTCGGTGAAGAATGGTAGACTATGATTACTTCTAGTCAGTGTATGGTGGTTTTAAATAGAGCTAGTCGTGGTGGGGGGACGCCGGCATTGATGGCGGACGCGAGACGCCCTCGACTGTTTTGGTCGATGTGACGTAGCAAAGTGCTAGAAAAATCGATCGAAACCTGCGCATAACACCACAGATGGAAAGTTGTAGGCAAACCGTCTTGTTTCTCATCGTATTGTCATTCCCTGGTGCATGATAGTACAACTGCCTACACGACGTCACATCCTACGAGGAAATGCTAGTAACTGTTCTAGAAGAATACCTATACCTACACCTTCCTACACTCTACTTGATCATCAGTGGCGTTTGGTTTGAAGCTAGTTATCAAGATTAACACATATATGTTCAGAAGTGTTCACTCTCTCCAGAAAATTGAGCTTTTAGAGATAATTTTAAATCTTTTCGAAGGAAGTTAATTTCATTTTAGCCTACAGAATCATCCCATTTTCTTCTTAATTTCTAAACAAAAAACATGTTCTGACATATAGTTTGGCACGAACCTTTATTACTTTCAAAGTAGCTATTAAAATGAAATAAAAATGGGTGAATGTATTTCTTCGTGTTTCGATTTTCCTCGTAAATTTCTTATTGTTTAATGACAGCCCCCCCCCCCCCCTCCCCCCCCGCCCCCCCCCCCCCCCCCCCCCACATCGTAAAGTGATTTGACCAACCACAGACCCGATAAAGATTTTGATTGCTGAACTATCACTCCCTCACCCATATTTTAGGTTAAACAGCTTTTTGATGAAAATAAGTTAGCTCAGGTGTGGTAAATCACTTTGTCTTCTACCAGCGATCATATACTACCTTCTACTCTTTTTGACATGTATTTTCGTAATTTCCGTAGTAGAGCGAGAAACAACTACTGAAAGGCTCCCTTCTTATAGGCCACGACTACTTCTTTCCCATCTTCCACCCTTCCCCATTCTTCATCATCATATCTCTATCAGTCATCATCAATCATCCCGCAGTACAATACTTTCAGAAGAGTGCAGATCCTTCCATCTTCACAATCACAGATCATCTTTAAACTTTAAAGAGCTAAAGAAAAGCTCTTCCGGCTACTGGGGCTTTAATAAAGAACTATACATTCCCATAATAAAGAACTGTACATCCCCATTCCGCCACTGTTATAACTCGTTACACCTACCTGAACCTGAGATTGTCGATTCCATGGCTTCCCACTCAATTCCTCCCACGTTTACTAACCAATAATGGGATTTAATATTCTCTCAGGAAGCTGATTTACATACGAGTGTGGTGTAGTCTTACCATTCACCTTCGCTTTGGGACTTTTATGTTGTTGAAAATCTGTGGTCATGCTTGGAATATTTGCGCGGTCGACGTATCCTGAAGGACCTTCAGAAGTTAGGTGAAGAGAGGAGAACCAAGTTAATTTAAAACAAATAATGCCGATACGTACAATGGGATGATTCACAAGAAATTACGTAGGTCATTGAAGTGTTCGGATGGTTCCATGTTTGGTCAACATTTCTTCTGTTCTAGCTTCGAGTGTATTTCGTCACTCTCAAGTCACTTTTTGTTCCTTTGTTTACGTTACATTACACTGGTTTTTGTAGCATGTATAATTGTATTATAATTATAGTACATTGTACTTAATTATATAAGGGCCGGTATTACCATTAGTTAAGTTACAGTTAGCTTAAACTACACTTCAGAAAACTCGGTGTATTAACATTATTGCAATTTAATTCCGGGGCTTTCCTCAGTTTAAATTTACCTCAGGAATGACTGCAGTTTTAAGCTATGCCGCAGTACATTATGGTAATACACAACATTTCCCGAAGTGGAGCTTAACTTAACTGAAGATTAAAGGAAACATAGTTGACAATTAGATTATGTACCTGCAATGGGATCATGTCACTTTTGTCAACAGTAGATCGACAACTCTTATTGGGAGAATAACATTGACACGTCATAGTCGATCGATATCAGAGTTGAGTCAATGCTAATCTCCCATAAGGGTTGGCGATCGTTAGTCCAGCAAAGTTATGATCGCAGTGCTGTTCAGCTTAAAGAATTCAGTGTAGAATAGTCTTAGATTAGTGTACTGTACGAATTGGCTGGGTGGAGCGACCGCTCCACTAGATAACTGAACTCTTCTGCAAAAGTCAAAATCGATTTAAGTAAATCTAGTATAGATTTTCGATGATTTTCACAGCCGGTGGATTTGTTATACTGTGAAGCGCTGTGCGTTTTCAGAATGAAATTGTAATTTCAATGTAAAAATAGCAAAACAAACATCAATAGAATGCATCTCAAAACAAAGATAGCTCAAAACAACAAATCAAATATAGAACTTGTCAAATTTTCTTTGAAGAATTCTTCATTTCTCCCTTCCTCATCATTTCATCATCAATCTTGTGCAAACTGTTAAAACGTTGGACTCTACAGATTGTTAGTGGCAAGATGCCATCATTCATTGAATACAACACGAGATTGTGACGTCACCTCTAGAGACGCATAACTTAGGTGTGAGTCATCGACGCCGTATTGCCACGTCACGCCGTCGGGACGCCACGGAGAAGACCGACGGCGACGCTCGGTTGCGAAACCCCAGCTGGTGGATTCAACGGTAGAGAGTTCGAGAACAATACGTCACAAAAGGGCATATACGCAGACTTGGTAGTATTTAAAAACAATCGTCAAATGACTTTAGCGATATTACACAATTTATAATGATTCACAGATGATTTTGATTGGTTGGTTGAGTTTTGTAGTCACCAATCCAAATGCATTGCCTTCCAAGGTTTGAATAGTTTGGCACGAACGCATAGAGCTACCCACAGCAGGTGATTCCGAAGTGTTTTCTTGGAAGGAATGCCTTGTATCATATCCCTCCTTTAGTCTTTATGATCTATTCTATTAGTTTACAGTTTGAGGAGAGAGTGACACATATTGAAATTTTCTAGTGGGCAATGTTGTGCAATAAGATGCAAGTTATACCGATATATTATGCTGATCGATGCTTTTTCTGGTGCTCATTTTTTTAAGGGCGTAGCAGTGAATTAAATGGATTTGGCGACTATAAACGATAACTCCTCCTTTCCTATAATCCAACTCATGTTACCCCCTGCTATTTAATCGTCTTTTTGATTAATTATCACTTTATTATGTATTGTGGGAATCTTACCAGCATAATACTGGCGGTTGTACTCAATGGTTTTTATAGAGCCCTATTTTAATGAACAGTAAATTATTATGTAATTTTGCGACTACAAAAAAGGCATTTTTATGTTATTCGTTAAAAAGATACGTTAGTTTCATCTCTTCTTTTAATAAGGAATGATCTAAACTAATTTGAACCTACATGATTGGAGAATAATCGGGCATTCAATAAGTTTGAAATTAACCAATCCTTATTAATCATAAAATTCCAATATTCCAGTATTACTTACATACTATTCTTATAAATTACACATTAAATCACAAACTCTATTGTCAATCTCTTACACACACGATTACACTTCACAACAGCCATAACAAAAGTTACTAAAGAACTGAAGGAATTGTGGAAGCCAACAGTCACACCAACTGGAGAGAAAACACTCGTTGCATTTGTCACAGCAAGTTTGTTCTTTGTCCTCAATCTCTTCGTTTATTTCAAAGTTCTCGTCAATCGGAAAGTTGTAAATCTGTGTTTCCTTCGTCGAATCCATCCTTTGAATCGATATGAAAGACAACCAAGAGGCACAGAGATGTTTAATATCTACCTCCGCGGTGGTATTTACTATTTACCGAATAAAAAGAGTCACTGTGGCACTTCGCGAACTGTTGGTGATAACCTAGTGAAGTATAGCCTTCGTGGTGAAGGCCTGTGATAACGCTGGTAGAGTTTTACCAATTAGTTCATATTTTTGAAACAAGTTGCTAATGCTGTCATGTTAAGTGAAGTGGGCTAGTGTTAATAAGTTAATCATAAAACCAAAAGATAAATAAAATCATGTAACTAATTGTAGGTATTCATATTATTTTTAATTTCTTTAATAAAATTACAAAATACAGTCTTTCAAAAGTGAATTATTTCTTATCAAATTAATTGTCTAATGACACTCTTGCTGATAGAAACTAGTAACTACAAACACTTATTATACCTGTCTGTATGTACCAGCAGAGAAGAGGAATTGAACCTACTTATTAATCTGTCTGGTTTCAATGCACAGTGGACTTAATTAACTTAAGGTGCCTCAATAAATTGAACCTTTTTATGTAGATTCTATTTACCTTCTCTCTTGTACAAATAGTATATCAGATATAAATGCGGCTAGAAACAGAGTATTAATACTTATTTTATTACCTGTGTGCACGTTACGTATCGTTTTAAAAACTAATCTCATTTGGAATCTCTTTGAAATCAATGAACCAATCACTGCAATGTAGGTTTAATCACAGTCCCCCAGAACAAGACGAGTTTCGTCTTCTCATGTCTGATGAAGAAGATGAAGGGTCTATCCGCCCTTAGCGACGGCGTGTTGCCTGTCCTCGAGATGCTGAGCGCTGTAGCCGCCGACGCCACTGTCCCCGTCTCCGTCACCTCCACCTCCACCTTGTGCACGACGTCGTCCGCAAACAAGCCGGGGTTTCCCACATTCCGACCCTTCACAAAGTTGTTACTTGAATTATTGAACGCCGTCATCCAGTCTATGCCGTTTGTGATTTGACTCAGGTCTGATGTAGTCCAATCAAAGAGGGACTTTAAACCGAGTGACTTCAAAGATGATTTCAAACTAATAGTACTCTCAAGTTTCATACGAGGTAAAGTGAAAATGACTGTTTGTTCGACAGTATTCTCAATCATCTCGTCTAACTTCGTGCCCTTGATGTTCTCGCTCAAAGCTTGCAGTGCTGCGTAGCCAGTTATACTTGGTAAGATGATGTGCATGAAGATCTCTTTGCCTTTGTAGGGAAGACTTGCAATCTGGCAACCCAGCACTCGGTCGTGATAATAGGGGATTTCTGCGGCGTTGACCATCAATGGAATATTGATAACTTCTTCGCCACGGAGACCACTGACGTAGAAGGGACGACTGGAAAACAAAAAGACGTTTAGCTAAGAGGCTTTGTGAGACAAGTCAACAGAGAGGTGTCAGCAGTAGAGTGAGAATAAACATTGTCGTTTTGAGAAGGCAATGAAGATTTCAACATCATGTACACAAGACTTTATTTTCGTGAAGGCTGCTGCCACCCACTCTGTTTATTTGGAATTATATTGTTATCGTGCCAAGTGTGCGGTAAACAGCGAAATGCACACTGGCCCAGTGTATTCACTTCTCTGGACGCTGACATTTGGATTCGCTACGTGAAGTCTATTGAAATGATTCGATTCGTCTGACTTCTTTTTCATTCACTCTTGTGAAAGTATTCGATAAGATGTTATCTTTTTGTTGAAAAAATTTACTCCTTCCATTCTCGTATGTGATTTTCTAATACAAGCTTAGAATATTTCCAGAAACATTCTGAATTTGAAATCAGCTCACATGTGATATAACTCTCAAATTTGTCAAAAAGTGTCCCACGATTTTCATATAACATTTTAGTACTAACTTCAATTTTGTCGCTTCAACATTTTCCCTGTCTTCAACTATAATCGGTCGAATCGAATCCCTAAAAAAATCAGTTTTTAGGTTGATTCTTCCCATTCATTTTAACACGGGAGAAATTAACCTAAATAAGTAGGCCCAAAGGAAAGACGTTTACCGTCGTTTCTCAAGTGTCATCTCGCCATATTTAACTTAAAATGTACGTTCTTTCTGGTCCAGTTTACAGCCTCCCAATCAAGTGTCTAATGTCTTCACATCGTCTCGTGTGGTATCTGTAAGGAGCATTACCTCCTCGTGTGGATGTCTGGGAAGGGATGTTCCCACTCGCCGTTGAAGTAGAGAGTACTCGCGAGCAGCAGCTTGGTGTTGCTTGGAGGCGGTGACTGTAGCAGCTCTTTGATGCGTCCTGCAGTGCGCGCAGACACCCATCTACATCAGACATGATGGACATCAGACACAGGCATCAGACACCCACTACATCAGACATCATCGACATCAGACACAGGCATCATCGACATCAGACATCATAGACATCAGACATCATCGACATCACATCACACAGCACATTGACTGACATGCAAACAATTATCATCAGCCTCATTGTTTTTTTTCTGGTATTACCTACCAACTATTTTGCAAGTTATTCAAGTAGCAAACTTTTTTGGGGCTATTATAGAGTTCTGTTCACAATGGCTGAGGATGGCTGAGGTTTGATCTAGAGCTTCAAAGTAAAAATAAAATAATCATATTGTGTCAGAGATTGGCGCAGCTTTATACCATGGGCGCAGCTGGTGTTTGGCACTGGAAAACTAAGCAGGTACTTTTATGCGTACTAGAATGAAGTTGACTTTAGTTTTAAACAAATAGTTCAAGATGACTTTTTTAAATAGCAAATACTTTCTACAATGCAAATGGTGGGAACTAACTGCATCTACCAAGCTTGGATGAGTTTGTAATTACTATAATTAAATCTCATTTTAAGCTGTTTTGCTTCTAGGGATATTAATGTAGGTAGACGTATTAAAATGATTAAAACGTGGTCCCGTGGAACATCTGGCAATGAAACTGCTTACAATAGGGCGAGTTGGAATTATTTATGTAGAATTCACCTGTTTATCGAATCCTTGGCATTCTCCCCACCGTCATTAAAGTTCAACGGGATAACATCGCTTCTATATATCTCCTGTGTCTTTCTCTGGAAACTTTCACTAATTCGGTATCCATTCTGCACGAACACCGCTGTCGCAAGTTTCGTCAGAGTCGACCGGGACGACGATTGCCCGAGCATCCACAACAAACTCCCATATTTCTCATGAAGCACTTCTCTTCTCTCGATCAGTTGTCCGCCCCTCGACAATCCCAACACTCTCGTGATCTCCGCCGACGTCTGTCCTCCAGCTCCCAGCAGAACCATCGCCAACGTCATCGCGATGCTCGTCGGCGAGAAGAGGACGTTCTCGTTGGAGGCGTCGACGGCGAGAGCGTTGTTCAACTGTAACGTCATCTGGAGGATCCCGTTAGCGATCTGTTTGTCGACGTAGTCCAAGGGTTGAACGGAACTGATGGAGGCGTCGTTGTTTTGGAAGTAGATCTTTTGATCTTGAGGTTTGACGATTGGAGAAGCCCTCCATTGTTGTGAGTCGACGAGAAACGTACACGAGAGGAGAACGAAAGTGGTGAACGATTTTGTCGACGCCATCGTGAATCAACCTGAACACAACAGGACAGTAAATACACTAGAACGATGGAGAGTGACCAATGCCCACGACTATGTTTTAACGGATGTCTATAAAATGATAGGTCGGGCTCACCGGAACTGAATTGTTTTGATGCGATTAATTTCAGGAAGTTAATTCGGTCACGCTGCGGTCAACACATGAACTACTTTACTGGATGCACGACGACGACCGAGTTTTGACGACCAACTCGTCGAACAAAGTCCAACATTTATACTAAACTCGCTCTGACTAGTCTCAGAATGTATGACTTTGTACTTGAGCTTAGGACAATCCCAAGCTCAGGTATTTCCTAGCCAGTTTTCAAGATACTTATCACGTTGCTGAGAAAACGTGCTTATGTAATAGTGAACAATATTGACAAGCCCCTTCAGGATAGAAACACTTAAAATTCACGGAATTCGAAGTGAGGTATGAACATTGCGAGCTTCTAAGCATGCTAATTTCATTGGACAATAACACGGTGCTACTGTGTTCACAGGTCATTATTGACATTGAATATCATTATATAACTGCCCATCCCATATCATTATTTAAGTATGACAT
This sequence comes from Leuctra nigra, assembly GCA_934045905.1. Taxonomy (NCBI): domain Eukaryota; kingdom Metazoa; phylum Arthropoda; class Insecta; order Plecoptera; family Leuctridae; genus Leuctra; species Leuctra nigra. The sequence continues at coordinate 20,905,122 of OW203764.1, forward strand.
CGATTTGTTGCAATGGTACAAATTGATTATGGTAAATGTATAGCAACAATGCTGATTATTCTGTCCGTAGTAGGTACATAATAGTATCTTGTGAAATGTAATTGCAACATGTATTATGTTCTATTGGGAATCGCACGTGCATGGCGAGCATGTTAGTCATTATGAACTTGAATCTTTCTTGAAAACTATTTATGAATTAATAAAAAGAAGACGCACCTCTCACCATAAGATGTACTCCGAAACTCGACTGACACAATATTATAAAACTTCTTATCAAATGGCGACAGTTGTGGCTTGTAACTTCTTCTTGCGCGGTTTTGCCAAACACGATATCACCTCTCCTACTTGTATGGAGAGGAGAGGGGGAGAAAGAGCGTCGTATACATCATTGTTTCCTATCACTGAACACTATCACACACACATTAATAATTATATTGATTAATATAGTACAATACCATTTGACTAGAGAGAGAGCAATGCGGTTGTCGAACTAGAATTATTGATATTTGTCAGTTGAAATTAGTTGAATATTGCTTTTCTTTCTCCCTCTCCTTCTTTGCCTCGAGCTATCACGACACCTAATTAGCATCCTACTCAAGGCAAAATGTCCAGACCAACTCGCATCCTTCAACTACTTGCAATTATAAAGAAACGTCATTCTTCTGGGACGTGAAGATTTTGTTAATAAAAAAATCTGTAGAGTTATTCTCTTTCTAGTAGGGTTTAGTGTTAATTTTTTCAGTGCCGAGAAATAAACATGTTAAAAAAACAGTTTGAATATCTATCTGCAATAGAGAAGGGGATTATCCTATAATCCACATGAATGGGTTCCATTTCTTGTGGTGTTTAAGGTTTTCAAACTCCACTTGGAAGCAAAACATTCTATTCAGCTTTAAGGGACTTCAGAGTCCGACTTTGGCCAGCTTGAAAACTTTCAAAACTAGCAAACCCAATAAATGGAACAATAGTTGTGAATTAGTTCGTTCCTTTGAGGGGATGGAGAGGAAAACATTTTAGGCGCCAAAACCAGTATTCTGAGACATACACAATAATCATTTCACTTTTATAATTGCTTCGACATTGTGGTGCCTTTTATGGTGGTATTGTCGAAGCAGTCATGTCCTATTGCCGACAGGACGCTGAATATTTCAAATCGAGTTTTCTCTATTTGGCGCATAACGCGTTTGCCTCCCCACCATTTCAAATACTTAATTATAATAATATTATGTATATTAACATATAACATAATTTACATTGTTTTGATACCAATGGAACAAAATAAAATAAAGTAAGTATTGTAAAATATTAGTCAACAGTTTATTGTTAAGAAAACATCAATTTGACGTTCAGATTCCTCATTCGAATTTCACCCCCTGAGCAAGGGGTAGCTCCTTGCTGTGATTGATGGTGATGGTAGATCGCCGGACATATTGCTTCCACGAGTCTGCCCCCGACTCCCTGCCGCCCCCCGTCTCCTTCTCGCCCCCGAACGCGCCCCCGATCTCCGCCCCGCTGGTGGGGATGTTCACGTTGACGATGCCGCAGTCAGACCCGCTGGGGCCCAGCCACTGCAACGAGAATGTAGTGAATCACTTTACAAGCTAATCAATAATAGTTGTAAACTAGGACAACGCTCGTGTAACGCGTTGATGAGCGTTGACAACAATTCGAACGGAAATTCACAAACATATAGAAAACATAATACGAATCACTCAATCAAATTAAAATGACTAGTTACGTACACTCCTGGACACTGAAATTGGCCCGCGGTCAATGTTCAAGTGGCAATACGGCTAGTACTGTTTATTTATTTATTTAAAGCAATTTTTCGGCCCTAAACTCATGTTAGCCATCCGGTTTTTGTGCCAAAAAATTATATTAAAATAAATGTTAAATACTAGCCGTAGTGCCACTGGAACATCGACCGCGGGCCAATTTCAGTGTCCAGGACAGGAGTGTACCTTCCCACTCAATAATTCTGAATTTCATTGCAAATTTCTAATAGTCATAAATAAAATCAAAACAAAATAAAGGTTATGTGCATTTATTTTTCGATAATGAGTTTCCAGTTATTCCAAAAAGCTTAAAATGTATAGAATTGTATCTGTCGAATTGTTAATAATAAACTATTGGACGAACTTATCGTAATTTGACTAGTTTGACCTGACATTTGGAGGACTTCGTCCAAACCTATATAAATAGAAAATCACGACATGTACAAAATAAAAATTGTGGTCAGCTAAAACGATCCAAGCCCATATAAATCTTTCCAACAAATAAAGTTTAATTGTTGTTGGAAAAGTTTGCTTTTCTAGATGGCAATCTTCCTGCTTCTTGCTGAACTTTTTAACAACTTCTATTGAGAAACCAAACCAACAAAACCATCACGAGGCTGCCACACAGTTATTATCATCACAATAATGATCCAAACAAAATGGTGCAATTTCTTCGGATTTGTGTATGAGTTTTTATGATACCCTGGTTTCCATTCTCTCGTGATACAGATATAGATAATGTAGGAAGACCTCTATATTGATCAAAGATGCAACATCTTTCTTAGATTACAATTGAAAGTACAATAAGGCCCGGTCTTTCAATACTCTGCTAAAGTCTCAATTAGCTCTTAACAGTTAGTTAGTGGTCATTCTAGGCATGGTCGCCCGCAGGATTTCTGCCAGGTGGGGGCAGGTGAAGGAAAACAATATTTTACGGGTTTAAGGGGGGTGTGCCTGCCCAGCAGGGCGTTTTTTGGTTTTTCGACACTTTGAAATCAATTTTGAGACGTTTTGAGGTGTATTTTGTTGAAATATTCAATATTTTTTAATTATTGCACTTTGGGGTGGTGGGGGACATGTTCAAAACTGCCCCGCAGGGCATTTTTTGGATTATTTACACTGTGAAATCAATTTTTTTAGTTCTTTTGGTTACAAAATGATACTATGCGTTAATCCCCATACAATTTTTATGTTTTCCTGACATCCAGGGGGGGGGGGGGGCAAGCGCCCCCCTTGCCCCCCCCCCCCCCTGCGGGCGCCCATGATTCTAGGAATGCCATTGGTTGTTGCCATGGCAATATAGTCCTAATTGACTGTGTAAAAGTTAGCAAGGCATTGTATGACCGGCCCTAACTCGACTTGACTAGGAACACTGAGCTATGAACTCTTTACCATAGACATAAGATCTAGATAAATCAACACTTTTCTTCTCCAAGTCAGTCCATATACATTTTATGTTTTTCCTTTACTCTTCTCTTTGCTAACATGCTATTTGCTTCACTGTGAGCTATTTACTTTGCTTTACGATCTCCTTGCAACCGCGATAAATTTTAATGTGAAAAATATCAGTAATTTTGTAATCAGTTGGAACAGAAATGTTCTTAGTTGTAATGTTTCACGGTCAAACCGATAATTAAATATATTCACATTAAAATGGTCTTAAGTATAGGAAAAGTTATTACAGAATTCAGAGTCCATTTGCAGAATTCAGGAAATAAATACTAACAATAAAATATGCTGCAATTTAAAACCCAAGTTTAAGAGTTAATGACGGTAGATGATAAATTGATTAAATAAATAAGTATAATAACTAATTTTTTTTAAATAATAAGTACTTTGTATTAAAAATATAAAGAAATTAAAAATAAAGAAATATAAATAAAGAAATAAAGAATTAATGTATATGATCGCTACTTACTTTGAAGATGTCTTGTAAGTTGGAGGAGAACAAGCTGGAAGATAGTCCTTGCTTGACGCCGTTGTTCCATGCGATAGCCTCGTCCAGACAGTTCGCCCTCAGGATGTAGACGATGGGCGCAAACGTCTCCCTGACGACCGGCGGAGAGTCGTGTGGCAGTCCAGACACGATAGTCGGCTCGACAAAGTTGCCGGGACCGTCCAGCACCTGACAACACATCAATAACTCCTGATACATCGCCCTCATGTACACGATGTGGAGTCATGGGGCAGTCCAGACACGATAGTCGGCTCGACAAAGTTGCCGGGACCGTCCAGCACCTGACAACACATCAATAACTCCTGATACATCGCCCTCATGTACACGATGTGGAGTCATGGGGCAGTCCAGACACGATAGTCGGCTCGACAAAGTTGCCGGGACCCTCCAGCACCTGACAACACATCAATAACTCCTGATACATCGTCCTCATGTACACGATGTGGAGTCATGTGGCAGTCCAGACACGATAGTCGGCTCGACAAAGTTGCCGGGACCGTCCAGCACCTGACAACACATCAATAACTCCTGGTACATCGCCCTCATGTACACGATGTGGAGTCATGTGGCAGTCCAGACACGATAGTCGGCTCGACAAAGTAGCCGGGACCCTCCAGCACCTGACAACACATCAATAACTCCTGGTACATCGCCCTCATGTACACGATGTGGAGTCATGTGGCAGTCCAGACACGATAGTTGGCTCGACAAAGTTGCCGGGACCCTCCAGCACCTGACAACACATCAATAACTCCTGGTACATCGCCCTCATGTACACGATGTGGAGTCATGTGGCAGTCCAGACACGATAGTCGGCTCGACAAAGTTGCCGGGACCCTCCAGCACCTGACAACACATCAATAACTCCTGGTACATCGCCCTCATGTACACGATGTGGAGTCATGTGGCAGTCCAGACACGATAGTCGGCTCGACAAAGTTGCCGGGACCGTCCAGCACCTGACAACACATCAATAACTCCTGGTACATCGCCCTCATGTACACGATGTGGAGTCATGTGGCAGTCCAGACACGATAGTCGGCTCGGCAAAGTTGCCGGGACCCTCCAGCACCTGACAACACATCAATAACTCCTGGTACATCGCCCTCATGTACACGATGTGGAGTCATGTGGCAGTCCAGACACGATAGTCGGCTCGACAAAGTTGCCGGGACCCTCCAGCACATGACAACACATCAATAACTCCTGGTACATCGCCCTCATGTACACGATGTGGAGTCATGTGGCAGTCCAGACACGATAGTCGGCTCGACAAAGTTGCCGGGACCCTCCAGCACCTGACAACACATCAATAACCTCCTGGTACATCGCCCTCATGTACACGATGTGGAGTCATGTGGCAGTCCAGACACGATAGTTGGCTCGACAAAGTTGCCGGGACCCTCCAGCACCTGACAACACATCAATAACTCCTGGTTCATCGCCCTCATGTACACGATGTGGAGTCGTGTGCAGTCCAGACACGATAGTTGGCTCGACAAAGTTGCCGGGACCCTCCAGCACCTGACAACGCATCAATAACTCCTGATACATCGCCCTCATGTACACGATGTGTAGTCATGTGGCAGTCCAGACACGATAGTTGGCTCGAAAGTTGCCGGGACCCTCCAGCACCTGACAACACATCAATAACTCCTGATACATCGCCCTCATGTACACGATGTGGAGTCATGTGGCAGTCCAGACACGATAGTCGGCTCGACAAAGTTGCCGGGACCCTCCAGCACCTGACAACACATCAATAACTCCTGGTACATCGCCCTCATGTACACGATGTGGAGTCATGTGGCAGTCCAGACACGATAGTCGGCTCGACAAAGTTGCCGGGACCCTCCAGCACCTGACAACACATCAATAACTCCTGGTACATCGCCCTCATGTACACGATGTGGAGTCATGTGGCAGTCCAGACACGATAGTCGGCTCGACAAAGTTGCCGGGACCCTCCAGCACCTGACAACACATCAATAACTCCTGGTACATCGCCCTCATGTACACGATGTGGAGTCATTATAATTATAGTTAGTAATTATAGTTGATAATTAAGATGATTAATTTGCACATGTCAAGATAGAGCTACTGACAAGAAGAGACCGCGATAGCCAAACAAAATACTAAATACATTTTAAATTTTCTTGCATCCCAATGCAAAACGTGACATTTACTATGAGCAAAGAAAATAGATATTTTAATTTGTCAAAAGTCCAGGTTGGAGTCTGAAACCTGAAAGTTTGAGCCTCTGAGATAGAAGTGCCTCTGGAGTAGCTTGTTTTTCTGTTATAAAAATTGGAGTCCACTCCTACTTGAAAATTTTTATTTGACTTTCGATGACTGAAAAGCTGTTCAGAAGTAGAAATATACCCAAGAGGTGGGTCGTATACCTATGTATTATTGTAGTAGGTTGTGGTTTGTCGAGTTGTTTGGAACACTTTGTGAATTACCTTCCCGCCAAACTCGATCTTGCCGCCGAGCACCACCGCCTCCTTGAGCGTGTCTCTGTACTCCTTGACGGCGGAGGGTGTGTGCAGAGGACCGATGAGAGTGCCTTCTTTCAGTGGGTCGCCGGTTCGACCCACGACTTGTCCATACGCCTTCTTCAGGTTCGCCAACACAGTGTCGTAAACCTGTCACAAGTTCATCGGCTCTATAAGAACGTCTTGAAAAACAGGATTTAATATACTACATGATCATTATAATGAAATTAAACACTATGTTAACAATAGGGTAATTGCATTACTCTGGTTGCTATGGTAACAGACCTTAATCTTGTTTATTTGGTTACAGTCGTTAAAGATTTTAAAAGGAATGGCAGAAATGGTATCAAATAAAACAAGGAAGGTTACTTATTTACTGAAAGAAACTGCCCAACCCCCCAGCTAGATAGTCATGACTCATGAGATTGATATATAGAATTGGTTTGCTATTATAAAGAATTTTGTATTGAGATTTTTAAAAGTAATTAATTGAGTTCAACTAATTTTTTAATATTTTGCCTTTTTTAAAGCTTCTTCCAGAAATAAGAAAACATGTTTTTGTAAATTATTTAACAAAGGATGTGAAAAATTTGGATTTTGATAGAAGTTATGACTATACACTAACCAAAGTCAAAATTTAGTCAAATTTCAGGTTGAACAGAGAAACGGTCTAAGCTGCACAGAATCCACAGAGAGACAAAAGCTGAGACTTTCATCTCTGACGAGATACGGAGAAAAATCTACATAAAAAGCCAGGTTTATTTGGTTATTTATACATTTTAACGTCTGCAAGTTGAAAGTATAGAAAGAAATACCTCTGGAGTAGCTCCCTTTTCTGTTATAAAAAATTGAGTCCACTTCCTACTACTAGAATGTTTAATTTGATGCAACAAGAAGATTAATATATTCATGTAGACTGACAATGATCTGATGAAGGCTACGAGTGGGAGGAATTTGGCGATCAGTTCCTCAGTCAATGCCCATTTTCACGGCTCCTCTGAAGTCAATGAACTGTCTATATCATGATGTATAGCTCTAGACAAACTGATTGTAATATCATTATGTTCATGCACTATTACTTCAGGGGGTCAAAGAAATATTACCGACTCTTACTCGATATCCCATTGTTTCAACCCACAACAATAGAACTGAGTATGATAGATTATTATGATTATACACCCGGGATATTGCTGTGTGACCTTAGAGGGGAAAGTGATGTTCATTTTCAACTCTTCGATTCTAGTGGTAAAGTAAGTATATTTAAATGAATTATTCCTATCCGATTTTTTTCAATAAAATAATTACATCCCAATGGAAATCTCATATTTTACGATTATAAGTAATTAAAAATTAGTTAATAAATGTATTTTGATAATTCCACAAAAGGCTCAATTTTTATGGAAGTTTGCAGTTTTTAAACTTTTAAGTAGGTAATCAGGTAAAACCCCGATTTCAATTTTGTTGATTTAATTTCTGTAAAACCGTACTTATAGGTAAGTGAAGAATTTGAGCCTTTTTTGTGGATTATATTCACCTTCTCTTGTGGTAAGCCAGTACTACGATCTCCTAGTTAAAAACGACCAACGCATGAATTTTACTCCAAACACATATTTTCAAGCAATATTTATTTCTATCGATAGAAAAGGGCACAACTTGTGAACTTGTGCACCCAGGGCCGTCTCCTGACCTTGGTGTACACGATCAACCTCCTCGTACCTTGGTGTGCACGATCAACCTCCTCGTCGTCGTGCACCTCTGCCCCGCCGTACCGACACAGGCGAAGAGACTTGATCTGACGGCGAGATCAAGATCGGCATCCTCGCCGACGATGAGGGCGTTGTTGCCGCCCAACTCCAGTAAGTGACGACCGAAGCGCTCTTGGACGTGGACCCCGACGCGGCGACCCACCGGCGTGCTCCCGGTGAACGAGAGGAGGGCGATGCGCTCGTCCTTTGACATCCGGTCACCGATCACCCCGCCTACAAACCAAGGATCATTAGTACAGCAATATTGTGAGGAATAGGGACTCGAACCCGTGACCTCGCACTTTCCGGAAGAGAGCTCTGCCGGCTGCACCAGGCTGGCTAGTTGGTAGAGCGCTCGCCCGGCAAGTGAGAGGAAATGACGAGAAAGGAAGGAAAGAAGGATGTTAGTGATAGGAAGGTACAAAACCAGTATTTCTCTCTCTTCTTAGAAAAGTAACGTAAAATCATCAGTAAGGATGGTCGGCCGAGGGAATGGAGTACGGGTTTTCATACTGACATGCGCTGATAACCTCGCTGTTGAGCGCCACAAATCATAATATCACAGAGATAATATCTATCGCATTCCACATTTTTCCACAACAAATAGATCAGTCAATATATCAATTCTTTACGGATTGTATAGAACTCGGGTAGAACAATTTTACCTCCGCTGGCGAGGGCGCAGATGGCTCCTGGCAAGTTGTTTGCCTTCAAGACACAGTCGATGACTTTCGTGGTGGCGACGCTGACGAGGTTCGTGGAGGAGGCGCTCTTCCAAACCACCGTGTCGCCGCACACCTGCGAGACCAACAGGTATCAGCATTCGTCATCGACAGAGACAAACTACACGGATTCACCAGATTCATAAGTCAACTCAAACAAGTTTGGAAAACTATGTAACAGTCCCCACAGATAACTGAAATCTCTTCCAAAATGGTTTGAGATAGGAACTAGATCAGGGGTCGGCAACTTATTTTTGGCCATGGAGCCAATTTCCCAAAAATTAATAAATTATATAATAATGTGAGCTGCAGTAGAGGAAACCAAATAGCTGAAAATAATGAATTACATGACTATAGTTTATTTTGATATTTTGACGAAGCCCCCCCCCCCCAATTGTTGCCCCGCAGGGAGTTTTTTTTTGTCAAATTTCAACAATAGTGATGCAAGGGCTATAAAATCAACGAACTGAATCAAATAACCACCCAAATGTTGCCCCTCAGGGCGTTTTTTTCTTCGAATTTTCGAATTTTTCGATTCCAATCTTTATTTCTAAATTAAAGAACCATTCAAGAATCACTAAGGAGCCGCAGGTTGCCGACCCCTGAACTAAATTACGGCGCGACGCCCAATTTTGTTCCTTCCATTTTTTTGCGAGATTTACTCGCGTATTCGGCGATATCTGATCAAATAATGACGCGATTTTACTGAGTCTTGGTACATATGCTAATAAGAGTCACACGATCGAACTACGTGCATTTGAAATTCCCACTCCACGAACTCTTTTCTCATCCCTCGAATAACAAAAAGCTGATCTGTCCCCAATTGTGTTTTACCATGGCTATTGCCGAGTTCCAGCCGTACACAGCTATGGGGAAGTTAAACGCCGAGATGACGCCGACGACGCCCAACGGGTTCCACCTCTCCAGAAGCACGTGGCCTGGACGCTCCGACGGGAACCAGCTGCCGGCGAACGAGCGACTCAGACCGACGGCGTAATCGCAGACGTCGATGTACTCTTGCACCTCGCCGATACCCTCGGGCAGGATCTTGCCTGGAACAGAATGGAGCCGTGTTACGTAGATTCTAGCCCCCATTTACAGGTGAAGTACGATGTGTCTCATTTTATGCGTGTTTGTGGATTTCAATGAGTAGTGGGTAATACGCGAAGTACAAATCGTCCTCTCTAAAGCGTTTATCATCGAGTCTTCGCGCTTCATGAGAATGAGAATGCTCTATAGACCTTGTAAAAACCGGGAAGAGAGCATAATCAACAGTTCAAAGAGTAGTTATCACTCTAGATGAAATTAATTTGACAAATATTTCAGAAACAAGCTTAGGTACTAACTCTTGTAGAAGTTCTGACCGATTTGTCTGAAAATTGGCAAAATCTAAAATGTTTGCATGGGCAAAGATGGAATTTGATCTGACAAATGGTTCATTTTCGTCGGATATTTACTTTTTCTTCGGTTTTACCTACCCATCTCCAGTGAAACTAGTTTCCCCATCGGCTCGAGTTTGTCCCTCAACGCATCACCGATTTGTCGCACAATTTCTCCACGTTTCGGCGCCGGCATTTCGCTCCACATGGCATAGGCTTCTTGTGCCTTGGCCACACAGCAGTCGTAATCCTGTTCGTTGCCTTGCTGGATGTCGGCAATAGGTTGGCCATTCGCGGGGCACACCGACGTCTTGATCTAAAATAGAATACACTCATGTGAGCGATACTCTTTTCAAATTCAGCAAACCAAAGATTTAACTTTATATAATTTACTAGTTACAATTTGACAATACAAATTACTACATACCAAACTATAAATTATGGAATTTGTAAGATCGAAAATTTATCTTAATTTCCGTATATCTATAAGTTTTTATTTTTTTATTTTTGTCAACCATTCCAAAATTACTTCGGGTAAGCGTTAACAAATAACAACTTAGAAAAATAATAATTTGTTAACAATTTCAAGAGCACGTCATGTCAGCGTCATGTGGCCAGTATTGACTCTTCAATCTCCCTTTTCTTTCTCTTCTCTTCCATTCATCTTCCCACCCTTCTCTGTCTCTATACTTCTTCCCATATTTCGTACAATTTTTATTCGGATTAAAATTTAAGAAATAAGATACCTATTCTACCAGAAGACATGCTGATAAAACCCTGAGCAATTCCCATATTAATGATTTCCCTTTAATTAAAAAGTTAATAATTTCATATAAGTCATAATATTTGGCGTAGTAAGTTTAGTGTTCGGTACTAACGGGTCCACTTCCTTTCCACTCTCCATCATACACTCCAGGATTAGTCTTCTCCAAACCCAAGTCTTTCAAGAAAGAATATTTCGGATCGTCTATCATGTAGCTGGAGCTGGCACCACTCATTTTACGCATACAGTGGAGAACTGTCACACGTGATCTTAGCAACAACCCAGCCATTCTGGAAAATGATTACAAACACTCGAATTCACACAAATTTAACACTGGTGTACAAACTAACTACTGAGCATGCTAAACGTATAACTAGAAGTCACTAAACTCTAAATCAAATATCTTCTAATAAAGACAGATCTTTGCTTGTTATCGTCAACACACAACTTGCGTTGCACATCAAGGTCGAAACATTTCATTGATGTGGGTCATAATCTTCTTATCTGTGAAAAGTCTTATCACTAGGTTGTTATTTGGTCCAGTATTATTACCATCATTCCTTGCTTAAATCATTATCGCATTGCTTTTTATTAAAACATTGGGCTCACTCAATGGGCTCAATCAAGCACGGACATGTTTTGCAAAGTTGAAAAAGAATGTCTTTTTCAATTTTGAATGGCAAATACATTCTGTTGCTTTTACTGCTTTTACAAGAAATATAAGTTGGTAGATTGTCATAACACAAGCACAAGATATAAATGGGTACAATTAGAAAGCCATAATGTTTTAATATTTATTAAGAACGATTGTGTTGAAATTGAAAATAGGTGGTAAGCTTTGATTTGAATTGAATTTTTATTTGGCGCCAGTAGTTGACCTTGCCACATTTTGACCAATCAGATAAAAGTGGTGTTCATATTTTTAAAGATGGTTGCTCTACACGTGTAAACACTGAAGAACTGAAGTCATCACCCTTTTCTTGATTAATTTTAGAACGTGTGCACCCAACTGTTACTGAAATTGTAATATCTATACACAATGCACCCCATCAAAGGTAATATTGTTTGATTGTAGAGCAGGGAGGTTATTTTGTACGTTACGTGATGAAATCCATGTTGTTTTAGGTTATGATGACATTTTACCGAAGGGGCTACAGCCCAAAGGGATGCACAGATTCCCCCGGCCACCCTTTCTCTTGGGCCCTAGTAATTGACTGAAAATTTGAAATTGTTGCTACGTGACCTACAGTTTATAATTATAAGTGTTACTCATATTTAAATTCTTGTACCTACTCAAATGTCACTTAATTGAAAAATTCAAAATTAGTCTCTTTGGATAATCGTTCGTACCTAACTTTCCTTTGAGAAAGTTGCTTTAGAAGTATAGGTAGGTATAGTGGACCTAGCAATTATGTAGTCTTTTCAGCAAATGCTGTGAAAAATTCAACAATGGCCCAGCTTGTAATCCTGAGTGTTTTGACGCTTGTCCAGTTGTATTTCTCAACCACTGCAGGTGTCTGGGAAATGGTTGTTTTGTTGTGGTGCCAAATATCTTTCAAACAGTTGGCTTTTAAAATTCAAGGAAAATTGTTTAAAGTGGCAACAGTGTAGGTGGTAGGTCGTAACTCGGGTTGTACCTACATCTTGTCAGAGCTTAACTGTCGAACAATACTGTTCCTTTCGTGAAAGGAAAGGCTCTACACTCGCTTGGCGTACTGTACCATCAATTTCTTCTGTTTATATTTGGCTCCGTTATTTTATGATGCCTACTTGTAGTAGGTAGGTAGGTAGGTACCGATAGATAGGTATGAAGGTACCTTCCTTACTGAATAATAGTTATATGTAATTTCATTTTAACACTATTTTTATGTCAATTATGTGTGTTGAGAAGGATGTCACGATAACAAGTGTTATCATTTTTATGATCCGACCTCTGGTTATGATAGGACTGTTTATGATCCGACCTCCGGTTATGATCGGACTGTTTAGCGTTGTCTGAAAGACAGTTTCGAGACCTACCCTAGTATGTCTTCCCCGACTGATTATCGGATTTTCTATGAATTTTTTGATTGGTACTATACCTATTTATTTCTGTTTTAGGTGGAAAGCAGAAAGGCAATGCTAAATCTCTAAAAAAGAATTCAAAGGTGAAGCAGCAAGGAAAGAAACATAAACAGCACAAACCAATAAACAAGAAAGGAAGAATTGTTATTCGAAACATCTCCTTCAAGGTATTTCATTGAAGGATAACGTTTACCTAACTGTAGAGTACTATCGCAATACATCTACAGATTTTTTTCTTATTTTATTGAAGTATATTCCTAATAATTAATTGTTGTTTAAATCTCTTTCCAGGCTTCAAAAGAAGACCTCCAGAAGCATTTTGCTCAATATGGCAACATACGAGAAGTGAATCTATTGCTGCGACCAGATGGCAACCCAGTCGGCTGCGGTTTTGTGCAGTTCAACAGTGAAGACCATGCAGCGAAAGCTATTGAGAGTTGCTCTGGAATGGACTTCATGGGTACGTACAGTTAGAAAGAATAAAATTGGGAAACTTTCAAAACACAACTCCTATGTTATTATTATTATTATTATTAAAGCAGATTGTTTACAGCACTTCAGGCCGTATTCTGCATCCTAAATGCCATTTATCTTTATTTAAGAAGTCTCCATCGCGAAGACCTCTTCTTCTCATGGCAGTGTCAACTCCTTCTGCCCACCTCCTCCTTGGTCTTCCTCTCTTTCTTCTTCTTGACGGTACCCATGACCAGGCTCTCATTGGCAATCTTTCATCTGGCATCCTTCTCAGATGGCCATACCATAAGAGTTGCTTCATCTCTATGTAATCCGTCAGTGATGTCTCCACTCCCATCATTTCCCGTATACGGTCGTTCCTCACATGGTCGAGTATCGTAACCTTGCAGCATCTTCTCCAGTACCCCATCTCCATTGCTCGGACTCTTTGTGCCATTCGGGAAGATAAGGTCCAGATTTCTGATCCATAGGAAGCGCAGCTTTCAACGAATGAGTTGTAAATACGTGTTTTTGTCTTGGTTGAGATGACATCGTTCCAAAGCACTGGGTGTAATTGTCTGGTGATCGCTCTTCCTCTGCCCAGCTTGTTCAGCACATCCCTCTCATCCGTTCCGTCAGCCGTCAATGTCACACCTAGATATTTGTACTCTGTTGTTAATCTTATAATACCTTTATCGGTTACCATGTCTTGACCCTCTCTTCCAATGACCATACATTGAGTCTTATCCATATTCACTTCTAAGCCCCAGGAATCGTATTCTTCTATAAGCTTTCTCATCATGTATTCTGCGTCGTGTTCATCTTCAGCAAGAACCACCTGATCGTCTGCGAATAGTAAAGAGTGTATATATTCTTTCCCAATTTTAACACCCATCGAACTACATTTCCTAGACCAATTCTCTAAAACCCTGTTCACGTATATTTTGAACAGGGTTGGTGACAAAGGACACCCCTGCCTAACACCTTTGTTGATTTTAAATTCTTCTGAATATGATTGTCCACTTTTTACGCAACTTACAGCATTTTCATAGAGCTTTTTAATAGCATTCACATAAACTGTTTCGATCCCTTGATCTTCCAGAGCCTCCCATAATTTATTTAAAGGAACGCTGTCAAATGCCTTTTTAAGATCTACGAAAATCAGGTGTAATTCACTTCCATGTGCAATACTCTTGTCCATAAGTTGTTTTATACAGAAAAGGTTGTCTACACATGATCTCCCGCTCCTGAAACCACTTTGTTCTTCTGTGACTCTAGCTTGCTGTTCTAACCGCTTAGTCAGAATTCGTCCATACAGCCTACCTATCGACGACAAAACGCTGATCCCTCTGTAGTTTCCACAGTTCTTCCTGTCTCCTTTTTTATAGATGGAGCTGATGTAGCTCAATTTCCATTCTCCCGGTACTTCACCTCCACGCAAGCATTCAGTGAATATACCGGCCAGGGATTCAATAGTTACTAACGGAGCATTTTTTATAAGTTCGATAGGTATACTTCCAGGACCAGCTGATCTATTATTCATCGTGGATTTTAGAGCCATCATGATCTCTGCACATGTCACCTCCTCACATACTTCTCCAAGAGCTATTGGCACTGATGTGTATTGTATGTTGCTGTATAGCGGTCTGTTCTCGGTCAGCAGTTCTTGATAATGCTTTTGCCATTTCTGATGTCCAATTGGGTCTATCCTTAACTGTTGCTGTGTGTTCGTCTTCAACGATCCCAGTGTCTTCCAAGCCAATCTTGAACGCGAGCATCCTAACAGTGAATTAATTTCATCACACTTTCTATCCCAGAAAGTGTTCTTAGCTTTCTTAATCTCTTTCTTCACCATATAATTATAGCGCATGTACAACCGTCTATCTTCACCATCTTTGGTTGACAGCCACCTTTGGTAAAGTCTTCTCTTTTCTTCTGTTAGGTGTTCCAAGCTATCATTCCACCAATGTGGGTTTTGGAGATTCTTCTTCTTTCTTCCATAATCTACTGTGCCTAATGCCTCTGAAGCAGCTTGATGTACATAGTTCTTCAGCAATAGATATCTTTGTTCTGGAGTCCCTTCTAATATGGCGTTCATTTTCCCAGCTAATCTAAGCTTATACAAGAATACAGTCGAGTCATTTTCAAAACCCCGTAGGTCATACTTCGGTTCCTGAAGTTTTGAAGATCCTTGGTCTATATTTGGTGACTCCTATGTTAAAACAAATTAAGTTGGCACAGAAATAAGACCTCTTCATAACTTTTTGTTTGTACTACTGACAATTTTGTTTGAAAAAACTGTAATAAGATATTTTTGTATTTAAAAACCACTACCTAACTCTTGGAATCCTGGGGCTGGATTCACGAAAGGTATTATCTGCTAATACGTATTATCTTTTGATTTAATAGGTACTAAAAACACCATGTTAAATGAAAGATAATACCAAAGATAGTACGTATTGGGAGATAATACGTTTTGTGAATCTGGCCCCAGGTGTTAACAAATTAAAACACATTAAATTTTGCCGATACTTCGATCCTCTTCTGTCTTCATCAGGCAACTGATGGGCGATGGCATTTGCCAGCTTTCTCTCGTTCCATCAGAAACAGCTATCAATCCAAAATCCTCTGTCAAAACTAAAAGTACACTCAGTCCTAATAACTAAAGGTAAATGAGTCACTACCTATAAAGCTATAATATCACTTATTACTTACACAGCAGTTTATTGATGTCATGAGTCAACAAAGACCTCCATGACTCATTGAACATGAAACTACTCTGACTAATTATGCACTCCCTGCATTCATAGGGTGTCCATATTTAGAAATTGGAAAATCGGAACAGTTTTGGGTTACAATGGGGGGCTGGGGGGAGGGCCCCCCAGCAACATAAGGGTCCGGACCGCGCAGGCCCGGGAAAATTTTGAAATTCAAGAATGAAATGGAGCAATTTCTATGCGTTTTGGACTTGAATTTTCAGCGATTTTGATCATCAACTAAAATTGCTAATTCACATATGTAGAAATTATGTTTCAAAGTATTAGTTTCCGTATATATTCTCAAAAATTTGTTTTATGGAAGGATATTGCAAAGTCGCCCAAATCGGCGATCGGCGACAACAACATAAAGTTGGTCGCGATATGGCAACCCTGATGTCCATAACAGTCAAAGCAAATTGGACAAAGTCAGCTGGCTGTCAGTCAAGTGGACAGTGACTGTCGAGACTCGAGACGGCTGTGAACAAACTGTTCATTCACAGAGCCACATTAGACTATTCGCCGTGCGGCAAATTATGAATTTACGAAAACACGGTAACATGTCAAAAATCGGGACAAAAGGCGTCCCGCTTGATGGTCGTGGGGACAGCGGGACAGGTTGCTAGAAAACGGGACTGTCCGGCAAAATCGGGACGAATGGACAACCTATGCATTCAATAACAGCTGCCTCAACAAATATATGTTCCCTGGGATTACTCCCCTTGTATACTAGGTACACTCGGCCAAACAAAACTTGAACGTTGAACAAATTTGAATGACTGCTGGTCATGTCCCATAACCAATCAAAGCTTGTTATTGTCATTGAAATGTGAGGTCACCTACTAGAGTGAGACAAGGAGATCGCTTGGACTGACTTCTGATGGTGCGATCTTACATTTATCAGCCTATCAGATTTATTGAACGTTCAAGTTTTGTTTGGCCAAGTGTACCTACCTACATTCAAATTTACAGGTTTGGATTGAGAGTGGATTTTAACGGAAAGGGGGGGGGGGGGGGGGGGGAGCTGGCAATTGTTGTCATGTCAGTGTTAAGATAGGTAGTTGAAATATAGTGTTTAATGTGTTTTTAATTTGTTAATGCTAGGATTCCAAGAGTTAGTGGTTTTTAAATAGTATACTAACTAACTGGTATAATCTCTTCTTGTTCTAATAAGATCTTTTTGATTGTGAATCGATTGTTATTTAATACTCATGCCCTGATGTAAGAATATTCTAGTTAAGTTATGGAACTAACACGGCTTAATGACGTTGTGTTTAATAGGAAGGAAGATCTCGGTGGATTGGGCGTTGCAGCGGGATCACTACATTGTCAGCAGACCGGATGAAGAGGAGCCCACCACCGAGGAGAGAGAAGATGTGACGCTTAACGCAACGACTGAAGAAGACGAATATCAATCCGAAGAAATCAAACCTGACGTGAAAGTGGAAGTCCTTGATGCAACGTCAACAGAGTTAACTAACCGGAAACAAGAGTTGAAAAGAAAGCGGAATAAAGACAACAAATTATTGAACAAAGTTAAAAAGGGAAGAATTATAGTCAGAAATTTGCCATTTAAGGTGAGTTAATTACTTGTAGACTGCAGTCCATCTTGTCCCTGATTCCTACACCCTGCTCATCTGTTCGGTATCCATCTTATTCGTGTAATAGCTCCCCATCACCACGCTTGATACAGAATAGGTAATAATAGGAACTATTGTTATATTATATATTGTTATAGTTTTTGTCTTAAATGTAAATATTTTTCTCTATCCATATTAATCTTTTATATTTTCATTGTATTGTTAAATATTCTGTGTCTTTTTGGCAACCGAATTTTCGGCAGAGTCTGTTAATAAAGATTTATATATATAAATAATAATAATAGAATAGGTACACTTGGCCAAACAAAACTTGAAGTTCAATAAATCTGACAGGCTGATAAATGTAAGATCGCACCATCATAAGTCAGTCTAAGCGATCTCATTGCCTCACTCTAGTAGGTGACCTCACATTTCAATGATAATAACAAGCTTTAATTGGTTATGGGACATGACCAGCAGTCATTCAAATTTGGTCAACGTTCAGTTTTGTTTGCCCGAGTGTACCTAGTAGGTAAGTATAAAATACAATTTTTTCTGATTACCTCAGATGAGTTGATGGTAATTAGTTACAAACTGCAGGTACGAGTTTATTCTAAATTTAAAATTGTGAAGTATTGTGGTCTGTGGAAGTATAATAAATAATTCTGGAATGAACCATTTCTGAATTCTGACTCATGGGAATTGTAGCTGGTTAGCAATATGTTACTATGTGGATATACCTATCAAAATGTATTTTATACAGAAGGTACAATCTCATTTAATCTTACCACTATTGATTATGGTCTTAGATAACTGAAGATGGTCTCCGGAAACACTTTGCCAGCTATGGAGACCTCAGCGAAGTATCGCTACTTCGCAGACCTGATGGGAAGATGGTTGGCTGCGGCTTCATACAGTTTACCGATAAGAAGAATGCAGCTAAAGCGATTATGGAATGCAGTGGGAAACCTCTTCTAGGTAAGTGACGATTACATCCACGTCTTATAAAGGTACAGAAATTTCAACTGTTATTAATGAACTGTACTGTGTTTAGGACGGCCAATCGTTCTTGATTGGGCTGTGCAGAAGACTCTTTATACATCAAAGAATCCGAAGAAAGAAGAGGAAGAAATTAAGATCAAAGAAGAGCCATTAGAAGATAATGAATATGTTACTGCTTTGGATGACACACAGTCTGTAAAGTCAGAGTCCGATGATGATGATGATGATGACGACAAGAAATCTGGCAGCAGTGATTCAGAAGATGATAAAAACTCAGATGAGGAGGATGATGAAGATGATGATGAAGAGGAAGATGATGATGAAGAGGAAGAATATGATAGAGATGTGAAACATGAAGATGATGATGAGCAACCTGCTAAGAAGCGTCCAAGAATAGTTTCCAATGATGTATCTGAAGGACGAACAGTTTTTGTAAAGAATGTGCCTTTCTCGGCAACAAACAACGATCTAAAAGAACGTATGGAAAAGTTTGGTCCTGTTATTTATGCCTTGATCTGCGTCGACCGTATGACGGAACACTCGAAGGGATCGGCATTTGTTAAGTTTGAGGTGTGTCATCATTAAATATTGTTTTTTTATTATAATATTGTATCATATCATAACATTCATATTGTCATTCCTATGTAATGCAACGTTATATCTATTATGAGTTTAAACATCAGGTGCTCTATTCATCTTGTTTCAGACAACTGAAAGTGCCGAGCAATGCCTGTCAGCGGGAACGGAATTGACAATCCACGGCCAAGTGCTGGATCCACACAGAGCTCTCAATCGCGATGAAGTTCACTCCAAAGCGACCAAGAAAGCAGATTCAAAATCATCCAAAGACAATAGAAATCTATTCCTTGTTAAGGAAGGAGGTACGTAATAAAATAATATGTGCCTAACAAATAAGTAATTAAGGAGTTACATAAGTCAATATGAATTCTAGATTTGGAAGAATTCCCTTCTTAGTGGGTAAATTAATAGGCTATTGTATTTTTCTTCCCAGCGTATGAGGCCACGCTTGGCAAAATCGGTCAAAATCCCTCGTTTTTAGCATTCGCTGACAGCTACCTGCAATTCCATTGGTAAACCATCCCCACTCCACCTTTTTGAGGGATGTACAAAATAGTGCGATAATATGCTGGACTGGGAAAGAAAAATACTATATAGTATTTTAACTGTTAGTAACTGTTAAAGTAAAACTCAATATTTTCATTATGCACCATAATTTATGGTACCTATATGGAATATATGCACCATATGATGGCTCAATATTTTCTATTAAATTGCATGCATTAACAGGTACCCTTATCAATGAGTTTTGTTCTTAATTTCCTATTTGTTAAAATTTTGATTATAATTTCTAACGTGCTTGTTTTGTAGTGATTCTTGCTGGGACCCCAGCTGCAGTCGGTGTTTCAGTCACCGACATGGCGAAGCGTCTGCAGCTGGAGCAATGGAAGAGTCAGATGCTGCGTAACCTGAACATGTTCGTGGCGCGCGATCGTCTGGCCGTCCACAACATTCCGCCCGCTTGGAACGACGAGAAGCTGAAGGAGTTGTTCCAGAAACATTCCGGACCCAACGCAGTCGTCCGGGAGGCGCGTGTGATGAGGGACATGAGGAACAGGGATCTGGAAGGCGTCGGCAAATCCAAGGAGACTGGCTTCGTGAAATTCACTACTCACGAAGATGCCTTGGAAGCGTTGAGGAAAATTAACAACAATCCAACGATATTTTCAAAAAATAAGGTATGGATTGCTCTGCTGTCTGCATTTGTGAAGTGGTCTGGGAAAAGGGTAGTTCCGAGTTAACGCTAATAAAAGTCAAAATATGTAATCACTAATCAGTAATCAGTCACACAATGTTTATTTCTTTTACTATTTGTTACTGTCAACTTTGTTACTTGGATGTATGTATTTGTATAACAAAAAAGCCAGTAAAAATGAATTTGCAATTTCAATTTTCAACATTAAATTAAAAAAATTGTGTCTTTGACAGTTTTGGAGATAGACACGACACATATAGTTTGTTTTTCCTATGTATGAACTCTCTACAGACCAAGACACCGTCAGTTGTACTGCTAGGCCGAGAAAGACAACATTGCAAGGTGAGCGTGCAATGAAGTCTTTCTCGGCCTAGCAGAACAACTGACTGTGGCTCCATCTGGTGAGAGTTCAAGCAAAGGAAAAAGGAACTGTAGGTAGGTGTTTTATTTTATTTCATAATTTATTTAGAACTCATTAATCGAAAATCTCATTTTTCACCTTGTCAAATCCTTTTTCTCAGACCAAGTCACAATTATAGTTTATTTTTCTTTGGTTAAGGCTAGGCCACAATTGTCTTAATGCATAATGTTTAATGTTTAGTGTTTAATGTTTAATGTCCAAGAGAAATTGATGATAGGGTTTATGTGATAAGGGCCACAATAGAGCTTTACGAAAACCCACTCGGGTCGTGAACTGGCGCTCCAAACCTTACGAATACTCGCTCGGAGCGACCTGACCCGCTTACAAAAACGTACTCAGAACTGCTCCGAACACAACTCGAGCACAAAACTCAGGCCCCTGCTCTCGAGCAGGGTGACGAGTTCTCAACCCGAGCGAGGAGCGCCATATTGGTAAGAAATGGCGCTCAGCCGACTGTCATTAAAAGTAAACGGAGAGAAATTAGATGTAGAAGTCGATCCAGCTACGGCTGAAGAGTTTAAAGGTAAGAATAAGAATGTCCACTTATTAGTTTTCTTTATTATGTTTCATAAATATTACTGAAATTCATTGAAGACGCTTGCAATCAAAACTGGGTTCATATTTCCCGCCATCTTCAGACTGAACCAACCTCTTGAAGCCTGCTTCAACCTGCTTGAAGAAGGCGGTACATCTGACAAATCAGAAATTGCGTTCGAATACCAGCTCGACCCGAGCGTGATCTGACATAACCTGTCTTGTGATCTAGCGCTCGACCCGAGTGAGTTTTCGTAAAGCTCTAATATGTTGTAGTGGTTAGTGTTTAGTCACAGTGGTATAAGAATTGAATAAAATTCATTTCTTACAACAAAACCTTACGACAAGCCAATCAGAATAGACTTACTACTACTGCTGCGCGCCGTGGAGAAATTCAGAACTTGTTACTACAGTTAATATTGCAGATAAGTGGTAGATTAATATTAAACTATATGAAATAAGTAACTTACAACCTTTTATAGCAGATTTTTGTTTCAAATGAAGGCTGTAAAACTTCAGGAGGCTCTGGAAATTACATGCATTTTGTAGTGCTACTAGCGCTCCTGCAGTTGAAATAAGACCCTATTGTGGCCCTCCTTACACATTAGACATTAAGCACTAAACACTAAACCTTAAACATTAAGCATTACGACAATTGTGGCCTAGCCTTTACGTATCTACTAGGTACTCTGTCAGAAATATATAAAAATATTGTCAGACATGCTACTTAGGCCCGGTTGCACCAAGTCCTGATAAAGTTAGCGGTAGGATTTAACGGCTGAAACCATGGCAACAGCCAATGAAACACAGCCATCTAGACCGCTAAAGTTCACTTTAGGCTAAAGTGAACGTTATCTCACTTATCCGGACATGGTGCAACCGGGCCTTAGTATGAGATCACAAGTTAATAACTAGGAAAACGCTCAGTGTAACGCGTTGATGAGCGAGCACAGAACATGCAACATCCCCATAGTAACGATGCACGACACGGCACAAGACGATTTTCTCTGCAATTTTTCATTCTCCATAATACTCAGGATGAATAACAGATCCATTGTGTCGTGAAGTCTTACCTACATACCTTCTCCAGAAATCTCTTGTTACATCCCATACTAAACTCGTAAAATTACAATTAATACTTGACTGATTGGGCTTACAATATGTAAAATTTAATATTAAGTTGGTCTTGATCACCATGCAAAATTTGAACTTAATGTGAACATTTTTATTGTCGACCAATCAGAAGATATTATTTAAACTTAATCCAATTAGAGGATTTGTCCTTTGTACTGCATCCGATTTTATGCGCTAGCTCAAAAATGCTTTCAATTTACTGTACATTGTGGATAGCTTGGCTGCTCTACAGGCCTTGCCTTGGAGCAGAAGCTTAAAGAAGGCAGGGATGACAATTTAGTATACATTTTTCAAGATTACGGAATAAAATTACCTTTAAATGACAAAACTTTTGAAAATAACGACAGATTAGACTGAAAATTGGCAAAAATACCTCAAATGTTGGTACCAATGACCACGCGAAGTTTTAAGTTGATCGGTCAATCTGTTCTAGTTTATGTGTCAAAAATCACATGAAAAGTGGTTTTAAATTTTAACCAATAGGAGGATTTGGCTGAAACTCTTTATGATTGGGTACAATGTTGGTTACAATGTTTTTGCTAAATTTCAAATTGATCGAAGCAACCAATCAAAAGATAATTTTTTTAAAATTTGAACCAATCACGGGAGCCCGTTCAAAAACGATCCCAGGGATCTCATAGATTACATTAGTATGTGTACAAAATTTCAGATCGATTGCTTGAGCGGTTTGACCTGGGCTGTGACCACAAAAAAAAAAAAAACAGAGAAAGTGCCATAAGAGTACCGTGGTGACGCTCGCTACGCTCGCTCAATAATATAATGGATTTGGTTACCTCTACCTGTCTATTTCTAGTAATAAGTAGTATCTTTTACAGATGAAAAATAAACTGATTGTACAAAATTAAACCAAAATATGTTAATTTTATGTAGGTATATTTGAGAAATTTTAGGTCATATTATTTATGAATTATGACAGTACTACCACTATTTAAAAAATGTATGTATTTAGCAAAAATGATTATAGTACTAAAACCTACTTCCTAAAATCATTTCTGATCATTTATGTACCAATTAAATGATGAATCATAAAAATATTAGGTACTTAACTTAAAAACATACATAAACTTATAATAGTTTAGATATTCATTTTTCAATTAAAAATCCTAGGCCTATTATTCAGCATGGGTCAATGTCAAAAACTATTTTGTGGAGAGCACATTCACATCATTAACAAAAGTGAACACTTTTCTTACAGCGGCCAATTGTTGCATTCTCAATTGAAAACAAAGCGATACACAAAGTTCGTCACCAACGAGAACTCAAGAGTCGAGCTAAAAATCCAACATACGCTAGGAATAATGAAGATGTCGGCGCAGCGCCAATGCCTGTGAAGAAATCATTCAGCAAAGCAGAGACTCGTAAGCAGAAGCGGAATAAGAATCGACCGGCAGCGGTTGTGGAGGCCGAGAATTACTCGGGAGTGTCTGCGAAACCGGGCGACACGAAGCTGCGATCCAAGTTCAAACTGAGAGTACAAGCCGAGCAGCATACGCAATCAGTGCGTAAAGATAAGACCAAGGCAAAGTCAAACAAGAAGCTCATCCAGCAGAAGAAGATCCATCAAGAATCCATTCGACAACCTAAGGTAGGTTTATCAAATATACTGGAAAACTCCAAGAATGTTTCTCTTCTTTACAGACAAAAACACTTTACAGCCAAAAAAATAACCTTTTCATTCATAAAATAACAAATTGAAATTTCATGTGACATTTTGGTGAGAAAATCTGTGTGTGACGTATGTGAGCCCGGTGATGTCATTATAGTTACTTAAATACTATCTATTCATCCCACAGTAATAATGTTTTGTTTGTCTTTATCCTTGACATAAACTTTCAATATTTCACGTTTTTAATCCATTCTACAACTAGAGAGAGTTCGCTATTGCCAAGAAAAAGGTTTGTTTTGCTTTCACTCATATGAGACTCGGGGCCAAATTTACAAATTTTATAAAGTAGGTAGGTTGTTGAGCGAGCGTAGCGAGCATCACCACGGAACTCTTATGGCTCTTTCTCTGTGTGCCTATTGTGATTTTGATATTTTTGATGTCACTAATGAACTTTTGAAAAAAAAGTTTTGAAAAATTGATGGAAATCACTTTTTGATTCTTAAATTTCAGTAATAATTTGCTCAAGTCCATTGAATTGGTTTTAAAATATTACAATTTATTTCAGTGTTCCAGGTATTGCACGTATCGGTGCTCGCTTATCAACGAGTTAGTATTAGTATTATAGATAACCAGAGCCAGTTGTTTGTGGTGATAAAAAAAGCCAAGATTCGTTTTCAACATTTTGAAAGTGGTGAATTGGTGGTGATAATTATGATAATTTTCGCGATTGGTGGTGAAATGGAAAAAAAATTATTTTTGTAAGAATAAGTGTGAAATATGACGCGCGAGCCCCTCTCACTAGCGAGACTCGACGTGTACGCATGCGCACCCCTGTTCAAGGTCATGTAGATGCGTCATTCCATGCTCAGCAGCCAATCAGCTGGCACCCCCATACACTCTTTGGCTGGCACTGACAGCTGGCTTACGAAGAAAACAGTGC
Organism: Leuctra nigra; assembly: GCA_934045905.1. NCBI lineage: Eukaryota > Metazoa > Arthropoda > Insecta > Plecoptera > Leuctridae > Leuctra > Leuctra nigra. The sequence continues at coordinate 20,930,243 of OW203764.1, forward strand.
GATTCTTTCTATTTCGTGGTACTTTAGACACAGATCGAGGAAATTTTCGTAAAATATATACTCGGAATCGGGAAATGTTGCAAAACACATAGGTTTGGGACAAAATCGCGTGAAATCGCGAGAATTCGTCAATATCGCGTCAAAACACAAATTTCGTGAAAATTCTCGAGAAAAAGATACCTACATATATTTGGAATCGGGAGTGTATGAAACGTAATGATATGACAGAAAATTCATATTTCTAAACATTTCGCGTTTATCGTGGAAACCATAAACAACTGGCCCTGTAGATAACCTTCTGATTGGATCCACGGATTTGATTTATTTGTAAAGTGCATTTATTAATATTGCGCTTGCTCGGCCTTGTGCAAGGACTACTTGCACCAGTGAATCGAGATTTTTTATAATGTATATTGAATCTACCCTCCATTAACTTTTAATTTTACCATTTTTAGTAATTTTTTTCTCGTTTTGTTTCAGCAAAAGCAAGGCAAGCGGATAAATAATGGTAATGAAGAATCGTCTTTCAATAAACTCGTCAACAATTATGTTTCAAAAATTGCATCGTCTTCTGGCGTCAAAAGCAAGTGGTACAATTCCTGAATATCTGTTGATTTTTGCAGTAACAAAATGTCGAATAATTGATGAGTTTATAACAATGATTGTCTCTTGTATATATTAAAATAGGTACTTGTTGTTCAATACATCAAACATCATTTTACTACTTACTTTGTGATTATTTACTTACTGATGCTTTTTATTTACACCACATTCTGTAATTGACTACCTAGTACAGTACCTAAATATACAATAGGTATCACGAGAAAATTATAGTTTCAATTATTGGTTGATTTAAATACATTTATTTATTTAATGGATACACATTTTCTCTAATCCCCTACATCTCCATCCTCTTAATGACTATGATATCAAAAGAAATGCTACTTTTTAATTACTATTTAATCGTAGTTTATTTATTGGATTTTTCAAATGATAATTAGGTAACAAGACAGCTAATAAAGAAATTTATTTCCTTAGTTTTCTGGCAAGTTATAACAATGAATAATTAAGGTGTATTGAATAGATAAATATCTTTGGAAGGATGTTATTGTATGGAATGCAGTGACTATTCGTGGCAGAAGTGGAAGGCTGCTTTTCCATTTGGTGGAAGAAGTATGATAATGATTTTACATTTGGTGGCAGAAGTAGGACGATGCTTTTACATTTGGTGGCAGAAGTGCGTTGCTGCTTCTACATTTGGTGGCAGAAGTAGGATGCTGCTTTTGGATTTCGAAGCAGAAGTGTGATGATTCTTTTACATTTGGTGGCAGAAGAAGGTTGCTGCTTCTACATTTGGTGGCAGAAGTAGGATGCTGCTTTTAGATTTCAAAGCAGAAGTGTGATGATTCTTTTACATTTGGTGGCAGAAGAAGGTTGCTGCTTCTACATTTGGTGGCAGAAGTAGGATGCTGCTTTTAGATTTCGTAGCAGAAGTGAAATGATGCTTTTACATTTGATATCTTCACTGCTAAAACAATGTAAACACTTGAAATAATGATTATAATATTTTTTTATGTATTTGTGATTATTGCAACATCATTGTGAAGCAAGCATTTTATTTCATTCTTGTCTTTTCATCAATCATCTCGTCGCCCACGAACAGTTGTTCTTTACATTTCGAACATTTAGCCTCTTATGCCTAAAACATTTGGATCCATAAGCAAAATGAGTATTATTTCCATCCAGTTTAATTTGGATGATCGATGTCAATGCTTTTATCAGTACGTTACCCAACTATGCGTGTAAAGGAAGGAAAAACATGGAATATGAGTTTCTAAATTGTCATTTGAAATGTATTGTCAGTGTATTTGCTTGGCTATTAGATAAGCAATAACACAGTTTGATGCACTACACTATTATTCTGTTGAATAATGCAGCAAATATGACTGAAGTGATAAGATCAATAAATATTATAAATATTGATATTGTAAGATCAATAAATTTGCGTTCAAAAGAAAATTATTACCTACTCATCGTTCTTCATTTATCCATAGATTGTTCAGGAACATACGTAAGTGTTACAAACACTATTGATTCTTATCTTGTCATTATTATTAGGTAACGATTATTTTTCACTCTGAAGTGTTGCTCAATTTAACTAAGTGGTTTGTGTTTGATCTTCAAATATGGTCAGAGACATATATTATTTAGATAGGTATAAAGTTCTGGTTATTTGAACATGCAGTCAAACAAAATTTTCGCCTTATCGCAATGCTTAGAATGAAAAGGTTCTATTTTAAAACACAAATAGTTAGAAGATAGAACATTGTCATTCAAAGTTCGCGTTTAGAGCCTATATTAGTAAGTAAATGTATTACATATAAATTATTTATACTTATCGGGAAATTGAAATGGTTGCCTGGACAGTTGTGTTGTATCTTTTACTCGTAGTTCCTTGCCATTGTAAATTCGAACATAATTTACAAATTAAGCTATACACACATTTTATTGTTCAATTAAAACAGCACTTTCATGCTCAATGTATCTTCTTGGTCAGCAATGAAGATATGTTTCCGGAAACTGCAGTTGCAATGAGCAAGATGTTATCAATGCATAGAATAGGTTCAGTAAATCTTGAACTAGTCAAATTAAAGTCAACTTCAGAGACATATCAGTGTAGGGAAAATCGACCGTTATTTATTTTATTTTCAAATAAGGAAACTAAAAAATACGTTCGTACCTTAAAAATGGTAGGTATACAATGCTCTTTTACAAAAATAAATTACTATATTTTTTAATACCATTAATAACATAATATAAAATATTATGCAGATTCCTTCATATCCTCGATGGCTTCTCTTTCTGGACACTTCGACTTCAATAACTGAGTTTTTCAAGGACGTCCATGTTCCGTTTGACTGTGAGTTTCTTGTAGCCGAGAGACTTGGTACAGATGTTCAACTGACAGAAGTGTATAGAGTGGATGAAGGATGGCTACTGAATTCACAACACTTCGGTGTGTGGAGTCCAGTAACTGGAATAAACGTCACGAGAGAATATCTGTATGACAGGAGGAACAGTCTTCAAGGACTTTCACTGAAAGTAGCAACCATTCATGTATGTATAATTACAACAATAAGGCATAATATAATTTGATATGATTATACAATCATTAGATTTATTAACTGTAAATATAAAACAGAATATTTCTACATTTCAATCTTTAAATCTTTTGTTTTGTTGCCAGTCTCCTCCAGTGGCTCTCGTTGAGAAGAACGAAGATGGCAAGATAGTTGTAAAAGGTTTATTTGGAACCATTTGGAGTATGTTGGAGAAAAACATAAATATATCGTAGGTTCAATACAATTCGATTTAGTTTCAATTACGACTAGTAATCTTTCCATCTGTGTTGAACTTGTCTTCAGCAATCCATAAATCTATCCGTTCAATTGTTTATCAGGTTAAACACCACAACCCATCAATTAATTTGATTATATTTATTTTAGTTCTAATGTAATTGAGCGATTTGAAGGTGAATTTGGAACTTACTCGAATGGATCTTGGGATGGAATTGTCTCCATGCTTATTGAACATCAAGTGCACGCTGGAGTAAGCGAATTTACAATCGAGTCTTCAAGAATTCGAGTTATCGACTTCCTCATTCCATTGGTTACTAAAAGGTTTTCCTTTTCTTCTGTATTAAAGTTCGTTCACGTTAAGAATATTTCTGACGTTTTAGTCGATCACGTCGTTCATTGGTCGTTCGCATGAACACTGCCCTGTCAATGGCAAGACTTTCTTCTTTGTATTTTTGAAATTGCATAAATTAAGTGAAATACACAATTTTTAAGAGTAGAAAAATTCAATAAAATTGATTTATTTTTTATCTACAGTCGTATTATACATATTTTTGAATTATTATATTGATATTTACTGTATAGGAATACAATTGTTCATTTTACTACAGGAGTATCTACACGACCTTGATTCTAAACGTGAACGAACTTGAGCATATATAAATTTTGTTAATTAGCAGAAGTGTTCAAATGTATGATTACCTACTTGTTGCGTTGCAGTACTGGTTTGTACATTCGCAAGCCCGATGCATTCCGCTTGCAGTGGACGAGCTTTCTGGCGCCATTTCAGTCGAAGCTTTGGGCCGCCATCTTGTTGTCTATTCTTGTCGTCAGCTTTGCGTTGACAGCAACACGGCGGAATCAACAACAAAACACTGATGATTCATCTTCTCTTGGACTGTTGGACTCTGTGTTTCACGTCTTTGAACTTCACTGCTTTCAAAGTCAGTTCACATTCTAATCTTAAGTAGAATAAGTGCGCCTCATGGTCCAGAATACACGGTTTTGAATTTGAATTTGAATAAACCAGGATTCTTATTAATTTTACCATTGGAACCTCACTATAGTGATACTGTCATACTCTTTAATCTTTTCTTACAATTCTCTTAATAATTAAATACCTCGTATGGGTATAATAATGTTCTTAATTTTCAGATTCACTGTCGCCTTTGCTTACATCTTCCCGTATTGCTATGTTATTTGCCGGCGCAACTTCTACTGTATTAATAGCGGCATATTCTGGAGCTCTTACTAGTTTTCTTACAATACAGAAGTCCGAACTTCCTTTCAACACTTTTCAAGATTTTTTAAATGATGGTTCTTACAAACTAGGAACGTCGGAAAATGGCATGAAACTCTATTTTGAAGTAGGTAACAGTGTATATAATGCTCACAATATACCTCTCATATTTTATAAGGGTAAAAACCCAGTCATGGATAGTCCTGATTTCTCATCTCCTGAACTCTATCAAGAAATGGGTTTTTAATAATCACATACTAAACTTATAAAAATATGTATATAGAAAAACGCTCAGTGTAGCGCGTTGATGAGCGAGCACCGATAGTTGCATTAACTCGAACTGAAATACCATAACGCACAGGAAACTTATCGACTTAACATAAACTAAACGTATTTCTTTGGTTCAAAATATTTGCTTTATATTGTCACTTTGAAATAGGTAAACATCTATCTTACACTCATGATTTTGGATCTTAAAGCAAACAAGATCAAGTTGCAGACCATGATAGTACGATGTTATATTTAAGTGCGATATTTTGTTTCAGCCTGAACAACGTCAAAATTATCAACTTTACCAGGATCTATATTATAAGCATGTTTTACCCTACAAAAACGAGCTTCAATTCGATAAATACCAGGGAACACGACATCTGTGCAACGATGGAAAGCTCGCGTGGTTAACGTCAGGAAAGTTTGAAAAGGGTTTTGTGGAAGGACTGCCTTGTGAAATTGTCGTAATTCCAGAATATTTAGTCAAGGCCGCTGATTCTATATCAATTGTGAAGAACAGCCCATTTAAAAGGATTCTTAACCGAAAGTAAGTCTTAATATATTATTTTTTATCAATGCCATTGGCTTCAATACATGTTATCTACTACAGGTACATTTTATTTGATTTCAGTTTGCAGCTGATGCGTGATTCTGGAGTATTACAACACCTGCGTCTGCAAGAGTGGCCAGAACCACTGGTCAATTCTGAAACTCTTCTGTCCAATGTTGGGATTCTCCAAGTTCTGCCAGTTGTCGTGCTCCTTGCTGCTGGCTTCATCCTCAGCTGTGTCTTACTTGCTGTCGAACATACCATCAAGCCGAGTGTTCTGGGTTCAATGTTTCATTCCATTAATTGAGTGAAATCGTTTGGTTCATTGAATGTTACCGTGTATCTATACCTGAAATTGAAGCAAATGTTGACTTTTTTTACATTTCAGTTAAAACCGATCTTATATTTTCTACCATAAATTGATTTATGAATCCAATGAATAGAATTAAATATTAACTAGAGAGCCCCGCCAAGTAATACATGACCCAATAAGCTCTCTTTCTGGGCAAGGCAATGCATAACTGAAGATGGACCACCATTAAAATAAAACTACTCTGATATGCTGGCAAAGAATTGTCTCTCGTGAGAATGTTTTTCGCCTCACGGAATGACCAATCATAAATGCAAATCAAGGCTTATTTATAGTTATATCTGTGGAAGGTTCACTATAATCCCACACTAACCCCAATGCACACTTGTAGTGTACATACTTAAATTAGAAACAAAGAAAACATGTGAAACATTTTTGAAAATATTTAAATATATCGTGATTAACTCAATATTAAGGTCCTAGGGGGGAATAAGGCCCAGTGGGGAACAAGGCCCACTCTAAATATCTCAGGAGTCTGAAATCTGGGGCACAATTTATGAATCCTCGTTTGTAAAGTACCACTAGTTTGGTGTGTTAGCGAAGTTTTGTGTCGATAGTCCAAACCGTTTTGAAACCAGACTAAGAAAAATGAGAAAAATGATGAAAATGGTGATTTCTTTGTCTAAATTCTGTCACCGAGTCGTGGCTGTGCGATATGCGGAAATGAACTGTTATGAAAGCATATGAATGTGCATAGATTGTCATATTTGCTATCATTATGAATGTGTGGGCTTGAAGACAGATGATGGGGATGATTGTATATGGGCTCAACATTCTGATTAGTGGTTTACTATAGGAGGGCCTTGTTCCCCACACATGAGGGGAACAAGGCCCACAGGTAAACTTTTTTTCAAGGTCAATTTTTATACTATTAGAATAATTATGTTTGGTCAAATTCAATATCAACTTGACCACAATAGATCAATGGTCAATATTAACTTGTGTTTGCACATTATTTGTGCGTCCATTCCAAAATATCTATCAAAACAATTAAGGTGGGCCTTATTCCCCCCTAGGACCTTATTAAAACATTTAAGCACGATAAAAAAATATGAACAGATACGACTCAATGAAGAATAAAAACAAAAACTACAGTTGCATGGTATATAGAATTAAAATGATTTTTATAATATTTGAAACACAAAAGAATAAAATGTATCCAACATGATGATCTAATTCAGGTTCCAAAATTTTATTTAATCGAATCCCAAAATAAGAATATATATTTGAGACTGAATTTAAACAAATAGGCGTGATTGATAATAAAATGGAATATGATTTGATTTGCAATTATGATGAACGAAAAGTGGTATCGAGATTTAATCGAAGTTCGTCACTTTTTATGTAATCTAAAAAAATTACGAAATTTACTATATAAAATGTTATGCATGTTTCCACTTTATAACTTATCCTGATTATTTAATCGTTCACATATTCTCTGCACACATGAAAACATCAATGAACAATACAATATTATGTGGGTGTACCAACTAAAATCTTTTGATAAAATGCTAAGTTGTGAAGTCAGCACAAAATGTATATTCTTGCTTGCTTGATATTTGTGTAGGTATATAGTCATATCAAATGAGAGACGTAATATTGGAAATTAGGTCCAATATCAAAAGGTAACAATAAAATACACTCTGGGCAGAAATGTTCCCTTGTGCCTCCCCCCACCCCCCCCGCATAACCCACCTCAAAAAAGTCAGCATTTATTCACATGAAATGTTGGTTTGCCGTGATTCTAGTCAAGGTCTCCAGTAGAAATTTCATTATTTTCTTCACTGCCAAATGGAGAGCGAAGATCACTAATGGGAAAGTTTCGAAGAAATTGACTATTTCAATGACAATTTTGTTTCTATTTAATATCTCTCTAAATACTTATCAGATTCAAACGAAACTTTTTACTTGGCAGTTCGCTTGAAATTATGTACAGGAAAAGTCATGTTTCGTTGAAAATCGTGCTAAATTATCGATGTCTATAGACGCGAATCGTAACGCAACTTCCGAACTCCGGATTCCATGGCCAAATATTGTTCAGGTCGATTTGTGAAAATTAGTTTCACTGCCTACTAAAATTTATTTTCACCGCTCAATTGAAATTGACGTTCAAAAATAAGAGGTCAGAAAAAGCGATGTTTTTCACAAATAACTCGGTAAATACTGAACAGAATGTCGCGAAAAAGTTACTATAAATCAAGTCGCGTAATTATGTACATTACTGGCGAGTTTCAACTTGATCGGTGGAAAATTCAAGATTTGTATAAAGAACCAAATTTTCAGCCACGTTGCTACAGGGACGACGTTCTTCTCTTAGTAAAGGATTCATATAGCAAGGCGTTGGTATATAATTAGGAATTAGAGATATAAATAAAATATTAACTACATAGGTATACCTACCGATGTAAAAGCACATCGATTCCGATGTAAAAAAAATCCTAGAAATGCATGAAAATGCATTAGCTCTGGGTTGTACGTGACATTTTGTGACATTTAATCGTGTTGTATGTTTCATATACCTACTGCTGTGAAGTAAGTTAATTTAATTCAAATAGTGAAAGCCAAAAAAAACATTAAAAGGCGGCCCCTACTTTTTTCTAACGGTTTGACAGATTGTTTTTTGTTTTTAATTTAACAGCACAGAGAATAGAGATAAAGAGTAAATCTGTGTCTCTAGTGATCCAAAAAATAAAAAAAACGTTTTTTTCTCGTTTTGAGGAAGTGCTAACATAGGCAATATGTGAGTCTTTTTGGCACCTCTGCCCTGAAATAAGTAAACAAAATAAACTTTGGGGCCACTAGAGACACAGATCTACTCTTTATCTATAATCTGTGAAAATTTGAAGACAATCGGTAAAGGCGCTTAGAAAAAAGTAGGGGCCGCCTTTTTGTGCTTCATAAAACATGGTTTTCATCAAGTATTGTAGACTATAATGTTTTTATCAGTACGTTTACCCAATGCGTGTGAATTGGAGGGAAAATATAGAATATGAGTTTCTAAATTGTCCATTTGAAGTGGACAGCAGTTTACTTGCTTAACTTTCATATTAGGCTCTTAGACAAGCAATAACACAATTTGATGCACTACACTATTATTCTGTTAATAATGTTGAATAATGCAGGAAATATAACTGAAGTGATATGATCTATAAATATTATAAATATTGATATTGTAAGATCAATAAATTTGCGTTCAAAACAAAATTATTACCTATACTCGTCGTTCTACATGTATCCATAGATTGTTCAGTAACATGTGTTATACAACACTATTGATTGATTCTTACTAGGAAAACGCTCTGTGTAACGCGTTGATGAGCGAGCACGGATACGCGCAACACCACGAACCTAAATGCTGTCTATGGAAAATGTCGTTAGAAGCCAATAATTCTTGACTTTCGTAATAGACTTCTTGTATAAAAAATTCCAAAAATTCCTAAAATATTGGTCCCAATAACCATGCAAAGTTTTAAGTTGATCGATTGCACCTTTATGATTGAACTGTTCCTTGTTAATTTTCAAAAATTACAGGATCTCGTTAAAAAAAATACCTGAGACCACTCATATGATATTAGTGTGTCTACACAATATCAGCAGGGCGATTGTATAACTTTCTTAGCCGAGATAATGGATCGTTATCTATACCAATTGATGAAATTAATTTAGCCTATCAGAAGGTAAAGCAATTCAAAGTGAGTAAAGTCGACTTCCTGAGATAAATAATGTAATTTCATATCCTCGCAGCTTTTGCACAATTCAAATGATTAATAATGATATCAATAGTTTACTTTCATCAATTGGTATAGATAACGATCCATTATCTCGGCTAAGAAAGTTATACAATCGCCCTGCTGATCGAACTGTTGAACGGTCATATTATGTTCAGTTTCATATGCGTTTGAAAGTGTCTTCTCTAACTATAACTTGGAAACTGAGGCGTCGAAGGCCGTGATAAAATATTTTGGATTAATTTGACAGCCAACACGAAAAAAGTCCGTAAAATGTCAATAACTTTTGGATTTAAACACAGATTAGTCTGAAAATTGTCAAAAATACAGATAATGTTGGTCCTTATGACCATGCAAAGTTTTAAGTTGATCGGCCAAACGGTCCTAGTTTTTATTTCAAAAATCACTGGAAAGATGGGTTTAAATTTTAACCAATTGGAGGATTTGGCTGAAACTTTGTAAGATTGGGGCCAATGTTGGTCAAAATGACCTGTCAAAATTTCAAATTGATCGGAACAGCCAATCGAAAGATATTTTTTTTTAATTTGAACCAATCACGGGATCTCTTCCAAAAACGATCCCAGGGACCGAATAGATTTTGTTAGTATGTGTGCAAAATTTCAGATTGATTGGTGTGCGGTTTGACCTGGGCAGTTAACACACAAAAAAAAACACACACAGAGAAAGTGCCATAGGAGTACCGTGGTGACGCTCGCTACGCTCGCTCAATCATGTCATTATTATTAGGAAACGATTATTCTTCACTCTGAAGTGTTGCTCAATTTAACTAAGTGGTTTGTGTTTGATCTTCAAATTTGGTCAGAAACATCTATTATTTAGGTATAGGTATACAGTTCTGGTTATTTCCTCTACTGAATGAACATCCAGTCAAACATATGTATCGCCTTATCGCAATGCTTAGAATGAAAAGGTTCTATTTTAAAACACAGATAGTTAGAAGATAGAACATTGTCATTCAAAGCTCGCGTTTTATAAAAGCGTATTAAAATTCATATAGGAAATATAGATGTATTTATTACATATAAGATACTTATCGGGAAATTGAAATGGTTGCCGGGGCAGTTGTGTTGTATCTTTTACTCGTAGTTCCTTGTCATTGTAAATTTAAACATACTTTCTCAATTAAGCAACACACACATTTTATTGTTCAATTAAAACAGCACTTTCATGCTCAATGTATCTTCTTGGTCCATTCTGAAGATTTGTTTTCGGAAACTGCAGTGACAATGAGTAAGATGTTATCAATGCATCAAACAGGATCAGTAAATCTTCAACTAGTCAAATTAAAGTCAACTTCAAAGACATATCAGTGTCGGGAAAATCGACCGTTATATATTTTATTTTCAAATAAGGACTCTAAAAAATATGTTCGTAGCTTAAAAATGGTACGTAGTGTGCTCTTTTAAAAATCAAATTACTAGGTATAGGTAAGTATTATTTAATTTCATTAATCACATAATATAAAATATTATGCAGATTCCTTCATATCCTCGATGGCTTCTCTTTCTGGACACTTCAACGTCAATAACTGAGTATTTCAAGGACGTCCATGTTCCGTTTGACTGTGAGTTTCTTGTAGCCGAGAGACTGGGTACAGATGTTCAACTGACAGAAGTGTATAGAGTGGATGAAGAATGGCCACTGAAGTCACAACACTTCGGTGTGTGGAGTCCAGTAACTGGACTAAACGTCACGAGAGAATATCTGTATGACAGGAGGAACAGTCTTCAAGGACTTTCACTGAAAGTAGCAACCATTCATGTATGTATAATTACATCAATAAGGCATTATATAATTTGATACGATTATACAATCATTAGATCAATCAATAACACCTCGGCCCTCTGAGATTGTTTGAACATTTCTACATTTCAATCATTAGATCTTCTGTTTTGTTGCCAGTTTCCTCCAATGGCTCTCGTTGAGAAGAACCAAGACGGCAAGACAGTTGTAAAAGGTTTATTTGGAACCATTTGGAGTATGTTGGAGAAGAACATAAATATCTCGTAGGTTCACTATACAATTCGATTTAGTTTCAATTACGACTAGTCATCTTCCCATCTGTGATGTCCATGGGCGTCCGCTGGATTTCTGCCAGGGGGGGGGGACACAATCTTCGGGAGGGGAATGAAGGGGCGCCCCCCCCCCCCCCCCAGCCTTGCAGAGCGTTTTTGGTTTTTGGACACTTTGACATCAACTTTGAGAGGTTGCGAGGTGTATTTTGTTGAATATTTAATATTTTTAAAATTTGACACTTTGGGGTAAGTGGAGAAAGCCACTACTTTGCCCCGCAGGGCATTTTTTTACACTTTAAAAATGAGTTTTTAGTAATTTTTTGTTTACACAATAAACTATAGCTACTTAAAACACCACAATAATATTGATGTTTCCTGACATCCAGAGGGGACCCCCCCTCCACCTTGCACCCCCCCCCCCCCCCCCGCCCTCTGTGGACGCCCATGGTGTAGTCTTCATATATCCATAAATCTATCCGTTAATCAATTTGTGCATCAGGCTTTAACACCAAAACTCATCAAGTTTATTTGATTATTTCTAATTTTAGTTCTAATGTAATTGAGCGATTTGAAGGTGAATTTGGAGTTTACTCAAATGGATCTTGGGATGGAATTGTCTCTATGCTTATTGAACATCAAGTGCACGCTGGAGTAAGCGAATTTACTATCGAGCCATCAAGAATTCGAGTTATCGACTATCTCATTCCACTGGTTTTTAAAAGGTTTTACTTTTCTTTTAATATTAGTATATAAATTTAGTTAATTATCAGAAGTATTCAAAATGTATGATTACCTACTTGTTGCGTTGCAGTACTGGCATGTACATTCGCAAGCCCGATGCATTCCGCTTGCAGTGGACGAGCTTTCTGGCGCCATTTCAGTCGAAGCTTTGGGCCGCCATCTTGTTGTCCATTCTTGTCGTCAGCTTTGCGTTGACAGCAACACGGCGGAATCAACAACAAAACACTGACGATTCATCTTCTCTTGGACTGTTGGACTCTGTGTTCCACGTCTTTGGACTTCACTGCTTTCAATGTCAGTTCACATTCTAATCTTAAGTATGAATAAGTGCGCCTCCTGGTCCTGAATACACGTTTTTATAACTTGAATAAACCAGGATTCTTGTTAATTTTACCCTTGAAAACCTCATTGTCATACTCATTAATCTGCTCTTACATTTGCACTTAATGTTTAAATATAGTCCGGATTTTTATAGGTCGAAAATGATACTCCCGTGGAGCTTTTAGTTAGAAGTATAGGCACCATGGTTCCTTGGGTCCTTAAGAGTCTAAATTGCTTTGGTGCCAAAGGCGCATGCGCGTAAATAAAAGTCGCGTAATAAAATAAATAACAAAAAACTTCTTTAGAATAAAAAGTGTAAATGTTCGTATAATGCTTATAAATAGTACACGTTTTCAAATTATTGGAAACATTTTTTGATAAAGAAGGTCCTTTTGACTTCTCTCACATTTGCAAATTATACACAATATTTACCAAATGTTTATGAAAGGTGCTCTGGATTATCTGAAACAAAATGGCTATCTTGGAATTTGGTCAGACGTTCATTTGACTAATAAAATTGACCTGAACCCATCAGTCTATTGCTCAAAAAAGTTGCTTAAGGTGGCACGATCACTCGAAGTCATAGTCTCAGTCTCAGATCTTCATAATATTTTGTGTACTTATTGATAATCACGCCATACACAATCCCTGAAAAAATTAAACACTTCTCGTGTCTAGTTTCTGAGATAATTTGAGTTTTTTCCCCCGTGTTATCTTATGGCAGCCAAGTAAAATCGTGTCATTTTAAGCTAAAATGGAGTTTTAATCTTTTTGTACCGTTAGATTTTAACAAAAACCCTTTTTTCTGGTAGACATATGGACATACTATCAGGAAAAAAATTGAAAACAATACCATCGTGTGCTATTTTAAAAGTTATTAACTAAATTTGAAATTATTTCCTTTACCTCCCATGTTAAGGTTTTGATCATTCTCAAAAGACAGAAGTGTCTCAAAACTCAAAAGACACTTAAATGGGAGGTATAGGAAAATCATTTCGAATTTGGTTAATAACTTTTAAAATATCACACGATGGTATTGTTTTCATTTTTTTTTCAGTAAGTTACAACCTATGTAACTCAACACAGTTTTTACAATTTTCTCGCGTAGAGATGTTAAATGAAGATATATTTTATTAAAATTTGAATCATGTACTAAGGCCGGGTAGGACCAACTCTGGATTAAGTTAACTCTCGAGGGTTAACCAATGAAACAAGCTGGCGCGAATTCCAAAGCCAATAAGATTCACTAATTTCCACTAATCATCGAGAGTTAACTTAATCCAGAGTTGGTCCTACCCGGCCTAAACAATAGGTACAAAAGCATCACAATAATTCTTGGGTCGGAACCATACTTAATTTCTTGTACTCTCATTGGTCGAAAGAGTTTTTAAATTTTCTTGCGTAGAGACATTAAATTGCGACATATTTTCGTAAAATTTCAGCAATACGATATACTAAACAATACTTCAAGTAAACAATTAGCACTGGTTTAATGCCAACTACATGGTATGGTGACGGTCAAGATCTTTTAAGCAAATTAGGGATTGAGCTAACTTGTATTTTGATATCGACTATCGATATCATTTATATATCGATATATATCGATATATTGAAATATTGAAATATCGAAATATCGATATATTGAAATATCGAAATATCGAAATATCGATATATTGAAATATCGAAATATCGATATATCGAAATATTGATACATCGATCTATCGAAATATTGATATATGGAAATAATAATCTTTAGATGTACCTATAGGAATGGAAATTTTTATATATCGCATGCATGTATTAAATTGCTCCTAAAACTGATAGGAATTTCAAATAAAGAAAATGTTAAACGAAATAACACAGCCGTTCCAAAATATAGGGTCACTAGGTAGCCAGATACGAAAGAAAATGTGAATAATCTGAGAAATTGTCCATAAATCTGATAAACGCTGCACTGCAAATATGAATTATTTTGCCATTAATTTGAATTATTAAGCACACTTCAATTAAGAACATAATTGTATCATGCGGTAAGGCTTCAGTATATCGATATTTCAATATATCGATATTTCAATATTTCGATATTTCAATATATCGATATATCGATATTTCGATATTTCAATATTTCAATATATCGATATTCAATATATTCAGGTATCGATATTTCGATATTTGATGATCTCGATATATATCGATATATCGATATTTTCTCCATCCCTAATGCAAAGCCCTTCATTCAACATCTCGTAAGCGGGAAAATGCTGAAAACTGTGCTAACCAATGGGAGTAGAGAAAATTTAAGTGAGACCTTTTTTCTTCCTCATGTCATTTCGCAACATTTATTCTCTTACACAAATTCTGTATCTCCAGCCGTTGAACTGCAAATATTTAATCCTTTGGCACCAACGTGATTTAGACACTGAAGGACCCAAGGAATAAGAAACAATAATATCATGTTGCCTTATACTCCTTAATTACTAAAAGCTCCACGGGAATACTTCTTGATACCGGACTAATGTACCGGATGGCGCATAAAAAAACACACAAATGGCCGAATCATCGCTGTGACGAAACTACTACTTACATCGGGCTGAATACTAAGGTATAAATGGTGAAAGTTTCAATAACATTACATTTGTGGGGAAAAGTTACAGCAGTTCGAATTTGGTTGTCAAAAATCGATTATATACGGAGCTCAAATAGGGTGCGTCCAGAAAACGAGCATTAGTTGGGAGTTGGGACGATGTTTATTCATTACTGCGCATTATAGCAAGCTGAAAATTTCACACTTTATGCACAAATTACAATATATTGCCATTATTGGTGTAAAAATTTCATTAAATTTGAATAAATTGAACGAAAGTTATGGTACCTTGAAGTTGAGATTAAAATCAGAAAGAAATAATTTCACTTTTTGAAAATATCGTGTGTAATAAAACTTAGAAATGATATTCTGCTTATAGGCTCAACTAGAAGACATCATAACTTTCGTTCCATAGATCCAATGTATTAAAATTGTATGTCATTTACAGCAATATATTTATTAGCAGTTTTGACGAAACAGCGTCCCGGCCAATGGACGTTTTCTTTAAGGTACGTTTACAGCTCGGCGTTCGGCGTTCGACGCTCGACGCTCAGCGCTAGCGCTGAGAGATGAACATGGTTTAATTTTGACCTTGAACGCCAGGGCTCGGCGTTGGCCAATCAGGAGGCTCAACGTCGAGCGCTGAGCGCCGAACGTCGAACGAACGCCGAGCTGTAAACGTACCTTTACGCAGGCTATGTGATCAGCTCCGTTTAGGTTTAGAAGGTTGGCTAGTCAAAGGAATAAAGCTGGCTTTCCATGATCCGTCATCTTCCGTCAACGTCCGACACCGTCCGACGAAAACGACCACGTGACCCGTCTCGACCAATCCCTCGCCGTCCGAGATTTTTGGGGATGGCTCTGATTGGTCGAGACGGGTCACGTGGTCGTTTTCGTCGGACGGTGTCGGACGTTGACGGAAGATAACGGAGCATGGAAAGCCAGCATTAGTCGTCGATTTTTCGGCCACCAAACTCGACCTGCTGTAACTTTTTTTCAAATAAAGGTTATGTTGTGAAATTTTCAGCAAGATGTATGCAGTAGTTTCGTCACAGCGGTGTCTCGCCAATTGTGCGTTTCTTCCGCCATATACAGGTAATGTTCTTAATTTTCAGATTCACTCTCGCCTCTGCTAACATCTTCCCGTATTGCTATGTTATTTGCCGGCGCAACTTCGACTGTATTAATAGCGGCATATTCTGGAGCTCTCACTTCTTTTCTTACAATACAGAAGTCCGAACTTCCTTTCAACACTTTTCAAGAGTTTTTAGATGATGGTTCGTACAAACTGGGAGTGTCGGAAAATACCATGAAACTCTATTTTGAAGTAACAGTGTTTATAATTGCTCACTATACCTATCTTATATTTGTAGGGTAAAAGCCCAGTAATGGATAGTCCTTTCCTGCACTGAACTTATGAAAAGATGTTTATAGAATGCGTAAATGAGCCAGCACCGATACGTGCAGAAACTCGCAGGCGCGTAGGAACTACATTTACAAGGGGGAGGAATAATATTGTAAAAGAACTTGAGCTGGAAATACTAGTGCCTAAGAAGATAATGGGGGGTCAGGGGGGAGGGCCCCCAGAAAAATGCGGGTCCGGGGCGCACAGCCCCGGATTTTTTTTTGAATTTCAGACATCAATTTGGTGCATTTTTACGCGATTTTAACACTTTTTAAGCACATTTTTTTTCTTGACACATAAATGTATACGAACATAGGGAGGGGCATTGATTCAGAGGGGGGGGATTTCCCCCCCCCCCATTCCCCCCCCCCTTCCTACGCGCCTGGAAACTCGAACTGAAATACCATAACGCACAGAAAACATCTACCGAAATTATAGTTAAACACGATCTGTATTTCTTTTGGTTAAAAATATTTGTTTTATATTGTCACTTTGAAATGGGTTAACATCCTATCAGGATTTTGGATCTTAAAGCAAACAAGATTAAATTGCAGACCATGATAGTACGATGTTATATTATAGTGTGATATTTTGTTTCAGCCTGAACAACGTCAAAATTATCAACTTCACCAGGATCTATATTATAAGCATGTTTTACCCTACAAAAACGATCTTCAATTCGATAAATTCCAAGGAACACGACATCTTTGCAACGATGGAAAGCTCGCGTGGTTGTCTTCAGGAAAGTTTGAAAAGGGTTTTGTGGAAGGACTGCCTTGTGAAATTGTCATAATTCCAGAATATTTAGTCAAGTCCAGTAATACTACATCAATTGTGAAGAACAGCCCATTTAAAAGGATTCTTAACCGAAAGTAAGCTTTAAAATATTATTTTTAACAATGCCATTTGCTTCAATAATGTTATACTAGGTACAGGTACATTTTTATTGATTTCAGTTTGCAGCTTATGCGTGATTCTGGCGTATTACAACACCTGCGTCTGCAAGAGTGGCCAGAACCGCTGGTCAATTCTGAAACTCTTCTGCCCAATGTTGGGATTCTCCAAGTTCTGCCAGTTGTCGTGCTCCTTGCTGCTGGCTTCATCCTCAGCTGTGTCTTACTCGCTGTCGAACATGCCATCAAGCCGAGTGTTCTGGGTTCAATGTTTCATTCCATTAATTGAGTGAAATCCTTTGGTTCATTGAATTTACTGTGTACCTTACCTGAAATTGGAGCAAGTGTTGACTTTTTTACATTTCAGTTAGAACTGATCTTAAATTTTTCACAATAAATTGATTTATGAATAAAATGAATAGAATTGAACCATATAGCTAGCCTATAAGCGTTAGTATATAATTAGGAATTATAGATAAACTTGCTAACATTTCTGACATTTCTGACATTTCTGACACTAGATTGCACGTCTGACTGCGCCCACAATGGTTAAACCAGTGGGCTAAACTGCATGCTTTACGCTTGAGCCACTCTACATACTTCCAAAGAACATCTGAGGAGCTTAAGTTCAAACCGCAACTATTGCAAAAATTAGATTTGGGATAGAAAAATTGCAGCATTGTATAACTTCATATTTCAAACTCTACAAGTATTAGGAGCTGTTGCATCATTGTGTTAGGTCGAACAGGTGTTTATCCCTGAAGACCAAGGTCAAAGCACTTAAAAAAATCAATTACGTGATGAGATAATTACAGTCAATCAAACTCAATAAAATCACTTAAACTTTCTCGTATTTTCTTTCAATTGTGTAACAATATGCACCTAGCTATACCTAGATCCTTTCAAGGGTAAATTCCTAAGACACATGTTAGATGAACAAAAACAAAATTGCTATAGATAGACACAATACGTGATTATTTCGTTTATAAAAAACTAAATAATCATAGTGAATCTGTGTGTTTTACGGTTCAACCTCGACTATTTCTCCTGACATGTAAGTGACATAATTGAGGGAGCGAAGCGAGCGACTCCTTTTGGCTCTTTTGGTACGGACCTCTGTTACTTGTATATTATACTTCTTTTTCTGTTACTGATGTTATACAGATCTCATTTTTTCTTCGATCAAGCACACATGCTTGATTTTCCACACATGTACGGACCGGACCATATTGGGTGTTGTCCAGGATGATATCGTTCAAATCAAAATTATTTCACGTCATGCCACGGCATTTCTTCATACATCCTACGAGATGTATTATGGTCTAGGAAAACGCTCAGTGTAAAGCGTTGATGAGCTGCTTCGTACTGCATCCGATTGGATATGCGTTTGCATGTATCAGCTGCTCTAGAGGCCTTGGAACTGAAGCATCAAGAAGGCAGGAATGAAAATTTTGTATAGATGCATTTTTCAAATATTTCAAGATTATAGAATAAAATGTCCTTAAAATGACAATAACGTTTGTAAATAACGACAGATTAGTCTTCAAATTAGCAAAAATACCTAAAACTTTAGTCCCAATGACCATGCGAAGTTTTAAGTTGATCGGTCAATCGATTCAAGTTTAAATGTAAAAAATCACAGATTACATTTTAACCAATGGGAGGATGGCTGAAACATTGTAAGATTGCGGACAATGTTGGTTGCAATGATTTTGCAAAATTTCAAATTGATCCAACCAATCGAAAGATATATATTTTTTAAATTTGAACTAATAACATTGATCCCGTTCAAAAACGATCCTAGACACCGCTTAGATTACGTTAGTATGTGTGCAAAATTTCGGATCGGTTGTGCAGGCGAAAAAATCACAGAGAAAGTGCCATAAGAGTAGGTTCTGTGGTGACGCTCGCTACGCTAGCTCTATTACGATGGATTATGAAAGTAAATTCTTAAAATTACCATCAATTTATAGGAAGCAAAATGTTAATTTTTTACATTATTTATAGGGAAACTAAAATGGATGCCAAGAGTACAAGAGTGTTATATCTTTTACTCTTAGTTTCTTGTCATTGTAAATGTGAACAACCATTTTCTATTATCCAGCTCACGAACATTATTGTTCAATTAAAACAGCAGTTTCATGCTGGATGTATCTTCTTGGTCCAACATGAAGACATGTTTTCGGAAACTTCAGTAATAATGAGCAAGATGTTATCAAAACATCAAATAGCCTCAGTAAATCTTCAACTAGTCATATTGAAGTCAACTTCAGAGACTTATAAGTGTCGGGAAAATCGACCGTTATATATTTTATTCACAGACCAGGAAACTGGGAAGTACGTTCGTAGCTTCAAACAGGTAGGTGCAATCTTTTTTGTTTTTTTTTTTTTTTTTTAGAAAAGTACACTTTAGATACTATTTTCTAATTTCTTTATACAACCTACTAAACTTTTTACATTTAATGCAGATTCCATCATATTCTCGATGGCTTCTCTTTCTGGACACTTCGACTTCAATAACTGAGTTTTTCAAGGACGTCCATGTTCCGTTTGACTGTGAATTTCTTGTAGCCGAGAGACTTGGTACAGATGTTCAACTGACAGAAGTGTATAGAGTGGATGAAGGATGGCCACTGAATTCACAACACTTCGGTGTGTGGAGTCCAGTAACCGGACTAAACGTCACGAGAGAATATCTGTATGACAGGAGGAACAGTCTTCAAGGACTTTCACTGAAAGTAGCAACCATTCAGGTATTTGAAATGGCATAAGCGTTGCCATTAATATAAGGTAATTTGATTATTTCTGTTAAATCATACGTAGTTCTTTTATTGACAGTTTTCTCCAATCGCTATCGTTGAGAAGAATCAAGACAAAACAGTTATTAAAGGATTTTTTGGAAACATTTGGAGTACGTTGGAGAAGAACATAAATATGTCGTACGTTCACTACAATGCGTTTTAGTTTCAATTGTTGTCTTTTCATCAATTTGTTTTTGTATAATTTTTAATTTTAGTTCTGACGTAATTGAGCGATATAAACATGAATTTGGAACTTACTCGAATGGATCTTGGGATGGAATTATCTCTATGCTTATGGAACATCAAGTGCACGCCGGAATTAGCGAATTTACTTTAGATTCGTCAAGAATGCAAGTGATCGACTATCTCATTCCACTGATTACTAAAAGGTTTTACTTTTCTATTATAGTAGCTTCTACAATAATTAGCAGTAAATTACCACAATTACTCAAACATGATGCTTTCTTTTTGAATTACAGTGCTGGTATGCACATTCGCAAACCCGATGCATTCCGCTTGCAGTGGACGAGCTTTCTGGCGCCATTTCAGTCTAAGCTTTGGGCCGCCATCTTGTTGTCTATTCTTGTCGTCAGCTTTGCGTTGACAGCAACACGGCGGAATCAACAACAAAACACTGACGATTCATCTTCTCTTGGACTGTTGGACTCTGTGTTCCATGTCTTTGGACTTCACTGCTTTCAAAGTCAGTCTACACTCTACAGTCTGTTTAAAGTACCTACAACATGAATGAGTGCTGGTCTAGAATTATATTGTACTAAAGTGAATACAAAAGCATTCTCGGGAATTTATTTACATGTCAGTTCATTTGTAATCAGTAGGTACCTATTACCAAAGATTTTATTCCCACCTCTAAAGATTGCAAAATTAATATTTGAATATAACCACCGTGCGCCACTGAGCAATTAAAGAAATCGGCAAAGTTTGTGTGAGAAGAACTGGTTTATCTTTCATTGGCCGTGACCTAGCAACCGAACAAATATCAACAAATCATATCGTACACGAAGGGTGCAAATTAATATTTTGATCAGATTCCGTCAAATTTTGTACACTTTATTACAATTTTGATTGAGAAATAACTTAGTGTTAATCAAAATCAGTCAATAATGGCTGATGGCGCTATTAGTAAGCAAAAAAGGGTGTGGGAAGAATAATGAAAATATTGTATTAGAAAAGGATGGGAGTGTGTACAGGGAGCTGACACAAGTCGCTGAAGTATTTAATAGCTACTTTATAAATGAAGCACAAAACATCGTAAATAAGGAGCAGAGGTCAGAGAACGAGAAAATAGAGGTTATGCCAAACCACATTGACGACCAAATGTTGCTATATAACGCAACACGAGCGGAGATCATTTCAATTATTAGAAAAATGAAGAATAAGAAATCAACAGGGTATGACAATATTTCTCCTTTCCTACTTAAAAAGTGCGCATCGGCTATAAGCTGGCCTCTGACATTCCTAGTTAACTATTCGTTCATGGAAGGTAAATTTCCCCAGTCGCTAAAAACAGCAAGGGTAATCCCCATTTACAAGAAGGGCTGTCGAAAGGTAGTTGGTAACTACCGGCAATACCAAACCATCCTACCGGCAATATCAAAAGTATTTGAAAAAGCATTTGAAAAACGATTAAAAAACTTTCTCGAGTCTCGCCGGCTAATTGCAAGAGAACAGCGTGGATTTAGAGCTAAGAGATCAACTGACACAGCAATCGCAAGCCACGTCGACTGGGTAGTAAAAGAGTTAGAC
Source organism: Leuctra nigra (assembly GCA_934045905.1). Lineage (NCBI taxonomy): Eukaryota > Metazoa > Arthropoda > Insecta > Plecoptera > Leuctridae > Leuctra > Leuctra nigra. The sequence goes on from OW203764.1 coordinate 20,952,305, forward strand.
AAGGGAAACATGGTACTTACGGTTTTTATGGACCTCTCGAAGGCTTTTGACTGCATAAGTCACATTGTACTGCTTAAGAAGTTATATATGTATGGCATGAGAGACAATGCGATTGACTGGTTGACTTCATATTTACAGAATAGGAAACAATTTGTAGAGCTAAGGGGGCAGGATGACAAGGGGCCTGACAGGATCTCTAGATCAAAGAACGACACCATTGTGTGTGGCGTCCCGCAAGGTTCAGTGCTTGGACCCCTGCTTTTTAACGTGTACATAAATGGAGTAATGGATGTCATCACTGAGGGCAACATGATATTGTTTGCGGACGATTCTACCCTAAGCATCTCCCATAAGGACAGGGCAACTTTAGAAATAAATACTTTCATTCAGGCAAATAGAGTAATACAATGGTTCAAGCAAAATAGTCTAATCGTAAATGAAAGCAAAACAAAATATATGGTGTACAACCTGGGCCATAAGCCACGAGATGATATTAATGTACTGCTGAATTGTACCCAACTTGAACAAGTGAGTAATTTCCCCTTTCTAGGTACAATTATCGACCAACATTTAAACTGGAATTCTCATATTGATAGTATTGCAAAAAGGATGTCGTCAGGTCTATATGTATTGAGGAAGCTAGCACTACATCGAAACAAAGAACTATTAATGTTAGCGTACTTTGCAATTATTGAATCACACGTAAGGTATGGCATTTGTGTATGGGGGGGCAGTTCAAAGAAAAATTTAGATAGAATATTGATATTACAAAAAAGGGCAGTAAGGATAATTTTAGAACTCAAAAGTATGGAGTCGTGTAAAACAAAATTTAAGGAATTAGGAATAATGACCGTCCCAGGTATTTATATCCACACAACAATAATGCTGGCAGTTAAAAATGGGTCCTTGATAAAAACAAATGAATCTGTACATAATTATGAAACAAGAAACAGAAATGATGTCCATGTAGAAGCAGGTAGATAACAAACTTCAAGTAAAGCTCCAAGTGCGGCTGCTATAAAACTTTTTAATAGACTGCCAAAAAGCATCAAAGAAATGAAGGATTCGAGTATATTTTATAACATCCTCAAAGATTACCTAATTAACAGGTCAATATATACAGTACATGAATACATGGTTGAATAGATTAATAAAGCCTAGCAGAGGATATTAGTAATTATTTTATTCCCTGTTGTCTAATTGAGCATGATTATTGGTTAGAAAAATATTGTTCTTTAAATAATATACATTATTCTATTATTACTATATGTCTACAAAATATAACATGTAAAATTAAGTTGGGATTTGTTTGATAAAGTGGTAAATAATAAGTATGTACCTGTTGTTTAAGATAAGATTTGATTGAATAATTTGTAGTTTTGATAAAGTAAGAGACAATTAAGAATCATTCACTAACTGTATTGTTAAAACAAAGTATTTTTGTAAATGACAATTAAATAAATAAATGAAATGACCTCGCTGCCTAGAGGTAGATTTTTTTTTGATTATTGTGTTTTTATTAATTTTACCCTTGAATTCCAAACAACGCGTATAAATTAAGCAATTCAGTTATTAATACTCTTTAGGTCCGGTCTTTCAATACTCTGCTAAAGTCTCAATTAGCTCTTAGCAGTTAGTTAGTGGTCATTCTAGGAATGTCTTTGGTTGTTGCCATGGCAATATAGTCCTAATTGACTGTATAATAGTTAGCAAGGCATTGAAAGACTGGCCCTTAATCTGCTCTTACAATTCTCATAATATAATAAATATGTTCTCAATTTTAGATTCACTCTCGCCTCTGCTAACATCTTCCCGTATTGCTATGTTATTTGCCGGCGCAACTTCTACTGTATTAATAGCGGCATATTCTGGAGCTCTCACTTCTTTTCTTACAATACCGAAGTCCGAACTTCCTTTCAACACTTTTCAAGAGTTTCTAGACGATGGTTCTTACAAACTAGGAGCGTCGGAGAGTGCACTGAAACTCTATTTTGAAGTAAGTAACCATGTTTACAATGCCTTTTTTTTATCTTGCATTCGATTAGGGTAAGAGCCCAGTTATGGATAGTTCAGGTATTTATTCCGTTCTTAGCTCAAACGGCTAACAAAAGGTTCTATTTGGCCACAGATTTCGGTATTTATTATATTTGAGTTGTCCTTTATTGGTTAAACCAACTCGAGACCAAGTAGCTAGATTAAAGCATAAAGTAAAACATCTGGAAATATCAAAATATACCATCAATTGATAGTTTGGTAGAAACTACCAAATAAGGCAAAGATGAAGGGAATGTTACATCATGTTATACAAAACTTTCAAAATATGTTGATAACGTAGTATATTTCAGTTAAAATATAAATACGTAAATTGAAAATGTAATACAATTGCATGTTACCAAGAGGTTTACTTTTGACTAAAATAAAGCATTTTTTTTAAAACTGGAGTCGTTGTTGATGATTTGATTATACATATCAATTTAGCTTGCTTATAGGTTTTACTTAATGCGGGATACCATAACTCATGTACAAATTTATATTGTGTGATATTATGTTTCAGCCTGAAGTACTCAACAAGTATCAACTCTACCAGGATCTATATTATAAACATATTTTACCCTACAAAAACGATCTACATTTTGACAGATATCAGGGAACACGACATCTGTGCAACGATGGAAAGCTCGCGTGGTTGACTTCAGAAAAGTTTGGAAAAGGTTTTGTGGAAGGACTGCCTTGTCAAATTGCTTTTATTCCAGGATATTTAATGAAGGTAACTGATTCTATATCAATTGTGAAGAACAGCCCATATAAAAGGATTCTTAATCGGAAGTAAGTCTTAATGTAAAAAAGAATTATTAATAATACTATTTGCTTTCAATTTTTGGTTAATTATCTGATTACCTATATTTCTGGTAGATAATTTATTTGATTTCAGTTTGCAGCTTATGCGCGATTCTGGCGTATTACAACACCTGCGTCTGCAAGAGTGGCCAGAACCACCGGTCAATTCTGAAACTCTTCTGCCCAATGTTGGAATTCTCCAAGTTCTGCCAGTTGTCGTGCTCCTTGCTGCTGGCTTCATCCTCAGCTGTGTCTTACTCGCTGTCGAACAAACAATTAACAATTAGTTCAAAATTATAAATCTCATTCATATTCCATAACTTCGGTTACAACATATTTGAAATTTGAATTGTTTCATTGTTTCAAGAGAGTCTAAACATAATTAAGAATTTGAGGACGATCTTTAAGTCATCGTCGGTGTTTTGCCATAAGGGCCTATCTAGGTTTTTCATAATTGTTCAGGAAAAGGAAAAAAAGATGTGTTATGAAATATTAGGAGTATTATATATGAAAATTCATTATAAAAATCATTTGTTTCAAATATGTATCACTATTAGAAACATCATTCACAATGATTACAATTCAGTATCACAGCCTATGGATGTTAAGCTAGATAGGCCCTTTGGCATTCATCTTGCACAGAGCTTAAAGATAGGCCCTACGCTATTAGTCTGTGTAGAGATAGGCCCTTCTGGCAAATCAATTAATTATAACATTGACTTTTTCCAATTTTAAAACAGCTCTACTGGCCTCAGTTTTCACTTCAGAGATATGCCCTTCTGGAATATCATAAAGTATATCAAACCTTGCAGGAAAACACCAAAAAGTGAAATTTGCATTTTTGATGAGATAGGCCCTTATGGCAAAACACCGACGTCATGAATGAATTATTCGCTACAAGTAAGCCAAAACGTTGTTTTAACTAAATTATTAAGGAGATCCACATTTGTATCTTTTCTTGTTTTACCATGGATTCTGTTATGTGAATAAATTTTTTAACTCAGAATTTCCAAATTTATAAATGAATTTTGAATTGCATGAGAAAAGCAGAAAAATTAATAGATTTTTGAAACTTATTTGAGTCTTTTGCTGGTACCTCCCTCATACTCGTACTCTATACATTATAATAAAAAATTATAGTAAACTATGGTAAATGTTAAATTTATAATTAGCGAAACTTTGCTGTGATGTGAAGCACTATCTACCCATAAAAAACACTCCGTGTAAAAATACCAGCCAAGTCTCTTCAACTTAAAAAAAAAATAATGAAATCTAAAAATTCTGCACTGAAAAGTAGTGATATCAAAAAATTAGCCAAGTCAAAACTTTATTTGAAATTCAAAAAATACTTGGCGCATCGTGTACATAAATAGCTTGGAAGTATAAGCCAATTATAAATTATACATGAAATATACATATACATAGTATACCTATAATGCCCTAAAAAAACGATGCGCCAAGTATTTTTTGATTTTCAAATAAAGTTTTGACTTGGCAAATTTTTTGATATCACTACTTTTCAGTGCAGAATTTTTAGATTTCATTATTTTTTTTTAAGTTGAAGAGACTTGGCTGGTATTTTTACACGGAGTGTTTTTTATGGGGATATCACTACATTTTTTAGTTTATTCTTACAACTTACGTGTGACACATATCACATGAACAATTACTAAATCCTTTAAAAAAAATTACCCTTTACAATTTGGTTATTCTCATGAAAAAAACAAATGTTTTATTCCAATCGGTCAACCCAGTTCCGAGATATGGCAACAAGTCGGTTTCAAAATGGCCGCTGAACTTTCTGCACTGCCACATAGAATTTATAACTATAAATGATGTGTATCATTTTTAGCTTTCTGAATATGTATTTATTGGATTTATAAATTTGAATGACGTCATTTCCGGCCTCATAAATAGGAAAATTCTAGTTTGACTGTTCCTATTCCATAGAGATGGCCTTCCGAATCGTTTGGCACTAGTTTCATACCGATCTGTCAACCAGTTTTCGAGATATTACGTTTCTTCCGGTTTCAAAATGGCTGCTGAAATCACTGACCTCTTGAATTATAATTGTAACATGATTACATTTTATTATAAGCAGTCTCAAATAGTATATTTATTGCATCAAAATGTAAATTTGTGCGATTTTTAAAATGTGTGACGTCATTTCCGGTTTCAGTATGGGAAACTGCAAATATTATTGATGATAATACATAAAGTTGACCGTCTAAATTGTTTAGCGCTGGTTTCGTTTAAATCTATTAAGACGTTATTAAGATATGATGTCATTTCTGGTTTCAAAATGGCGGCTTCCGGTTGGTTTTATATCAAGTCAAATAAAATCACAAAAGAACATACGTTACATAAATATCAAAATAATTGGATCAAATTTGTTGCCGAAATGCCAATCGATGAATTAAATTTCATGACGTCATTTCCGGTTTTGTTAACATAAATTTTAGTCTGTTGCTATTGATAATCCATATAGATGACCGTCCGAATCGTTTGGCGCTATTTTCGTTCCAATCGGTCCAGCCGTTGTTGAGATATGACGTCACTTCCGGTTTCAAAATGGCGGCACAAAAAATTCATGGGGTGAAGGTTAAATCAGACGCCAAAAGTGCACACGTGGTAAAAATGTGAGATCAATCGGTTCAGCCGTTTATGCTGTGGCCTGTTTACCGGATTTGAATTCCAGGAGACTACTACTACTACTACTACTACTACTACTGAGATTATTATTATTATGAAAACCGCCCTAAAACACTGTTTTCACGGCCCTCTAGCGTGCAAAGGGCGTAACCTATTGTTCCCAAATTTGGTATATGTTGTAGGGTGGGCCATAGCTCGAAATTAAGATATATCGCAACAATGTGAGATTTCCCAATTTTAAGATCCAGTAGGCCGAAAATGCCACTTTGATGCTTACAGTAAAAGTGGGTTTGCTCCAGCCTTTATATGAGAGTATGCGCGCCGAACGACTTGGCTGGCGTGGAGCGACCGCTCCACTAGATCCTATAGAGCAAAATCCGTTCATAAATATTATTATTGGGTACTTAATTTATTAAATATTTGAAGAGAAAATGGCATGGTTGACAGCATCAATGTTTGTGGAAGGTTTCATTGAAAACTGCCATCTGAATTCCAGAACATCTGAGAACAATAAAAACCACTAAAAAGTCTTAAAACATACTCATATGTTACAGTTACACCAGAATCGAAGACTCTGGGGGAACCTACTGGAGTACAGTCGTGGAAATAAGATGGTTGTACTCTGTCCCTCTCTACCCCATATCATAAGCATGTTTTTATATGGAGCAGAGAGAGATAGAGTATAAACAACAAATTTCCACGCTTGTACATGCAAGCCATCAAACATTGTCACAGCCTTTAGTCGACGCTGAGACTGTTCCACACAATCATACTTCAAGTTGTGACAGCTTAAGTGCTGCTCTCAGCTGACTGCATTCTAAGCTGCTTCGTCCTAGTTTTTGAACTTTCATAATACACTCTTAGATAAACAATACAACATTTTGATGCATTTCATCCGAATGTATGTTGATATTTATGCAGCAAATATGTCTGAAGTGATAAATTAAAATAACATTGTAAGATCAATAAATTGACATCCAAAGGAAAATTATTTTGTATATTCATCCATCGATTCTAATGGATTACTCTCATAACATCATTTTTATTAAAGATTGTTTTCTGAACTAACGCGTTGTTCAATTTAATTAGCTAAGTGGGACGTGTTTGACTTTTATATTTTGTCTGAGACATTTTAATTTAACGAGGTGTAAAAGTTAGTTTTTAAAAATTCACAGAAAACAATCAATTTATTACATACTTGTCGGGAAAGTATCATGGTTGCCAACACATTGCTATTGTATGCGCTACTCTTAATTTCTTGTAATTGTAGCGAACATACTTTATCTTTACAACAATACACAAAGATAATTGTTCAATTAAAACAGCACTTTCATGCTGGATGTATCTTCTTGGTCAATTCTGAAGATTTGTTTTCGGACACTGCAGTGACAATGAGCAAGGTGTTATCAATCTATGACATAACGTCGGTTAATCTTCAACTGGTCAAATTAAAGTCAACATCAGAGACATACAAGTGTCGGGAAAATCGACCGTTATATATTTTATTCACAAACCAGGAAACTGGATCGTACGTTCGTAACTTCAAACAGGTAGGCCGACAGCTCTACTTAATTCTTAATAATAAGGTGCTATATTATTTCTTTAACCAGCTAAACTTATAAAATATTATGCAGATTCCATCATATCCTCGATGGCTTCTCTTTCTGGACACTTCGACTTCAATAACTGAGTTTTTCAAGGACGTCCATGTTCCGTTTGACTGTGAGTTTCTTGTAGCCGAGAGACTTGGTACAGATGTTCAACTGACAGAAGTGTATAGAGTGGATGAAGGATGGCCACTGAATTCACAACACTTCGGTGTGTGGAGTCCAGCAACTGGACTAAACGTCACGAGAGAATATCTGTTTGACAGGAGGAACAGTCTTCAAGGACTTTCACTGAAAGTAGCAACCATTCATGTATGCGTATAAGCATTACCATAATTATTAATACAATTATTAATTTATACAAACAACGTTATTTTTAATAAATACCAATGTGAATGTGAAAAGGGATCAGTAAAAACCATATTTCAAATGTTATTTTTTGTTGACAGTATCCTCCGATATCTATTGTTGAGAAGAATCAAGACAATATGATCGTAATGAAAGGCTTATTTGGAAACATTTGGAGTTTGTTAGAGAAGAATATGAATTTCACGTAGGTCTCATGAAATACTTTCTTTTTGTAAATTAATGAATTCAAAAAATCTTAAATTTGTATTATTTTATCTTTTATAGTTCTGAAGGAATTGAGCTGGCCGACTCTGAATTTGGAACTTTCACTAATGGATCTTGGGATGGAATTGTCTCCATGCTTATTGAACATCAAGTGCACGCCGGAATAACCGAGTGTACATTAGATACTTCAAGAATTACAGTAATCGATTACCTCATTCCATTGATGATCAAAAGGTGTTTTAACCTTCATTATGAGTATATTCTTTTGTAAATTAACACAAACGTACAATGTGTATGATTCCTTGTTGTATTGCAGAACTGGCATGTACATTCGCAAGCCCGATGCTTTCCGCTTGCAGTGGACGAGCTTTCTGGCGCCATTTCAGTCGAAGCTTTGGGCCGCCATCTTGTTGTCTATTCTTGTCGTCAGCTTTGCGTTGACAGCAACACGGCGGAATCAACAACAAAACACTGACGATTCATCTTCTCTTGGACTGTTGGACTCAGTGTTCCATGTCTTTGGAATTCACTGCTCTCAAAGTCAGTGAAAGTAATATTTATTCCAAATGTAGCGAGATGAGCATGCCGTCTGGACCAGTACCCTCCAGCCTCTCCGATCCGCCGCCATTCTGGTTCCTTCATGCTGACTCCCCCGGGCCGGGCACCTTGGGGCGACCCCTCTCCGCCACCTCCCTTTACATGATACAAACATGTATTTTAAAAACATGTATTTTTAATCATGTTCACATGATTAGTCTGATTGTATCTAGGACGATAAATCTTGTATATTAGGAGAACTTTTTAATTTAGCTTCGTGCCTTGTTAATTAGGCGCCGGTAATTCAACAAAATCGCGCAAAACGATGAAATTTCCTATACGATTAGAGAATAAGCCCGTGTCCAATGATCTCAAATTTTAATCATGAAGAGATGAAAGACAAACTTAGGGGTATAATTTGACTCATTTTTTAAATTTAATTTTATACGGCACCCAGCGAGACAAGAAAATAGCCAATTTTTCACCATAAATCAGCTTATTATTACTAATTAACAAAGCCAAAAATTTAAAATGTACCCAGTGATAACCCTAAGTTTGTCTTTTATCTAATCACGATACAAATTTCAAATAATTTCGTCAACCCATTTTGTCTCTAATCGTATCCAAAAATATCCTGCAACAAGCCACAAAATCGCTTGCTCTTGCACCTCCTTACCTTAAGCTAATTTCATCGATACGTCAAATAATGGTTGTGCTGCTGTGCAACATCTTGATCCATCCTACAGGGAACATTATTAAATAAGCACAAACATATTTTCGCGAACATATTTACTTTAAGTTAATTACTAAGCACCTACCTACCTACCTATCAAGTAAATTTACCAAACAAATATTTGCCATAGAGCAGCATGAATAATGATTAAGAGGAAGTGGACATTATGTGATTCTGTAAGTTTACTTTTAAGAGCTTTAAGATGATTTACTATATGGATACGTGTGAGTTTTATCCTATTAAACCAGACGACTTCCACATTCATGTCTCTGTTATCTTCGAAGTATTTTACCTTTTTATTTTCAATCTACTTATACGAAATGTTCTTAATTTTCAGATTCACTCTCGCCTCTGCTAACATCTTCCCGTATTGCTTTGTTATTTGCCGGCGCAACTTCTACTGTATTAATAGCGGCATATTCTGGAGCTCTCACTTCTTTTCTTACAATACAGAAGTCCGAACTTCCTTTCAACACTTTTCAAGAGTTTTTAGATGATGGTTCTTACAAACTAGGAACGTCGGAGAGTGGATATCAATTCTATTTTGAAGTAACCATGTTTATAATTATGATTTATATCTTAATATAACAGATTCGGGTAAAAGCCCAGTTATGGATAGTCTTGTATTTTATGCCATTCTCAGCTCAAACGGCTACGACTAAGTCCTGTTGTTTGATCACGTCATTATACATTCCATTTTTCAATTTTTTCCCATAACAATTTATCCATTACAATGAAAATATTGCAGTATATTCAAACACAAATAAAAAAAATCGTACTCGTATTTATACTCGTGACTTATGATGGTATTTTCCTTTATGGGTTAAATCAACAGAAACGAGACCAAGTATGCCAGACATATGAACATTTTCAAAATTTTGCTACCGAGCAATTAGGATTTTAGTAGAAAACTATTATTTATAAGGATAATTATTAATAGAATGTCAACCAAAACATTTAAAATGTGTTGGTAATTTATCAATTAAAATATAAATAATTGAAAATTTAATGATAATTCGAAATTCTTTAACGTGAAACGTGAAACGTTTTTCTTTTATTCACTAATCCATTACAATGAAAATATAGCATAATTTTCAAACACATATAAAATTTATAATATTATCTTTGTTGCTAGTAAGGATTTAATATTCAAATGTATAATTGTCATTATACCGGGTGGCGCATAAAAACGCACAATGGCCGAGACATAGCTGTGACGAAACTACTGCATACATCCGGCTTAAAATTTCACATAATACAAACAACATATCAAGGTTTAATGTGTGAAAGTTTCAAAAACATTATTTCCCTGGGAAAAAAGTTACAGCAATTCAAATTGGGTTGTCGAAAAATCGATTATACGCAGCTCAAATAGGGCGCGTCCAGAAAACGTGCATTGGTTGGGACGCTGTTTATTCAAAACTACGCATGATAACAAGCTCAAAATATAAAATTGTATGCAAAATATATTGCCATCAATGGTGTAAAAATTTCAATACATTTGAATAAATTGAACGAAAGTTATGGTACCTTGAAGTATTAAAAGCAAAATAAGAGAGAGAATACACTTTTTGAAATTATCGTGGTAATAAAACTTAGAAATTATACTCTTCTTTTAGGCTCAACATGAAGAACCCATAACTTTCGTTCCATTGATCCTAATGTATTGAGATTTTAACTGCATTTAAAGCAATATAGTTTGTTTGAAATTTAAAATTTTCAGATTGATATCGTAAGCAGTTTTGAAGAAACAGCGTCCCGGCCAACGGACGTTTTCTGTACGCGGGCTATTTGATCTCCGTATAATCGATTTTCCGCAACCAAATTCGAGGAGCTGTAACTTCTTTTCAACATCCAGTTATGGATATCCAGTTATGGATAGTCCTGTACTCTCATTTCATTTTATCTCCTGAACTCTATCAATAACTGGGCTTTAATCGTCCCATTTTCCTGCACTGAACTATTGAAAAGATGTTAATAGAAAAACGCTTAGTGTAACGCGTTGATGAGCGAGCACCGATAGGTGCATAAACTCGAACTGAAATACCATAACGCACAGACAGGCGCGTAGGAAGGGGAAGGGGGTATTAGGTGGGATTTCCCCCCCCCCCCCCACTCGAGCAGTCTGACCCCTCATTCCATACAAAACTGAGTTAAGCGTCCCAGAATCACCTTTAAATTATTTTATCTAAAAAACCGCACTGCGGGCTGAGACTGGGGGGCTTCGCTTCCAGCCCCCCCCCCCCCCCCCCCCCCACCCACAAATGATGAAAGTAGTTCCTGCGCGCCTGTGCACAGAAAATAAATGTCCCGAAAGGAAAGCAAAAAACGATCTTCTGAACATAAAACATATGATTGCACTAAATCAAATCAAATATCTGTTTTTTATTGTCACATTGAAATGGGTAAACAAACAAGAAAACAAAACAAGCAAAAAAGCAAACAAGATCAAGTTGCAGACCATTATAGTACGATGTTATGATTAGTGTGATATTTTGTTTCAGGCTGAAAAACGTCAAAATTATCAACTTTACCAGGATCTATATTATAAGCATTATTTACCCTACAAAAACGATCTTCAATTCGATAAATACCAGGGAACACAACATCTTTGCAACGATGGAAAGCTCGCGTGGTTGTCTTCAGGAAATTTTAAAAAGGGTTTTGTGGAAGGACTGCCTTGTGAAATTGTCTTAATTCCAGAATATTTAGTCAAGGCCGCTGATTCTATATCAATTGTGAAGAACAGCCCATATAAAAGGATTCTTAATCGAAAGTAAGTCTTAAAAGATTTGTTTATCAATGCTATTAACTACATATCTACATGTTATCTACTTGCAGGTGCATTTTCATGTGTTGGGTTTTATTTTTTAATTCATTAATAATTATGACATTTGTCCTCACTTTAAAGTAAAACTTGTTATTTTTTACTTGTAATGTTGATTTTTAACATGACTTGCTTCATGTTAGTATGTTTATTTAGTAATGCTTGACAATGTTTGTATACCATTTTTATTGTTCTCTGCAAATAAACAAAATACAAATACAAATATTTGATTTCAGTTTGCAGCTAATGCGCGATTCTGGCGTATTACAACACCTGCGCCTGCAAGAGTGGCCAGAACCACTGGTCAATTCTGAAACTCTTCTGCCCAATGTTGGGATTCTCCAAGTTCTGCCAGTTGTCGTGCTCCTTGCTGCTGGCTTCATCCTCAGCTGTGTCTTACTCGCTGTCGAACATGCCATTAGCAAATCATACAAAATTTGAAAGTCGAAACATAAATTAATCATGATTTTTAAGAAATAGCTTCGATATCACAAAATCTGTTTTGTAAAATGTTAAGAATATATGGCTATGTTCAATTATTTAATTGCATTTTGTATTCAATTAAATATATTTTATTGCACAATTCAGAATTTTTGCAGAGAACATCCTAAACTTCCTACCTCTCTAAAAGAGTGTTCTTATTTTTCTTCCCATGACCTATAATAATTACCTTCAGCAAGTATATTACAATCAATGTCACCACCGATCTTCCACTTTATTGGAACGTATACATTTTATATTTTACTGTTCACTTTATCTTTTGTATACAACCCTTTTATTATTTTCATTTCATTTTGTGTTTTGTGTTGCTTTTAGTTATTATAAGAAATGACCGTGATGTTTTCTCTCTGCAACTCGATAAATGCAAGGAAAATATCTTGTTTGTAACACATTTTAATAAATGAATATGGCCCCATGAACAAATTTACCTGGTTTACAGTTTTCCAATACAATTGCTAAATTTCGTATTTATCTAACTAGAGTTTGTGTAAACAATTTTTCCAATAAAATAACTAGGAAAACTCTCTGAGAAACGCGTTGATGAGCGAGCACTGATACGCGCAATACCTCGAACCGAAATTCTGTTTATCGAAAATGTCCTTAAAAGTCGATAATTCTTGAATTTCGTCACAGACTTCTGTATGAAAATCTCCAACAATTCCTAAAATATTGGCCCCAATAACCACGCAAAGTTTTAAGTTGATCGACTGAACCTTTATGATTGAACGATTCCTTGTCAATTTACAAAAATCACAGGATCTCGTTCAAAACATATTTAAACAGTCATATCAGTTTCATAATAATATACGTTTGAAAGTTTCTGCTCTAACAACCTTGAAGTGAAAATTCGAAGATGCCGTGAAATGTGAAATTCGAGAAATATGACAGCCAACACACAAAATATCCGTAAACTGTCAATAACTGTTGAATTTAAACACAGTTTATAGTCTGAAAATTGTCAAAAATACAGATTATGTTGGACCCGATGACCATGCAAATTTTTAAGTTGATCAGTCAAACGGTTCTGGTTTAAATTTCAAAAAGCACGTGAAATATTTTTTTAAATTTTAACCAGTGGGACGATTTGGCTGAAAATTTGTAAAATAAGAGACAATGTTGGTCTTAATGACCATGCAAAATATAAGGTTGATCACATTTGTCGAAGACCATTTTCATTTTTCAGCCTACCAGGAGATGTTTATTTAAATTTTAACCAATCAATGAATTTCAAAAAATTTTTGTGGTCAGCAAACAGAGAAGGTTGTCTCTACATGTGTGCAAAATTTCAGGTCGATCGGTGAAACTGTGCGATTTTTATTGCTCCATTTAGCAGACAAAAAAAAAAAAAAAAAAAAAAACAGAGGTCTGTGTCAAAAGAGTCAAAAGGAGACGCTCGCTTCGCTCGCTCAAAAATAAAGTATCCTTTCTGAATTGAAAATATCAAATCTACCTAAATGACGTTAGGCATGCATTATTAATAAACCTTCTTGTTAAGCAAATGTTATACAAAATGGTCATACTTTATTCCTCCATATCGTTTAAAGTGCATGCATATATCTTTAAAAAAAAAATATAATCGGTTATTATTTGCTCTAAACTAGGAGCACGTACTATTGCTCAATTAAACTAAGTGATTCATGTTTGATCTTACATTTATTAAATCATTATATTATTTGTGTTTATTTTGCTTATTATTTCCTGAATAGAGCAAAACCAAAGTAAAAACAACTTGATATTCACAGACGACGTATTATAAAAGCAATGCTCAAACAAGCATCAGTTCATAAACGGTTATTATCTTACTTTCTTTAACAATCGGGAAACTAATATGGTTGGCAGAATAATAATTGTGTTGCATGTGCTACTGTTAGCTTATTGTAATTGTGACAAATCTTCATCAATAATACAACACACAGATGTTATTTTTCAATTACAACGGCACTTTTATGCTGGATGTCTCTTCTTGGTCCACGGTGAAGATTTGTTGTTGGAAACTGCAGTGATAAGCAAGATGTTATCAATGCATGGAAGAGCGTCTGCAAATTTGAAATTAGTAAAATTGAAGTCAATTTCAGAGACATATCACTGTCGGGAAAATCGACCATTATATGTTTTATTCTCTGATAAGGAAACTGAAAAATATATTCGTTTCTTGAATAAGGTATGTGCTTCGTTTGATGATAAAGTGAATACATTATTTAATACCTTTAATTATGTCCTTACAATGTAATGCAGATTCCATCATATCCTCGATGGGTTCTCTTTCTGGACACTTCGACTTCAATAACTGAGTTTTTCAAGGACGTCCATGTTCCGTTTGACTGTGAGTTTCTTGTAGCCGAGACACTTGGTACAGATGTTCAACTGACAGAAGTGTATAGAGTGGATGAAGGATGGCTACTGAATTCACAACACTTCGGTGTGTGGAGTCCAGCAACTGGACTAAACGTCACGAGAGAATATCTGTTTGACAGGAGGAACAGTCTTCAAGGACTTTCACTGAAAGTAGCAACCATTCAGGTATGCGTAATTGATTCAATTATTATAATACATTCTATTATTTTCTCGATAAAATCATTGTCTTGATTTGTTGACAGTTTCCTCTAATCACCATAATTGAGAGGAATCGAGACGACAAGACAGTTATTAAAGGTTTTTTTGGAAACATATGGAGTACGTTGGAGCATAATATAAATTTCAGGTAGGTTTACAAACTTTTTTTTTTTAAATAAAAAAGAATAGTAAGAAACATTTTTATTTTTAGTTCTGACGTAATTGAGCGATATAACGATGAATTTGGAACTTACACGAATGGATCTTGGGATGGAATTATCTCCATGCTAATGAAACATCAAGTGCACGCCGGAATAAGCGAATATACTTTAGATTCTTCAAGAATTGAAGTAATCGACTACCTCATTCCATTGGCGTCCTCAAGGTAAACCTAATGAGTTACTTATTAGCAGTAAATAAACACAGAGCTCAAAAAAATATGATAATTTGTTGTATTTCAGGACTGGCATGTACATTCGCAAGCCCGATGCTTTCCGCTTGCAGTGGACAAGCTTTTTGGCGCCATTTCAGCCAAAGCTTTGGGCCGCCATCTTGTTGTCTATTCTTGTCGTCAGCTTTGCGTTGACAGCAACACGGCGGAATCAACAACAAAACACAGATGATTCATCTTCTCTTGGACTGTTGGATTCTGTGTTCCATGTCTTTGGACTTCACTGCTTTCAATGTCAGTTTAAATTCTAATCTATAACAGTCTGTACGAATGAGTCCGCCGTCAAGGTCAAGTTAAATTCACGGCTAGTCTCGACACAGAACAATTAACAAAACAGATTAATTCTTCGCTTGTTCTTCTACAGGGGGGTCATTCAAGTAGCGGAAACCAAACAGATTTGTGAATGATCCCCCAGAAAGTTAACAATGTTTTAGCAACGAGTGGGCTACTGCCATGTGAATCCGCACTTAGTCCGGGCATACTTGGACTTGCGCATCGATTTCGACATCGAAAACATCTTGACATCAACCTACATATTAATTTTACCTTGTTCATAATCAACAGGTTCATAATCTCTATGAGTAATGCGTCCTATTCTCTATATTGTTCTTGTTTTTAACAAATATCTGTAATGTTGTTCTTAATTTTCAGATTCACTGTCGCCTTTGCTTACATCTTCCCGTATTGCTATGTTATTTGCTGGAGCAACTTCTACTGTATTATTAGCGGCATATTCTGGAGCTCTTACTTCTTTTCTTACAATACCGAAGTCCGAACTTCCTTTCAACACTTTTCAAGAGTTTTTAGACGATGGATCATACAAACTGGGAGCGACAGAAAACATGTTGAGACTCAAATTTGAAGTAACCATATGTTTATAATGTTTACTTTATATCTTACATTAAAATATACACCCTGCTGCATTAATATTTTTATCATTTTTGTATTAATTTTTTTTGAAGCTTTTTCTATTAAGAAATATCTAGATGTTCTTATGTTTATATGGATGAAGTTGATCAAATTATTTTTTTAGATTCTATCAAATTTTTTCATTTTTTGTCTGTAGATATTGACCATTTGCCCAATAAAACGAAATTAAATAGCCAAAACACATAATAAGTAATGCATATTATTTTGGAAAAAGAAGAAATCCACATTTTTGGTTGGTATAGAAGCCACTTCTCTTGGAGGCAGTCTTTTAGCTGTCAAACATACTGAAATATAATCGTTACACAATGAAAAATAAAATAAAGATAATTTTTCATGCATTTAACTTATGAGTTCTATCAATTTATCTGTTTACTGTTCCCATTTTACGTTTTTGAGAGACCATATTATGATACGATACTGTGATATTTTGTTACAGCCAAGAAAACTACAAAATAGTAAACTCTATCGTGATCTATATTATAAACATATCCTACCTTACAAAAGCGATCTCCACTTTGACATATACCAGGGAACCCGACAACTTTGCATTGATGACAAGCTCGCATGGTTGACGTCTGCAACCTTTGAAAAGACTTTCTTGAAAGGACTGCCATGTGAAATTGTCTTAATTCCAGGATATTTGGTAAAGGTTACTGATTCTATAGCAATTGTGAAGAACAGCCCCTATAAAAGAATTCTTAATCGGAAGTAAGTCTGCAGATCAAAATTATCATAATATTTGTCAAATATGATTACTTAATACTATGAATATTTGATTTGATTTCAGTTTGCAGCTAATGCGTGATTCTGGCGTACTACAACACCTACGTCGGCAAATATGGCCAGAACCGCTGGACAATTCTGAGATTGATCTGCCCAATGTTGGAATTCTCCAAGTTCTGCCAGTTGTCGTGCTCCTTGCTGCTGGCTTCATCCTTAGCTGTGTCTTACTCGCTGTCGAACATACTATTAGTAAATAGCATATAAATATAAATATGCTATTTTTAATACATCACGAGTTCATCATTGTTGTCATAGTTGAGCTTCATCTGCTGATGCTAGTCTCCATTTTCCACCTACTTATTATCAGTCAGTCTACCGGTTTAGCTGGATTGGTTATCCACTGACTAATTTACTGCACATCATACGTGTATTACAACAATGGACTTCCCAATTGTTATAATATTGTATATTGGACTTGACAATAAAATATGTCCATGAATTGAATTGAAGTGCCTATCTATATTCTTGAATACACCACTGTTCTCTTTATTAGAACGCATATAGTAATTTATTGTTAATTTTAAATTATGGGTTCAACTATTTTCTTATTTTTTTTTTCTTATTTTTTTTTTATTTCGCTGCTTTATTATTGCTTGATTTTTTTTATTTGTTTCAGCAATGTGATTTTTATGTTTTCTATTTGTGTATTTATTTCTTGCTTGCTTGCCTGCTTTCCTAACATATGAAAATTGCCAAAAGACAAATGAAATACCAAATGACTAAAGAATGGTTGATTAAACTAATAACTATGATTACAAATTGAAAATATAAAAACAGCATCTTTACAACTCATTTGAAATTCAATAACAATATAATAAGTATAATACAAATATATTTTTTTTATTTAACCAAAAACCTGTTTCCAATACATTTTGGGTCAGGTGGTAGACAATACATTATCAAACCAATTAGACTAGGGCTATTATATTTCTTAACCGGGTAGCCGGGCCGGATAAAATTTCATCATCTCCTCTTCACTCTCTTCACACTCCATCTTCGTAATCAAACCATTCCAAATGTTGCTATCTTCCCACCACCGTTCCTCTTCAACCATCTTCCACTCTTTCCCTCTTGCACTCACATCTTCTTCAATCAAACTCTTTCATTGTGCTCTAGGTCTTCAAACACTTCTCTTTCTTAAAACATTCATTGCTTCAAGCTCTCGTCTGGCTATCCTTCCATTATCAATTCTTTTCACGTTACCAAACCACTTCAATCTCTCCCTCCCCAACTTAAATCCCAATCGTTCTACACCTAAATCTTTTCTAATTTTTGTATTTCTTATCCTATCGATCTTCGCCTTAAAAATTTCATTTCAGCAGCTTGTATTTGGTTTATATCCTCAATACAATAACAAATACAATATAAAACAAATCTTATACCAGAAGAGCAGAAATATATTATTTAATGCATTGTTTATTATATTTATTATTGTTATTTGCGTCTTCTATCTACCACTCGATGTAATACTGGTCAAATGCTCATTCGAATTTAAATTCATAGCTTTATTATGTCTTTAATTTGCATGAAGTATAGATACATTTAAAAAATTGCGATATTCAGACACAGGCATCTGTTCTTCCATTCAACCTGTTGACAAAATAAGATGTGTCACAATAACTATGATAACTCCAACAAGACAAATACAACATTTCGTATTTGTCACACCAAAGGTCGTAAACAATTTCCTATAAAAGTAAAAATAAAAATGTCCGTTTGAATTGAAAATAGCAAATATGCCTGAAAAATTAATATAATAATACATTATCTCAAAATCTATGTCTAAAGCGAATGTCTGCTTCGTCATGCCTTATTCTTCGATTGTTCGAAGCGTATAGGTAAGTTATCGACTTTTAAAAAATGATTAATAAGGTATATTATTTGCTCTTTTATATGCACGTGTTCCTCAATTTAGATAAGTGGCTCGGGTTCGATCTTTTTACATGAGAAAATACTTTATTTATTTACCATTGTTTAGCTAATTATTTCCTATGAAGAACAAAATCCAAGACAACAACTCGATGTATATAAAACAGTTGTTCAAATTAGCCTCAGTTCATATAGGAAGTAATAGTGAATTATTTAGGTTAACCTATTACCATACTAAATAGAGAAACTAAAATGATTGCCAGAATAATAACCTTATATTTGTTACTTTTAGCGTCTTGTAATTGTAAATGTGAACAGGCTTTTTCATTAATCCAGCAAACGAACGTTTTTGTTCAATTAAAACAGCATTTTCATTATGGATGTATCTTCTTCGTTCTTACTGAAGATTTGTTTTCGGAAACTGAAGTGACAATGAGCAAGATGTTATCAAAACATCAAATAGCCTCAGTAAATCTTCAACTAGTCAAATTGAAGTCAACATCAGAGACATATCAGTGTCGGGAAAATCGACCATTATATGTTTTATTCTCTAATAAGGAAACTGAAAAATATATTCGTTACTTGAATAAGGTATTGTGCTTCGTTTGATGATGAAATGAATACATTATTTAATTTCTTTAACTACTAAACATTTTACATGTAATGCAGATTCCATCATATCCTCGATGGCTTCTCTTTCTGGACACTTCAACTTCAATAACTGAGTTTTTCAAGGACGTCCATGTTCCGTTTGACTGTGAGTTTCTTGTAGCCGAGAGACTTGGTACAGATGTTCAACTGACAGAAGTGCATAGAGTGGATGAAGGATGGCCACTGAATTCACAACACTTCGGTGTGTGGAGTCCAGTAACTGGACTAAACGTCACGAGAGAATATCTGTATGACAGGAGGAACAGTCTTCAAGGACTTTCACTGAAAGTAGCTACCATTCATGTATGTATGTATAATATAGTGCATTATATCATTTGAGATTTTATAACTTACAATCATTGATCTTGATTTGTTGACAGTTTCCCCCAGTCGTTATCGTTGAGAAGAACGAAGACGACCAAGACAAAATTGTTGTTAAAGGAATATTTGGAAATATTTGGAGTATGTTGGAAAAGAACTTAAACTTCACGTACGTTTATCAATATTAATTTTCAAAATTAAAAATCCCCGACGGCTGCTACAATATCGTAGTAGTGTTGAGAAATATATCCACTGCGCTAGGCCGGCGAGCAATTATGATGATGTTTAAGAGTTAGTTATGCCTGACAGGTTAGTGTTAATCCGGACTGAGCTTACCATCAGTGACTAACTCTCCCGGACCGGTGCCCCTTTTGGTTGATCCAACCCCATACCGTTCAATTATGACATACAAAATAAAAATAAGAACATAATAATGCGCAAAATGACCTATTATATTTTACCTATCGCCCTCGTATTTATTTTTCTGCAATCAGTCTGGTCCATCATCCCATATCATTAGCCTACCTATATCATTAATTTCAAATCATCTTGCTGCAGTATTTTTTATAAACTCATCAAAAATATTTTATTTTGCTCATTGTTAATTATAGTTCTGACACAATTGAGAGATATGAAGGTGAATTTGGAGATTACGCAAACGGATCTTGGACTGGAATTATCTCCATGCTTATTGAACATGAAGTGCATGCTGGAGTAAGCGAATTTACTTTAGAGTCTTCGAGAATTCCAGTTATCGACTACCTCATCCCATTGATGTACAACAGGTTTAACATTTCTAACATCTATTAGCTTTGATACAAACGAAAATACAAACAAAAGTACACATTTTATTCTCTCTTGTATTAAATTTTCAGCATTGGCATGTACATTCGGAAGCCCGTAAATTCGGCATTCCGCTTGCAGTGGACGAGCTTTCTGGCGCCATTTCAGTCGAAGCTTTGGGCCGCCATCTTGTTGTCTATTCTTGTCGTCAGCTTTGCGTTGACAGCAACACGGCGGAATCAACAACAAAACACTGACGATTCATCTTCTCTTGGACTGTTGGACTCTGTGTTCCATGTCTTTGGACTTCACTGCTTTCAATGTCAGTTCACACAGCAATAGCTTATAATTACCCTCCTGGGTATAGAATGCAAATTCCTTATTTATTAACAATATTGAATATCCTGAAGGTTTTACCCTCTTTATACCCAGGAGGTTTCCCGTTTCCGCAATCTATTTCGTATATTTGTGTTATTTTAACGAATATGTAATGCTCTTTTCAGATTCACTCTCGTCTCTGCTAACATCTTCCCGTATTGCTATGTTATTTGCCGGCGCAGCTTCCATTGTAATATTAGCGGCTTATTCTGGATCTCTTACTTCTTTTCTTACAATACAGAAGTCCGAACTTCCTTTCAACACTTTTCAAGAGTTTCTAGACGATGGTTCTTACAAACTAGGAACGTCGGTTAATGGCTTGAAACTCTTCTTTGAAGTAACTATAAATTTATATACATACCTATTTATATTAATCTTAAATATAATTATGAATTTTGAAGTTTACATTCTGCTTTAATAAGCTCATTTTCTGGAGTCATTTTAACAAAAGTATCATGATCACTATCGCCAAAGCTATCACTTCATATTACAATGTAAAGTAAATTAAACGATGATGATGATGATTATGATGATGATGATGATGATGATGTTGGTGATTATTATTTTAATAGTAAACAGTAAAAATTGCTGTAGTAGGTATAGTGACAAAAATATTAGTAGATACCAGGCAATAATTTTAAGATAGAGATTAAATATAACATATTATAAGAGACGTGGTTAATTTCTTCATTCTTATGGTGAAGGAGTTGATATTTTATCTTCCTTGAATGTCATCATTGTTATCTTCCTGCTCCGTAATGGCTTCCGGTATTTTTTTGTTTCAGCCTGATCAACTGAAAAATTTCAAGCTTTATCATGATTTGTATTATAAACATGTTCTACCTTACAAAGACGATCATAGTTTTGATAAGCATGAAGGAGCACGTCATCTATGCAACGAGGACAAGTATTCATGGCTGACTTCTGGAAAGTTTGTCAAAGGTTTCGTGGAAAGTCTACCATGTACAATTGTTTTAATTCCTGAACAATTAATTACGGTTTCTGATTCAATTTCAATTGTAAAACACAGCCCATATAAAGGGATTCTTAATCGGAAGTAAGTACAACTAACCTTAATTTATACCTCAAAAGGGGCGACCTAATCATATCTAATGATCTCTTACAAAGAAAATACCATTTGTTTGAATTGTTCACGCAAAACAAAAGAAGTTCGTGAAATCTTAATGAATACATTAGTTAAATTTGATTTCAGTTTGCAGCTAATGCGCGATTCTGGCGTATTGAAGAATGTACTTCGACAGGAGTGGCCAGAACCGCTGATCAATTCTGAGATTGATCTGCCCAATGTTGGACTTCTTCAAGTTCTGCCAGTTGTCGTGCTCCTTGCGGCTGGCTTCGTCCTCAGCTGTGTCTTACTCGCTGTCGAACATACTATTAGCAAATTGTATACATTTTAAATATAAGTTCCATAACTTTGCTTACAACATCTTTAGAAAATGAAGTGTTCGATCTTTTCCAAGATAGCCAGAGTAAAATAGCCGTAGATTAATCTTCATAGAAACAAAGTGGTAAAAACTTCGACCACATATTGCAATCATGAGAGACGTCAAATGCACCCTGAAATGTGTCCTTGTTAGTTCAAATAAACAAAAATAAAAATAAAAATTGTTAAACTTCAACACAATCACAAAAACTATAATCAATTGATCGAGTCTGATCGATTATCATCATGATCGATGATCGATTCTGATATTTTTTATTAATGCAGTTTATAATGCAAATATGACCGTTTCTATCATTATGTTCACCGGAGTATGTAAATAAATTTCCACATTCTCTTGCTGCTGTCTTCATTCTTAGCTGTATTTTTCCCGCTCGAACATACCATTAGCATAACATAGAAATAGAAAAACTTATTCCATAAACATAACTTTAGTTACAACTGCTTTAGAAAATGAAGTTTACGATCATTCCCGAGATAGCCATATAGTAAAATAGCCGTAGATTAATCTTCATAAAAATCAAAGAGGTAAACACTTCGAACACGTATTGCCATGAAGAGAGAAGTCAAATGGACGTTGAAATGTGTATAGTAAGTTCAAATAATATGATAGAATAAACACCTACACAATCACAAAAATATAATCGAGCATCAAATAAGTTATTAGAGTGTAAATATGATATTTTTGATTGATCAAGTCTACATGGCAAATACTACGTTTCGTGTTTATTAAAGTGTTCCCAATGAGTGTGTAAATAAATTCCAATAATCAAATTAAAAAATAACTTTCTCGAATTTCCTAACTGTTGACCAAGGAGCCATACAAATAATTGTATTGACAAGTCTTTAAATGGAAGTATTTTTGAGAATCTTTCCTCACTCACCCATAAAATTTACATCAAACATGTTTAAATTAATCTGCTTCACTTTCATCTTAACCTCTACTGTCGTCTCAAGTAACCAGACATTTTCTTTGAATCAATATTCTGCTATTATTACTGAAACATCTCTATTGTTTCACAGTGGTTGTTTATTTCTTGTTTACACAGAGTTGGCATCGATGAAGAACTTGACGGAAGTCAGTAAAACTCTGTCTAAATCACATCTTTCCATTACACATCTACACATTGATGACTTAAACGAGACTTCGAACACATATGTGTGTGCAAGAAATAGACCTATTTACGTATTATTTTCGGACGAAATTACAGGAGATAATTTTAAAATCAATATAAAGGTAAACCAAAACAAATGTTTAAAAGTGAACGGGTTTTACTACGCTAGTGTAGTGAGTGTTACTATACGGCACTCTTATGCGTGTTGTTCTTTTGTATTTTTAAGGCCTAGGTCACACAGTTCAAACAATCGATAAGAAAATTTTCACACTGACTTATAAGTGTCATACATGTCATATTTATGTCATATTTATGTCATATTTATGTCATACATGACATAAATGTCATAAGAGCGGTTACGTGTATATTATTTTGAACTTGATCATGTGATTGGTTGAAAATTAAAAATGGAACCACTGATCATGATTACTGATCATCGTTAAAGTTTGCATGTTCATTGAGACCAACATTATAGGTGTTTTTGTCCAATTTTCAGACCAATCTGTCAAGAATTTCAAGAGTTATTGACATTTACGGACATTTCATGATTGTTTTGAAGTATATGCCAAATTTATTCAAAATAATGTCAAAAATGTATCACTGTTCCTTTGACTCATTTTGTCTTATTAGATTTTTCCAAGGCCTGTAGAGCAGCAAGTTCATACGGATATTAATTCGCATGCTCGCTTATCAACGCGATGCACATAGCGTTTTCTTAGTATAGTTACTTAGTTTTGCAAACTCGTACATTAATATGCTGGTGATTTTGACACCTTGCTATCGCTTCTGTTAAAGTTCTAAATCATATTTCTTCTTAAGGTGTCTTCGTATCCAAGATGGCTTCTGTTCTTGGATTCTGTGTCAACTGATGAGTTTTTCGATCAAGTCCATGTTCCTTTTGACTGTGAATTTTTCGTCGTGGAAAATCTTGGCTCTGAAATTAGACTGAGTGAAGTATATCAAGTGAACGAAGGAATGTCACTAAATTACAAATATTTTGGTGTTTGGAGCCCAATTACTGGTCTTAACGTGAACAGAGATTGCCTCTACGAGAGGAGGAACAATCTTGAAGGATTTGCGCTGAAAGTGGCAGGAGTTACAGTAAGTTTCAATTCAACTAGTTAATTCTTGTGTAAAATTACATTTGGTGGCATAAGTAGGATATATTATAAATTACATGTTAAGTTAGGAAATCGTTTACATACTAATATCATGATCATTCTAATACCCAATTCGTTTTCAGAATGCTCCAATTACTATATTTAAGCATGATTCAAACAAGAACCTTATAATATCAGGATATTTCGGAATGATTTTGGATCATTTGAAGGAGCAACTAAATTTCACGTAAGTAATTATTTTTATGATATTTTTCTTCTTTTATACTGTTTGTGTCATTCATATTTCCTTCTTTCATATAATTGTAGTACGAACATCACCCAATTCAACGTTGGACAAGTGCCTAATGGAGCACCTCTGGCAAATGGAACATGGGATGGACTCGTTGGGATGGTGAAGGAGAAACTAATCGATCTTGCTGTTAGTGACTTCTCGATGAATAGTGATAGACGGCAAGCGATTGACTTTCTAATGCCATTGATATTAGGCCGGTAAGATTCTTACATTAACATTTTGTGTCCCAACAAAAACACTACGAGTAACGGTAGTCTGAATTAATAAATGAAAGTTAACGACTTGAAAATATAGATTGAACATTATTTTCTAGCATTAAAAACTTCGTTCAAAAATAAAGATTTTTACAAACACATGATAGGAATGTATCACTCCAAAATTGGGGTCCAAAGGCAAAATAGTGTATAGCTAAATGGATTTTCCCTCTGGTCGAGAGAAATCGATTTTTATTAATGGCTGTTCAAATACAAGTTTGGCATCGTACTAATCGCTTAAATATTTATCATATCTAAATTTATATTTTAATTGTGTTAAAATTTAAATTTACTTCAACGATGTGACTTCCGCGCGCTATTATTGATGTAATCGATGATATTAATACGGGTAGCACCACCAGGGTGATAACATCCAATGGCAGAACTGAGCCTATATTAATAAGAAAAGGCATTAGGCAGGGTGACTCCCTCAGCCCCTTTCTCTTTAATTTGGTGATGAACAAACTAATAGAGGCGGTTAAATGCAAAGATGGCTACAAGTTGGGCAATAGCAATGTAAACATTATATGTTTTGCTGACGATGCAGTTTTGCTGGCTAATAGTGAAGACAATCTGCAGCGATTACTTCATCAATCTAGTGGAGCGGTCGCTCCACCCAGCCAAGTCGTACCGTACAATCACAGTCACTCAACATACCGTAAATGCCTAATAAACTGAGGAGCAGACCAAACACTTTTACTGTAAGCAACAACATAGCATTTTCGGCCTACTGGATCTCAAAATTGAAAAATCTCACATTGTTGCGAAATATCTTAATTTCGAGCTATGGCCCACCCCACCCCATATAACAAATTTGGGAACAACAGAATATGCCATTTGCGAGCTAGAGGGCCGTGAAAACAGTGAAATTACACCCCTTTTAAAACCTATCTGATGATATCACGAAACACCGCTATCACCGCCACAGCCTAAACGGCAAAACCGATTGACTTGATACCACAAAAAATAAAAAATAAAAAATAAAAAAAATTAATTAATTAATTTTTTTTTTTTGTGGTAAATTTTTACCACATGTGCACTTTTGGCGTCTGAGGTGCCTTTTTATAAAACCAACCGGAAGCCGCCATTTTGAAACCGGAAGTGACGTCATATCTCGAAAACGGCTACACCGATCGGAATAAAACTATCGCCAAATGATTCAGACGGTCATCTTTAAGGAATATCAATAGTCAAAATATACATTTACTATTACCGAAACCGGAAATGACGTCATAAAAATGAAGAATCAGACTTGAATCACCTCTTACTACAATAACTACATATTCAGAAAGCTTATAATGATACTTAACATTTATAAAAATAAATTCTAGGTGGCAGTAATTTCAGCCGCCATTTTTAAAAAAGGAAGTGATGCCATAGCTCGAAAACGGTTGGACCTATTGGAACGATGCTTTCGCAATTCTTCATGGAATATCATTTTAAGCTTATATTTAGTACCAAACACAATTTTTCGTAGTACCCAATTCGGAAATTGCCTATTTTTTAAAAGGAATAAGTCACAAGTTAGGAACAAGTTGTGTAAATAAACTAAAAAAATTATTGATATCCCCATAAAAAACACTCCGTGTAAAAATACCAGCCAAGTCTCTTAACTATAAAAAAATAGAAGAAATTTAAAAATTCAGCACTGAAAAGTAGTGATATCAAAAAAAGGGCCAAGTCAAAACTTCATTTTAAAAACCAAAATATGCTTGGCGCATCGTTTTTAAGGGCATTATAGGTATAGGCACATTTAATTTCTGGCATATACTTTACTACTATATACACGATGCGCCAAGTATATTTTGGTTTTTAAAATGAAGTTTTGACTTGGCCCTTTTTTTGATATCACTACTTTTCAGTGCTGAATTTTTAAATTTCTTCTATTTTTTTTATAGTTAAGAGACTTGGCTGGTATTTTTACACGGAGTGTTATTTATGGGTTTAATATAACTGGAAAAACATATAACATGGAAATATCTGTTGAAAAGACCAAAACAATGGTAATAAGCAAGACGCCAGTTATAGCCCAGGTGTTTTAGGTTTTAACCTACAAATAAATAAAGTAAATCTGAAAATTGGCAAATATGTCCTATTTGATGTCCCGAATAACATACTTAAAATCCCCAACTTTCCCCTGCCGGCGTCATCGATTTTTTGGTGCAAGAAGGGCTGAAGTCACATAAATCACTAAAATACACACAATTTCCACAAATTTGCACGGATTTCGACCAGGTTGGTTTTAAAATGATCCTAAAAACATGTTGAACCATGTTTAGTGGTATTAGTGCATTTAGTAATGTGTTGTTGGCAGTGGGCGTGGCTTAAGTGCCCTCAAAATGCAAATAAATTAGAAAAGTGTTTTATTCGTCCACTTTGGACGCGATGAATAAATTCAAATAATTGGTACACACGTCCTACTGCATGTCTTAAATAACATATTCAAATTCCCCTACTCTTCTCTGCCAGCATTATCGATTTGTTGGTGCAACAAGGCCGTAAGTCACATAAAATACTGAAAACCGTAAAGAACACATAGGTAACAAAAAGTAAACAAATGAATAAAGTAGATCTGAAAATTGGCAAATATGTCCTATTTGATGTCCCGAATAACATACATAAATTCCCCTACTATCCTCTGCCGGCGTCATCGATTTTTTGGTGCAAGAAGGGCGGAAGTCACATAAAATACTTACAAACCGTAAAGAACACATAAAAAAGTAAAAAAAAAATAAAGTAAATCTGAAAATTTGCAAATATGTCCTATTTGATTTGATGTCCCGGATAACATACTTAAATTCCCCTACTATCCTCTGCCGGCGTCATCGATTTTTTGGTGCAAGAAGGGCGTAAGTCACTAATCACTGAAATGCACACAATTTCCAAAGCACGGATTTCGACCAGGTTGGTTTTAAAATGATCCTAAAAACATGTTGAACCATGTTTAGTGGTATAAGTGCGTTAAGTAAAGTGATGTTGGCTTTGGCCGTGGCCTAGGGGACCCCAATATGCAAATAAATTAGAAAAGTGTGTTATACGTCCATGCAATCACAGGTTGTGATACCACTTCTGCCCTATTTGGGAAAGGTAAGAAAGAGGCATGGATGCTTCTCGAACAACAGCCGCTGCTGCGAGACATCTTATGTCCTTAATGACCTTGCTGCCACATTACACGAGACCACCGCTGCTGGGGAGAAATTTGTCAGAAATCTACAGGTAAAGCCGAGAAAACTTCCCCAACTTTAATGAACTCCTCGGACGTATTTACGCTCGTACTGTGACGAGACAAGCAGTAACTGCATCTTTTGAGCTAGCAAGCCTTCCTCCAACCAGTGATGCATGCTCCCAGCATTCCCTGAGGACATATCTGCAGGTAAGGAAAGTAATGCGCGACCGCGAAGTATAGGTACACTTGGCCAAACAAAAATTGAACATTCAATAAATCTGATAGGCTGATAAATGTAAGATCGCACAATCAGAAGTCAGTCTAAAGCGATCTCATTGTCACACTCCAGTAGGTGACATCACATTTCAATGATAATAACAAGCTTTGATTGGCTATGGGACATGACCAGCAGTCCTTCAAATTTGGTCAACGTTCAATTTTTGTTTGGCCGAGTGTACTTATTCTCTTTGAAACTCAGTGTAAATTTTTCTCTTTATTTGTCACGCCTAACAGATTCAGGAGTGGTTGGGCAATATAATCAGTCCTACCGACTGGGGTTGGCGTCTGGTGCGACAAACTTTGATCCCGATTACAACGGATCATGCCAACCGATCCAGAGACACTTTTGCATCTCATATCTTACAAGTGTAAATCTGAGTGAGGACGCAAATGTCCTGCCGAAGTGCTGGTCTTCCTTGCTCCTTGATCTGCAGTACTTGTAGGGGGCAAAGTTGTTCAAATGGTGCTGAGGATATCAATGCCGATGACACCGAACAGCTTTGAATGGTCAAATGAAATCAAATGAGATATCCAAACTTTTGCAATCTGAATTATATGATATTCACCGCGTCTTATTTTAATTATAGGAGACGGAATTTTACCCCAGTAATCTGAGCAGTGCAGAGAGTACAGAGTGACGGAGTATTGTCTATAATTAATAATTATTATTTATAAAGTGTACATTTCTAAATAAATGCTTTTGCAAAACAAAAAAAGTCTATGCATCGCAACCAAAATTCTCAAATTTATCATTAGATTAATTTATTTGTATTTTGCAGACTCCTCCTACCCGAAGTCCACTCGCAACAATACTTGACGAATTGCGCCAGTACCAGCAAATGTGATTCAGCATGTATTCATGATAATTTAAAACACCTGGTTCTAATCCGTGCAATTTTGTAAAAAAATGTGTTCTTTAAGGAGGGGATTCGTGTGACTTACACCCTTCTTGCACCAAAAAATCGATGACGCCGGCAGAGGATAGTAGGGGAATTTATGTATGTTATTCGGGACATCAAATAGAACATATTTGCAAATTTTCAGATTTACTTTATTATTTTTTTACTTTTTTTATGTGTTCTTTACGGTTTTCAGTATTTTATGTGACTTCCGCCCTTCTTGCACCATAAAATCGATGATGCTGGCAGAGAAGAGTAGGGGAATTTGAATATGTTATTTCAGACATGCAGTAGGACGTGTGTACCAATTATTTGAATGTATTCATCGCGTCCAAAGTGGACGAATAAAACACTTTTCTAATTTATTTGCATTTTGAGGGCCCTTAGGCCACGCCCACTGCCAACAACACTTTACTAAATGCACTAATACCACTAAACATGGTCCAACATGTTTTTAGGATCATTTTAAAACCAACCTGGTCGAAATCCGTGCAAATTTGTGGAAATTGTGTGTATTTTAGTGATTTATGTGACTTCCGCCCTTCTTGCACCAAAAAATCGATGACGCCGGCAGAGGAAAGTTGGGGATTTTAAGTATGTTATTCGGGACATCAAATAGGACATATTTGCCAATTTTCAGATTTACTTTATTTATTTGTAGGTTTGGTCTAAATTTCGTCTAAAACTCCTGGGCTATTAGGTGTAAATTGGAAATTGATGGGAGTATAGTCGAGCAAGTTATGTCTTTCAAATATCTAGGTGTAGATATAACAAGCAGCAGAGACTTACTTCGTGAAGTTCAGCAGCAATCAATGAAAGCGGCGCAGGTAGCGGGATATCTGAGAAGCACTATTTGGAGGAATAAGTACATGCGTAGAGAATGCAAGAGCAGAATTTATAAAGTGATGGTGCGTCCGGTCTTGACATACGCAGCCGAAACCAGAGCGGAGACAGCAAAAACAAAGCAAAAGGCTAGGACTGTCGAGATGAGAGTTCTAAGATCCATAGCAGGAGTCACGCTTCTGGACTGTCAAAGAAGTGATGATATTAGGGAGCAATGTGGCGTTCAAGACGTGGTGGAATGGAATAAGATCAGGAAGAAGGAATGGAACAGCCATGTGGAGAGGATGGGAGATGAGCGACTTGCCCGCATTTGTAAACAGGGACGACCTTCGGGGAGAAGACTACCAGGACGACCGCTCAAGAGATGGGCAGATAGCTGGCAATCCTAGTCCTAGAGGAGAAAAGAAGAAGAGGCCGAGCAACAGGAGGAATCTCCTAGCTAACAGAAGAAGAAGAGAGGAGGAGATGTGACTTCGATCCTCCTCCAATCTACATTCTTCTTCAGCATAATCAATTCCAAAAATCTTGTACCCACTGTGTCTATTTTGCTAGTCTCGAATTTCATTGAATTTCTCAACACATTTCCCCCCAGGGTTCGCATCTACATACGTAAATCAGCGACGTACGGTCTTCAGTGGAGCAGCATCTTTGCTCCATTCACAACCAGCCTCTGGGTCAGCATCCTGGCGTCCATCTTTGTCGTCAGTGTGTCCTTGTCAGCGGCTCATCGCCTGCTACAGTCACGTGACATGGAAGAAACCTCGCCGTTTCATCTGATTGACTCCATGTTCAATGTCTTCTCGCTCTTCTGTCAACAAGGTTCGTGGAGCAAGTTGCGTATGAATGTAACATACCCGGAACGGAACAGATATGGCTAGTGGTAACGCTCTGAACTTGTATTCCGGAGGCCCGGGTTTGATTCCCGCGGCATTCCTTCCTGACTGTGGTTTTTTCGTGGTATTCCCTTAGTCGAGAGGCACATGCTGGGAAGGTACCCTACTAATAGGCCACGACCGCCTCCTTCCCACCTTCCATCCTTACCTAATCTTCACCATCATCTCCCAATCATCATCATAAGCATTCATCCGTCGCCATTAGCCTCGCTGCAGAACAGTGCGACGTTAAGCCCCAATAAAAAAAAACATACCCGGGTTTGATTCTCTGGCTGAACTTCCACATGCATGTTTATTATCGAGAGGCAAATGCTGGAAGGTTATAACAAGGCCCCTTCCCACCGTTTATTGAGCGAGCGTAGCGAGCGTCTCCATTCTGCACTTTTGGACACTTTCTCTGTTTTTTTTTTGTGTTTGTCAGTCAGTCAGTCAGCTAGTTAATTAGTTTGGCTCGACGCTACAGGTCACATTTTTGTCTCAATCGAGCTGAAATTTTGCACACATACTAATATCATTCTAACTTAATTAATCGTGTATAGTTTTTGAGAGCTGAATTCTGATTGGTTCAAAAATTTAAATATCTCATGATTGGTCGAAGATCAAAATGCTCCGATTACGTTCAAACTTTGCAGGGACATTAATACTACCATTTTCTCTTATTTTACAAGTTTTCAGCCCAATCATTTGATCACTTATGCACTTATTGACATTTTTCAATGTTTTAAACTGTCAGAATTGATGATCAAGAAATTCCACTGCTTTCTGGATTGTTTTATGTAGTACGTACCAACCAAAGAGTATAGATGACTATTCTAGACCATTTTAAATATTATCTCGGTGGCTCTGCTTTCTAAGAAAAATCATATGCAGTTTGATTTCCAGACCCCTTAGTCCCTGTTTCAACAATAGGTAAAACAGGGACTAAGGTGTCTGGAAATAATACTGCATATGATTTTTCTTAGAAAGCAGAGCCTCCGAGATAATATTTAAAATGGTCTATTGAGCGTCACCAAGGTACTCCTATGGCACTTTCTCTGTGTGTGTTTTTTTTTTTTGTGGTCACACCCCAGGTCAAACCGCTCAAGCAATCAATCTGAAATTTTGTACACATACTAACGTACTCTATGCGGTCCCTGGGATCGTTTTTGAACGGGATCCCGTGATTGGTTCAAATTTTAAAAAAATTATCTTTTGATTGGTTTGTTTTATCAATATGAAATTTTGATAAGTCATTACCACTAACATTTTACCCAATCATACAAAGTTTCAGCCAAATCCTCCCATTGGTTAAAATTTAAAAAAATCTTTCATATGATTTTTGAAATTTCAACTAGAACCGTAAGACCGATCAACTTAAAACTTTGCATGGTCATTGGGACCAACATTATCTGTATTTTTGAAAATTTTCAGACTTATCTGTGTTTAAATCCAAAAGTTATTGACATTTTACTGACATTTTGCGTGCTATCTGTCAAATTTCTCGAAAATGTTGATCACGGCTTCTTCGACTCTTTATAGTTCCAAGGTAGTTAGAGCAGAAACTTTCAAACGTATGAAACTGATATGACCGTTCAACAGATCGTCTAATATTATGTAAGTACACACATTTTTATCATATGAGTGGTCCCAGGTATATTTTTTTGAGCGAGCGTAGCGAGCGTCACCACGGTACTCTTATGGCACTTTCTCTGTGTTTTTTTTTTTTTTGCCTGCACTGCCCTGGTCAAACCGCACAACCAATCGATCTGAAATTTTGTACACATACTAACGTAATCTATGCGATCCCTGGGATCTTTTCTGAACGAGATCCTGTGATTGGTTCAAATTTTATAAAAATTATCTTTCGATTGGTTGGTTCGATCAATTTGAAATTTAGCAAAGTCATTGCAACCAACATTGTACCCAATCAAAAAAAAATTCAGCCAAATCCATCAATTAGTTCAAATTTGAAACCATTTTTCCTGTGATTTTTGAAATTTAAACTGGAACCGATTGACCGACCAACTAAAAACTTCGCATGGTCATTGGTACCAACATTTAAGGTATTTTTGCCAATTTTCACTCTAATCTGTCGTTATTTTCAAAAGTTTTTGTCATTTTAGGGACATTTTGCGTGTTGGCTGTCAAATTCATGGCGACTTCGAATCTACAGTTCAAGGCAAGGTAGTTAGAGCAGAAAGTTTTAAACGATATGAAACTAATAATGACCGTTCAACAGATTGATCTGATATTGTGTACACACACTACATATCATATCATATGGGTGGTCCCAGGTATATTTTTTGAACGAGATCCTGTGATTTTTGAAAATTAACAAGGAACCGTTCAATCATAAAGGTTTAATCGATCAACTTAAAACTTAGCAAGGATTGGCACCAATATTTTTTGGAGATTTTGGAGATTTTTATACAAGTCTGTGACGAAACTAAAGAATTGTTGGCTTTTAATGACATTCGATAGACATAATTTCGGTTCGAGGTGTTGCGTGAATCCGTGCTCGCTCATCAACGCGTTACACAGAGCGTTTTCCAAGTTTAAAGATATCCTATGATTTTTGAATTTTAACAAGGAACATTTTAATCATAAAGGTTCAATCGATCAACTTAAAACTTTGCATGGCTATTGGGACTAATACTTAAGGAATATTTTGAGATTTTTATACCTACAAGTCTGACGAATTTCAAGAATTATTGGCTTTTAATGATATTTTTGATAGACATATTTTCGGTTCGAGGTGTTGCGCGTGTCCGTGCTCGCTCATCAACGCGTTATACAGAGCGCTTTCCTAGTGTAGATTATTGCAATTCATAAGGGATTTATATTATGTATATGTATACCTACAATCTAGGTATCAAATATTTTTTTGTATATGGATCGTGTTTCACAGTCATGTTAGAAGCAACGTTTTGACTAGATAGCAAGCACAATATGTAACATCTCATATTTTACATATTTCCAGCCTAATTAAACAAGAATTTACAGACTTATTGCTTTGACACTTATTTACACTTAAACACTTATTTTAAGTGTTTTGAATATCTGTTCACAGAAATTGATGGAGACGTATCAAATTCATGGTACACTCCCCCAAATAATAAACGGTACTTGGTACAAAACGTATTGGCTGCTGGGCCGGTTCCTTGACAATCAATCCTTGTTATTATCAATGAAATCAGAGCTCACCTAAAAGAGTTAGATAATACGTTAGCACTGACTTCATGGGATGATGCCATCAAACCTTAATCAGTCAATTCATTTTCTTTCGAGTACCGTTTATTATTTGGGGGAGTGTACATTGATCTGTTATTCAATTTTCCTAGAACGTTTATTGAAAGTTGCGATGAAAATCACTAATCAGTAATAATGTATAGTTAGTTATCTTTGATTGAATTGATCGTGCTCGATTGCCGATGTTGCGCGTGTCGGTGCTCGCTCATCAACGCGTTACTCAGAGCATTTTCCTAGTTACTCTTTATTATCATCATAATCATCATCATCATCATCTCCCAATCTTTTAACCTTTTAGTAAAAAGCTAAGTGTTCTGTGGTCAGTAAGCAAGTAGCTAACTTATTTATGATGTTATAGCTTTCAGACAGAAATATCTGTAACTTCCATGACATCAGAATATTCTTCAAATGTTTTGACTGCTAACTACTTATTAATCACCGAACTGAAGGAAAACAAATAGTAACGTATAGCTGGAATAACATATGAACAGTTCTGGAATAGTACCTGAATGTTATAGGCTTCCTTTCAGGTATCCTTATTACAAAATTAATTAAATTAGGAGTTATTAAGACAAAAGCTAATTAAATTCTACTATCCTATTCCAAATTATGGCACCTACGAAATTATGCAAAATTATTATACATATTATACAAATCCAGTGGGATTCAGAGGATATTTATCCACTTCACTGTCAATGCAATGGTTTAAAAGTGCTTCAATGTACAACGAATAAATGTACTCTATGGTCCAGGTCCGGCTCCTGACTCCGGCAATCTGTCATCTCGAGCCATGTACTTCGTGGCCGGCGCCTCCTCGATTGTGTTCCTTGGCGCCTACTCGGCCGCCTTGACGTCCTTCTTGACGGTCCAGAAGAGCGAGTTACCGTTCAACAGCATCCAGGGATATCTAGATGATGGGACGTACAGGCTAGGTCTGCCGCGTAATGCAATCAAAGTGTTTTTTGACGTAAGTGATTGTGTTACTTTACTTAAAATAGACGAGATTAATTAAATACACACACGTATGTTGTATGTTGAATTTAGTATCAGGTGAAAAATTAAATTTATTTTAAAATTGGATCGAATTTGCTGATAACAGGAAGTATAATTATACCTAAAAGGTGCATTTTTATATGATATATTATCACTTCCCCATTTTACACTTTGGACCAAGTTAAAACGGTATTTGAACAAAACGAATTGGCTGCTCGTCAGGTTCCTTGACAATCATCCTCGTTATTATCAATTAAATGAGAGCTCATCTACTATAGAGTTAGATAATGCATTAGCACAGACTTCTTGGGAAGATGCCATCAAACCTTTTATTAGCCAATCCTTTTCTTTCGAATACCGTTTATTATTTGTTCGAGTGTAGTCAATGTTTTCCAATCATCCTCATAAACATTCTGAGACTATTAATATTCTAGTCGTTGAATTCTCTAAAATGCGAATAACTTTTCAGAAACCGCGGAGCCAGATCTACCGAGATCTGTTATCTCAATCAATACTGCCGACCATCCACAGCGCACCGACTTCAACTGTTGAAGGCATGATGCAGATATGTAAACGTCACCATTACTCTTGGCTGACAGCAATGACGTTCGACAAAGACTTCTTCATTAACTTGCCATGCGACGTGGTGTCGCTGCCAGAGTATCTCTTGATTGATTTTGAATCGATGATCGTTGCAAAGAAGTGGCCGTATACTGGCATTTTTAATCACAAGTAAGATTACTTTTCACGGTGGATAAAAAACATTGTGGCGAAAGTTAACGGTTTATTTCTTAAATAACTTTTTTTTATTAAAATTTAAAAAAATTTAATGCATATTTGTGTATTTTTATTATTTTTGTTATAATTTAATCCTGTGCAAATAGACCTGCAATCTGCAATTTCCCATGCTGATTGAACACCCAAATATCTATTCTTGGTGAAAACAATACTATAGAAACTCTATAAAAAAAATACCATGAGTAGGTAACTACGATTGTATAGCATTAGAAGTCATTGATGACTTTCTAATGGTTTAAGCTTTCAAAAGTCTACTAAAAGGCATTTAATGTTGTATGTATAACCCATGTATTTTACCAAAGAAATGGAATCATCTTTTTCTGCGTCTCATTCCCATTCTCTCGTTATATAGACATTTGATATCTGGATATTCACACATCCTGTCAGATAAAAAAACTTGTCTGAAAACTATTCAGATAATCTTAATTGGTCTATTGTTAAATACAAACAGTTGATTGTCATGGAAACAACCAATTTAACATTTCTAGAATGACGCCTACGGGCCGGTTTTTCAATACTCTGCTAACCTCAGTAATTAGGTTTAAACGATCATTCAACGAATGCCATTGGCTGTTGCTAACCCAATATAGTTATAATCAACTGTTTAAAATTTAGTAGAGAATTGAAAAACTGGCCCTAAGCAACCGTTAAACTGATTTATAATTAAACTGAATTACAATGAGTATTGAGGAAAGTCTAGAGTTTAATTCTGGAATTTCCTCAAGGAAAACCTTTGGCATCAAGGACCACACTGAACAACGATTTAACATTTATCCTTGTCCTTTTGATCAAGCCGTTCTTTACATATTAATTCTATAATCAAGTGTAATAAATATAATTGCGTTGTTTTGTGAAATGTTGCGATACTCTTTCTTCCAGCCTCCGCTTCTTGCGAGACACTGGCGTACTGAGACACATGCAGACTGTAGTGTGGCCCAAGTCTCTTCTCAAGTCTGTCAACGCATTGGAACACGTGACCATTCAACAAGTCGTGCCAGTAGTTGCGATCTTGGTTGCAGGTCACATTGTCAGCGTTGTCATACTAATTGTCGAGTTGCGACACTGGAGAAGAATTCTAAAGAATGGGATGCAATTTCACTACTTAAATTGATGTTGATAAGTGCTGTAGATGTCATTATGTAAATTACATATGTTATTTTAGTTTTAATTTAATTATTGAATTAGAATAATAACATCGTTGCATTGCCTTGTTTATAAATTATAGGTACTCACATTTTCTAACATCAACTAACAAACCATTTGTCCTCTTGTATGTGAGAATATTTGGTTAAATCTATTATTATTCGTTGTAAAAAAGCTGCTTACATGACTATTTTTATAAACTTGTTTACATATTAATTCGTATACAATATAAATTTCATGATAAAATTGTGGCTGGAAAAACGTAATACTTAAAATTTTATAAAATGTTAATTAATTCACTTCCTGTTCTGTTTTATGTACTCCTGTAATAATAACTAGAATCTAACCGGTAATTCTGCTCCATTTGTAATTAAGTATTATGTACTTAAATGATTTTTTAAATAGCAATAGATTGTTACTGCAAATTACTAGTAATTAATAGCGCTTAGCGCGATGATTTGTTTGCATGAAACACTACTAGATAGCACTGTGCATTGTTGTAGTAGATGACCGACGAAGAAGGTAAGATTGAGGCCAACGAAGAGCGGTGAGGAGAAGGAGAACGAGGGGTCACGAGAGGAGTGGAGATTTTAGGCAAGTTCTTACGTTACGTGAAGAGCTAGTGCGATCAGGATGGACACTCATTAGATGTTCTACAATATGTGATTGGTTTCATGTGACAATAGATTATAAAGTGTAGTGTACCGATGTTGAGACAAGAAGACTAAATTTGTGAACGTAAGTAAAGAATATGTTAACATTTACATGTAATTTCTCTAAAGTGTTTTAGAGAGAAATTAGATTCTTTCATTTACCTGCATAGAATGTTCATGGTGAAAGTTCAACATTAACCTTATAAGAACTGACGCAGTCCACAGTTTTATAAGATATGAATAACAACAACAAAATACTGCGTAAATAATTATA
Organism: Leuctra nigra; assembly: GCA_934045905.1. Classification (NCBI taxonomy): domain Eukaryota; kingdom Metazoa; phylum Arthropoda; class Insecta; order Plecoptera; family Leuctridae; genus Leuctra; species Leuctra nigra. The sequence goes on from OW203764.1 coordinate 20,990,705, forward strand.
ATAAGATTCTGGTAAATTTTTAGTATGTTACCGATTTGCTGTCAAAATATTTTTCAGTAGTCAATTATTTTCAAATGAACGTTTATACAATTACCTTCAGTGTAATAAATACATTTTAATCGTATTGGCAATGTAAGTGAAGTCGTTGAACTTCTGTGTTGCGTCTTGGTTGCGTGACAAGGTAACCGGTTGAACCGATCCTTGGTGTGGAATCCTCAACCGAAACCTCCAGATCGTCCGAGCGACGCGAAATAATATAGGACACGAACGTCAGTTCAGAGTTGCATTCATTGTCATTCTAAAGTAGAACTTGAAAGTACGAGCACAAACAGAAGTTGACATTCATCTTATTTTTCAATTAATTCACTCCAAAAACAAATGTCACGAGAATTGTTTGAACTCCGATTTTAGGGTCATCAATCATAATATAGGTATTTATGTTTTTTTCTAAATATACTTTTGTCCAAGAATTGTATCTCATAATGAAATAAATAAAAATACGTATTACCTATTACTAAATTTTATTAACATTGATTACCTCTCAAAATTGTTTGAAGAACCAGAGAAAAACAGTAGGATGGTAACCATCTGTCATACTAATAATTATTTTGAACAGTACATACTGAACAGTGTTTTAAAGCGATTATAATATTGAGCCATGATCCCTGCAGAATGTTGACCGCATCGACGTCCGTCTGGCGTCGCGGTGCCACCATCTTGCCTCGAGTTCTGATTGGCTGTCGCTCGTCGACCCACGACGTCGCCGCCACCCTCTGTCCTCACCACGAGGAGCTCGTCAACGCCAAGCCCTACTCAGAAGTCCCCGGACCTCGGCCGATCCCCATCCTTGGCAACACGTGGCGCCTCTTGCCGATAGTTGGACAGTACACAGTAGCCGATCTTGCCCGTATGACGGCGTTCTTGCACGAGGAATATGGCAGGATCGTCAAGCTTTCAGGTCAGTAATGTCTTAGAAATGGAGTTATTTCCGGATGTCAGGGCTCGATTCCCGCGGCCGGCAAACCAGCCTGTAGACCTCTCGTGGTTAACCAATAGGTCATTGGGTTAACCTCAATCGCAAAGCAAATTATTCGGGAAAAGTTACTTTCTTTAAACAACCAACGCTTCCTGTCCACGGATCAAGACACACATCCATCTCCTTTCTTCTTCATCATCAACTTCATCTAATCCTGCTCATAATCATCCCAGTTACGTAATAATGCCAATGCAATTTCATGCTTTCTCTATTATCAACGTCAATCATCGTCAATTTCATTAATGTCTTTATAATTTTGATATTAAATATCCTTCAATTCACTTGCACTAAACGCAACATAAAAGTTACTAAATACCAACTGCAATGTGAAAAGATTTTCCTCGAGTGGAACATTCACCCAACTGAGGGAATCAGTAAAAACCATATTTCTTTCATATAAAAGTTACCTACTTGCCGTGATGGACGTCACATTGCCTCTGTGAGGCATCTAGTTGTTTCCTTCCATCAGGACTGATCGGCCGTCCCGACCTCCTGTTCGTGTACGACGCCGACAAGAAGGTGTACAGGACCAGGGACTGCTTGCAATGACAGTGTGTTTCCCACCCTCAGGACTGATCGGCCGTCCCGACCTCCTGTTCGGGTACGACGCCGACGAGAAGGTGTACAGGACCAGGGACTGCTTGCAATGACAGTATGTTTCACACCCTCAGGACTGATCGGCCGTCCCGACCTCCTGTTCGTGTACGACGCCGACGAGAAGGTGTACAGGACCAGGGACTGCTTGCAATGACAGTGTGTTTCCCACCCTCAGGACTGATCGGCCGTCCCGACCTCCTGTTCGGGTACGACGCCGACGAGAAGATGTGCAGGACCAGGACCGCTTGCAATGACAGTTTGTTTCCACCTTCAGGACTGATCGGCCGTCCCGACCTCCTGTTCGTGTACGACGCCGACGAGAAGGTGTACAGGACCAGGGACTGGTTGCAATGACAGTGTGTTTCCCATCCTCAGGACTGATCGGTCGTCCCGACCTCCTGTTCGTGTACGACGCCGACGAGATCGAGAAGGTGTACAGGACTGAGGGACCGACTCCGTTCAGACCGTCCATGCCATGTCTTGTGAGATACAAAAGCATCGTCAGGAAGGAGTTCTTCGGAGATCTTCCAGGAGTTGTTGGAGTGTCAGTATAATCTCTTAATTTACATTTCTCATTCAGAAAGAAATATTTTCGTTTAATATTTAAATAACTCTGTTTATTTTACTTTTTATATTTTTTAATTTGATTTTTATAAAATTCGAATAGCTTGATTCTAAACTGTCTCACTGAATGGCATAGATGTCAAATATTGCCGAAGAAAATGTTGAACCTGTTTACCCAACAAGCATTTTGCTTATTGTGATACTATAGTGTTGTCTACTAAATCCCCAAATAGTTTGTGTATTTCTTTCCTCCAAGAGATGTCTGAAGAGTTAACGGTGTCCACATAATGACAGTAATATCTTAAATTCAATGTTTTCAGTCACGGCGAACAGTGGAGGGAATTCAGAACAAGAGTACAGAAACCAATTCTTCAGATTCAAACCGTAAAGAAGTACATCCAACCAATAGAAGATGTCACAAAACTGTTTCTTAACAGGTGCGTGTGCCAATAGTGTTGAGTGAGAAAATTAGCAGTTAATTTACTATCATTTGCACAATGTCGAAGAAGTAAACAAAGTTTGGAAGTGTATTTTAACTCTCTTCTGGTGTTTTCAGGATGTGTGAGATGAAGGATGAAAATGAGGAAATGCCTGCTGATTTTGATAACGAGATTCACAAGTGGTCGTTAGAATGTAAGTCAAATCAATTAAATGTATTCATTGTATTAGTTAAGTGGTAATGAATATTACAACCGATCCATTCTACACTTCGATGCATGCATTAGCTAATTGACGAGCTTGGCAATATGTAATTGAGATAATAGCATAGGTCGCTCCTTATGCTACAATTATTGCTGTAAATATAACTGTGCAATGACATATGAACCATGTAAGAAGAATTTTACACGCGTGAGTTTCAAAACCTTCTTTTTTATGTTGTATTATTTCAGTTTTGTTGTGAACGAAGTGTTAAATTTGTACTGGAAAAAGTATTATTTTATATTTCATATGATTCTTCCATTCACTTTTGCTTCGGCTCATTATTTGGCAAAATTACTCTTTTCTACTGGTTCACATTATTTCGCAAATTCCGGCAAAAACAATCGACTACCTCTACAATACGTTTCACAAGGAATTTGCAACAGCGAAAAATCTATTTTCTATTTGGAATTCCTATTTTCCTCACTAATTTTGGCTAGTTTTCTGGCACTACCTCTTCCTCTCCTCATAACAATAGAGGACCAAAGAAAATCCACATTTCTGAGGAATATACAACGTTTTGATAATGATGGAAAATTTAGTGAATCTCTCACTTAGGGATGGTGTTTTGGAGGTAACCTGCGAAATAAAAACGCGCACCCCGACTGGGAATCGAACCCAGATCCTTCGGGTTACCGGCCCTATGCTTTAACCATTAAGCTATCGGGACGCATTCTTAATCAGCAGGTTGGGTTGCCATACAACTCTTGCGAGTCCGAGTATCTAACCTATACACGAAGACTGAAGCACTTCGACTTCCTTTGACAACGTGAATACATCTCTCTCGAATGGCTATGCTCAAACTTCTGAGCTACGAGTGGATTGTTTGATAATGATGGAAAATTTAGTGAATCTCTCACTTCACTAAATATGCGATTGCGTCCCGAATAAGAATGCGATTAAGAATGCGTCCCGATAGCTTAATGGTTAAAGCATAGGGCCGGTAACCCGAAGGATCTGGGTTCGATTCCCAGTCGGGGTGCGCGTTTTTATTTCGCAGGTTACCTCCAAAATACAACGTTTTATTGGCGTTTTTATTTTGGCATTTGCCCTCAGGCGCTGAAAGGTCCTTGTAGAACGTAGTGTACCTCTGGTTCTGTATTCACGAAGAAGTATATACTTCTTCTTGAATACAAGAAGACCGACTAATATGACCGACAAATACTGAAGAAGTATTCAGTGAGTAATTTGTTCAAATGTTCATTAGTGAAGTGTTATTCAGTGTTAAATCAGTGTTATTTAAAATCAGTGTTATTGCGTGCAAATCATTGCTATGCAAATCAGTGCATAGTAACAGAGATCATGGTAATTAAAATGCTATGCCGGTATAACAGAGCTTCGAGCATTTTGTGATTCTGTGAATCCTGAGGGCAATATCATACGGATATTGAATACGTACTGTATTTCACGTGACTCGACTATACCTAGCTGTTTTCAAGATTCACTCTTTTTCTACCTGTTAGCTTTTGTGACTTTTATATTAATTTACTTATGTGTGTAGACAAGTTTATGATGAAAGATAATTACTACGATGTGTACCTTCCTACTGTGGATTTCTATAATTTGCGTCATAACTATTCATTATACTAATAACGTGTAATTAATTAATTAAGCATGTCGCAAGTATTTAACATTGGTTGTCAAGTAGCGTCATGCAATATCTTTTCTATGACGTGTTGCATTAGATCTATCATAAACTTTATAATATTATCATATTATCATAATTAAATACATTAAGGGCTGGTCTTTTAATACTCTGATAAAGTCTCAATTAGCTGTTAACAGTTAGTTATTACAAAACTCTGTCTTTCAATTGGTTGTTGCTATGACAATACAGTCCTAATCAACCGTTTAAAAGTTAGCAGAGTATTGAAAGACTGACCCTAAATGTCTATAATAAGTATCGAGAAAACAGACCTTGGGTCAACTAAGACAAAACTATATAATTAATAATTGGGTAGTTATTTCCCTCTTGGTAATTTTTGACCAAGTGTGAAATATTGCTTAATATATTTAGTTTTAGTTAGTTACTATAATTAGGTCCTGTTTTTCAATTCTGCTAAAACCAGTAATTAAGTTAACAGAGCCATTCTAGGAATGTCATTGATTGTTACCATGACAATACAGTCTAATCACCTGTTTAAAAATTAGCAGAGTATTGAAAGGCTGACCCTTAGTCCCAGTTTTAGTTTGTACCAACCATACAATATTATTGAAAAAACGATCAAAAAGCACTCTAATGCCTTATTGAAGAAAATGCCCAAACCAAAATCAGATCATAGTTTTAATCATACCAGATCAATTTTACATGCCTCATCTTTAATTCTCTTATGAAATTTAAAAGAGTTTTTGCTGGGTGAATTATATGTGGCACTGTTTCAATAATATTGGTATGGACTACAACTATTTCTCTTCCCTCTGGCGCTATCCTTGGATCCGCACAACTACAGTTAGTCATTTGTAACGTTTTGATAAGAAAGCACAAATAAATGCAACAATCCCAAATCGTTGAATTCAACTCAACTCAACTTTACTCAAACTCAGTTTTTGTTAACCAGGCATCGGTCGTGTTGCTTTGGACGTCAGGCTGGGATGTCTGGACCCGAATCTTGGCCCAGATTCTGAGCCGCAGAAGATCATCAACGCTGCTAAATACGCTCTGCGCAACGTCGCCATCTTGGAGCTGAAGGCGCCATTTTGGAGATACATCCCAACCCCGCTCTGGACCAAATATGTGAAGAACATGGATTTCTTTATTGAGTAGGTCTATTGAGTTTTTGAGTATTGAGTACTTCAAATCTTTTTTAATATTTCGTTTCCATTATGTCTATCTATATATTATAGTTTCACCATAATGAAATACCATGGAATTACATTCCGTAATTCCACAATGGACATTTAAAACTTAAAAGTTTTATAAATCTAGTGGAGCGGTCGCTCCACCCAGCCAAGTCGTACTGTACACTCACAGTCACTCAACATACCGTAAATGCCTAATAAACCGAGGAGCAGACCAAACACTTTTACTGTAAGCAACAACATGGCATTTTCGGCCTACTGGATCATAAAATTGGAAAATCTCACATTGTTGTGAAATATCTTAATTTCGAGCTATGGGCCACCCCACCACATATACCAAATTTGGGAACAATAGGTTATGCCATTTGCGAGCTAGAGGGCCGTGAAAACAGTGAAATTACATCACTTTCATCTTCTTCTTCTTCTTCTTCTTCTTTAGATGATGATGATGATGATGATTCAGATATCAGGAAACACCGCTATCACCGCCACAGCCTAAACGGCTGAACCGATCGATCTGAAATTTTTACCACATGTGCACTTTTGGCGTCTGAGGTGCCTTTTTATAAAACCAACCGGAAGTCGCCATTTTTAAAACCGGAAATGACGTCATATCTCGAAACCGGCTGAACCGACGAAACTAGCGTCAAACTATTCGGACGGTCATATATATGAAAATACAATAGTCTAAACAGAAATGTACTATTACTGAAACCGGAAATGACGTCATAAAAATGAAAAATCAGACTTTAATCACCTCTTACTACAATAACTACTTATTCACAAGGTTTATAATGATACAAAACATTTCTATAAACAAATTCTACGTGGAGTGTTTTCAGCCGCCATTTTGATAACCGGAAGTGATGCCATATCTCGAAAACGGCTGGACCGATTGGAACAAATCTTTCGCTTTTCTTCATGGAATATCACTTTAAGCATATTTTGGTACCAAACGCAACTTTTCTTAGTAACCAAATTGGAACTGGCTTATTTTTTTAAAGGAATTAGTCATTGTTAATTCGATATGTGTTACAAATTGTTTAAATAAACTAAAAAAATTGTGATATCCCCATAAAAAACACTCCGTGTAAAAATACCAGCCAAGTCTCTTTAACTATAAAAAAAAATAGAAGAAATCTAAAAATTCAGCACTGAAAAGGAGTGATATCAAAAAAGGAGCCAAGTCAACGAATTTTCCAAATTTTAATCGTACCATTGAAATAAAAATATCAACCCCCGAGAAATACTTAAAAAAAGGACTTGGCGCATCGTTTTTTTAAAGACACTTTTCTATCCTAAAAGTATAGGAAGAACTCTACAAGTATATTTTCCTGAGTATATCACATTCATTATCGACGAATCATACTACGTTTTAATATAACTAGTACTCTTACCTACTGGCAGTTTTGGTATTTTGTCAATATTCAGAGGAAATAAACGGATAAACGAATAACGAATAAACGGAAGCGGCCTAGTCTATTCGTTATTGCCACTATTTCTAGGGTCATATTAATAGAAGACTTCTCAATATCGTGACTGAGGGAAATAGTGAAAGCGCTCATTACAAGAAGGCCGTCAATGAGATTTGTATAAGTGACTAGTGCACTGAGCCATGCTGCTCAAATAATTACTGACTAGTCTAAAGTAATACGTTATGTAATTTATGAATTTTTTTGGTATAAAATGTTAATTAATAGCAATTAATTACACGGCGAGAAGGTTCAAAGTATAATGCTGTAGTAGGTATGTTGATGTACCCACAAAACTATAGGTACCTACCAATCACAAACACAACTGTTCTGTATTTATTGCTTGTAAGACAATGCTATGTTTCTTTGCGTACTTATATTTAAATTTAAAATATTTTACAGAATGTTCAATATTTAATTTGAAAGTTTTGTCCCAATTTTTCTAGGCATTTCTGAACTACGTAGTATGTGAGTGGCATAAGCTTAAGAATAGAAAAATGTCTTTAAAAAAACGATGCGCCAAGTCCTTTTTTTAAGTATTTCTCGGGGGTTGATATTTTTATTTCAATGGTACGATTAAAATTTGGAAAATTCGTTGACTTGGCTCCTATTTTGATATCACTCCTTTTCAGTGCTGAATTTTTAGATTTCTTCTATTTTTTTTTATAGTTAAAGAGACTTGGCTGGTATTTTTACACGGAGTGTTTTTTATGGGGTCCATATTTCACTCAAGGAATTGAGCTGATTATTGTCGATTAGTTTCCCCTAATCAAAATTCTTTTAAGAGCATTTTACTTTAGAGGGGTAGTTGGAGGGAGTGGGGGAGGGGACTTTTAAGGTAGAACCACCATAAACCTCAATATTTTCGATAAACTTGAAATTTTGGATTGATAATCACGCCATACACAATCCCTGAAAAAATTAAATACTTCTCGTTTCCAGTTTCTGAGATAAATTGATTTGTCTCTGCCATGTAATCTTTTGGCGGCCAAAGAAAATCGTGTCATTTTTAAGCTATAATGAAGATCTATTTTTTTGTCGATATTTGAACAAATAAAAAACTTTTTATGGTAGACTTGGACATATTATCAGGAAAAAATGTAAACAATACCAACGTGTGCTATTTTACAAGTTAGAAACCAAATTCGAAATGATTTTCCTATACCTCAAATCCCATGTTAAAGTTTTGTTCATCCTCTGATGACATAAAAAAATTTAAAACTGTATTAAAAATAATTTTGTATTAATTTAAAACTGAGTTGTAAACTACAGGACATTAAATGAACATGTTATACTTAAATATAGTTAAAATGTAGGAAAACGTTTTTTGAACTTGTAATTTCAAGAAAAAACATTTTTGAATATCTATCAATTGGGTCTACCTTAAAATGATTATATTCTCCTTCTAATAAGTTTGGATTCTATTCTAATATGACTCATAAAAATAGTAACGATATTATATTAATCTTGTTTAAATTAATTTTCCAGAGTGTGTATGAAATACATCGACGAAGCCATGGAAAGACTGAAAACCAAAGAACATGTGCATGAATATGACTTGTCCCTCGTGGAGCGGATCTTGGCAAGTGAACCGAACCCCAAGACTGCTTATGTGCTGGCGCTGGATCTGATATTGGTTGGCATTGATACGGTGAGTAACTTATCAGTTACGCAGGAGCTTGTTCAAGAATAATATGTATATTATATGATGTACTAGTTATCGTAAACTGCTTTTGCTTTGCAACATGTGATCTTACAACAAAAATGTTTTCAAACATATTTAGAAACAACAGAAGTTAACGTTATTGTCGTGAAGGTACTAAGCATCTGTACCTCAGAGGTAAAAGACCCGAAGTCCATTTAAATGATTCTGCCGAGCTCCAAAATAGTGATACGAGTCATTTTGAAAGTGAAATATAATAAAACTATGTTGACTTCAGTCAATTGATAGCAATTGATAGCGTTTGGTTACATGTATCCAAAATGTGAAACGTAAAATCGAGAAAATTGCCATAGGACCTTCTACCTCTGCGGTACATATATTACCTACACATGCCACCAAGTTGCAAATTAATAATATTTTCACAACTTCTTACTGACTGCGATCTATCAAATTATTTCTTGGAAAAGTCAGGAATTAATACATTAAATATTTATGAAAGGCTTATTATGTGGAACACACAACACATTGATCGCATGCAAGAACATCGCATTATTAAAATAGCTAGGGAAAGATTTCCGGAAGGTCGTAGGGGAGTTGGTAGACCTAAAAAAAAGATGGTGAGACAAGAAATAATTCCAGTAAATGAACAAGCCGAAGGCTTAGGAAGAAGGAAGAAGAAGAAGAATATTTATGTATTTAAAAATGTTATGAATATGTAACTTATATCCGGGAGAATTCAAACGGTTGTAATCAGCAATAACTTTTCCGCAGATTTCGATGGCGATTTGTTCCATCCTGTACCAACTCGCAACACGACAAAATGAGCAGGAGAAAATGTATCAGGAGCTGCGAGAAGTGTTCCCCGATCCTGATACTCCCATCACGGCGAAGCATCTCAACGATTGTCATTATCTACGAGCATTTGTCAAGGAGGTATTCAGGTTCGTTGCTCATTCTTTTTAATGTCGTACATCTGGAGGATTAACAGGAGGTTGATCGATCAGCATAATAAAATATGTCTGTGTAGCACATGTTTGATAGATGGCATGACATGTATATGGATAAGCAATCAAAAATATTATAGCATAAAAAGTGTATAATGTGCAATACTGACATTTGAAAATGTTGCAATGAAATTAGTAAAAATAATAGTGGAAAAATATGGACCAAAACTATTCCAATACATGTCTAGCAAAACTAGAAATGCTCAACACAATGCTTGGCAGAAGAACACTGAACCTCACATTTAATGAACATCCATTCTACTTTGAATGTTGTTATTTTCCAATTCTCATTCTAAGTTACACTGCAAAAGAATTACTTGTTTAGGTATACAGCCAACGTAGGTATAGGTATCAATGTATAAACCATGAAGTACCCAAGCTACATTTTTAAAGTAATCGAATCGAGTTATAGCGTTATAGTATCGTTGGAATCAGCGGATCATCGATTGTGCTCGTTTAGAATCCCCTTTAGACCCATTTAGTGAGGAGAAGCTTGTGTTATTATTTTGATATTAACCTGTAGCAAAGCAGAAATAGAAACAGATTTTACCATTTACTCGAAACTGATTTCTTTATTTTTTTGCTTTATTGTTGGAAGGAGAGTGCATTTGTTTGTTCCATGAAAATAGTTGACAAACTGCAAATATGGAGAGAAGAATGAGCAGAAGAAAGAACATTGATGGCATGTGTCCTTCTGACATGTGACGGAATACTATAGGCACCGAGTGTTCGCCACGAGTGAGAGAAATTAGCAACATTTGTGGGAAGATCGTCAACTGTTTTATTTCTCATTGGCCGTGACCTAGCAACCGATCAGATGTCAACAAATGTACTCAAAATATTTCGGAATCAGAACTTAGTCGCGCAAATTAATATTGTGATCAGATTCAGTGAAATTGTGAACACTTTGTTGTTAATATTTTGTAGGCGAATAAACATTAGATAAACTTGTGTAAATTTTAAGAATTGATAATGCGTAATATGTGCAGCAACATAACATATAACTGCAGCGACTTGGACGCCTTGCCAAAAGGTAAGCTTCCTTCCCACAGATTAGGTGGCTCTGTCTGTACTTTTGCAGTGCCATCTGTTGTCTAAACACGCTGCCTATAAACAGAATAGACCACATTTTAAATTATCTAGTTAGCTCTGCTTTTCAAAAAATGTCATATGCAGTACCGTGATCCTCATATCTATTCATGTTATGATCCATTGTTGAAAAACACTAATAGATATGAGGATCACGGTACTGCATATGAAATTTTTTGAAAAGCAGAGCTACCTAAATAATTTAAAATATGGTCTATCGCGTGGTGACGGAATCACTATTTTCTGAGAGCAAACGAAATATTTGCTACTAGATAGGCCTTGTATTTGCAAAGACAAAGTACTTGAAATGATTCCTATATTATTCGAAAATAAATATCCCATAGTTATATGTTCTAGATTGCAAAACTCACATAACATGACATCTAACAAAAAAATGTCAAACAAAAATACTTTTTTCATAACTATTTAGCAAGTAGGCTAATTGTGATTTATAATAGATTAAGGATTGACATTAATCTACGATGACTGACACTTATTTTTCATACAAATCACAATGATGACAGACAGTTTGTTTTGTGTCTCCTTCAAATGTGCATCCTTGGTGCAACACAATAATTAATGTTTTTGCATTTTTTCTTTTCTAGAGTGTATTCAACTGTGATTGGAAATGGAAGAACACTGCAAGCTGATGCCGTCATATGCGGTTACAAAATACCAAAAGGGGTAAAAAAAATACTGATTATTTTTACATTAGATTTCCCCCGAAAAAAGAGACGACGCATCAAAATGAAAAGAGATTAGTAGAAATCTCGCAAAAAAGATCAATGAAAATTCGTGGTCACATTTAGTTCTATCTCATCCTCTATTGACATTTTTAAGCAGAGACTGCAGTTTTTTAAAACATACCGGGTGGCGCAAAATAAAATCCCCCTGTTTGAGAGGTCACTACAACAAAACTATTAAAGCTAGGGTTCTGAAATTTGTACCTATTTTAGAAAACATATCACAATTTAGTATGTGCAAGTTTCAAATATTTTTGTTGAATATGAAATAAATACGTTAGAAATTATTGAAGTTACCTACAGTTGAAAAAACAGAATAAAGCAGATAATTGACTTGTTAGAAGAATTGATTTGGAGTTACTTCGTGGGAATGAGGTGAATTTATGTTGTTCGGTCCACCATTTTGTTTTCAGTGCTGTGAAAGTTTCAGCTCTTTATCTTTTATAGTTCTGTCGAAGTGACCTCTCAAACAGGGTGATTTTGCTTTGCACCACCCTGTATACTCGAGTATTATTTAGATTGCCATTGATGTAGATAGATAGATAGCATATTATCACCAATGGTATGTTGATTAGTGGAGAGAAGGGAAGTGGAAGAGATTAGATTCCATCAAGAAATAACAAGTTAGATTCATTGGGGGTTAAAATTAATTTGAATTTTATATGTAAAAAATCTTATTATTTCGTCCAGTTTTACTAAACTTCACTTTTAATACATTTCTTCAGAAAGTTATAAGAGTGTATACGTTTTTGTTTGATATATAATACAACTTTTAAAATAATATGCTGGATTAAAATAAAATTGAAATAGAGGTGAAGAAGGGAATGCAAAAACAACAATCTTTCTCTTAATACTTTCGATCTTCTCTCTTCGCCAAATCCATTGTAATTTTCAAATGATTACATCAAATTTGAACTCTTAGGTCCAGTTGGTGTTCCCCACCATCGTGACCGGCAACATGGAGGAATACGTATCGAACCCGGGTCTCTTCTCGCCTGAACGCTGGATGAAGCAAGCTGACAGCAATCAGAAGCTGCATCCTTTCGCCTCCTTGCCGTACGGACACGGAGCTCGCATGTGTCTGGGCAGGCGCTTTGCGGACCTCGAGATACAGGTTCTTCTTGCCAAGGTATTGCCAAGGTGGTATTAGCTTTATCTGATTCATAAAGTATAGTGTATCTGGAATGTTGTAGAGTGATGATGTGTTGAACATCGATATATTCCATTATTTGTTTAAATGTAGGATGAAAATTAATTATATTTCCTGAGTTATACAATAAGGACAACTCTTGATCGTGGTAAAATCTATAATTGCCATAAAATTTAGTAGCAATACACTAATTTTTAATGTGAAAATTTTAATAAAAATAATTTAATTTTTCTCTTAAATCTTGACTCAATAGGTAAAAAATATTTGGCATGGTGTGTCATTATGGCTCAAAGTTATAAACTTTATTTTACAAACTTTGTATCTTTTAAAATAATTTTGTTCTAAATAATTCGGTGCGATGTATCTTAGTAAGTTAGAACAAAAACATCTGTGCTAATAAAATATATCTAGTCTTTGACTTAAATAGCATTGAGGAGTGAGTTTTTGAGAAACACCCACGTATATTTAGCCTCTTTTTATATCGAAAATATCAATCAAGAAATGACATATTGTGGTTTGATAAAAATCGTTATTTTCATTCCTTACAGCTCATTCGAAAATACAAGTTGGAATATCATCACAAACCCCTGGACTACAAGATCACGTTCATGTACGCGCCAGATGGCGATCTAAAGTTCAAGATGACGGCGCGAGAATAACTCGAACTATTACAATACACTATTAAGTTTTATACATCTATACGAACAATGTAAATAAAAACTATTTGAACTAAACAATGATTCAATCCTTCTCATCACTGTGACCTGACCCGGCACCTCCACCTCCATGACGCCGTCCTACTTCCTCGCCATCTATGAATGACCACTGGAACTTTCACTATCAGTCATGCAGACCGACAAGTATTCAAACTTTGCCTTGATGTCTATTTTACTAACCGGGAGATTTTTTTGCTACCGACTTCCCATAGTCGAAAAACATCCGATAATCTTGTTACTGTTTGGGATTGTAAATCGATCATCATCATTTCCTAGTAGCAGGTACACAGACTGTCCGGATGATTGAATCAAGATGCTTAACGAGAGGCACGATTCTCCTTCTTTACTCTTTACGGTTACGTTAAAGGTTAATTCCGAGCCTTAAGACTTTCTCCTACAGCAGCACAAACAAATCGAGCGAGATGAGAAGTCATTCTAGATAATAACTCGGTTATTAGATAACTAGGAACCACGCAAACTGACTTATTTTTATATCTCAATTACTTATTAAAGAGTACCGCATTGTCTTAATCATTAAATTTCTATGTAGTATACATACATTATGCAAATATTTATTACTATAACTCAGTAATGATTATATATTATATATTATTCAACAACTTATAAGGACATGATTATGACTGTAACAAGGACACCAAGTAAAACTGTGTCTAAAAATGACGTTTTACGCGAATACATTATTAACTTGGGTGCATTATTTTTTATCGGCGATGAACTTTTCAATCGATTGCAACAGACTTCGATGGGTTGTACTGACACTTTGTATCCCCGCTCAAGACCACCTGGTCACCTGGTGTTGGATGTAATTATTGATGGTAATTGACATTCGCTAAGCGTGTGAAAGATCTCGCTGTATCCAGCATTGATCTCTCCTGACACTTCAATACATGATTCAGCACGTCAGTTATACAGTTATTATTCATCTGCTAAATGATTTATTTATTTTTTAGTTTTCACTTTTATGTTGAATAGATTTTAAGTTCAAAATAAATTAAAGCCCCCCTCTATAGTCTAGTTAAGTTCAATTAAATAATGTTAAAATTGTATTTTTTACCTATAACACTCTTCTCAAATCCTGATAAAATCAATATGATAGTTTTATACTATAACACCCGCAGAAATATGACTAAAACAATATTTTGACGTTTTCTAAAGTGAAATCAAATACCACTGCAAATTAATTTTATCACAAGTCCATACGAAAGAGCTTATTCTTTGACACTTCTCTTCGACAGACTGAAGACAGATTCTGCCGGACATTCGATTCTCTGCTGATCTACTTTATCAACCAATCAGAGCAAGGTTACTGACCATGTGACTCATTCAAACGCCAAGATGATAATCCAGCCACTAGTCTAGCTAGCTGAACATAAACAAGATGTCTGCTTACTTCAATAATTCAAATCACGACTTCTGGATAAGCAAAGGGCGGCCGCACGATTCCAAGCAAAGAGTCGCCTAAATGAACCTAGAGTGTGTCACGAGTGTTTTGAATACAATACAGGTTGCTCTTTAAAGGTGTTGGCGTTGCAAAGTGTGTTATTTACAGATTATAATATAATAGGTATAAAATTAGAAGAGAGACAACAAGTGACACAAATAACTCAACAAAATGTTGAATATTTCTTTGAAAACAATTAGTCTATCTCGATTACAATGAAGGCGCAAGTGAAAGGGAAAAATATAATAAGTCAATTATTTTACAGAGACAGAAATATTTTGCTGCCTCCACTAACCTTTGCGAAAAGGGAGACTCTAGAATGTATATAATAATAAAATAATAGATAGATTGGAATGAAGTATGACTGAAAGGAATTAAAAAAAACACATTGCGTTTGGTTCAGTTAAACAATAATCGATTTAGAAGGTCATAATATTGATTTCAAACTTCAAAACATTCAACAATATATCAATTTTGTCTGGCTGTCATTAATTTTTAATTAATCAAACCTATTAGAGGCTACGTTATGTTATATTATACCACTTATATGGTATACATTTGAATCTTGTAACATGTGTTTTGCAATTTGAAGAAGTGAATGTATTTCTTATCTTCTGTCCACGCACGTAACACCTATGGCGCAATCTATAAATCTTCTTGTATGTGTGGCAAAAGAAGTACATGGTTAAAAATATTATCAGGTTGTGGAACATAAGCTGTTCATTCATTTTCAAATTACACACTAGAGTACGTGCATGTCTGGTTTGTTGTAGATGGACACACACATCATTTTCTAATTGTGTAAATCCCAACTGACATTTTTGTTTAATCACCTTTCACTAAAACCCACAGGCCAAGGTTACTAAAACACCATACAATACAAACTTAAGTATCGCTTGGGGTGTTTTTCTATGACGTTTTCTAGTTACCTATATCCTGTATCATCTTATATTAAATAGTTATTTAATTCCAACAATTTTTTACTTTGAAAGGTCATGTTACAAAATTTACGAATTTGTCTTAAAATGTGTAAAATGTCACTATTTCAAGGACGCCACGAAAGTTAAAATAAGAGATATTATATTTCAAATATTATTATAAGTAGGTATATTATATTTCAAAAAAATAATAAATAAAAAACAAAGCGTTTTTATACCATATAATACGACGATATGTACGCAAAGTAATTATTTTAACAACGAATTTCTAACAGGTTTCATCCTAACTGTCACCTACAAATAATGGCGAAATCCAAAAGTGCACACCTATAGTAGACAAAGCAAATATCAAATTGCTATCCAAATAACACATGTCTGGATCGTCATTTTCAAGGAAATACCGAACAGCGAATCTCTTTCTGATGTGGTGGCAAATGACATCATCTCAGGAACTGTTAGCTCCTTGACGATGGAGCGACATTGAAGCAAAAGCTTCCAAATACAATGAGTAGTCTTTTAAACAAACAACCTTTAACCATGAATGTTTGTCAGTGTCACTATTTGTAGAAGCAAGATTCTATACCTCTTCTTATAGCCTCGATAAAAATATTTTTTATATGCGTTACGTGAACAGGTAAATGATATAACAAAGAAGAATAGATGTTTGGGGACAATTTTTGGCCGAATCTTCTCCTCTTCTCCGCCTTCCCCTCCTGGACGAAAAGTCGTCTCTCAGATCTGCAAAGATGTGAAAACTACTGAGAAAAGTTGCAACCCGGATCTACCAAACAAGTGACACAGGTTGACATGCTTGACCCTTGAGTTGGTAATGTATCATGGACGCATGGAAAGTTCAGAGTTGAATGTTTGTTTTCAAGGTGGATCCAAATATCACTTCGTTCCTTTTTTAGATACTTTTCTTTAGATATAATATTTGAGATATTTTTACATAGTTTGTGTAACACGAATGAAATGATTTAATATCGTCATTAAATAAATTAAATGTGGAACGTATCAATTATTCATATTCTTTCTCAATTGTATTCAGTTTTTTAAGCTTAATTTTTGTACCTCCTTGTGAATTTGTTTTTCTTTATTCGTATCAGAACCAAAAATTTTAAGATTTTACGATTATAGCTAGAAGCTTTAATGGTCCACCGAAACATCGATACAATATGGGAATTAATCACACAATGTTTTTTTTATTATTTATTTATATAGTTTACATTTGAATCAAATTTTTATTATGTACTTTTTAAAACATTCTAATTGGTTTGAATCCATCCCCTCGTCCATACCGGACCAACTTGATGACCACTTGATGTTTCCCCTAACTGTGCTGTTTATTGAAAATGTATATCATTTAGCCACATTTGCACAGATATCATACATTGATATAACGGCAATAATTTTGAATGAAAGAAGAATTTCAATAATTCTATCACATTGATTTATGTGTCCCTTCTTGCGATCCACTTTAGATTTCATCGGCAAAACTCAACGTCTGTAGCTTTTACAACAGTCGCGATTTTGTCCTCCTTTCTTCCTCATCACCTTCATAATATGATTGTCATCATTCAAAGGGCGACTCATCAGTCGTGGATAAACACTATACAGAGTGTCACTTTCAATAAATGTAAATGTAGCCATAAAGAAATTATAGTAATTATTTTCTGCCCAAATAGCATAGATATTTACATTTTATTAGCATTTTATTTTATGAATATACCTAATATTTGATAATTTATTAGCCGCCGACAAGCAGAATGTGTAAATACTGTGTATAGAAGGCCACAGGAATTACTGTACTGTTCACATTTAAATTTATCTTTTATGTTTTAAAAAATATTTATCTACGGGGATTTTTTATGCAAATTTGGAGGACAATGCCTAAACTATAACTCCATTATATTGTATTATACGCAGACAATTTATATATATAATACATTTAGTATATTAGAAGAGAGAAAACTTTTATTTAATAAACAAAACACTGTCATCAGACATGACTGCCACTAGGACACAGTATAGTAAAATAATAAATTAAAATAAATTATTAAAATAAACGAATAATTTGCCCACGAGAATAATGCTTCATGTGATCAGATCATACAAATTATATTTCACAGAATCTATAAAGTAAATGAGTCAGGAGTTAGCTTCAATTCCTTGTCTGGCGTAATCAACTTCTCTAAATTATTATTATACGTCGATGTTTTTTAAGTTATTGCGCATAATTTCAGGTGTATAAATTATTAATGTGCATATAACGAAAATGCCAAGGCACTCTAGCATGAATGATGAACACCATATTGTAAAGTAGGTATACACTTTGTAAAGTACACAAGTACTAATTGATTATGGATCCTGTCTAAATGTTTAGTTCATTACCTTTGGACAAAGTAAGGAAACTCGAGCTTAGCAAAATTTGAACAATTATGTGGCTTAGATAGTGCAGATACTAAGTGTAATCTCTTTCAAAAGTGAATTTAAGGACATAAGACTGAGCGATATGGCAAACACAGATCTTCTAGCTGCAATCAGACCCATGTACCACACGTCACAAGTATTCGGTTTAGCGCCATTCTCAATGGATGGAGGTGTGATAAAAGTGACAAGAGTTCGCATGTGTATCAACATGATAAGTATAACGGCTGTCGCAATTGGAATGATATTACAATTCAAATTAAGATATTACGATGATACACGAACTGTGACAGCTATCATAGCAAACGGAGAAGCGATCTCATTTTGTTTTCTAGTTATTTCTACTCATGTATTCGTGTACAGAAATCGTCATGATATTGCATTCATTTTAACAACGTTATCTCATAAACATATGTTCTTGGGTAACAAAAGGTTGTTTATAATAATATATTTGTTCTTAATTTTGCAAATTTCAATAGAAGTTTTCTTGACTTTGTTTATATACATTCTAGGAAACGAGGTAGATTTTCAACAGGGAAAATTCGCAAACTTTTTCTTCTCCTTATATAGTGCAGTTATTGCTGAATTAACGAACGATCACTTTTGTAATCTTGTGCTACTGGTTGGGCTGTATTTCAATGATATCAACGATCAACTACTATCAACTACAGACGCTGAAACGACGCCTAGACTTAAGATGCTGGCCAAGCGTCACGACGACTTCTGCGACGTTCTCAAGAGAATCAACTCAGCTTATGCCTCTGTTGTTCTGATACGTATATGTTCGCTGTTCATTGATTTAACTTCTGCTTTGTATTTCCTGTTACTGAAATTGGTTCTAACAGATAGTGAGACAATTATCAAAGATAGTGAAAGAACTTTAATTGTGATATTTATTACT
The DNA here is from genome assembly GCA_934045905.1 of Leuctra nigra. Classification (NCBI taxonomy): domain Eukaryota; kingdom Metazoa; phylum Arthropoda; class Insecta; order Plecoptera; family Leuctridae; genus Leuctra; species Leuctra nigra. Next base: position 21,009,965 of record OW203764.1, read on the forward strand.
TGGGTTCTGGATTCTGCAATTAAGATAACTTTTCTTACGGGATCTTGTGAATGGACTTCCAGACAGGTTGGTATTATTTTTATTTATTTATTTATTATTTAAACAGTTCCTGGCCCAAAAAAATGTTTTGGGTCAGTGCTCAAAAAACATATAACATGAACTAAATTTCTTGAAAAATATAATAGTTTTAATTCTTCTAAAGTTGTGTATTTACTCATTGTAGAACATTGAACAATCAATATTTAGTCGATCCAAGGGTAGTTCGCGATGTTGACCCTGAAGAAAATTGTTGTCGGTTTGGACTCCCACCCAGACGCTCAGTCTTTGACACACAGAAATATTATAATATTTTAACAAATCTTTTTAAAATGTGTGACGAAAGTCTTTCAAAGTATGTACGTCATTGGTAATCGAGTACCTACGAAATATACACAAAATAATACCCATTTTTGTATTATCTGCACTTCTAGGCAAATCGCACTGCGGTTCTACTTCACAATTCAAGACATTTTGCCTCTCAGAATTTCACCAAAACTGATGTAAGCTCAAAACTGTTCAAATATATCATCGTTCGATGCCATAACATAAATATTCTTCTATTTCTTAGATTCGGTACTTTTCTTTTCAACTTCTTCACCGTCAAGTGCAGCTAACAGCGCACGACTTATTTCCTCTTGACATGAAACTTCTTCATTCGGTGAGATTTTATCTCGTCAACATTATCATCATTCATCTTTATTGTACGAAGAAACATAATTCTAATTATTAAAATATTTGTTTCAGATTATATCAGCTGTAACAACGTATCTTGTTATATGTTTACAGTTTTACGTTTCATATCGTAACTTGTTTGAAGACGGCAAAGAAAGTGACACACCAGTCATAATCTAATTTTGGGAAAAAGGATTTGAATATTCTTTATTTAATAAAAAAATCTCATTACGAAAAAAATTGCATTCATTTCACTGACCACTGTTTTCACGTTTAATAATAACTATTGATTAGTTTGCTAGCGTTCAGTCGTCAATTAGGTCAGCTGATTTTATCGTGGACATTTTACACCTAATCTATAATCTAACTGAAATAATAAATATAATGTCATACAGACTTCACTTTTTACACCATTCATGTACGAGTTTTAAATTATTCTCGAAATTGCTGTAAATGTTCACCATTTGGAACTATGTCACTGCGCAATCGGCTAAAATATCATTGAAAAAGCAGAATATTTCATTCGATTTCACAACGTTTAACACCTTCGCATAACGGTTTGCCACCTCCGTAGTACGCATGAACACGTTCACTCAATTAAAATGACATAATTCGCTAATATTTACCCTTAATCATTTTATTTGAAACCACAATTTCGTCTGCCCTAATGTCAGTTGGCTATGCTAATATTATCAAAGATATTGCCATAAATATTCAATGAGGCACATCAGTGCTCACGTCATTTTGTTGTTTTCTCAAAACAAGACACAAACCTGACTACTACAGAAACATTTAGAAGATAGTGTGATGTCTCTATCCACTGATATCCTATCATCTATCAGACCTCTCTATCGCCTCTCTCAGGTGCTTGGATTGGCGACGTACAAAATCGATGGACATGTGACACGTTTGCGCGTGTTCTTTAACATAATTATTATCACAGCAGTTGCAATAGGAATGGTGATTCAATATGTATTCAGGTTTTACCAAGGAATTAGCTCACTGACAGGAGTCACTGGAAACATCGAAGGCTTCACATATTGTCTAAGCATTGTTTCTGCAAATATTCTAGTGTTTAAAAACAGGAATGAAATCGTATCAATTTTAACAACGGTATTTGAAAATCATGTCAATTTGAGAAAAAACGGTATTGATACGAAAATATATTGGGTGTTAATGTTACAAATTGTAATCGACCTAATTGTGTGTTCTTCAACCGGTGTCTTAGGGCACGTTAAAGATTTAAACACAGGAAAATACGTAAATTTCATCTACTCTCTATATAGTTACATGATACCAGAAGTTGCTTATATGCAGTTCGTAAATCTGATTCTATTACTTGGACATTATTTCAAAGTCATCAATGAACAGTTGTTATCAATGGACGCTACAGTGATGCCAAGTCTTACGACGTTGGCAAAGCGTCATGACTTCCTTTGCAACGTTGTCAACAGGATTAACGCTACTTATGCGACATTTATCGTGATATACATCTGTGCTCTTTTCGTTGATATCACTACGAGTTGCTACTTTACTATGGTACAATTATTTCTGTCTGAGACGGTTACATTTTCGCGGAATAAAGATATACAGATGATGCTATTAGTTACTTACACAATGAAATGTGTATTGAAGTTGATATTTCTAATACGATCATGCCAATGGACATCTGATCAGGTAAATTGTCGATTTATGTACTAAATATTTTATTGTTAGCACACTGGACTTAGGTTTGCTAATGTTGCATTGCAGGCAAATTCTACAGGAGGTTTGCTGGGTAGATCAGCAGCGAAGTGTAGCAGAGCTCAAGTAAGCGTTAGAAGGAAATCGTAATCATTGTTTTAACCTTTACCTACGTAGTTCATGCATGTTGATGTGTCGATTGATAGAAGTTATTGCGTTTTCTGTTTGATTATATATTTATTTTTTAATCATAAAGTATTTTTCAGAAAATTATTTATTTATTTATTTGTGTATTATGATTTAATATCATATTATATCATTTATTTGTTTATGATTTAATATGATTTTATGATTTAATATGATTTAATAAATGTAATATTTCTTATACTGTGTACACAAATATAATGTCTTATTCAAAACATCCCCCGCAATTTGTCCTCGTGGTGAGGAGGGGGGGGGGGGGATAATATTACTCTAGGGTACATAAACTAAAAAAGAAATCATATCGTTATCACCCAGTTATTATTTAAAAAATTGATTAATTGCGTAGAAGCTTAACATTTAGTTTTTGAAGATGTCAAGAGAAGGAATGTATCTATTAAATATTGTTAAAAACAATTAATTGGTATATTTTATTACCTTTCTAATACTTAGGTATATTTCTATGTAATCATTTGTTATGCATTCTGCTTCAGATTCGGTGTTTTGCGCTGCAGCTTCACCACAGCCAAGTCCATATAACATGTCACGGCTTGTTCTCTCTCGACTTGACACTTCTGCACGGAGTGAGTTGTCACGTGGCAATCTTAACCCGCATTAATTACTCTTCATAACTAGATGCAAGTTGTGACGCTGTGGGACTTGTTTCAGATGATTGCAGCTGTGACAACGTACCTAGTGATTTTACTGCAATTTCAAACTGCTTTATACTACCAAAGAAATTAAGAACTATTAAGTAAATAAAAAAATTATAAAAAAAATATATTCCATCACCGGAGCTGACAATACTGACTATATATTTATATCTCCTTCCCACCTCATCATATCTTAATCATCCTCAACACTTTCCAAAGACATGTAATGATGTAGCTGTCAAGACTTCAATAAAGACTATTGTCATGCAAACAAACACTGTAATTATTGATACTTGGGTTTCTTATTGAACAGCAAACACTGAACAGCGCAGCATAAAATAATGACTTATTACCTGAGTATAGTAAAAATGAATGACAGTGTGTGATGGGAGAAATGGTCATGTGTCAAAATTAATAAGATATTCAGTAGACTTTACTCTCGATTGTAGTTTGAAGTATTTCGGTCTTTTTTCAAGAACCGTCGTCAATCATCTGTAAGAAACACGTGAAACAAACATTAGTAAAATATTGACAAATGATTCCTTAATATTGCGAGAAATCAAATTTCAATGGTAAAACTATTTTACTCGTTGGTAATTTTCTTATTTCTTGCAGTCTTTTTAATTTTCTTTTTCCCTGCGGGTACATCTATATTTTTTTATTACGTTGCGACCGAATTCATTTCACTGCCATAAAGCTGGGTCCACATAGACCGTTTTTGCGTTTTCCGTTTTTTCTCTATAAACCAATCACAAGTCTGCCCTGAGCGGCTTCTGGACTTGTGATTGGCTATAAGAAAAAAACGCAAAACGCAAAACGCAAAAACGGTCTATGTGGACCCAGCTTTACGCCGAAGTGAATTCGGTCGCGACGAGATAAAAAAAAAAGAGAGAATAGGTGCCCAGAAAAGCTGTTTTCCAACGATAATGTTCGTTGTTTTGGCACTTAAGATGATAAAAGCAAGTCAAGTTAGTACAGAAATTAATCGCCAATCATATTTGATTCTACTGATATTTTTTTATTGTTCTCTGTAATTTGTAATTAACTCAAGTCTTCGAAACTTGTTATCAAGATTCTGTGTTTGTTTAGTTAACCATTTATCTTCGGTTAATTTCCCAGTCTTACTTCCTTTAATTGCTATATATTGACCAAGTCCGTCAAGAACAAACGTCGATGTAAAACGAGCTTCTCCGAATTTTATTTAGAAGACCGATCAATAAATTAATGACCTAACTAATATAAGGATCGAGTGTGAAATGTGGAAGGTATTAAGTTTGGATTCTGCGATGAAACCACTGTATCTTGTATCACAATTTCTTGGTTTGGTTTCGTTCAAATGGACACAAAGTGACATCAAAGTAACATGTAGACGAGTGTGCGTGAATTTACTGATTATTGTAGGCACTTTAGTCGGCAATTTTAATCAGTTCAAATACTTCATGAGGAATCAAAGTGTAGAATTTACAACTATAATTCTGATGACAAATATGTTGTACGATAACGTCATACTTTTTGTATCGCAAGCCACCATTCTGACAAACCGACACAAAATTGTTGCAATTTTATCAGAATTCTTGAAGTTTGAAGAAAATTCAAAGTTCTGTTCAAATATTTTTATTTCTCGTCAATATAATTTTAGCGTATTGTTTTAACTTCAAAAATGCCTCTTACCAAAATACAATATTCCTAGTTTTTGATATTTATTGCTCTTTCACAAGTGAAATTGCTTACCTGCAGTTCATAAACCTTGTGTTCTTGACTGGACTCTACTTCTCCATCATCAACACACAACTTGAACATCTTAACGACGCACTTAGAAGCGTCGAGACGCTTTGCGACGCTATTAAAAAGCTTTCAGATGAACACGACAAACTTTGTGATGTTCTAAACAGAATAAATTCTACGTACTCTACAATCATTCTTCTTCATGTATGCGGATATTTACTAGAGATACCTGTTGACATTTATTTCACAATTGAAGAGTATTTACATGATAAACTCCACACTCAAGTTCTAATGATATTTATTGGGTGGTCAACTTTCAGCATTTGTAATCTTGTGCTCCTCACTAGCGCTTGTGCTTGGACTTCAGGCAAGGTAAATATAACACTTTATGATAACACATTTGAAAGCTACAGGGGAGAACGATATGTAAGTCCACATTTTTAGAAAATGATATAGCTAGAGGTGTCATTAATTGGTAATGGTTTGTTATAGGAAATATAGAATACATTCCTTAAAATAAACAGTTAAACATGGCGTGTCAATGCGTAAGCGTTTCATTTTCTTTCATTAAACGGACTTATATCGTACTTCCCCTGTACGCTTCAATTCCTATTTTGAAACACAACTGAGTCTAAGTTTACTTTATTGTGAATCTGTGAGCTTGGCCTGCGTTTGATTCCCGTGACCGACCTTCCTGACTGTGATATTTTAGTTATTTACTCCAGTTGTGCGACAAATTCTGGTTAGTTTGTTATACTAGCAGTCCGCTAGCAACTACTTTAATCCTTTTCCATCCTTCATTATCATCATTATCATCATTTCCCATGAGAAACCTCAAGCCGAGCCACGAAGTGAAATATTATTCGAGAAAATAAGGAACACAACTGACCTCTGGTGGATTTTGTGGTACTAGGTAAATGGCGGCTATCAAGGGCGCATTTACATAAATATAAATACAAATATTTGATACAGTTGTTTGTTATGGCTAAAAAAGTAAATTTATAGCTATATATCAATTTCATTCGTTTTTGTTTTTTCACTGCTTTATGTAAACACGAAATGTAAAAACAAACAAATTAATATGTGGACCTGATAGTAGCCATCTTGCCAGAAGTGGCTCCATCACGTATCACTTATTTGTGGGATCGAGTCGATTCTAAACACTAGTTTAGTTTTACATACTAGGAAAACGCTCAGTGTAACGCGTTGATGAGCGAGCACGGTTAGTGCAAATTCTCGAACCGGAAATGCGTACACAACGCACAGAAAACATATACATCCATATTGAATTGAAATATGATCCACTCAATCAACATAAAATGATATGCTTTTCATCAAAACTTGAAAATAGCATCTAAGCACCCTGGTACATAAAGCAAATCAGATTCATTTCAATTGGCACTGGAATGGAAACATTCATTTTGATACTTCATTCTGACAGCTAATAAAAATGTCATTAAGTTCAAACGTTCTGATTGGGATGAAAATTTCTAAAATAAGAGAAAATGTTGGTCTTAATGACCATGCAAAATATGAGTTTGATCAGATTTATCGAAGACAATTTTAATTTTTCAGCCTATCAGGAGATTTTTATTTAAATTTTAACCAATCAATGGATTTCCAAAAAAAAATTGGGGTCTGCAAACAGAAAAGGTTGCATTTACATGTATGCAAAATTTCAGATATTGTATTATTCTTCATGTGTGCAGAGATGATGCATTGAAATTCTTGTATTTTCTCTTGTCAAATAATGTAAGACATTTATGTATAGTAGTTAGGTACTTAATAATTATTTGTGAAATTATCCATTATTGTTTCGGATTGTTGAGCACATAAATAATCAATTTCAATTGAGGAGAGTGTCTAGTAATAGTATTAATCAGTTCCAACAAGCTAGGCAGTACACAAGCTACCAAACTACCTTGCATTTATTATTTTAAGTTGCAGTTTTAGGAAATCCGTGCTAAAATGTGGAAGGTATTAAGTTTGGTTTCTGCGATGAAACCACTGTATCTTGTATCTCAATTTCTTGGTTTGGTTTCGTTTAAATGGACACAAAGTGGCATCAAAGTGACATGTAGACGAGTGTGCGTGAATTTACTGATTATCGTAGGAACCTTTATCGGTTGTTTATTGCAGTTCAAATACTTCATGAGAAATCAAAGTGTAGAATTTACTACTTTAATTCTGATGACAGAAATGTTGTACTCATTTACTGTCCTGGTTATATCTCACGTCACCATTTTCGCAAATCGTCATGAAATCATTGCTATATTATCAGAATTCTTCAAGATTGAAGAAAATTCAAGGACCAAACAGAACTACACGGCGATGTTTTGGATAAGTTCTATTCAAATATTTCTGTTTCTGGTCCATATAATTTTAGCGTACAGTTTTAATTTCAATAATTCCTCTTTTCAATACATAATATACTTCATTTTTTCGATTTATTGTTCTTTCGCAAGTGAAATTGCTTACCTGCAGTTCATAAACCTTGTGTTCTTGACTGGACGCTACTTCTCCCTCATCAACACACAACTTGAACATCTTAACGACGCACCAAGAAGCGTCGAGACGCTTTGCGACGCTATTAAAAAGCTTTCAGGTCAACACGACAAACTTTGTGATGTTCTAACCAGAATAAATTCTACGTACTCTACAATTATACTTCTTCAAGTGTGTGGATTTTTACTAGAGATACCTGTTGACATTTATTTCACAATTGAAGAGTATTTGCATGATAAATTCCACACTCAAGTTTTAATGATATTTATTGGGTGGTCAGCTTTCAGCATTTGTAATCTTGTGCTCCTCACTAGCGCTTGTGCTTGGACTTCAGGCAAGGTAAATATAACACAATTGAAAGGTACAGGGGAAGAACGGTAAGTCAATTTTTTTTTAGAAAATGAGATAGATAGAGGTGTCATTAATTGGTAATGGTTTGTAAGAAATATAGATTCCATTCCTTAAAATAAACAGTTCAACTTAGCTTGTCAATGCAAGCCTTTCATTTTTCAGACGCATTTATCTTCGAATGGATTCAACGGACTTATATCGTTCTTCCCCTTACCCTTTAATTCCTATTTTGAAACACAACTGAGTCCAAGCTTACCTAACTAAGGTGAAGCTTTGAGCTTGACCTGCGTTCCATTCCCGTGACCGACCTTCTTGACTGAGATTTTTTACTTATACTCCAGTCGAGAGACAAATTCTGGTAGGTATTATACTAACAGTCCGCTAGCAACTCCTTTAATCCTCTTCATCCTTCATTATCATCATTATCATCATTATCATTATCCCCATAAGCAACCTCAAGTCGTGCCACGAAGTGACAGTTTATCGGAGATGGCGAGTCGATTCTAAACACACATTTTACATATTATCTAAAAACGTAAAATATGAAATTAATATGATTCATTGAAATTGTTGTCTTTTCTCTTGTCAAATACTGTCAGGCATTATGTAGTAGGAAGGTACTTAATTATTATTTGTGAAATTATCCATTATTGTTTCGGACTGTTGAGCACATAAATAATCAATTTCAATTGCGGAGAGTGCTTAATATTAATCAATGCCAACAAGCTAGGCAGTCAGTACACAAGCTACCAAACTCTCTTGCATTTATTATTGTTGCAGTTTTACATTAAAAATAAACAATAAAAATACTCTTAGGAAATCCGTGTTTAAAATGTGGAAGGTATTAAGTTTGGATTCTACGATGAAACCACTGTATTTTGTATCACAATTTCTTGGTTTGGTTTCGTTTAAATGGACACAATGTGACATCAAAGTGCCATATAGACGAGTGTGCGTGAATTTACTGATTATTGTAGGCACTCTAATTGGCAATGTTAATCAGTTCGAATTCTTCATGAGGAATCAGAGTATAGAATTTACAACTATAATTCTGATGACAGAAATGTTGTACGATAACGTTTTACTTCTTGTATCGCAAGCCACCATTCTGACAAACCGTCACGAAATTGTTGCAATTTTAACAGAATTCTTGAAGATTGAAGAAAATTCAAAGACCAAACAGAACTTCACGGCAATATTTTGGATAACTTCTGTTCAAATATTTTTATTTCTGGTCAATATAATTTTAGCGTATTGTTTTAACTTCAACAATTCCTCTTACCAAAATACAATATTCCTAGTTTTTGATATTTATTGTTCTTTCAAAAATGAAATTGCTTTCCTACAGTACATAAACTTTGTGTTCTTGACTGGACGCTACTTCTCCCTCATCAACACACAACTTGAACATCTTAACGACGCACTTAGAAGCGTCGAGACGCTTTGCGACGCTATTAAACAGCTTTCAGATGAACACGACAAACTTTGTGATGTTCTAAACAGAATTAATTCTACGTACTCTGAAATAATATTACTTCAAGTGTGCGGACGTTTAATGCAGATTACTATTGGGATACATTTCACTATTGTTGAATATTTGTCAGATACATTACACACCCAAGTTGTAATGCTATTTATTGGGTGGTCAACTTTCAGCATTTGTAATCTTGTGCTCCTCACTAGCGCTTGTGCTTGGACTTCAGACAAGGTAAATGATGAAAGACAAGTAGAATCTATAGACGATTCAATTACCATCAGGTGATACAGGTCTGAGCTTGTCATAGCGCGATTACCATGGTCTACACGAATGACTTTACCACAATAGAATGGATAATTCTGGAAATGCCGTGTTAATAGGAATACAGAACACTAGCAACTCCTTCCTTTCCCCCTTCCTAATTCCTTCCTTCCATCCCTTTTCGTTTTTCATCGTCATTACAAACAGTTACATAGTAACAAGTCGATATTTTTTATAATTATTTAAATACATAGAATATTCCAACTAAATAAAATCAGTCATACTGTATTCCGATTTGAGGCTAGGCTGCATGAATATTATTCAAATTTTCAAATAAATTTGTTCAACACTAGATTATTGAAAAAAAATATTATGACTAGACAAAATAATCGAATTCCTTTCAGGTATCCTTATGACAATAATGTTTCCTGCGGTAATACATTTTTACATGTTTCAGGCCAACAGTTGCTCGAAATTTCTGCATAAAATCTCGATAGATCCAACTGAGAAAAGACTGAAAATGCAGGTGAAGTATACAATAAAATATGGGCCAGTTATTTTCTCATCAAATTTTCCCTTCTCAGGTACACCCTCATACTCAAAAAACCGGTTACTACGCTCTTAAAATATAAAGATAAAAAGTGACAATAAGTATCGGAACCCCCATGCTTATGACAATTTAGTTTATACAAGTTTGTTTTCTATGGCTCCAGGTTCAAGCATTTTCCTTTCAACTTCTTCACCGCTACGTGCAACTAACAGCCCTCGACTTTTTTCCTCTGGACTTCACACTTCTGCAGTCGGTAATAGAATGCATTTTATCATTAATACCTTGCAGAGAGAGAGGAGGGGAGAGAGAGAGAGAGAGAGAGAGAGAGAGAGAGAGAGAGAGAGAGAGAGAGAGAGAGAGAGAGAGAGAGAGAGAGAGAGAGAGAGAGAGAGAGGGGGGGGGGGGGGGGAGAAGGGAGGGAGGGGCAATTAGGGGTTTTCATTATAAATTGTGTTTTATTTTACAAATACTTTGGCCTGATCTTTTCCTCCCCCCTGTGCAACTATAGCGACTCAAACCGTGTCTTTGAACAAACTGAAATAATACACTCACTCATATTTTATTTCATTAAATTAGAGATCTTCTGATACAGTTCTCTATTCTCTTACTGATTGAAAAATGCAACTGTAAAAGATTTTATTGAAATATTGCACAGTAATGTGACCTAAATACAGTTTAACTTCATCTCTTGGTTTTGCGCCAAATATGAGAAGAACTTGAAGAGTCATTAACATTTATGCATTTGCTTGAAAATCGTCACAATTTTCACCTTGATCTAGTTCAACATCACATAGTATGTCTGCATCTTCTATCTTATCTTTCTCTCTCTTCAATTTGTCTCTTCAATCTTTCATTGATTATTGAGTTACCTGTTCCTCTTTCCATGCAGAACGAATGCACTCTTATCAACGCATTATTGCAAGAATGTCCTAAGATGCATGTAGATGCCTAAGATCATCTAAGATGTTTGTAAAAGTAGTTATCTTTTTATTTTTTTTTGGCTTAACGTTCCACTGTTCTGAAGTGAGGCTAATGGCGACGGAAGATAATTAATTGTTTATTTTTTAATTGTTTGTTGAGGTAATTAATTGTTTATTGATGTGTGTTTTGCAGATGATCAGTGCGGTCACGACCTATTCCGTTATATTGATGCAAGCGACATTGGCCAATGCAGACAGGAAGGAAGTTCTAACAGTTCTTGGACACGATTAATAGTTGATTGAGAGATTGAGAGTAGCCTTTAGAAACTATGAGTCGGCATCAGATGAAAAAGTTCTCAAAACGTTTGCCAATATCGATTTTGTTAGTACGCTGTAAAAGTACTTTATAAAAATTGAAATAATGATTCTCACAATAATTTTAATTTTAATTGATTAACAAATTCATAACTATAACTCATTAGAAGTCAACATACTCATAAGAATAGTGTTGTATTGTTTCTTCGCGTGTAATTCAGGTTTTATACCTATACAATCACATTGACCAATTTATTAACCAGAATTGAATAGATTTCATAATTTAAAAATGGTAACTGTAACCTCATTATTAATCTTGAAACATTGATGTCTTATCGGGGGATACAAGAGTCTGAATCGTCTCATGAACTTTGATCACGACTTAATACTTGTTTTAATTGCGGAGATCAAATGTGAAGGTCTCGCCTACTACTTGCTAATAATGAAACACAAGAGAAGAATGCTTTTGTATCAACTTTGCGACAAACCATTGCATATGATTCTCCACAATATCTCATTGGTCAGAAGAAACGACTGCCTATTGGTTGCGAATTCAAACAATTGAGTTTTTAAGGAAGCTAACATACAGACGCTTGATCAGACGCATGACCTTTGACCTTTTCTCCATACCATCCTATTATCTGGAAGCAAAAGCACATTTGTATAATGATTTTCAAGGCTATTAATGTCATCGTGTAAGTTATGTATGGAGAGAGGACGCCACAAGGCTAAATTCTTACAATTTCCCATCCATCGGGCAGATGTCTCGTATACGAACTGTTTCCAAGCAGAAGTTTTGTACCGGATCTTCTTTAGTGCCGTATCTCTTGCCAACGAGAGACTGCAGTAGACGCTGAGGATGGGTCAAGGCAAACGCGAACCAAGTTGATACTTTATTGGTCAGGAGGTTTTTCCACGGTTCTACTGAATTGGCAAGATTCTGAAGAATATACTTCACTTTCGTTGAGCAGCTATCTGAGAGGATTTATTTGGAATTGGGTTCAAGCGTTTAGGTTGGGTTTGTGACGCCCTAAAGGCATTTGTAAGTGTTGATACATGCTTAGGTTAGGAGAACGTAGCGGCATCTGCTGAGCTTATTACACGTTACGGGATGATGTAATGAGCAGCACGGCACCTCCACCTCAATAGGAGGTGCCTTCTCTTCAAGGCACCTCCGTTTAGGTTGGGTTTGTGAAGCACTGAAGGCATTTGTAAGTGTTGATACATGCTTAGGAGAACGTAGCGGCATCTGCTGAGCTTATTACACGTTACGTGATGATGTAATGAGCAGCACGGCACCTCCACATCAATAGGAGGTGCCTTCTCTTCAAGGCACCTCCGTTTAGGTTGGGTTTGTGACGCCCTAAAGGCATTTGTAAGTGTTGATACATGCTTAGGAGAACGTAGCGGCATCTGCTGAGCTTATTACACGTTACGTGATGATGTAACGAGCAGCACGGCACCTCCACATCAATAGGAGGTGCCTTCTCTTCAAGGCACCTCCGTTTAGGTTGGGTTTGTGAAGCCCTAAAGGCATTTGTAAGTGTTGATACATGGTTAGGAGAACGCAGCGGCATCTGCTGAGCTTATTACACGTTACGTGATGATGTAACGAGCAGCACGGCACCTCCACATAAGTCTGAAAGAGCTTTTTTGTATTGAACGCGGCACCTCCACCTCAAGGCTTCAAGCGTTACAATAAAAATAAAATATATTGCCAGGGCTATAATTCCACTTTTTCACAAGCTATTTTGTTATTAAGGTGCTGCAAGCGCGAGCGATTTTGCTGCTTTTTGTAGACACTTTTTGCGATACGATTGGAGACGAAATGGGTAGACCAAATTATTTGAAATTTTAATCGTGATTAGATAAAAGACAAACTTAGGGTTATCCCTTGTTACATTTTTAATTTTTTGTTTCGTTAATTAGTAATAATTAGTGGATTTTTGGTGAAAAATTAGCTATTTTCGTGTCTCCCTGGGCGCCGTATAAAATTAAATTTCAAAAATGTGCCAAGGGATAACCCTAAGTTTGTCTTTCATCTAATCATGATTAAAATTTGAGATCAATTCGTTTACGGGTTTAATCTCCAATCGTATCGCAAATTTCATAGTTTTGCGCTGTTTTTTTTTGAATAACCGGCGCCTAATTAACGATGCAATAAGCAAAAATGAAAAAGTGCTACTAATATACAATCAGACTGATCATGTGAACATCCTGTAAAAGTTACACTCACTTATGAAACAATTTTTCTCTCTCAATTTTCTATAACGGCCGAGCGCTAGTATCACCTTAATTGTTGTTGAATTTATGGTGTTTAATTTAAGGCAGGGAATGGGGGCAATTTTTGAATGTCGAGCATGGGGATGGCCTAAAATATTTATGTTTGATCTCAATTTGTGTGTGTTTTGGACATGAATTGTAGGATCGACAAAAGGCGTATCTTTGACTTTTCCAAAGAAAAATTTATATGATTTAATTGGTCTACGTTTTATAAAGTATCCCGTACTAATGAGAGATGAGGCAAGGGACCTATTATATGGACACATAACTTTTAACATTTGTATCATATTTTTATTTTTTCGGCCTAATGATAGAAATCAAATCTTGAATTGAAACTTAAATTTTTGTTGATTTACTAGGTATTGAAGACTACAATAATGTGTCTATACTTTCTTTAAACCCATATTTTAGACAGGCATTTGTATAACTTATTCTCATATTTTTTTCTTAGAACTTAGTATTATACTTCCTACCGATTACATTAAACTTTCCGGAGGTCTCGACCTGCTAATCCCAACTGCAATGAATGAATGAAACTAAATATGGCCAGCCCAAGAAAAGCACCTAATGTTAAGTTCATGCAAATGTGGTTGATGTAATGGTTACTTGCTCATTTATATTATTATATTATAATACTTTCTCTTGACACTATGTGGATGCTGCAGCGGAAGATCAAATGAAATAGAAAATATTCGTGGACTATAGAAGAAAGTTCTGTGGTTTTATGAGGTGCAAGTTGTTTATCTAATATTGTTTGTGTCAACTCTCATGATATTGAGTATGTGAAGAGGGGTGGAGTTATCATCATGTTGAGAAAGCTCTGGAATTTTACTTCACGATGTTATTATGACGAACATGGTTCAAATTATATAAAAAAGAATCTATTCATTTACAATATTTAGATAGTTTTATAAAAATAGTGTAAAAAATACTTGACACCAGGGGCTGGATTCACAATAAGTAATATCTGCTATTACGTATTATCTTTTTTATCTTACAGTAACACTTTGTTTTTTGTATTAAGTCAATACTTATTAGCAGATGATAATACTTTTGTGGATTTAGGAATTACAATTTTTATGGGAATACCCCTGATCTCAGATTGAAGAAACTTGATTCTGATTTAAAAAAATATGATCAGACGATTTTGTTATCAACATTGTTAATAAAAAAAATTATTATATAGGTACACTCGGCCAAACAAAACTTGAACGTTGACCAAATTTGAATGGCTGCTGGTCATGTCCCATCCATCACCAATCAAAGCTTGTTATTATCATTGAAATGTGAGGTCACCTACTAGAGTGAGACAATGAGATCGCTTAGACTGACTTCTGATTGTGGGATCTTACGTTTATCAGCCTATCAGATTTATTGAACGTTCAAGTTTTGTTTGGCCAAGTGTACATTGATTTTTATAACAAATATTTGGATCTATGTTCTTCAATTCATAAGATTTTAAATGAATAAATACATTAACTCAATTCAATTTTAACACCTTGTGATTTACACGCCCTACGGACCAATGAGACGAGGCAAGATTGTCGCCAATTGTGAGATCTGACAATGTTACTTCCGTTGCTCTCGTTTGTTTTCATTTCCAAATTCAATAATCTAATTTCCAAAACCACACTCAATCTAATTACAGTACAATATTATGCCTAAATCAAAATTATCCCCACCATCATCTTTTAGTCTGTGCAAATGTATATTTTATGTGAAGCACAAAGCTAGTTATTTCACTTGCCTTCAGAATTCTGTTTGTCAGGCAAGACATGTCAAACGGGTACTAATAAATGCAATGGTGTTAGTAAGACATGATTGCTGCACTTGCAGTGCATTACAAAGGAAATAGATTCTAAACTCTCTTGGGATGTTGAAATATTACACAATTTCTACGGAATTGAACTTTAAGAGGCAAACGGAAGCGAGCGGGAATAGCACGGTTCGTCAGAGCGTTTTTTTGAAATTGTGTCTTCCCACTCAATAATTTTAAAAAATCAGATAGTAACGACCCATTACAGCCTAATAGACTAAATAATGCCGCACATTTGAGTTCATTATGACCTCTGGTACGACCTCAAAGTGTTAAATACGACTATTTTCGATTATGTTATTAAAAATATCGTATTTAACACTTTGAGGTCGCATCTGAGGTCATAATGAACTCCAGTTTGCGGCATTATTTAGTCTATTAGGCTGTAATGGGTCGTTACTATCTGATTTTTTAAAATTATTAAGTGGGAAGACAAAATTTCAAAAAACCGATATGACGAACCGTGCGATTTCCGTTCGCTTCCGTTTGCCTCTTAATGATATCATTAAAGTTCTGATAACATTTTTAAGCAAATTGCATAAAATAATATTACGACATTTTTATAGTATTTGATGTTTTAGTAATGTTCATAACTGGTAGACAATTATACTTTAAGGTGTTAGCTAAGTGTGTATTAAAACGGCTAATAAATATTTCAAGCAATCAATTTTGTTGTGAATATGATTAATGCCTCATTTTAATGACGGGATCTTCATCTGTAATAAATCCCGCAAGAAAAAAACTCTTACCACCTCCCTACTAATATAATAGATAACCAACTGACCTTTACTATAAATACGTTTGACATTAAAAAGGATTCCACATGATTTGCTACTGGAGCGACAACCTTGAATTTTTAAGCCCATACAAGGTTTCATTGTTGTTTTTTTTTAATTAAAGACAAAATATTAGGTTGTATAGCTCTGCTAAATAATTTTATTTTCTATGTGAATTTCGCTTGAAATGGCTGAGATAGATACGAATAAATTATATAAATACTCGTGAAAAACGCGTTTATAAGCAAGCATCAATGCAAGCAAAACTTTCATACTACATGCTTGCGAAAGAATAATTCAAAGTGAAAATTGACATATTTATGGATGTGTTACATGATCAAGGAAATCTTCCGCGAAAATTGAGATAATTTCATTATCTTTGAGTCAGAATAATGTTGAAAGATCGACGAATCTATCTACGTTATTGTTTTAATCGAATAATTATTATTTGCTAACCCCCAAATTTACAAACAACCCTTAAATTTTAGATAAACTGGGGTTTTTAATGATTTATTGCGTCTCTTACAGAACGAGTATCAACATTTCGCAAACGGTGGCCTCAAGAGACATCTTTTGGGAATCTACATAAAAAAATCAGGTCAATCGGAGACATATTGACCGGACAATATTTGATTAAGTATTCGATTATCTTGGGCAATTCTGACGAACTGGAAGGAAGCTCTATTACACTGATAGCTAAATTTTTGACTTGCTCTCTCCGTGAAAAAACCACTACACGTCACCAAGCATCTGAAACAGTATAATTTCAATTTCTATGCAATACAATTGCGTTTTGAATGAATATCTGAAACACAATTGGTTATTTTCTTCTATGATCGCTTACAAAGAGATGTAGCTGTCGTTAAGCGACGTGTTCGACACCTGAAGATGGCGGCACTATCACCGTCGAAACGTCGTGACAAACGGCCCTTTTTAGGGCCAACATCACAAACCACTAGTGGAGCATAAACCGAAGAAACGAAAACAAGTACCAGCAACGGCTCCCAGACCCTATAAGACTACTGCCAATTGAAATTGTTCAAGTTGAATTACTTGAAATGAACAAAGGTAGTATTTAACATTAACATAGTATTAAGGTAAAAAAGGTATGTTAATATTTTTGATATTACCTTTATAGATTTTTGAATAGTTCTCATAATCTTCTATTTATTTGGCTAAATTTATTATTAAAAGGACATGCAACTGAGTGAATTAAAAATTCTGCCTCTGCCTAGTATTTGAAGGTTTGTATATGTTCTAATACATAATGAATAATATTTATTTAAATAATTTATATAATTTAATGCCCCAGAAGAACATTAATTTAATTCTTTGCTGAATTATTCACGACCACCTCACTAAAGGATGTAATAGGTAATTTGGCTCAAAACTTTTATTAAAAAGGAGTTTTTGGTACCTATTGTATAGATAAACTTTTTGGCGATGTAAATTTCTTGTGATAAACTGGTAGGCAATGTAATGCCGTTTTATATATTTTTATATAAAACGTGCATTTAAAGTAGTACCATCGATATTCCACGTAATTCAAGTCAGTGACTCACAAATTAAATTACAAATTAATGAAATAAATATTTTACAACTATATTTTGCACTGTTGATGAATATCATAAGATTAATTTGTAGAAATACAATATTTTATAAAGAATTTATAATTATTTTAATTAATTTCATGAAGTATGAATTAAGTACTTGATTTGATTTTAAGCAGTTTCTAGTAGAAATTGGCTAAATTAGGGTATTATTCTTGATTATCTCTTTATCTAATCCCGTACTCCCACATTTTAAAACGGCTAAAATATTGAAAAAAATCGATCTTTAAAATGAAATCAATATTTTTACTTTGTAGTTTATATTACGATTTCTACAGAAGATATAAGTGTAATTTTGAAGCTTCACCATGTTATCTTATGGGAAATTTCAAGATTTCCTTTTAAGATATCTCTTAAATTAATCCCGTGACACATGTTTTTCTTTTCGTATTTGCAAATGGTATTGCTTGAGGCATATTTGATGAAAATTTTAAGCATTTTTATTTAACAAGGACTTTTGATGGAAGTACTTTAAAACAGTACGAGGATGTTGGTGGTTCTCCGGTGGACAGTCCGTGGTTGTTGCGATGTTTTTCCTCTTCCTGTGAAGAATGAGGGTGGTAAGATGTTGTTTTGTTTAAAAGTGAACTGGCCAAATCTGAAATGCTTATTTAAATATATGACAAATTCAGTTTGTTAAGCTCTAACTTAGCTGTACATCGCCAAGAGTTGAACAATTCTTAAAAATCAGTAGAGTCAAAACATCGCAATAAGATGTCTTATTTCCTCGTTTTATGAAGATTGGTAAAAAAAATCTTCACTACAGAAAAATGTATGCCAAGAAGTACAGGTCATTTCATATTTTCATGGATAGAGCTTATTATATATAAATTAATATATTAACATTATTGAGCGAGCGTAGCGAGCGTCTCCATTCTGCACTTTTGAACACTTTATCTGTTGTTTTTTTTGTGTGTTTTTGTGTTTGGACCGACGGCACCGGCCACAATTTTCTTTCGATCGAGCTGAAATTTTGCACACATACTAATATCATTCTAACTTAATCGTGTATAGTTTTTGAGAGCTGTCATTTGATTGGTTCAAAAATAAAAATATCTCCCGATTGGTCGAAAATCAAGATGTTCCGATTAAGTTCATATTTTGCATGGACATTAAGACTACCATTTTCTATTATTTTACAAGTTTTCAGCCCAATCATTAGATAACTTATGCACTTATTGACATTTTCCATGTTTGGAACTGTCAGAATTGATGGTATTGGGAAATTCCACCGCTTTCTGG
This sequence comes from Leuctra nigra, assembly GCA_934045905.1. Lineage (NCBI taxonomy): Eukaryota > Metazoa > Arthropoda > Insecta > Plecoptera > Leuctridae > Leuctra > Leuctra nigra. The sequence continues at coordinate 21,029,044 of OW203764.1, forward strand.
ATTGTTTTATTTATGTACCAAAGTGTATAGAGAGCTATTCTGAGTTTCAATGAAAAACATAATTATTATTCTTGTTGACTGTGTGGATTATAACAATTCATAAGGGATGTATATTATGTACCCATATGTATGCCTTCATAGTTTTTTTTGTATTGATCGTGTTTCACAGTTATGTTAGAAGAGACGTTTTGACTAGATAGCATTAGAGAGCCTAGACTAGATAGCATAATATGTAAAATCTCATATTTTCCACATTTCCAGTCCAACGGTCAAAAATTTACATACTTATTTCTACTTTAGGTGTTTTGAATATCTGTTCACAGAGATTGATACCAATCAAATTTATGGTACACTGACTTGTTATTAAATGTTTCCAGAACGTTTGTGGAAAGTTGCGATGAAAATCAGTAATGATGTATAGTTAGTTATCTTTGATTGAATGGATCGTGCTCGATTGGCGATGTCGCGCGTGTCCGTGCTCGCTCATCAACGCGTTACACAGAGCGTTTTCCTAGTATAAATCGTTCTACTGTGTTTTTTCTATTTATTTTTATTTATCTGAACATTGTTAATTTTTAGAAATTTGAATAAATGGGAAATGCACATAAAGAATCGTTTATATTTCCTTATATTGCAATAAAATTCTGCTGTATCTTCTTCCTATGTGCACAACCTTCACCCTCTGCACCTGTCAATATCAAGGGGTATCCATACACAGTCTCCCACCACTGCTTTGTCTGCTAGAGCGCCGCATGGACCCATCCTCCTTTTCTCGCAAGATGCTGCTCATCTTAGACACCACCACTGTCTGATGTATAAATACTTTCTACTTATATTTTAGCGGGTATTCATGGTTTGATAGCGGTTACTATACACAACGTGACCATCGAGGATTAATTCAGTGTGTGTGTGCTTTTTTAATATTAGGTGAGCTAAATTTTATTTAATTTGTGGATAGGTACTTCAGTTTGTTTCTCCTTGTTTTTGTATAATACAGAAAATATTTATTTTGATAACCAAGTGCTTGGAGTGAATAACTTTTTTCATTTACCTGAGTGATCACAATAATTTGCCACAAATTTCGTATTGGTATCGCAGTTTGTCAAACATAAATTCTGTGACTTCTCTTACAGATATTTTATTTGTTAATTTATCTGGTTTTTAGGGCCCTCAGTCAGGCCATGAGGTTCCCGCTCTTGGTGCTCATCGTGCATGTAAGTACCGATCAATTGATCGACTTTTTGATTAATTTATTCGTTAATTACACATTCACGATACTAATTACATGAATCATGAAGGATGAAATATTTTAAATAATTTGGCAATGAACTTCATTTGTAATTATTTTCAAATTGCAAAATGTGTTCAAAGAAAGTCTTGAGGTGTTGTCGTGCGAAACGTGAATAGAATCAAATAGAATTAAGATATTATACATTTTGATTAAATAATGATTAATTGATAACTTCTGATTGGGAATAAAGGAAGATATACATGAAGGAAGATATCCGGATATGCTTTCGACTGTCGAAAACAATCGACTATTAATTGCACCTATGATATAACAGCTTTCTTTCTCGCGATCAGAACAATCGTATAACATGGCGACGAACAAATAATTACACTCCTAAATATTTTGAGCCCACATTTTATTACATCAGCATGATTTTAGCACGATACCATAACACATCGAGGAAAACGCTTAACGCGTATATAACCGAGCATGTTAATGCCGTGTGAGAGTTGCCGCTTGCAGACCTTGGGAAACAGTTAGAAAGACAAACCTATAATGATTTGCAAGTGATCAGGGTGCGGTATTATCTCGATATGGCAAATTTGACAAAATTTCAGATTAAACTTAAAATGTCAATAACTACTAAAGTTCTCCACCGATTTGAATACAAATTTGTAGAATCATATAAAATGTCGGTCCCAAGGACCATGAAAAATTTAAGCTTGATCGGACAGGACAATCAAATAATGTTTACATTTTAACCACTCGGATGATTTTGCTCAAAAATTATACTTAGATACAATATGTCCGCTCGAATAGCAATAATGTACGCGTGCAAATTACAAATCGATTTGTTGATTAGTATGATCTGGTCGGTGTCTGCAAAAAGCAGGGAATGTGACGTAAAAAGTACCATTGTAACGCTCCCTGCGCTAGCTTATAAATGTGCTGATTCATGGCGGTTCTTTCCGGTTTTTCTAAGATGGGGTTGAATTTTACTCAAATGTGACAATTTTTACATTTCATAATGAGACTAGATTAAATAACTAATTTTAAATATCATTTCGAGTTAAAAAAAAATGAACGAAACTCTGACGAGCAAAATGTATTAATTTATTAGCATAAAAACTTGATAATTTAAAAATATAAATAGGTCAAGCTGGTGTACAAAACATTTAATAAAAAACGTATTTCTATTGTGATTTCTTCCAAAATTTTCGTCTAGATTATTTGACACCGATTTCTAAGGCTTGATCGCGACACACGTGCAAAGGCGTTAGAATTTGCATAGATCAATGGCATAGACAGAGAGAGAGAGTTAAAGCGATTCTAAATAATGCATTTGACGCCTTACAATTATCGCCTAACACACCAGTCAATGAAAGTGATGCTAAGTGACTACGTAATGTTGCACTTGGACAAGTATCAGAACTACCTATCGTGAAATATACTAGACACGTACGCTGAACGCGTTGATAAGCGAGCACTGGTAGCATCACGAAATGATTCAAAAATTACTTTAAATTGTAAATAACTCTTTAAGTTCTTGATCGATTTTGCTAAAGGTTTGTTAAATATGATACAATACAATGGCCTTGATGACCTTGAAAAGTTTGAACTAAATCGGATCATTTTTACTTTTCAACCAATCAGGGGATTTGCAAAAAAAAAGCAAACCGGACAAGTGGTCTTCAAGTGTTTCTCAAAGTTTCAACTCGGTCGAAAAAACGGTGTTACACAAAAAAATCCGAAATGAAAACAGAGACCAAGCCAAAAAATAAAAAATGAGACACTTCTTCGCTTGCAATGACTGCAATGACTTATGGACTGTGGTGTCAGGTTTGGTGGTTGAAAAATTTTCAAGGTCGCGAATTACACGAACAAAATCCGAGTAGGTAGTTTTCGTAAAAAAAAAAAGTGGATTGATATATTAAGGTCGATTTTGCAAAGCTCTGTTACAGTCAGAAGCCTTGAACATTACATACTTTTAAGTGGTAATTCAAGGAACGCCATTGGTTGTTGCCATGCCAGTATAGTCATAATCAACTGTCAAATATTTTGCAGTACATTAAAAAACTGGGCCATAGTCTGGCTTGACAAATGTCATACTTTCTATGACTGTTATGTCATTAGTGCCAATATTACAAAGACGCACTGTTAACCAGAATAAAGTTCGTATTCTACCGAGCTTACGACTCTGGTTAGGTAACCTCTACTCATCTCCAATTCGAAAGTGAACGTTGACTCATTAGTATGTCATAATTAACAAATATAAACATGCGACTGCTTGTTCAGATAACAAATTAATTTATAGTTCACATACAACCGCAAACTAAATGTCACTTACTAAAGAGACTTCACTTTGCTAGATGAATTAGGCAAGAGACTAATTCGCACCTTGAGTTGATGTGAAAGTGTACAAAATGCAATGTCTATTATAATGATTTTCAACGATTTCAATCCTAATCGATTTTTGTTCGGAATGTACTGACGTGTCTCGTGAAGAGGTTTTTCTTAGTGAAGAGCTAAGCCTTTGGGCAGATGCGTAAGAGTCTTCCTGTAGGACTGGTTGGTCATACGGAGTGACCCACTGAGATTGGTTCACACACAATGGTCGTGAAAGTTATCATTCAACTCATCAATTCCTTGATGTTACGATACATGATGTGTAAGTGTGGGAGGACCGTTTCTCTGTTTTCATGCTGGTCATCGACTGTTGTTTTTAAAATAGCTTTCGGTTTTAGGTTTTATTCAGATTTGGCATTTAGAGTTCCGATACTTGATAGTGTAGATGTACGAGGCAAAAATATTTTAATTGTCTTACTGAGCATTTTTTTCTAATATGCCGGCTACTTATTCAAATTCCATACGAAAAAATAATAATATCACTAAATTTTATATATTGTTCGTTTCTATCAAATTGATATGTGGTTACTCATTTATTTTAGTCCAAGGTATGTAAATTGGCAACCTTGGTTTTGGACAGCAGTAATTTTTATTAAAATGTTAACTTTTGAAAACAACACGTTTAAAGATTTGTGTCAATCTACATATTTTAAAAATTAGAAACGAGATTTGAGATGTAATTCCGTCGATTTCAAGAAATAATATTTTGCAATAAAGCGAAAACCTGTCGCAATAAAGCAAAAATGTGCAGTAAATCGAAGAATCATGTTTTTATTTTTACAACGCGTAGTTTCGCAAATAACAGTCTGTGACATTAACGTATTTATTTTTAAAAAAATACATATTTATAACGTAAGTCCTATCCGGAAATATATTGCTTTGTTCAGCAAAACAGCCTATCATTAGTCATGGCATTACGCAATCTTTGTCAAACATTCAAAAGTCCCATACAATTAAATATTCTATCTTACGGATATTTTTTCTTTATTCCCAGCTTATAGCTTTCCCTGACTCGAGAATCAAAAAATGTCAACGAAAGTGATGGGTCGGGAAGAGCACGATAAAATAATCAAACAAATGAACATAAACAATGATCTTTGAATTCTTTCGACAGTTTCCCTTAGAAGTCTAGAAGTTTATTGAAAGTATTGACGACAAGGTTTCAGTAAAAAGTTTTATTAGTAAAAGCTTATTTGGATAATATTTTTATACAGATCTAAAATATATTTACAATATTTGATCACGTATGGGGAACAGATGAAGCCAGTATATTTCGGCAATAAATAGATCAATATTATTACAAATATACCGGGTGGCACAAAAAACGCACAATGGGCGAGACATCGCTGTGACGAAACTACTCCACACATCGGGCTGAAAATTTAAAATAATATAAATAACACATTACGGTGTTTTATGTGCAAATTTCAAAAACATTTCTATTGTAGGAAAAAAGTTACACCTGTTCAAATTTGGTTGTAAACAAATCGATTATACGGAGCTCAAGCGCACGTTCAGAAAACGTCTATTATTCTGTTTCTTCAAAACTACGGACAATATCAAACTGAAAATTTCAAATTTTATTCAAGATCGATTGTGTTAAAATTGCAATCAATAACAATATATGGAACGAAAGTTATGGAATCTTGAAGTTGAGCTTAAAAACAGAAGAGGGGAAAAAATGCACTTTTATAACTTGTGTAATAAAAGTTTAGAAATGATCTACAAATTCTGATTTTACGCTCAACTGCAAGATTCCATAACTTTTGTTCCATTCATTCAAAGGGATTTAAATTTTTACACAATCGATCTTAATATATTTTCAATAGAATTTAAAATTTTCAGCGTCATATCATACGTAGTTTTGAAGAAACAGCACAGCGTCCAGGCCATTGGAAGTTTTCTGGACGCGCGCTATTTGAGCTCCGTATAATCATTTTTTGACAACCAAATTTGAACAGCTGTAACTTTTTTCATACAATTGTAATGTTTTTGAAACGTGAACACATCACACCGTAGTATGTTATTTGTATAATGTTAAATTTTCAGCCTGATGTGTGCAGTAGTTACGTCACAGCGATTTATCGCCAATTGTGCGTTGTTTATGCGCCACCCGGTATTCTTCCTCCTTGCTGTAAACTTCCCTTTCACTTACGACTGTACTCTTCCTCGTGTGCAAACTAGATTTATTATTTAATAAACAGTCTGACAATAAATATTATTTTTAACACCCTGGACCCAGAGGTCAACATTTGTTAAAGCGCAACCTTCAATAAAATAATTTCTCTCGTGTAGCAAAAACGACTTCTCGAAAAGAAACTCGCAGGTACTTTTAGTTGATTGATTCGGCATCTGTGTTTTAAAATAACACCACCATTGCTGAACCCAGTGTTATAAAATTGTTAAATGATGAATAATTACAACCAAGGGTGGTAATATACGAGTACCTAGCTACCAGGATTTCAATTACCAGTGAGTTGAGATGTAATGCGAACTGATATATACGAGCACCTGTCGTGCCAACTGATTGACCTGGTTGCTAAGGGTCAACCTCTGACATTTCTACTGCTGCTAGTGCACTTGTTGGGTTCTGGTTGACCTTTCAAAACGCACCTAGAATCTTTCTAGTTTCTATTGCTCACTGGGATTGCCATAATCTGGATAATGAACCAGGAACATAGTTAATTAATTTTGACAATTACTTTCACAAGAGTAGATTAACTTACAGTCAAATAACGATAAAAAAAACTTGATGTATCGTGCTGAAATGTATCGTTGAGAAAACTTTTTGACTTCAATACTGAAAAGATCTCTCCATTTTCTTCAATGAAAAAAAGTAATCAGTTTTGGATTTTTGTTTGTGCTTGATTCAAAATTACCTTGGGCAGTCACACAAAGAGTAAAATTACAACACGGTGCCAGATCAAAACAATAGTTTAATGATCATTTCAGCACAAAAGACCATGTTATTCCGTTACTGATATCGTTATGTGTGCAGACTATGTCAATGTAGTCGTAGATACCCATTGAGGTGAAAAATATAACTAAAATATAAAATAAGATAATATAACACGTTAGCTTTCAAGGCCATTAAATTTTTCAAATACGTTAGGCCCGGTATTACCAAAGTTAAATTTGCTGGATTAACTAACTTTTGGATTAAATTCAACTGTTTCTATCATTTGGAGGTATCTGATTGGCTGTGCCGCCAATTTAATCCAATATTTAGTTAATCCGGCTCAGATTAACTTTGGTAATACGGGCCCTCAGTAACGTAGTGCACATATTTTCTTTAAATTTAAATTAATCGAGAATATTTCTTATGTTTATAAAAGCTGACTTTGGACTTTAAAATAAGATGTCGCTTTTGATACAGGAACTTTAAACGAACGGCTGTGACGAACAATATTGACACGATTGAATCATGCCATGGAACTCTGCTCTTACTGTTTTCTCACATTTTAAACAAGTTTTTGCTGTGTAAACAATGCTCTGTGCAAAATACCGTATAAAATTTATCATATGAAAGAAAAATCATCACTTTACCTGAAAAGCAAAATATCTAGATTTGATTTTCTTACATACACAGAAAAGTTTTATAAATAGAGAAACTAATCCTCTTTCAGTACCGTGATAATAGTATGTAATGGTAAATTATTACAAATATTATATCAATTGCATGGGCTATGATTCCTTCATCTTGCACACTTTCTCAGCAATAAAACTTATACCCACGACATTTTCTGTAGATTTCACTTGTATCAATTGATACACTGCCTCTTAATACTTTGGCATTTTATTCCAATGCACTTAAATATTTAAATTTTGCATGGAATTAATGATTTTGTCAAATATTATAATTTTATCATTTGCAGTAATTTTATCTGTATATAATGAACTTGTATAGCTTATGATTTCAATTGTGCCAATTTCCCTCAGAAATGAAATAACTTCAGTTTACAACATGGAAGTATAGAAAACATGATAGGTAGGTACCTATACAATTCACGTCTGAAAGTACCGCCATGAAGTAAACCGTAATTTTTTAGATTGAGCCCATCTACAATATAGTAATACTTCTAGGTATGAAGCGATACAGTTGTAGGAAATGAATTGATCATTGTGCATCGTCATCCACTTCATAAAAAAAATCCTGTCAGTTTTCTACATTATAGACTTATAAGTAGAATGAACCGCTCATTTAAGAAAACAATTTTAAGTAGCAAAAATACACAAGAACATTTTATTCCTCCCTCTATAACTTTGTCGCTTTAACAATATTGTCTGTCTTCAACGAGAAGGTTATTAAAAGCGCAGATGTATTTATTGATTTTTATATGTTTTCCAAGAGACGAGGACGAAAGCATGATTTCATCTGTCTTCAGTTCGTAAACAGCTCAACATATTGTTGACAGGTGGCAGTAACTCTAATTTAAGACATATAAAACAATATTAAATTTTCCACAATACTAAGATATTTTTTATTTATTTTTATTTTTAAAATAATTTTTTAATACAAATCAAGATTACATGCCTAAAGAAGAATGGTTCCCCTGTTTCCATGTCGATTTAGAATAAATAAAATTTAAATTTTCCGATTGGCATTATTAGTATTGTTCGTGAATAAATCTTACGCTTGAGGTAGAAGGGCGTAACTCTATTGCAATATTCAGGAGATTTAAACCTAGAATGCCTGTCAATTCGTTAAATCTCATTTGAAATGTCGGTCATTTTGAAAGGAAATGCGTCATCATGACTCTATTGTGGACTTCAGTCTATTTGCAATTGATAGAGTTTAATTTCATGATTCCTAAAGTGCAACTGTAAGAATAGAGAAAATAAGCTTATGTTGTAAATACTAGGAAAACGCTCTGTGTAACGCGTTGATGAGCGAGCACGGACAGGCGCAACACCTCGAACCGAAATTATGTCTATCGAAAATATCATTAAAAGCCAATAATTCTTGAATTTCGTCAGACTCAAGTATAAAAATCTCAAAATTGTCCTAAAACATTAGTCCCAAAACCCATGCAAAGCTTGAACCTTTTGAACCTTTCTGATTGAACTGTTCCTCGTTAATATTCAAAAATCACAGGATCTCTTAAAAAAAATAGACCTGGGACCACTCATATGATAAAAGTGTGTGTACTTACACAATATTAGATCGATCTGTTGAATGGTTGAATATCAGTTTCATACGTTTGAAAGTTTCTACTCTAACTACCTTGGAACTATAAAGAGTCGAAGTAGCCGTGATCAACATTTTCGAGATATTTGACAGCCAACACGCAAAATGTCCGTAAAACGTCAATAACTTTTGGATTTAAACATAGATTAGTCTGAAAATTGTCAAAAATGCAGATAATGTTAGTCCCAATGACCATGCAAAGTTTTAAGTTGATCAGTCATACGGTTCAAGTTTAAATTTAAAAAATGACATAAAAGATTTTTTTAAATTTTAACCAATGGGAGGATTTGGCTGAAACTTTGTAAGATTGGGTACAATGTTGGTCGCCATGACTTGTCAAAATTTCAAATTGATCGGAAATACCAATCAAAAGATTTTTTTTTTTAAATTTGAACCAATCACATGAGCCCGTTCAAAAACGATCCCAGGGACCGCATAGATTACGTTAGTATATGTGCAAAATTTCAGATCGATTGGTTGTGCCGTTTGACCTGGGCAGTGAACACAAAAAAAAAAAAAAAACACACAGAGAAAGTGCCGTAAGAGTACCGTGGTGACGCTCGCTACGCTCGCTCAATAAGTTATGGGAATACCTAAATATGAACCGGGGGCATGGGCGCTTCTCATCTGCACTTTCTACCAAAGCCCTGTGTATGAACGAGTTGTGTTGCACAGGTGGCCGCTGGCCAGATCTTCCACGATGACAACCACAACGCCCTGGCGCCCGCTGACGCGCACCACCACCACCATCACACCCACGTCGAGAAACACGACGTGCAGTGTGACAACACGGGGATGACCGTCACCCTGGAGTTCAACGCACCCTTCGCCGGGATTGTCTACAGCAAGGGGCACTTTGACAACCCCAGATGCAGGTGAGATGTAACAACAAACATCGTGGTGCTTCTATTTTTCTATCTTGTATGTTTTTTATTTAATTTTTAATTTTACACGTATTATTTTTTATACTTTTTCATTATTCATAGTATGACGTTAGATAGAATTATTACGGAACAGGTTGGCTGAGTGGTTAACGCTCTGAACTTGTATTCCGGAGGCCCGGGTTCGATTCCTGCGGCCGTCCTTCCTGACTGGGGTTTTTTCTTGGTATTCCCTCAGTCGACAGGCAAATGCTGGGAAGACCTACTAATAGGCCACGACCGCCTCCTTCCCACCATCCATCCTAACCTACTCTTCACCATCATCTCCCAATCATCATCATAATCATTCATCCGTCGCCATTAGCCTCGCTGCAAAACAGTGCGACGTTAAGTCCCAGACAAGAAAAAGGTTAGAATTATTTGCATTTTTGGTATTTTTTTGTAAGTGCCCTTTCTATTTTTTTGTCAAATTTTATCAAATTAGTTTTTGAGTTTTTTATATTTAATCTTAGTACCTACACTATTATTTAGATAATCCCCCTCTTCTCAAGCTCAGAACATCGTGACTATAAGAGAAACTGTAAAGACAAACTTTAAGAATGTGCCTCAAATTGCGATGCGTTTCATTGAATCAAGGTGCATTCTTATTTGAGGTTCAAAGACGCTCTGAATAATCGGATACACATTTCATTGCGGATGTCTCTTCTTGTCTCGTCCAGTTGCCAGTTGGAGAGTAGCCATGGATTGACAAAATATTAGTAGATTGTACAATTCAGCAGGATTTGTAAAAAAATATGCGTAAAACAGAGATAATTTATAGAAATATTATAAAGAGGAAACAAAATGTAGCATTTGATTATAGGGTCTTTCAGCAAGTTCGATATTTTACTTTTCTAGTTTGTTTTATATGACAAGGCGGCAAGTCATGCACACTCTTAGCAATGATATCACGTCATGAAAAGATTCGACCAAAATACATATCCTTCACACAAATTGTAAGAATCACATCACAAATAAACTTTCCCCGTGGTTCTATTTATCCACCAAATATTTGTTAATTACACTCCTTAGTTACAATAACATAAAATAAATAATCCACCTGACGTGACGTCAGTGTGGTTACCTAAGTCTCGATGGTACAGAAGGAAGAGTGAGGGGAGGGGACGCTTGACCTATTGACCGTAAGGTGTGAGACTGTGTTGACTACCTTGGTACCGTGGACCAAGGACGCTGAGTGCCGTTACGATCTGTCTCGCATCTCTTCTCTCCTAGAGATGGCTACAATGATGGGATGATATCACTTTCCATCGCCATACCGGGTACTTCATAATTTTCACCGACAATAGATTTTGCAATATGTCGTTGTTGAGAGGCTGGTTACCTGTTAGTTTTGGCCTACAGGCAATAAATAATTAATATTACGTGATCTGTGAAAATAATGAAGAAGAAGCTCTTAACATTTAACTTATTAAATAACCGTAGCTTGATTTATAAAGTCTGGTTTCATAATAATTTTGTCCAACGCGAAGCTATAATTTATTAATCATCAGAAAGCTTAATTGTCTACTACTGTGTTATTTGCAGACAGAATAAAGTTGTAATAACTAGTTTTGATCTGGTGAGTGATTTTATCAATGTGATTTCATATATTCTGTGTACCGTATATTTGGTCGTTTTGTGGACACCTGTTTAGGCAGATTAAACACATTGTTGTTGTAAATACCTTAAACACATATTAAACACCTTGGACGACCGAGTTTTTAATTTTTGCAAATAAATGTGTTGAAATAGACAAATATGCCCTCCACAATTAATAAAAAAACGTTCATTATAAAATTAGTATTTTTATTGAAAAAAAAATTAAAACATACATCAAGTTATTACTAGTACTGGTTTGTAGTACTTGTAGTTATTACTTGTAGTTATTGAAATCAATTACTATATTGAAAGTACGAGAAAATTGCTTAACTGTATAAGCAGTAGGAAAAAACCGTGAGTCATACATAAAAAAAATGTATTTTACATCCTTGATTATCGATACACGTACCTATTCTTCCGTATTTATTCTGCATGCACTTGACACCTCTATTTTATTGCATGGCTTCATCGCATTTTATGAAGACGTCAAGCAGCAAATGTCTGTACCTACGCAACCTGTTAAAACATTACTTATACTCTGTGGTATTCAGAAATATTTAATTTACTATTAATATTAAAATGTATGAATGCTCAATGTCAACTTCTTCTGAGAAGAGACTATTGAAACACAAAGTAACTCCAACTGTCTATTCAAATGGAGCCATCCCAACGCATCGCAAACAACTGTTTGTAACATTTCTAGTCGAGAAGACATGAGAAACTTAATGTCAAGGCTGATTCACCAATAGAATGATAAGTTTGAGTGTGTGTTTTAATTAGTGATGGTATTTAAGATATGTTATAGACGTTCACCTTGATAGACTTTGTTGACAGCCCTCATAAATGACTCGATTTAGAAAAAAAACGATTCTAAAATGTCAAATTCCGATCTTTGAAGAAATTGTTATTGATATCAAATCACATCATTCGTTGTCATACATCTATCTGTCTTAATTAATCACTAGGACATTCTTTGTTTATTTTTAGTGCGTTATCTCCTTACTGCAAGAATAATTTGAATAACATTTGAAATATGACAAATCTAAACTTATTCTAATACATTTCAATCACTCCACATTTTCAGATACGTGAAAGTTGGTGGATCCAAGTCCACGTATCAATTCAAAATTCCGCTTAAAGAGTGCGGATCTGTTCCTTCAGGAGGTTTTGGCCAAACTGTCGACAACATCATCGTCATCCAGTCCGACGATGCAGTCCAGGTAACTTGTGAAGCTTTCAAAACATAAACACCAGTCCGACGATGCAGTCCAGGTAACTTGTAAAGCTTTCAAAACATAAACACCAGTCCGACGATGCAGTCCAGGTAACTTGTGAAGCTTTCAAAACATAAACACCAGTCCGACGATGCAGTCCAGGTAACTTGTGAAGCTTTCAAAACATAAACACCAGTCCGACGATGCAGTCCAGGTAACTTGTGAAGCTTTCAAAACATAAACACCAGTCCGATGATGCAGTCCAGATTTAAAATATAACTGTAGCATGTAGATGTTAATTTATTTTATTTTTTTAATTGCAATGCTATTAAATATGTACTAGGTTACTAGATTTAGTTCGATGTAACCTTTCCACATACTCCACTGAATGGTGTCGACCATAGGAGTCCTTTCAAATGTATGTACCTCTTTAAAATGTACTCATTGAATATGGAAATAAAACTGAACTGAACTGAACTGGTAACTTGTGAAGCTTTCAAAACATAAACACCAGTCCGACGATGCAGTCCAGGGGGGCTATTCTAAATTCCCTTGTCGTCTCGTATCAATTGATACGGCGTCACTACCGTGTTAAATAAATAGCACTCCAGTGTGCAGTGAGCCCGTATCACGTGAAACGAGACGACACGGGAATTTAGAATAGCCCTCCAGGTAACTTGTGAAGCTTTCAAAACATAAACACCAGTCCGACGATGCAGTCCAGGTAACTTGTGAAGCTTTCAAAACATAAACACCAGTCCGACGATGCAGTCCAGGTAACTTGTGAAGCTTTCAAAACATAAACACCAGTCTGACGATGCAGTCCAGGTAACTTGTGAAGCTTTCAAAACATAAACACCAAGTCCGACGATGCAGTCCAGGTAACTTGTAAAGCTTTCAAAACATAAACACCAGTCCGACGATGCAGTCCAGGTAACTTGTGAAGCTTTCCAAACATAAACACCAGTCCGACGATGCAGTAACTTGTGAAGCTTTCAAAACATAAAGACCAGTCCTTTTAGGATTTCGATCAATTTACACTTTTTTTTTATAATAATGTGAAATAATTGAATGAATATTTATGTGAAGAGTGGACTGAAGAGTGGTCAGAAGCTATTTCACAATAAATAATGAGTGAAAAACTCTCCGGTGTAACATTTCATTCAAAGAGTAAGAAAACTCTATCAAAAGAATGGCGAGTTTTCGGTCTATAAAATACTCTAAAAGTGTGAAAATATTCACACTTATGATCTTACTTGGATTTTTTACTGTACTTTTATAAGTGAATCGTTCGGTCGGAGCGATTTTCACAAAATCACAAGATTTTAATTCCCAATTTAAATTCAATTCGTGTATATCATTTCGGGGACATATCACAATATCTCACATGTAATTAATTAATTTGTAATCGACAGGAAATTTGGGACGCCGCCCTGAAGATCTCCTGCGCCACATCGACGCGCAAGGATAAGACCGTCGTGTTCAAGCCGTTCGTCGTGGACATGCTGGAGGTCGTGACTGTCCCGGTGTCGACGGGCACTGTCGACTGCTGGATGGACATTCAAAGAGGCGACTACCCGAATGTAAGGCAGAACTCCGGGACGGAGGGCAAACACATACACAGACTCAATGTCAGTCAAAATAGGATTATGTTTAATTTGAAAGTTTGGAATGTTTTGAATCTGAAATGAAAATACGCGGAGGGAGGATCACATTTTTTAGTCAAATTGGATTCTACGAAAATTAAACATTTTTATTGGAGATTAGTTTATAATTCGAAGAAATCACTACTAACACGCTCTTTGTAACGCGATGTAAACGAGCATTCGTATTGCGTGTGAAAGTTGCTGCTCTGTAATAGACATTGGAAATATTAAGGACAATATAATCAAATACGTCAAAGGAAAAGTGGTAATTTCTTTGACATTTCTCTGAACAAAATTTAACAAATATTTCAAAACGAGCATAAAATCTCAATAAATATTGAAAATACTTTCAAATACTCCTGAAATGTTAGTTCCAATGGACATCCAAAATTTTAAGTGATCGGTCAAACGGTTTCATTTTCAATTCCCAACAAATCAGAGGATTTTGTAAAAACTTTAAATTGCAAAATATCAAGTTGGTATTTGTACATGTGTGCAAAATTTCAGCTCGATCGGAGAAACGGTGTGACATGTATAGCAGCAGTAACATAAAAGCACGCACCCATGCCAAAGAGCGAAAAAAAGGCGCTCGCTGCTCTTGCTTAAGGCCACGTCACGAATCCCAATTTGCTAAGACTTTTATTAATTCTCGAATTATGCCAATATTTATTAAAGCTAACACCACGAAACCCCAACTTGTTAACCGGGCCGTCAAAAATAACATTTAAATTGCTATTCTCGGATCAACCGATAAGATAAGTATATAGTACTAACAAAATTTAAAAGTGCATTTTAAACATGATTTGTGGCTCGTCGAAGGCTTTCTGTTTACTTTTGTAAGTATAGGTACTTGTTTTGTCAGATAATGAGAGCTTAGACACTCGACTGAAGAAGGATTGTTACCCTGTTCTCCTTGGTGTTACTTCTGTGTACATTGTTATATAAATAGATGATGGCATTGAAAAATATATAATTTCTCTAACGCCTTGTATTTAGAAATTAATTTAATTTAATTATCCCCATAAAGAACGTTCAATGTAATAAAACTGAGTGAAATAAAAATGGAACCAACACAATTTATCTTCAAATCACTACTAAACCTTCTTGTCAAATAAGTAAACAGATTCACAAATAAAACTTGTATGAAGAAGTAGGAAGATATTTGTCAGTAAAAGTCACTGTTCCACACTTAGTGAGTCGCAATGTTATTATTTCTCAGACGACTCCGATCGAAGAAGTGATCAAGATCGGCGAGACGCTGACGATCCTCGTGTACATCAAGGACCACGACAACGAGTACGACATCCGCGTCAGAGACTGTTGGGCCTACGACGGAGAGGACTACGAGGCTAGCGCCACCCACCGACTGCAGCTCACAGACAACGAGGGATGTCCAAAGTAAGCAACATTGAGCATTCACTTTCTTCTGAACATATGCATGAAGGAGACTAAGATTTAAGACAATTGTTGGAATTTCGTTTATTTTGTGTAATGACAGCATTATCAGCAAACCGAGCTATTTCAGGGCTAGTTTATCAATACTCTGCTAAATTTTAAACAGTTGATTAGGACTACATTGCCATGGCAACGACCAATGTAATTCCTGAAAACGACAAACTCTCCCTTAGTTTGTCTGACTAAGTTTGTCTTTATTTGTCTATGCCGGTATTATAAAGCGGGTTTCTTTAATTGCATTTGTTCAATGATAAATCTGTGCAATGTCATCAGTGTGCAGCTGACGACATGAATAGAAAGATCCCCGAAAAATTATGCCAAGGTTTTAATTGTTTTACGTTTTCTTGACGTTTTTTACGTTTTGTTTTACGTTTTCGTTTTCTTTTACGTTTACGTTTTTGGTGTAGTTCCAAGAATAGTAGTTTTTATTAAATCTTAATGCAGATGAATCAAAATTATGAATAATTCTTTTTGTTTAGAAAGCAAAAGCTGATCGGCCACTGGAAACGCACTTACGAGACTGGTTCCTCAGGAGCCAGCATCATCGCTTACAACAACATAACTGCATTCAAATTCCCCGACAAGATGCAAGTCTTCCTCACATGCAACATCGAGGTAAGCATGAACAAGATGTTGCAACTGAACTGTGATTCGAGGGAGAGATCATGGATGATATCATTGACGTCTGGTCCCTTAGATTTGCCAGGGAGAGTGCGAGGGTCGCTGTGATGGAGAGGAGACGATAGTGCCTCTCTGCGAACCAGGAAGTACAGACAAACGTTGCAGGACAACGATAACAACACTTCCACCGCCTCCACCTACAAGACGGCCGCCATCTACAGAACCTCCACTGCGTTGTTACCCTGGCTCTAGAGATCCAAGATGTCCTACTCCGCCTCCCCCACCCCCTCCCACGAGACCTCCACCACCATCTACAGAACCTCCACTTCGCTGCTTTCCTGGATCAAAGGATCCAAGATGTCCACAACCGCCTCCAAGACCTCCGACGCCATCCACTGAACCTCCACTAAGGTGTTTCCCAGGTTCCAGAGATCCCCGATGCCCAACACCACCTCCTACACCTCCCCCAACTCGTCCTCCACCACCTCCACCACCTACAGAACCTCCACTTCGCTGCTATCCTGGATCAAGGGATCCAAGATGTCCAACGCCTCCACCTACAGAACCTCCACTCCGCTGCTTTCCTGGATCAAAGAATCCAAGATGTCCACAACCGCCTCCAAGACCTCCGACGCCATCCACTGAACCTCCACCAAGGTGTTTCCCAGGTTCCAGAGATCCCCTATGCCCAACACCACCTCCTACACCTCCCCCAAATCGTCCTCCCCCACCTCCACCACCTACAGAACCTCCACTTCGCTGCTATCCTGGATCAAGGGATCCAAGATGTCCAACGCCTCCACCTACAGAACCTCCACTCCGCTGCTTTCCTGGATCAAAGAATCCAAGATGTCCACAACCGCCTCCAAGACCTCCGACGCCATCCACTGAACCTCCACCAAGGTGTTTCCCAGGCTCCAGAGACCCCCGATGCCCCACACAGGGCCCAACTCCTCCCACGCCTACAACTGAGCCCCCACTGCGATGCTATCCGGGAAACAGAGACCCTCGATGCCCTCCCCCGCCCACCAGACCACCCACTCAACCCACGACAAAGCCGCCTCCAAGATGTTATCCAGGTTCTACTGATCCTCGGTGTCCGCCGCCTCCAGTGACAGCGGCCCCGAGATGTTATCCAGGCTCCATTGATCCTCAATGTCCATCACCCCCTTCTACACCAGGTCAGCCGTATCTCCCTCCTGAAACAACCACCCCGGCACTTCGCTGCTATCCTGGATCAAGGGATCCAAGATGTCCTACGCCACGTCCTACACCTCCACCAACACGTCCTACACCACCTCCACCCCCTACAGAGCCTCCACTTCGTTGCTATCCTGGATCAAGGGATCCAAGATGTCCAACGCCTCCACCTACAGAACCTCCACTTCGTTGCTATCCTGGATCAAGGGATCCAAGATGTCCTACACCACCTCCTACACCTCCCCCAACGCGTCCTCCACCACCTCCACCGCCTACAGAACCTCCACTTCGTTGCTATCCAGGATCAAGGGATCCAAGATGTCCTACACCTCCACCAACAGAGCCTCCACTTCGTTGCTATCCTGGATCAACGGATCCAAGATGTCCAACGCTTCCACCTACAGAGCCTCCACTTCGTTGCTATCCAGGATCAACGGATCCAAGATGTCCAACGCCTCCACCTACAGAACCTCCACTTCGTTGCTATCCTGGATCAACGGATCCAAGATGTCCAACGCCTCCACCTACAGAGCCTCCACTTCGTTGCTATCCTGGATCAAGGGATCCAAGATGTCCAACGCCTCCACCTACAGAGCCTCCACTTCGTTGCTATCCTGGATCAAGGGATCCAAGATGTCCAACGCCTCCACCTACAGAACCTCCACTTCGTTGCTATCCTGGATCAACGGATCCAAGATGTCCAACGCCTCCACCTACAGAGCCTCCACTTCGTTGCTTTCCTGGATCAAAGGATCCAAGATGTCCACAGCCTCCACTTCGTTGCTATCCTGGATCAAGGGATCCAAGATGTCCAACACAACCTCCCACAACCCAGCCCACTACTCAAGCCACGTTTAGATGCTACCCTGGGGCTACAGATCCACGGTGTCCACCTCCACAGCCGCCAACGACCGAGTTCTTCTGCCCGTGTTTGACACAACACACACCCATCTGCTCGCCAGGAAGCACTGACCCAAGCTGCGTTCAGACGACACCGAGGCCCACCGCACCGCCGATATGCTACCAGGGCTCCACTGATCCCAGATGTCCTCAAACCCCACCGACCACAAGGAAACCAGAGTGTTATGAGGGCTCCACTGACCTCAGGTGTCCGAGGCCAACAACTACCACAAGGCGCCCTTGCTATCCAGGGTCACCCGATCCTTCGTGCCCAACTACCCCAAGAACTACCACTAGGCGCCCTTGTTACCCAGGATCGCCCGATCCTTCGTGCCCAACTACCCCAAGAACTACCACAAGGCGCCCTTGCTATCCAGGGTCACCCGATCCTTCCTGCCCAACTACTCCAAGAACTACCACTAGGCGCCCTTGTTACCCAGGATCGCTCGATCCTTCGTGCCCAACTACCCCAAGAACTACCACAAGGCGCCCTTGCTATCCAGGGTCACCCGATCCTTCCTGCCCAACTACCCCAAGAACTACCACTAGGCGCCCTTGTTACCCAGGATCGCCCGATCCTTCGTGCCCAACTACCCCAAGAACTACCACAAGGCGCCCTTGTTACCCAGGATCGCCCGATCCTTCGTGCCCAACTACCCCAAGAACTACCACAGCCGGGCCACCTTATTTACCGCCAATAAGAACTAGTCCCCCTTGTTACCCAGGGTCGCCCGATCCTTCGTGCCCAACTACACCAAGAACAACTACCACCACAACGAGAAGGCCTTGTTACCCAGGGTCGCCCGATCCTTTCTGCCCAACTACACCAAGAACCACCACTAGGCGCCCTTGTTATCCAGGGTCCCCAGATCCTTCGTGCCCAACTACCCCAAGAACAACTACCACCACAACGAGAAGGCCTTGTTACCCAGGGTCGCCCGATCCTTTCTGCCCAACTACACCAAGAACCACCACTAGGCGCCCTTGTTATCCAGGGTCTCCCGATCCTTCGTGCCCAACTACCCCAAGAACAACTACCACCACAACGAGAAGGCCTTGCTACCCAGGGTCGCCCGATCCTTTCTGCCCAACTACACCAAGAACCACCACTAGGCGCCCTTGTTATCCAGGGTCTCCCGATCCTTCGTGCCCAACTACCCCAAGAACAACTACCACCACAACGAGAAGGCCTTGTTACCCAGGGTCCCCCGATCCTTCGTGCCCAACTACCCCAAGAACCACCACTAGGCGCCCTTGTTACCCCGGGTCCCCCGATCCTTCATGCCCAACTACCCCAAGAACTACCACTAGGCGCCCTTGTTACCCAGGATCGCCCGATCCTTCGTGCCCAACTACCCCAAGAACAACTACAACCACAACGAGAAGGCCTTGTTACCCAGGGTCCCCCGATCCTTCGTGCCCAACTACCCCAAGAACCACAACTAGGCGCCCTTGTTACCCAGGATCGCCCGATCCTTCGTGCCCAACTACCCCAAGATCAACTCCTGGGCCAACATATCTACCGCCTGTAGAAACAACAATACCTACAAGACCGCCTTGCTACCCTGGTTCTACTGATCCAAGGTGTCCAACAACCCGACCACCTTGCTACCCTGGTTCAACTGATCCTAGATGTCCTACAACTCGACCTCCGTGCTACCCCGGATCCCCAGATCCACAATGCCCCACAACTAGACCTCCTTGCTACCCTGGTTCCACTGATCCAAGGTGTCCAACAACCCGACCACCTTGCTACCCTGGTTCCACTGATCCAAGGTGTCCAACAACCCGACCACCTTGCTACCCTGGTTCAACTGATCCTAGATGCCCCACAACTAGACCTCCTTGCTACCCTGGTTCCACTGATCCAAGGTGTCCAACCACCCGACCACCATGCTACCCTGGTTCTTCAGATCCACGTTGTCCCACAACACCACTTCCTACACAAGGATATATAGCAACCACACCAAAACCAGTCTGCGAGTGTTTGACTCCGAAGCCGGAATGTTACCCTGGCAGTCCCGATCCTGCTTGTCCGACAACCACACCTAGGCCAAGATGCTATCCGGGTTCCCCCGACCCGAGTTGCTACCCAACAACTACACCTGCCGTCAGACCACCAAACTGTTATCCAGGAAGTACGGACTACAGATGTCCTTCCCCAACAACACCCAGGCCTACTCCTCCAACCACCACTCCTTTCGTCTGTTACCCTGGAAGAATCGATCCTAGATGCCCCACACCACCTACTCCGACACGACCTTCAACAACTCCTTTCGTTTGTTACCCTGGAAGAATCGATCCTAGATGCCCCACACCACCTCCCCCGACACGACCTCCAACAACTCCTTTCGTTTGTTACCCTGGAAGAATCGATCCTAGATGCCCCACACCACCTCCTCCGACACGACCTCCAACAACTCCTTTCGTCTGTTACCCTGGAAGAATTGATCCCAGGTGCCCCACACCACCTCCTCCGACTACACCAGGACCAACTTATTTACCTCCAGTATCAACGACCAAACCGGAATGTCCCCCTGGGTCAAAGGACCTGGCATGTGTAGATCCTTTGGGAAATCCAAACCAGAATGTCGACAACAATCTACGTCCACCCAACTGTTTCCCTGGAGCACCCTACGACGCTCGTTGCTTCCCTACAACAGCAAAACCTAGGGATCCAGTGGTGCCAGACAATCATGCATTCCATGCATGTAAGTACAACATAAGATAATTTTCTATCAATTCTGCATTGCATTCTGCATTGTCGCTTGGAAGAAATTCTTCAATACTTACTTTTGTTAATTTCAGGGCAAAGTCAAACGGTGAAGCCTGGACATCGCAGAAGAACTTATGATGGAAGACCAAGAAGAAGTATTGAAGAGGTGCATCACATTGACAAGAGAGAGGTCCAGGAGAAACAGGTTGTGACGATTACGTTAGGAGTTCGCGGTTTGATGGTTGGCAGTGAAAAGGACTTTCATTAATTCGTAACTTGTACGATAGTTGTTCATTTTGCACTCAAATGTATGGTTTTTATATTGATAGCAGGCATACTCTGAACGAACCATTTCTTAAATTAAGGAATTGTTTGCATTTTTTACGAAAAAAGAAAACTCCGTTTAAAAATCTAATCATGTCTTGCTGTATGATACAAATGTTTATATGCTGCAATGTATGGATGGTAGAATCCGTATCAAATTTAATTAAGATGATTGCATAAGTTGGGAGGATTTGATTTTGTAATAATTTGACAATAATTTTGTATTGTAAATAGGTTCTTTGTATTGTTAAGCTTGTAATACACATTCACAATTCAGAGCATAATTATATTTTTTTTATTATGCACGAAGCTAAAAATCTTCAAATCTAACTTTTATAGAATATTTGTACTGAGTTTAATAAATAAATTAGTCGTAAAATTATGATGTACGTACATTGTTTAATTAACCATATCAACTATACATAGGTACCACTAAAGAAACAGAACAAAAATGGCTACCACAAGCGTAATTTTTTACGGATTGATGGAATTTTATTTTTTAACTATACGGTTAGATTTTTAAGATTTAGTCCAATTGGGTCGGCAAGTGCACCAACTCATTACGCGTACGGGTGGATACTGACCAACCACGGGGCACGGACAATACGAATGCATTGACTTGTGGAGAACTTGTGATTGCCAATGTATTGGCTGATCTGGTACGATCCTGCCTACTTGCGACAGTAGGCTAGATTAAGACCCGGCTTTTCCCATCTAGTCATTCCAACCCAGCCTGCATGAGGATGAGGAACACACCTTCCTCGAAACGTCGCTGCCAACGGCCCTTTTCAGGGCCAACACAAGCAACATCAACCAGAGCAAGAACCGCACCGGATCCACAATCATCTATAAAGGGCTCTGATCCACTACACCATAATCATTCGTAATATTGTAACTGGCAAAGGATTTACTGCTCCAAACTGCAATGTAAAACCCGGGGAGGTATATTTCGTGAAGGGTAAGATGCAGAAAATAAGGTCCATTCCAACGTTTTTGTGATTGTTTGAATAGGGAAGTCTCATTAAAAAATGTTATTCTAAATTTGTTAATACCAACACAAATAATAATGACAAATATACTTTTGACCCGAAAAAATTAACATTTTCATTCATAAAATTACAAATTGAAAGAGCCCCATGACGTCAATGCTGATATTACTGTTTTAAAACAAGGTTAAAATTCGGAGATTTCTATCAATCTTTCTGTATCAATTACCGACATGAAAACTATTCATCCCACAATAAGAATGTTTTTTTTGTCTACATCCTAGTCTCCTAGACATGTATATTCTCAATATTTCACGTTTTAGGCCAGGTCTTTCAATACTCTGCTAAAGTCTCAATTAACTCTTAACAGTTAGTTAGTGCCAGTGGTCATTCTAGGAATGTCATTGATTGTTGCCATGGCAATATAGTCCTAATTGACTGTTTAAAAGTTAGCAAGGCATTGAATGACCGGCCCTTAATCCATTCTCCTTACTAGAGAGAGATCTCTAATGAAGCAAAAAGATTTAACATCTAAATATTTGTCATAATAAGTAAGTTTATACAAAATGATTCATTGCAAAACCATAACCATTGCATATTCTATTGATATTATTTGTTTTGGATAACAAAGTGCTATAGATTTGACACTCCACAAGGTTCAAGTTTTGTCTTGATTTTTCATCCTACAACTGACACCAAATGTAAAATTCTTTCGAAATGTTATAAATTTCAGGAGGTACAACCACGTATTAATTTAAAACTATAATAAGAACGTGACTCAAACAACTCTATTTTATGTGTGATTACTGATTATAGAACAAATTTAGAATGCAACAAAATAATAATAAAATTATTGAAAAATAAATATTTTGCTGGGTCGACCTGTAAATTTTCATGTTGATAATATTTTAATTGCGATGTAATATGTATAAGACATTTATAATAGAACAAACCTCCTACATTTAAAGATTTCTTACTCGACCATGTCGAGTTTATAATCAATTGTCCATTCAAGGAAAATGAAAACTATCACGCCACACCGAGTTTGCGTAATTTGTTGTATTCCATAGGAGAGGCCAGAGATATTAAATTCCAAACATTTATAATCAGTTGCTAATTAGATCAGTACTTTAATTCCAGAAAAGCAAAAAAGTATGTAATATGCTCGCAGGACTTTTATTTAGTATACAATGTCTTGTTAGACAATTTGTGTATGTTCCAAATTTATTAATTGTCTACCCCCTGACCCAAATGTTTTTTTTGGAAACAGCTTTGAAATAATAAATAAATATTAATTATATTTTTTTGTCAGCAAGTAACAAACTAGCAGAAACAGGAAAATATTAGGTCCAATTAAAATAGTAAATAAAGTTCATCAGATTTTTATTTAGCACTAAAAATACATTTGCATTTAAATTGCAATTTATTTCCAAATCCTATAAAACAAAAATACTGCAGTCTTGGTTTGAGAATGGTGGCAAACCCACACTAGTGTAGGAAAAACCGTATACAAGCATTTTCAACTTACATATTATATATTATCATTATCTATTATAGCACTTAAGTTGAAAAATATTCCAATAACAACACTTTCTCACATATTTATGCAAATAAGGCACTGCAATGTTATGTGTTGGGGCAAGCAAGCGGTGTGATATGTATGATGGCACGAGAAAGACGTCAATCTAACATCCGGCAGCAGAGAGTGATGGGTTAGCGGAAGTGTGCAGCATGGGCACACATTATTAGCTGATGTATTGCTAGCTTCCTTTGTCCCAAACCCAGATATCCCCCGACTGGGTTCTAACAAAACATTCGAGGACTTCAATCCCGGAGAAATAACACTTTTCGCGATCATGGAAGACGAAATGCACGACAAGTAGAATCTGAAACAAACAAAAAATAATTATCATTAATAAAACATAGCAAAATAAAGACTGTAGGTAAGACACCTAACAAAAGATAAAACGGTATTCAAATTAAGCAGATTGGCTGATAAGATTTGATGGCATCATCCCATGAAGTCTATGCTAACTCCGTCATCTAACTCTATATGTGAGCTCTGATTTCATTGATAATAACAAGGATTGGTTGTCAAGGAAACTCACCAGAAGCCAATCCATTTCGCTCAAATACCGTTTTATGATTTGTTGAGAGTAGGTACATATGGACTTTTGAAAACTAAAATGTGGATTTGCACACTCTAAAACTTCTAGCCCTGTGAAACGTTTTTTAACTGAAACTGTATTTTTATCATGAGGTTTAATATCACACAATGGAGTATCATACTAATCTGCAACTAGTCCTATGGTAATATTAATGAGTACAATGATGATAGATGGAGATGATGATGGGAATAGGAATGGTGAGAAGGTGGTACTGGCCTTTTAGAAGGAACCTTCCCATAATTTGCCTCTTGACTGTGGGAACCACAAAAACATCTGGCTGGGCGCAGGAATCGCACTAGAGACTTCGGAGTGCAAGTCCAGAGCTTTAATGACCGAGCCAACTTGCTCCACGTCAAACATTTAAAGCAGATACAAATTTATACTTACTTCCGATCTAAAGCTCCAGCTGGAATGTGTGATGCAAATTTCATCATGATGTCCAGTGTGGTTTTAGCTCCTAGAGATTGCACCATAAGTAGGCCAAGAGAAGTCCAGGTGATTCCATTCATCCCTTCGCTTCTTACGTGTCGTGTAGAGCAGTTCAGACATAGACCAGATTGAAGTTTCACGAAGAGATCCAACGTAGCTTCCCACAAGTCCCGGTTGAAGCATGCGAGTCGATCTGCCAGTTCCGTTATATCGCCCATGTGTAGTATCAAAGGCAACATGTCTATAATCTGATTGTCTGTCTCGTGTAACGTCATACACTGCCACATCATAGGAATTTTACTTGCCAATGCATAAAGTTGGTTTCTGTTGTTTTCCCAATAATGATTTGACATGAGCTGCCCAATGTTTGGAAATTGGGGAATGGAC
Source organism: Leuctra nigra (assembly GCA_934045905.1). Taxonomy (NCBI): domain Eukaryota; kingdom Metazoa; phylum Arthropoda; class Insecta; order Plecoptera; family Leuctridae; genus Leuctra; species Leuctra nigra. The sequence continues at coordinate 21,054,434 of OW203764.1, forward strand.
ATCGTAGGTGACGGCAATGGAAAGCCACAGGTACAAGACCGATGTGAAGTTTGCGCATTTACACATTCAAATGCCGTAATTATGTATTGTTCTAATTCTTGATCTTCCAAAGCCTTCACGATTGTCGAATAATTGTCAGTATTGTCAAGGTATGTTAGGAACAGTTTCTGGCACTCTAGGATGGCATGCTTTAACTCAATTCCAGTTTGAACTTGAGAAAGCTGAAGTCTTAATATAAGGTACAAAACTTCTTTCAATGGAACAGATTCACCCATTTTCAGACACGTTTCTGGTTGTCCCATATTCAGCACCCAGAACATTGCATGTAAGAGTGAAGGCAAAAGTCGGTCAGTGGATTGAGTTTCTGTATTCGTTACGCGTAATAAGGCACCTTCTTCGTAAAGGTCTAATACTGCACATAGTGAAAGGTAATAGCACGATATGCCAGAATTTCTGATGTTATCTATGATTGTCGCTGGGTCAATTAATTCCGAGAACACAGAGAGATGAATACTGAGCAGATGGTCAATGTCCAGACATCTTTGCGAATGAACGGTGAACAGATATTCCGGAGTCATGGCATGGTTTATGGTGACGGAAGACAACTTGCATTCAAGAATTTTAACTTGTATCTGAGAAACCAGTGATCGATTTAGACATTCTTGAATAATTGAGCTGTACTTTGTCGTAAAATAGTGGATAAACGGGAATCGTTTTTTGCGAGAGGTGTTTTGCGTCTCACCTTGAGGCTGTTTCTCAGCGCAGACATTTTCATATTGCTTGCACAACGACTCGATTCTTTGAAATAATGTAAACAATAAATTATTGGCATCTTCATTATTTAATTGTGATTCTACAATGTGGTCACAAATCTCAATCACTGGTGAAGTATTAAGAACTGGATATCTCTGGCTGCTTTGTTGCATATGTTTAGTATTAACGATTTCGGTGTTGTAAATAAAATCTTCTCGAGTCTCAGAATTGCCATATTTATTTTCAATCATTCCAGGTTTGGTATCCAGTGGTTCTTGTGGAAAATCATTGGTTAAATGTTTAACTTTATCTTCAAAGGTTTGCCATGTCTCTTTTAAAGACTTCGTTCCCGTTGTGATTTTGTCAGTTACTGTGAGGCTCAGATTCTTGAATGCTTTGATAGTTTCAGCAGAAGTCACTGATGAGAACAGCTCAATGTCCAAGAAGTCATTTTCTTCTCTCTTGCAATCATCCATATCATGGTTTTCTTGTAGATAGCTACTCTCCAGTAATATTGAACTCTCCTGGATCGTCAAGCTACTATTTGATTTGCGTAGTCCAAGGGAATGTTTCCTAGAAGAATCCAAAGAGCGAGATCGTTTTTTCTTTCTCATGCTGTCTTCATCCAGTGTATTTGTTTGTTTTGTGAGCTGTATGCCATTAATAAGAGCAAATTTATTTCCAACAAGAAATATTCCCGATTGCAATCTCTGATTTGCATTGTAAATTTTGCGGTTTTTGGCAAGCGCTTCGAAGAAAGGAAGTAAATTACATTCATCATCTTTAGGCAGCTTATCTTCAAGATCAATCAGTAAATGTAGTTTTGGGCATATTGCAATTTGACTTATTAGATATTCAAGATGCTGAAAGCATAAATCAGCACAAAGAATGTACTTTTTGCGGAGGTAAAGACCGATCAAAAGTTTTTCTATTGACATCAGTGTTAACACATGCATGGCTCCAGTCGATAAACGCAAATATACAACATCTTGGAACACTTTGCAACCTATGATATCTGAAAACTCAGCATTCCAAAAGACAACAGAAGGGTTAAGAGGATCGAATAAAAACATTCCATCTCTGTTGTAAGTAAATAAATACTTGTTTGCTAGAAGATAAAGTTTCGAAAAGTTTACCGAATGCTGAGATTTTTCTAATTGGATTCTGCCTGTTGTTTTATCTTCACAGTTTATGTTAACTATACGTGTTGGTGTTGAAGAAAGAGCATGTTTAAGCTCATGTGTACTTTTGACTGTACCGTTGATGTCAGCTTCCCAAACTCGAGACCCAGGACGAGAACAAAATATCTTGTCCTCATTGAGACTTTCGTCCTCATCGTTTCCCAGAATCGTATCGATATTTACCGACGTAAATTTTCCATTTCTGTTGCCCATCGATTTTGATTCGTAATCTACAGTTTCATCGTTAACACCGAAAAAGCAAGCGCCATATTCTCCGTCACGTAGCTTAGTGCCAATTTGCCAAAATTCTTCTTTGTTAGTATTGCATACATAACATCGAGTCATCGTTGAAACTAAAAGTAGATTCCTTCGCCAATCAAGTTGGACAATTGGTGAATCTAGCTTCATCAACATAAATGTAGGCATATTAAACAAATTTTTGGAGATAAGCATAAGAATATTTAAGATAGAAATTCGCCCTTGGTTGTCCCCGATGTACAGTTCACTGTTCTCCGAGTTCCACTGCAATGCAGTGACATCTGAATCTCGATGTTCACGCGAGACTTGAACCAAGCGAGCGCCAGGTCCCACGTTCCTCTCGAGAATGCATACGGTACCCTTGACAGTAGCGAAGGCGAAGAACTTCTCGCTGGGAGAGATGCAGAGTTGAGTTACAGCGCCTTCCTTGTTAGGCAGCAGCTGTAGAAACGTGCACGGATCTCTCTTGAAAACATATAGACCTCCACTACTGGCACCAAACACTAAAAAGTTTTGCGAAACATTGAAGCAGGTATACTGAAAATAGAAAACACAAAATAAAGAACAATTGTAAAAATATGAAAACTAAAATCATTCATTGATTATAATGTAGGGTGTACCTTAATCCTCTGTGTTGTCTTTAGCGGTGCATATATATTGGAGAGATCTTCTTTTGCGAAGAGTAGTAATGGTTGTTCTTCTTTGGCCATATTTAAAATTCAATAAGTGGAATGAAGACTAGTGGTTGAAGCGATGATAAGTGCAATTTCTTAAAAAGCAGTAGTATTACAGCCGTCACACAGTTGCATTACTGTAGTACATTGCAGGTGGACAGTAAGCGAAATGTCTCGTTACCTTTCTCTCCACAAAGATGTGTGGTATTGTCTGGAAAAAAGAGATTAAGAACTTGATACTAGCTCTGTATGGGTGGGGAATAGGTCTCATAGTCATAGCCTCATAGGTAATTTTTTATATCATAAATTTGTAAATTTAAATCTACCTATATACCTACTCTATTATTTATTATATTATATTATTATATAATTCTATTATAACATTTATACTATTTAGTAGATAATATAAAATATAAAACATGAAACACAAACATTGAATAGTAGTAGTACCTAGTAAATTCTTTATTTAGCATATTTTGCTATTTGTTCTAATACATCATCATTTCAATACAAAAATAGGTAATTTACATTTAACACAGTAAGTAATAGGTACAGAGTGCTAATACAGTAGGTACAGAATTTAGAATTTTTGAACGAGCGAAGCGAGCGTCTCCTTTGCCCAACCTCCTGAACCTAATCAGTCAAGCAGACTAACCTACCTATTGGCATTTATTGAATTAGTTTGAAATCGTTGTCAGGGCACCTATTCTATCCTTTCTTGATTTTTTGATAAAATTCATTTCACTGCCATTAAGATAGCATTACTACCTACGCCGAAATGAATTCGGTCGCAAGCGCGACGAGATCAAAAAAAGATATAGAATAAGTACCTACTACCCAAAAGAGTTTGATTGAAAATTACCAAATTCATGGTAGGTACCTACGTTGATCTCTTATTCAATTGTTTCAGAGTTTATCTGATTGAAAGTTGCAATGAAAATCAGTAAGATCATCTTTTGTAGAGGTACCAAGTTTCTTATAAATCTTTTATTGAGATTAGTATGTTCAGTTGAAGATGTTGCGCTTTTCGGTGCTCGCTCATCAACATACACACTGAGGGTTTGTTGTTTACACTGAGCGCTTTTCAAGTAATGTTGTGTTGCCTACTAGCTTCCCTTAGGTACTCTGTAAATGAGTTCTCATGCTAGTAGCATTGCTTTTAGTGTACAATGTGAATTGCCTATTGCTATGTTATTACAACTGAACAACAGTAGGTAACATTCAGGAGAATGTACTCCTGCATGTTCTCCTACCTATCATTTTATTGATCATTTAAAACCTAGGACTTTATTGTTGACAATTGTGTCAAAACTCTTTAATGGTTTTAATTCATGAACAATAACATTTAAAAATTGGTCTTGCTCAATACTGGTCATTAGCTTCACGTTATTCCTTCCAGTGGCAGAACTATGGTATCAGGACCTTCCTGCAAGATTTTCATAAGCCCCCCCCCCCCCCCCCCCATTATGTGACCGCAACCGCGGTTCCCTTGTTCTGCCACTGGTTCCTTCCTTGCAAGGCTGTGGTTGGGTAGTTATTGAGAAAACCTGTTAAGCTCTCACCTGGGAAGTAAGAGGTCCCGGGTTTAAGCCCCGGTTTGGTTGAACATTTATCGCTTTGCACAATCCTTTCCTATACCGTTCATGCTATGGCTTGCCTGATCCAGAAAGCCTGGGTAGTGTAGTGCATACAATTGACGGGAAGGAGAGGATTGGACGATTGTTGTATATTATTATGAAAAGATCAATGAGTGTAGGGCACAACAGACAATGAATAAAAAGATTTTTAAAGAGTGCGATCCTACGTCCCTTACGTTCCGCCGCATGCCTATAACTGGAGAAAAATTCTTCTGTGCTCACGCAAGTGAGGGTAAATGATCTTAGTTGTCCAGATAGAGGAGGCTTTTAGTTTTTAGTGCTATACAACTATCTCGGTAGTAGGTAGGTACGCTCTCTAGTAGGTACTACCTACCTACCTCAGGTAGGTAGGTACTACTAGGTTCATAGATAGGTTAGGTAACTTACCACAAAGCAGGAAACGAATGAACTGATTACAATTATAACGAAATAATAGTGTATTTGATAACAAGGCTAGAAGCAGTATACAGAACGACCTTTGACATGCTTTGACACAGATTCACACTAACCTTGTAAAGAGAAACGAGATGATTATTCTGTCTTCTGTCACTTTTGTGGTGGTGCCAAAGGGTGGTGCTGTAGCTGTCATCCTGTGAAAATAAGGTGGTACCTCTTTGCATATGGCGGCGCCCTGTTGCTGCCGAGTGTAAATTAATTTTATATTATTATTACCTGTTTATAATAAGCTATAGGTAAGCTATTTTACATTATATTGCGAGTAGATTTATGTTTCCATTTCATGTTCTCTTTCTTATCATTTAAAATGTAAGCATGATGTTTGTTCTACATAAACATTGATTTGTAGTTAAGTTAGGTTAGGTACCTACAAATCTGAACTCCCATGATCAAAGCCAGTAGGTACCTATATGTTACAATTTCACTGGTGTCATGATTAACTTTTATGTTGATATCGCTTTTCGTGTAGGTACCTAGTTATGAATCTATTAAAAGGTACTTCCTAACCTACAGCCTCATGCTCAAGAGAATTTCCGGATTTATCGACGGGCAACTGACCAGAGTCAGGTACTACTAGATTCCGTCCATAAGATTATTAGCTCACGGTCTTGTGGTGTTGAGGACTGACATCCGCAAATATCTTCTTGCGGACACAACTTTTTTTGAGCATGAGGCGGGTGTGACTACGATCCCGACAGCCGGGACTTTCAGGTTAAAAAAATAGTCCCGACCGTAGGTTTTACTGGGCAGCCTAAGGAATAAAACTCTCTATGGGTAGACAAATTCGAACTGGGCAACTTAAAAAAAATAACTCTATGGTTAAGCAGAATTAAAACTTGTGAAAATTACAAATAAAAAAAAATGTGCTCCCGGCCGGATTCGAACCGACGACCTCTTGCACCGTGGTCCAGCACGCTATCCATAGCGCCATCTGGACGGTCATAATGAAAGCCGTTCTTAACCAGTATATAAATAAACAAGGCCAGTCGGGACTATTTTTTTAACCTGAAAATCCCGGCTGTCGGGATTTTAGTCACTACCGCATGAGGCTGCTAGTAACAGAGCTAGGTACACCTTAAGGGGGGATGCCCAAGTAGAGGTCTCCGATGGCGATAGATATCTGAATTAATATGCTTATTTAATAGATAATTTCCTTGTGCACCATATAAACGCAAGAAAAAGTGGGGTAGCCGAACTAATTTCCAAGATATATCACTTTATAAATTTGAGATAGCCCTATCTTTAACATGGCAAGTAGAAAAAACACAGTAATTTTCCAAGTAAAAATTAGATTCAAACTATTTTCCGCCGATAGATTTTTTTCAAAAACTAATATTATGTGTATTAGACATAGAGGTATTTTTTAAGATTTTTATATATACACCTAGCCGTACGTTTTTAAAAGTTAGACGCCAAATTCTAAACAATTTTCCTATACCTCCTTTGTTAAAATTTCAACATATTCTGAAGACATCATTTTGAAAACTCAATATAAGTCGAGAGTTGCAAGTTACAAGACATTTGATGGATCTTTTACATTAAAATAGAGTTGATATGTTGAAAAAATTAATAAAAATGGTAAATTTCAACAAAATATATTTTCGGAAAATCTACTTGGGCATCCCTCCTTAAAGGTGGGCTGTCATGGTCAACAAGTCGAAAATATTGTAGATATTGTAACTAGAAATAGAATGACGAAAACCCAAATGCGATGCGATGTTTGGTGCAGGCGCCAGAGCCCCGCGAAGTTTGAAAAACCTGGTTGTTGTGACGTAGGTCCCACCCAACCTCTGCCGGCTTTTGCGGCTAAGTTGGGTGTGAATGACGCGTTTCCCACCCCCTATCCGTCTTCGTTGTGCTGTAACTTCGTTTAGGAATATCCTACAGACCTCTAGTTTTCGCCGTTGTGATTGCATGCCTAATGTCATCGTGTCTTTTGAATAATAAAAAAATGGGGCTCAACCGTGATAGCCCACCTTTAACGTGCAAAAGCACCATGTTAAAACCAGCAATGAATGCACAACTGGTTCCTTTTTAAAACATTTAATTCTTGTTTTTCAGCCAATATGAATAATCTACAGTCATCACTCAAATCAATATGTACACTTGGGAAGAATATTAGTCAGCATCGACCAAGAGCCATATTTCCGGCCATGACTGGGTTGTACAAACCTGGATGCGGGGAGTTGTCTACTCACCATCTTCACACCAGTGTCGCGTGTAGTGCATGGGCTAACTATCAGTTACCCAGGACATGGCTGAATTACAACAAAAAAATATTTCCACCACAGACTCAAGAAGAGGAAAGAAGACCAGCGGTAAGTTGAACGCATTTGAATTGGAATTTAAATGTCTGGGCTTGAGCCCGTTAGCTTTTAATTAAAAGTCGCTGTCAATCTTAAACTCAGTTAAGGTGGCACGATCCCTCGAGACATAGTCTCAGATCTTCAAACATTTGTGTGTATTGATATTGACTACTGTATTGAGTCATTTTTTATTGTGTGACTACTTATTGATAGGTAATCATGAAAAAATAATTATTTTCAAAATAATGAAAAAATTAAACACTTCTTGTGTTCAGTTTCTGAGTTGATTTGAGTTTTCTCCCCCATGTTATCTTATGGCAGCCAAGTAAAATCGTGTCATTTTTTGGCTAAAATGAACTTCTAATTTTCTTTAGTACCTACTGTTAGATTTTAACAAATTTTTCTGGTAGACCTACGGACACACCACGATGTAGAAAAAGTACCGCCATCTTTAATAAGGTGGAAACTCTTCGCTGTATCACCATTGAAATCTTTGAATACAAATTACGGGTAGAAGTTGATGCCTAAACAACGTTGCTTGCGTATAAATCACTAGCGCTTTCTTGAGGAACTAAAGTAATCAAGGTCTATCGATTGACTAGTTTTAATGATTTAAGAGTGTTTTAAGAATGTTATAAGAATGTTTTAATGTTTTAAGATTGTTTTGAATGTTTAAAGAGTGCAATAGAATGTTTTAGAATGCATAGCTAGTTTGCAAAATGAGCCCTAGCGCTAATGAGTGTTACGCGATGGGCATCTACAGACCTTGATAATCGTGCTATTGGAACTGATATCGCGGAAAGACTCGAAGAGTTTCCACCTTATATATTAAAGATGGCGGTCCTTTTTCTACATCGTGGACACACTATCAGGAAGAAAATTGAAAACAATAGGTACCAACGAATTTTTAAAAGTTATATTTAAAAGTTAAAGCTAGTTAAAAGAAAGATATTTCAAAAATAAATAAAAAAGTGTTATATCGAGTGATTGCGTCACGTTATCAGGGTTCATCATACACACCTTTTTTTAGACATTTGGACTCAATATTATTTTACCTTAGTGAAGTAGTGGGGTTTGTGTTGGCCAATTATCAACTGCGGCTATGCCAGAGAGCTTTTATGCTCATGTTAGGGTAATCCATGCCGGGCAGGCCAATGGTCAGCCCAGAACGCATTGCAACATTCTACAGGCCAACATTTGTTTGTATTAATTAGAGAACAAATGATTTCTTCCAGTATGTGTGCCACATGAAAACAAACATAAAATACAGCCCGTGGAAGATGTGGTACATTGCATCTTTTGTGCGTGGCATGAGCGTTGACGAAGCAATTAAGCAACTAAGCTTCGTTTTGAAAAAAGGGGCCGCTTCAGTCAAAGAAACTATTTTAGAAGCCCAAGAGATGGCAGTTGCACAGCACAATGTGGAGTTTAAAAGCAATCTTTGGGTTGGTAAGTGGTAATCTTAAAGAATTTATATTTATTTACATTATTTCTAGACTACAGGCTGTTCAATTTACGCTTACAACGCCGTTAGGGTGTAACTAAGCAGCACCATCCAGACCTTCCACCTGAATTCACGCTTGGCCAACCTAAACGTTCCAAAGTGAATCCGCTAACTTTAATGTGCCACCTAATTTCTAGCGATTTTCATTTTGTTGTGTTGGTGCTAGCATAGTACATCATTTTCGTTGCCATCTTCGCTACCATAGTCATTGTAAAGAAGATTTTAACAAACTGTAGGGATGAAATAATTGTTGGTGTATTGAGAGTGTGAAGTGGATTCAGTAATCAGTCTCCTTCAAATGTGCCAAAAAATCTGATAAAACGTTTGTCCCAATGACCTTACAAAATTTTCAAGTGAACAGACATTATGTTAATTTTCACTTATTAACTAATCGGAAGATTTTGTTAAAAAACTACAAGCATGATCACTAGATGGCATTAGTGTGTGCACACAGTTTCATGTTTATAAGCGAGACCTGAGCTGTGTCTACAAACAAACCAAGAAATTACAGATAAAATGCCAGAGACTAGGTACTTTAAACTTAGTTGGTAATGCCTAGATAGAGTACCTAAGGCTCCTACGTAATTCTATTGTCATGCATGCATGATAATAGAATTCTCTAAACATTGTTTCCTTAACAATAAAAAACTAGACCCCAAATAATCAATAGAAACAATTGTTTTACTTTTGTAATCCGACATTTTTATTGATTAACTCTCGCATTGAAATATGGACTTCTAGTATTTTGATGGGAAAAACAGAGGGAGTTGATTTGAAACCCCCATGAAGAAGACAGCCATGTTATTTGCAACCAGAGCCATCATGTTTTATGTGTTATTTATAACTGCCTTTTGAAGTCAGACATTGGGCTGCTTTAGCTCATTCAAAAATTTACTAATTTTATTCAGTCTTTGAATAAAGATCACGGATAAAGATTCACATATTTAATTAATTCTACAACTAGAGATTCCTATTAGGTAGTTAATTACTGGGATAGGTATTTAGGAATCGGTTTCTAATTAATATTCGTTTCGTGTGGTTTCAGCTGAATCATTTGTCGGCAAGGGAAAGGTAATCAAGGGAGTGCGCCGTCACGCACGGTCAAGAGTTGGGAAAGTGGAATATTTTCACTGTCATTACTTTGTACGCCTCGAAGAAGGAAAACCTCCAGCCAACTATTACCCCTCTCAAGTCCCCGTAACAGGAGAAGATATGCTTGAAAAATGGTTACAAGAAATGAGAAACAGAAAAATTACCAGTTCACTATAAGAAGTCTCTCATCATTTAGCATTTAGTTCACAAACTTTCTCATTTTCAATAATATGTCAAGTTGTGATGTTATTTATAATTTATGTGTACAAAAGGAAAATAAAATTGAATTTCAGTTTGTAGATTTTATAGATTGATTACACTTTTACTGCGGCAAAACCGGTGCATTTTGAAAATTACTGTGTTTAAATGAGAGTAAAGCCCCATTTACACGGTGCAATTTCTTGAACAACCTCTGTGCCACAGTGGTTCTGCTCGTGCGCAGTGTCACTTTTGAGATGAAAAAGTGACTCTGCACATGTGCAGAACCACTGTGGCACAAAAGTTGTTCAAGAAATTGCACCGTGTAAATGGGGCTTTATTACATCTCTTATGTGAAGTAGTGTCTTCTTCACACCGATCCGATTTCGCCGCAGCAGAAGAAACTCGTACCACCGGTTCACTAGATACTCGAGGGTGTGTTCCCTTTTTCTCAGCTAAACGACTGGTCATGGCCGCGACCGATCGTGGCTGACCGAAGTAAAATCTCACAATAATGGACCAGTTTTTCCGGTAGTAGCCGACCGGTCATCTAAGCCCGCCGAACTCGAGGAAAAAGTTTGGTCGGCTAGGGCTTGACCGGATTAATGTACCGTTGGGCACCCGCACAGACACAGTGGCACAGACGACCAAAACAGAGCCAATACGGACCAGCTCAGCCAAGCCAAAAGGGATCACACCCAAACTCTTGACTTTTTTGGGAAGAAAAGAAAGCCAGGATTGTGACCTAATGTAATGAAACAAACTATATCGATATTCTCTCCACACAATGTTTATTTGTTCGTTCACCAAAATAACATTTTTAATTGTGTTCATAACAAAAGCACTGTTCTGAATAATAAAAAATTAATTAATGCTGGCCAGTTATACATATCAATATGTGTCTTACAGCTCAATAATAGGCAGTCTTGCCTACGGAATTCCCAATGAATTTGAAAAAGTATGTAACAGCTACACAATTATTAATTAGTAATTTTGATTGCAGCAGATAATTTCTATTTAGAAGAGAGGTAAAAAAAGAAATGGGCCTCAAGGATATTATCCAGACAAGACAAGAGTCTGTCCAAATTAAGAAAAATAATACCGGCTTTCATTCTTAGCAATGTTTACACCGTCGACAGTAGAACGACCGGATACTCTCGCACAGACACCCTTAAAAATGTGTGTGGTCAATAACTAGATGCTAAATCTATCTTAAATAATGATGATCATAAATGAACATTTGCTTTTTGTACATTTGTAATCACGACATCATTCTTTACTTTGTGAGTAGAAAGTAAATCATTCTTAATTTGGACATACTTTTATATACCAGTCTAAAAGATTTTCATCTAAAACAAAAATATTCAAAATGTCCTGCCAATGGTGGAAGGGTTTATGACAAAATAATTATTAAAGGTAGGCAAATGTAAATCTGGTTTTCGTAAACCACACATTTTAAAATACTTTCTCCCTCCCCGATTACCTCATTATTGTTGGGCGACGAGCTCGCACTGTGCTGCAGCTACGGTCTTCATGCCTTCTTGTGTGGTCTGGAGATTGCTCTTCCACGAGTATAGCAAGTCGCGCAGCTGTTGCCACTGAGCGCGCCCGAACGTGCGATGCATTGTGCTGGAGATGAACACTTTACGTGCAGCTTGGTCCATCCTGGCGCGGACTAGCTTGGTCTTCAGAACTGAGAACAAGGGTCACAAATATGAATAAATAAGTGAACTGGCACTTGGCTGAATATAGGTAATGTGGTTCCAGCAACAGACATAACATAATGCGTGGTGCTGATGTCACACTCGCAAGAAATGCAGTTGTTATGCTACACAACACCAATGGACACTAAAACTCAGGTACTTACGTACCAGGTATTATGTGACTGCTGGATGATATATAAAAAGTCCGTTCAACAAAAAACTATGCACATTACCTATAAGTTCTCCCACTCAATGTCTACAAACTGAAATTGCTGCACTTATTATTTTACACTCAACCACCAAGTGATAAAACGGTACGAATTCGAAAGAAACAGATTGGCTGAAAAAGATTTGATGGCTTCACTGATAAAGTCTATACTAACTCGTCATCTGACTCTGGTAGGTCAGCTCTGATTTCGTTGATAATAAAAAGGAGCTAATCCGTTTTCATTCAAATACCGTTTTATGTTTTGTTCGGTGTGTTAGTGTACCTACCCAGATTGTACCAAAAAGACGTAAAAAAGTGGCAACGACGAATGTTCAATGCAATCATCATAATACTTTCTTGTGGGATTAAGGAACAATATTTAAAAAAAATAATAAGCATTAGGGACTCACCATCAATGATAAATGGTTCAACTTCATTTTCACTGATCTGCAGTTCCTGTTGGATGGTTTCAAACAACATCTCCGAGTTGCCCTCGGCCAGCTGCATGAACGTCAACAGCCGCATCTTCTTCATATTCTGCTCGTGGTTCAATCCCAAGTTGTGAACGTATTCCTTATGATGCTGATAGAAATCCAAGTAAGCGGAGAGTTTGTCCGATACGAAGACGGAGAGAAGATCGTGAATGAGTTCTCCCTCGAGGAAACGCACCGGCTTCAACGAGAGCAACGGATCAAGCAGGAAGGTGTTGGGATCGGCGAGTGCAGCGAGAATGCATCGTTGCGCATCCTCGCGAGCTTGAGAAGCGTTCTCGGCTGTGTACGTTCCCAACAGCTCGACCATGACTTTGGCGGCAAGTTCACTCTGCTTGCACTCCAACAGAACCTCGTGGAGGAGCCGAAGAAGTTTCTGCATCTGCTCGTTGGAAGGTGGACAGATTTGAAACTGGGACTTGAGGTGCTCGACATCTCTGAAGACTGCTTGGACGTGATCGACCTGCTTAGCTACCTGGACCAGATGGTAGTAGACATGATAGCGCATTGGTGAGTGTTCATCCAATGATTGGAACATCAGCCAACCCCTGAGAATCAAGAGAAAAACATTATTTAAGGAAATTTCAAGATTTTTGGAACAATATTAAAGGTGATTAGGTACATAAAAGCTACTTACACTCTCAGCGTTATCAAGCCCAAGTTATGACCAGGAGCTTTGGTGAGCTTTTCAGAGAATGCAAGAATCAAATTTTCTGCACGATCTACAGGAATCTGCAATAATGAAATACTTGTTGAAGGTCACATGAAATTGAAATTGACTTTCTGATCTATTTGTGAAAAAGGAGGAAGCACAGCACATCCATCCATAGGTAGGTACCTAGTACTATCCATTTGGTATGATCATTATTGTCAATAATTTACCTATTTACTGTGTTTTAGGTTAAGTAAATTAATAAATAAGAAAATAAGAAAATGAAATAAACTATACCTTAATCCAAGTTGGGCATATTTAACTTTATTTAAAAATTAGTAGATAGGTAGGACCAGTTTGTGCTCAATTACATACGTACACTACATTACTAAACGAGTACCTAGCTATCAATCAGTTCTTTATTGACTGTGTGATGATGTTATTAACAACTACCTACTAGGGCTGGGAAAAACTGATCAGTTTAGTAAACGTTTAAACGCTCTCAAAATGTCCGTTTCAACGTTTACTGAGCATAAAAATGATACAAGGATATTCAAGACCATGTGTCATTCTTGAGAGCTTCTCTACACTTGTTGGTACAATTCCCAAAACTTTCCTTCAACTGATCAAATGGAAGTACATTTCAATTTAAATAATAATAATAATCTTCCTCCCGGTTCCAAGAGTTGGGTCGGGGGGTGGCGAAGCCACCATTACTAGGGCCCGGACTCCTAAGCTAGCTGGCCAGGCTTGGCTCTTCCTCTTCGTTCTTCTTCTCTACCAGTTTTTTCCACTTCTTCCTGTCTTCCCACCACCTTCCTTCTTCCACTTCTTCCCACTTCTCCAGTCTCTCTTGTACATCTTCTGCTACCAGCTCTCTCCACTTTTCCCTCGGTCTTCCAACTCTCCTTTTATCACTTCTCGCAGCTTCGAACTCCCGACGCGGTATTCTCTCACTCTGCATTCTCTTCATGTGGCCAAACCACCGTAGCCGCTCTCTCCCCATTTTAAATGCCAACCTCTCTACCTTCAAGTCTCCTCTAATCTTTTCACTCCTGATCTTGTCCATCTTAGTTACTCCTTGTATGCTTCGTAAAAATTTCATTTCTGCTGCCTGCAACTGGCTCTCCTCCTTTCCTCCAATCGCCCACGTTACGGAACCATAGGTGAGTATTGGCAGGAAATAGCTTTTGAAAAGGAGTATCTTGCATTTCTGGGGGAACTGCTCATTCCAAAGAAGTTTCCTGACTAACTGGAAAAATGTGTAAGCCTGTTGTACTCTTGATGTTATCTCTCTTCCTATTTTTCCATCCTTAGTTAGCCAGCTCCCCAGATACTTAAACTCTCCTCTCTCCGCCAGTTCCAAGCCCCGTAGCCTGATCTTCACATTTCTTGTTGCCTTCCTCTCCACTACTAGTGTCTCACTCTTTTCCTGACTTATTCGCATACCGTATTCTTCAGTCATCTGGCACGCAACATTTTTCAAAATAACTTGCACACGTTGTTTATTGAAACAAGCACTCCCGCATCTCGACTGATCTATAAATATACCCAATTACGCATGACGCGTGATTTCCAGTCTCTCCATTCTACTATACTCATTGTGAAGATATGAACTTTCTTCATATTCCCAGAGGCTATGTTGCCAACAAAAAAATAATGGTCAATATTATGTTGAATGGCGCTTCAGCCTTAAAGTGACTTAGGGGTGGGCGTGAGATAGTAGCTTAGAGGGGGAGGGGTAAAAGCATAACAGCTGATCGCAGTATTCTGACAAACTGACATCAAAATAAATAGACAAAACAAGAGGTGTTTGGTATTCTTGGATAGTATTACAAATGTCAACACTTTTTGCAGATGGGGAGGGGTAAAAGCTTAACAGCTGATCGCAGTATTCTGACGAACTGACATCAAAATAAATAGACAAAACAAGAGGTGTTTGGTATTCTTTGATACAGTTTTGAGTATTATAAAATGTCAACACTTTTTGCGATGAAACGTTTACCAACGTTTAAATGCGAGCTTGACGGTTAAACGTTTAAACGTCCCACCCCTACTACCTACAAGCAAGTGTGATTACAAAATACTTGCAAAAGACAATTCAGATTTTACCACTTAACATTTAAAATATGGCATAATAAAAGGACTTTAAATAGGACTATTTACTTACCAAAACAAGCATGGACACGATTCCATTTAAAATGCTCTCGATCTCCGCTTCACTACTTTCCTTGAAACACGTGTCGCAAACTCCGATGATTTTATGCAAATCATCTTCAATACCTTTTGGTGACTTCTCTACTGATATTTCAGCTCCGAGACTCTTGAAGTACACTCGTAGCTCTTGAGCCTAGTAGAAAAAAAACATGCTCACGTCAATTCACTATGGGTAGCCGGAATAGACCTCTCCAGAACAGTGTCTAATCGTCGAACACAACTCTCTGGCCACTGTGGTGCACATGCTTAGTGGTACGTTTGGCTTAATCTTTATTTTAGTAACTTTCACAAGTTCAAATTCTGTCTAGGTAGAACCAGAGTTATTTTGCTTATGATGCCTAACTTCTATTTTCGTCAAATTTAGTAATATTATTCTTTAGACCTGTACCGCATATCTAGAGCCAAACTCGTGCCAGTATGTATGTGCACAACGCTTGCCGGGCCGGACAAAGAAAATCACAATATTCGACCGACTAGGATGAACAATTGCTTCAATTAATCAACTTTAATAAATGTCTACCGAGTAGCTAAGAATGCGAAAGTACTAAATGCAAAGACTGAAACAGGCTTGCTTATTGCTTTGCATTATGGCACGTAGGTACTAAGGTAGGCTACCTATAGGTAACTTTGGTAGGTAAGGTTACCACAGGTAGGGCTAACTAATGTCAAAAACTGATAGTGAAGGTTTGACAGGCTAGAATGTTATAGAGCATAGGCCACATCTGTCAGCCTGTTCAAGCGAACTCAATGTACTATTCTGTCTTCCTAATAGATCAAATTTGAAGTTAAGTGAGATCTTAATCAAAATTATTAGAATTTACGATGACCTAACCAAACTTTAACAGCCTGTTCCCCGGGAGAGGCATTTTAAGGGTTCGTGTGATAGCAAGAACATTACATTCTTGAGTATCAAATTAGAGTAATACTAACCTGTTCCTCTAATGTTAATTCAATAAATACAGGTGGAGCAGCGGAATGTCCAAGCATTTTGAATGAAAGCCACGTTGAAACTCGACTTCAACAAAATATCATGGATGGAAAATCACTCACTGCCTTCAAAATACAAAATGGTGGCGTGGCCGAGCACAGTTCTGAACTTTCCGTCTTTACAAGGCAGCGCTGCCGGCGCGCCATAATTCAAACGGGGAAAAACTGGGAAAAACTCAAGTTCGTGAAAATCAGATTCACGAGGTTTTTGAAACTTTTTAGAAACTGATCACTCATAAAATACACATATTAAAAAATATTCGTTAGAATATAATAAGAAACTTCAAAGAATTTATGTTTACTATTTATTTTATTACCTCCAGAAAATTTTATTCTGGTAAATCATACATTAATTAGGTATTTCAAATTTATTACATCAAACATCTTGAGCTACTGTACAATTTTTATCAAAAAATTTTAGCATGTAGGAGTACAAGCGTTACAAGCAAAGATAGTTTAGGTACGTACTACGTAGAAGTACCTAAACAAACACAGGCGCGTAGGAACTACTTTCATCATGGGGGGGAATTGCGACACCCGGAAGGGCGTTTTTTGGAATTTAAACCCGTTAAAAGAGATTCTGGGGCTTTAAAATACCTAAACTGAAGCAAAAAACCCTCCAATTGTTGCCCAGCAGGGCATTTTTTTAGAATATAAACAATTTGTTAGTGATTTTTGGACACTAAACTTAATTTTTTATGGTGAATGGGGGGTCAGCCTGCTCGAGTGGGGGGGGATAATCCCCCCCCATCCCCCCCCCCTTCCTACGCGCCTGAACAAACACAAAATATATTGGTCATCTACCCAAATAACATAATACATATTTATAATACCTACTAACATCAACAATATTATTCAAGTACATATTATTCACCATATGCAAGTACTATTTAAAAAAAGTAAAAACCTACCTACCACATCTTACTTTCAAAATCGCTTTCATCCAATGCTTCAGTCGAAGCCAAGTTAACTCGACTCTGTGGATTCAAAAAAGTTCTCTTCACATTATCTTTTCTTGGCTCATCATCACATTTTTCATAAATACATTTCCTCCTGTGGTCGCAATTCATCGTCGGCACAGGTCGAGTCAGATTGCACTTCAGTGTGTACGTTCCACTTGTACCGAAGACATTCCTGCTTATTGTCCCGCCTAACACTGGGGCTTTACACTGGTTGTCTCCATGAGTCACATCACAATAGTTTTTCTTCGGTGCCATAGTCATGTAAATATTATCGTTTATGGAATTATCAGCCAATTGGTCCCCTGGTAAATCACTACTAGTCCTTCCAGATCTCTTCTTCCGACGTCTCGATGAACTTTTATGATGATTCACTTTAACACTACCTCTCTTGATGGGAATACTGTAAACTGGCATTCTATTTAGCTCGGGATCATGATGTTGGTACACTTTGATCCAACTGTATTCATTATCTCTTCCATGTTTGTACGAGTTACCAGTATACCGACTCGTCCTTGGAACTCGCGGAGTGTACGTCGCTACTGGTATTCGCGAATCACTATTGAACAAGTTTATATGACCCTGTCGAAATGGCTCTTCGCGATACGGTTCTTGCCACTGTGGCTTGATGTACAACTCCCTGGCAACCGGGGTATAGATATCCCAGCTTCCCGTGTTGCAAGGAGCGACGTTTGCGACTTGTGCTGCTTCCGTTGGTACCTCGTGATGCCCCTCAAGCCACCCTCACGCCTTCTTCGTGTCGCCGAAGTGATTGCACTGAGATGCGAAGTCGGGGAATTGCGCTGGTACGCGGATGCATGCGATGATTGCGCTAAGTAAGACCGAGAGCTCCACCAAGACGAGACCGAGACCGATGGCAAGGAAGAGCCATGTGTGATCTCTGTACCAAGTCTCCAGCTTCACAGTGCAACCCTGAAATCACAAGATGCAAGAACAATAAGAACAGTAAGGTAATACGTAACAGGACAAAGGCAGAATATTGAAGCGTAACCAAATTAAATTGGCCTTCATAAATCCAAAAAAAATCTTGATTGAACACAAATACAATAGTAGGTATGTACATGTTGGAAAAATAGAGGCATTCCTATTAAAGACACAAATTTCAATATAATAGAAAGTGTCAATGATTTTCAAATTTACAGGTATTCACCGTTCAAAATACAAATGAGTAATACTAATTAGGTACCTTATCAATATCATTTACAAATTTACAAATTACGAAAAAACGTTGCTTCATGATTGCGTAGGTAGGTACCTACTTACTTACTTACCAAAAGTCTAAGTACTTAACTAATAATTGTGTTTCTGAATGCAGAGCACACATAGGTGTGAAACTAGAAAATGAATTTTTGAATAAACAAGGTAGGTACCTACCTAATACCGAAGTTATAGTATTGAAAATAAGAGATTACTGTTATGTGAAAAATTAAAATTGTCAAAACTATACATGAAAACTGCATTTAAAAAATGTATAATAAAAAATTTAAGAATAATTGACAGTCACATCATGTACTACCTAACAGCAGCATATCCATCTGTACACCACTAAGGTAGGTAGGTACCTACTGTACCTAGTACATTTTCATCATCTATTCAAAAACGAACACAGGCTAAGATCATTGTAAAAGTTGTTAATAGGTACTCACCTCTCTATGTCGAGCATCTTGATAGCTATCCTGGTCAATAGATTGACACTTTGACATGTTCAGAGGATGCGGGTCGAGGAATGCTCGGTCATCGTGGTTGTTGCTCAGCATACAGCATGATCGAGGCACGACAAGCTCAGGCTGGCCGAGTTCTTTCAGTCGCCACCACGAGAAGTCGTAATCACCAGCACCATTTATGCCACAACATTCAAACTAAAAATAAAATAAATACAAATTTAAATATGTACGTTATACATAGGTATTTTGTAGCACTGCAAAGCTATTAAATTGATTCTAATTATAACAATTTAATGCAAATATAATTGCTTTTTCAATTAAGATCAAGTAGGTAGGTAAACAATTTGCTTCAAAATTAAAATGTATGGCCGAACTTCATGTGGTTCGACCACATGAAGAGGATGGGAACCGATAGAGTGCCAAGGCGGGTGTTTGAAGCAGCTACAGTGGGAACTCGGAGAGTGGGACGTCCAAGAGACAGGTGGATTGGACTGATCAAGGAGGATGTGCTGGAGAGAGGAGGAAGGTGGAGTGAGTTGGAGGCTGAGAGACAGTGGGAGGACAGAACACGGTGGAAGGAATTTGTGGAACAGTTAGAAGTGGAAGAAGAAGAGGAGGAAGAAGAGGAGGAAACGCCAGGCGTGGCCAGCCGGTTTCCAGGAGTCCTGCGGCCCGAGTGTTGGTGGGAACACCCACCCCCTGACCCATTGAATTGGAACCAGGGATGGATTATTATTATTATTATTTTAAATAGTAGTTGGTAGTATGTGCACTCCAATAATTGACTTCTCTATCAGGGGGGATGTATTCTAAATTCCCTTGTCGTCTCGTATCAATTGATACGGTGTCACCACCATGTTAAAAAGATAGCACTTTAGTGTGCAGTGAGCCCGTATCACGTGAAACGAGACGACAAGGGAATTTAGAATAGCCCTCCTGGGCCCTGATTCTATAACTCCATTGCGACCGCTTAGCAATTATTTCAATGTTAATCCTTACGGAAGAAATTGCTAAGTGGTCGCAATGGAGTTATAGAATCCCACCTCTGGTCAAGTAACAATCACCAGCCGAATATGACTTTTGATGTGTGTGGTGATTGGGTCTATAGCTGTAAATCAGTTTCTAGCAGTCAACAATCAGATATCATCAGTTCAGAATAAACAATAGGCCATTTAAGAAAGTAAAGATACATCTGTTGGTGAAGTGTGGTACTAATGTTATCAGGCTTAAACGCATGCGCAGTGCGCACTTCAAAGGACTCGGCGTGACGTCATCCCACCCACCATCTTCTCGAACACAACACGTAAATTTATGACAGACACCAAACAGACACTAGTAACTACACACTAGACGGCTGTGGACCTGCCAGGCTTTATCGCATGCGCACTGACTTTCTTAAATGGCCTATTGTTATCAGTGCAGCAGTGCTCTTACATTAGTCTGAGCAAGGTCGAAAGCTGATGTGAGCTGCTCTTTTCCGGGCACTCCATAGTTCCGTTGCAGCAATTCTACAAGAACCGGAGCACCAACGCCAATTCCAAGATATTGTGGACACAGCACAGCCAATACGACGATCACACTTTCTCCGAGGAGCAGAACAATCAATGCAAACAGATACTGAAAAAAGACAAAGAAAATTAATAGACCATTTTAAATATTATCTCGGTGGCTCTGCTTTCTAAAAAAAATCATATGCAGTATTATTTCCAGACACCTAAGTTCCTGTTTTAGTTTTACCTATTGTTGAAAGGGGGACTAAGGTGTCTGGAAATCACCATTTTACCTATTGTTGAAACAGGGACTAAGGTGTCTGGAAATCAAACTGCATATGATTTTTCTTAGAAAGCAGAGCCACCGAGATAATATTTAAAATGGTCTATTATTGTAGGAAACCATAATAATATATAATATATCGCGACCCTGCTTCCAACTATTGTCGGGTCAGGGGGTGGGATGATCCCACCAATGTTCTAGGGCACTTGTGTTCTCAGAGCCGACTTGCCAAGTCCGACACTCCACACTTCTTCAATCTCTTCTTCCAGTTCTTCAGCCTCCTCTCTTTCCACCAGCTCCCTCCATCTCTCTCTGTCTTCCCACCACTTCTCTGTTGTAATTACTCCCCAACACTCTCCTCTTTCTTCTGCAGCTGCCTCTATTTCGTTGATCCATTTGGTTCTAGGTCTTCCTGCCTTTCTTCTGACACCCATGGCTGCACGCTCTGCCTCTCTACATGGTATCCTCTCTTTTCCCATCCTCTTCATATGTCCGTACCATCTTAGCCTCTCTTTTCCAAGTTTAAATCTAAGAGATTCCACTTCTAGGTCTTTTCTAATCTTTGCACTCCTCACCTTGTCCATCTTCGTCACTCCTGCCACACTTCTCAGGAACTTCATTTCTGCAGCCTGCATCTTCATTTCTTCTTTCCCTCCCATTGGCCAAGTTACTGCTGCATATATTAAGATTGGTACAAAGTAGGTTTTGTACAGTAATATCTTACACCTCTGTGGTACATCTTCATTCCATAGTAGCTTCCTTACACTCTGGTAAAACACTTCTGCTGCTCTCACCCTCCTCTCGATCTCCCTGTCCACCTTTCCATCCTTTGCCAATACACTACCTAGATATTTAAACTCGTCTTTTTCCGTAAGTTCCTCTCCTCGCATCTGCATCCGGCACAGTGTCTTCTGTTGCCTTTCCATAACCATGGTTTTGCTTTTTTCTCTACTGATTTCTAGTCCATATTTTGCTGTCACTTCTTCCCACCTGTTGAGTTTCTCTTGCAACTCTTCCTCGGTCTCTGCCCACACAAGAACGTCGTCTGCATATATGAGTGTGCGGGTGTCCTCTTGGTCCTCCGGCTCAACCTCTCTCAGCATCTCATCCATTACTACTGTAAATAATGTTGGTGACAATACACTCCCTTGCTTCAGTCCCTCCCTCACTTCGAACCAGTCCGTTTTTCCCACTCCCGTCTGCACGCAACTACTGTTCTTCTTATACATACTTTGGATTCTTTGTATCACTCCACTGTCCACACCCTTCTTCTCTAGGCACCGCCACACTTCTTCTCTTGGCATTCTGTCGTACGCCTTTACCAGGTCCAGAAATATCATTCTCATCCCGTTCCCTTTCTCCCATCGGTCTTCCATGATTTGTCTCACTGCAAAGATGAGGTCAATCGTTGACCGTCCTCTTCTAAAACCGTATTGTTCTTCTCTTAGTTTACTCTCAATACTCTCAGCCACCCTCCTTTCGATGATCTTTTCATACAATTTAGCTGTTTGGCACATCAAAGTTACTCCCCTGTAGTTGCAGCATCGCTTTCTGTCCCCTTTCTTAAAGATAGGAATAAGTATTCCCTTCCCCCAATCTTCTGGGACATCACACTGGGTCCATGCTGCTTGAATTACCCGGCAGAGCCACTCAATTCCCTTCTGCCCTGACGCTTTCAGCATCTCGACACTGACTTCGTCCATTCCTGGGGCTTTTCCATTCTTCATCTTCTTTAGCATTTCTTTCACTTCCATCTGTCCTGGTATTTCACCCGCAACCCCCTCGCTTTCCTCTGCCATTCTTCGGTTTGTCTCTCTGTCTTTCCTTTGTACTGCCTCTCCCTGAAGTAGCTCCTTAAAGTACTCTTTCCACATTGTTTTTATCTCCTCCGGTCTGTTTGTGAAACCACCATCCTCCTTCTTCATTATGGTTTGAGTCTCCCCCGTATGTCGTTTCGCCTTGATTAGACTGTACAGCAGTCTCTTATTTCCATCAAAGTCTGTCTCCAACCTGTTTGCAAACTCTTGCATTGATATTTTCTTCTCCTCCTCTACTATCATCTTTACAATTCTCTTGCTTTCCCCGTAGTCCCTGATGTTTTCTTCCGTATGGGACTCTTCCTTCCTTCTCCATGCCTCCTTTTTCCTCCTCACTGCCTCTCTCACCCTTTCATTCCACCATGGTGTTTCTTTCCTTCTCTTTTTTCCTCCAGCTCTCCCACAGGTCTTTTCAGCTATGTCCACTAGAGCTGCTTTAAATGCACACCATTCTTCATCCACTCCACCTAATGCTCCCTCTGGTGCCCTCTCTGCTATCTCTCTTCTGAACTCTTCCCTGACTTCTTTCTGTTGCAACTTCCATACCTTTATCCTGGGTGCTTTGACTTCCGTTACGGTCCTCTTTCGTCGCTCTATTTCTACCTTTGCCACCAGCAATCGATGGTCGCTGCCTAGTGCGACTGATGGTAGCACCTCCACATCTCTCACCAGTCTCCCCATATCTCTGCTGACACATATGTAGTCTATAACTGATTCCCATCTCTGATTATCAGCTCCATATCCATATCTCGTTATCTTCTGAGCTCTTCTTTTCATAAACCATGTGTTTGTGATTTTCATTGAGGTTCTTGCACACCACTCTAACATCTTCACTCCTTCAGTGTTTCTTTTACCCCAGCCATGTGGTCCCATTACCTCTTCGCAGTCCTTCCGCTCCTCTCCTACCATGGCATTAAAATCCCCCATCACCCATACCTCCTTTGCTTGCACCATCTCATCTAGTTCAACCCAGAAAATGTCTTTTTCTTCGGTAGATCTTCCAGACTGAGGTGCATACACCTGTATCAGGTGCCGCACGCTGCTGCCTATTACGATACTGATTCCGATCATCCTGTCATTCACGGCATTTACATCCAGGATGTCACCAGCGTAACGGGGGCTTACCACAAAACCCACTCCATTTCTTCCCTCTTCCCCTCCCGACCATATCAACTTGTAGTCCCCTCTGAGCCTCTTCTCCCCCTTTCCCCTCCACTTTGTTTCACTTAGCCCCAGCAGGTCTATCTTTCTCTCCTCCATCATGTCCACTATCTCTTCCAATTTCCCTGTTAGTGTAACTATATTGAGACCATATAAAATAAAATTAATAATGCATGCATTAAAATTGTTAATCAAGCGAGCGGAGCGAGCAACTTTACTTAAAACTTATGGCTCAAATCTCTCTTTATTTTTATTTGCTTTTGTTTTTTTAAATTTTAAATTTGTGTATTTTGCATTATATTTTTAACGAAGTAACGGATCTGGCCAATTTTATCACAAAGGATTCATTACTATCCAAAGCAGAAGGATAACGATTACCAGAAAAATCGGTTTACTAATTTCTTCGGAATTTTGATTGTAGTTTGCACCAGCGTTTGACCTATCAAATGGTCTTCGATAAATCTGATCAAACTCATATTTGGCTTGGTGGTTAAGACCAACATTGCCTCTTATTTTACAAATTTTCAGCCCAATCAGTCAAGAATAATGCACGTATTGACAGTTTTAATAACTGTCAGAAATGAAGTATCGAAATGAATGTTTTCCACTGATTTGCTTTATTTACTAAAGTGTATAGATTGCTATTCTTAAGTTTCAATAGAAAACATATACTTTTATGTTGATTGAGTGGATCAATGGATGTATATTATTATGTTCCTGTGCGTTTGGTACGAAATTCCTGTTGGACATATTTGACACACATATTAAATCGCATGCATAGGGTGTCCATTCGTCCCCATTTTGCCGGGACAGTCCCATTTTCTAGCAACTTGTCCCGCTGTCCCCACGACCATCAAGCAGGACACCTTTTGTCCCGATTTGTGACATGTTACCGTGTTTTCGTAAATTCATAATTTGCCGCACGGCGAATAGTCTGACTGTGCCTCTATCAATTTGTTCACAGCCGTCTCGAGTCTCGACAGCCACTGTCTACTTGAGACAGCCAGCTGACTTTGTCCAAATGGCTTTGACTGTTATGGACATGGCTCAGGGTTGCCAGATTGGGCGACTTGACCCTACCATATCGCGACCAACTTTTTGTTGTTGTCTGCACCAATCGCCGATTTGGGCGACTTTGCATTATCCTTCCATAAAGCAAATTTTTGAGAATATATACGGAAACTAATACTTTGAAATATAATTTCTATAATTGTGAACTAGCAATTTTAGGTGATCGAAATCGCTAAAAATTCAAGTCCAAAACGCATAGAAATGGCTCTATTTCATTCCTGAATTTCAAAATTTTCCCGGGCCTGCGCAGCCCAGACTCGCGTGTTGCTGGGGGGCCCTCCACCCAGACCCCCCATTGTAACCCAAAACTGTCCCGATTTTCCAATTTCGAAATATGGACACCCTACGCATGCAGTATGAAGGCTCGCTTATCAACGCGTTATACTGAGATAAATAATTTGTATGCTTCCACTTAAAACAATTGGATTTTGGTGATTGCATTAAAAATAAGGCCGCGTCTGCTGCCACGGGGGTCCGTGGCAGCAGGTGTTCACGGAAGCGTGACTGTAGTGTATCGCTCGACCTAAACGCTGCTGCCACGGGGGGCCCCCCTGACAGCAGCTGATGCACTGGGTTCACGCTACCGTGACTGTAGTGTATCGCTCGACCTAAACGCTGCTGCCACGGGGGGCCCCCGTGACAGCAGCTGATGCACTGGGTTCACGCTACCGTGACTGCAGTGTGCCGCTCGACCTAAACACTGCTGTCACGGGGGGCGTGTGCAGTTCACGCTACCGTGACAGCAGTGAAAAATGACACCTAAACACTGCTGTCACGGAGGGCGTGCACACGCTGGCGTGAAAGCAGTCCGTTGACTGCTTCCACGGGGGGGAGGGGTGGGCGTACGCACCTAGCACAAGTGTTCTAGTCCTCGTGTTATTTTTGAAATGTAGATAGTACTTTACTTAATTTTTCGGAAATAGTGTCGTTACATTAACAAAACAACAAATTTACAATTGTGCATATTTTGGGGTCATTTATTGGTGGATAAAGTGACATTAATGTGCATTCTCGTAGCGCGAACACGCCCCTCTGTCACGTCAGATACCTTATTACAATTTTTGTAAAAAATAGTGTAGATACAGCCGTAAATGTAATTTTCAATAATAAACAAGAAATAAACAGCCGCTTGGGCCAAACCATAGAAACACTGCTTTCACGCCAGCGCATGTGCACGCCCCCCCGTGGCAGCAGTGTTTAGGTGTTGTCATTTTTCACTGCTGTCACGGGAGCGTGCCGGCCATTTTGCATTTCACTGCTGTCACGGGGTACCGTGACTGTAGCCACTTACTAAAAATAATAAATATGCTAGTAGATATTATATCAGAACAATTGGATTTTTTACCTCCAAGGGAAAAGTTATTCATTTGTTCCATTTATGTAAAACTTTGCTTTGCCACTAACTGAGAAATCATTCTCTACTCACCACAGCGAGCAAACAACGGTTGTGAAGGTAAGCTGCCCAACAGCCTAATACTCCGAGAGCGCAGATCAGAAGTCCAACGGCAATGAGACACAGCGACACGTAGTAAAACAGAGGATGTGATGTCGATGGCGCAAACAAACGAGACAGCAACACACGAGGTACATCGATCAGCAAACAAGCACCAAGTCCAACAAGTGCCAGCCCAGATAACTACACACAATCACAGAATATAATGTAATAGCTTCATACCAGATTACTCGAAATCAATATAATTAATATAATCTACAAGAATCAAAAGCAAAAATTATTTTTGATTTGGGGATGAAAAAGGTTGAATGTACTATTTTAAAATTATTATAAATTCAATTTTGAACAATTCAGTGAAAAATTTATTGTGTTCCATTCAACGGTTAAATAGTGTAGGATTGAGAATTAATAATTTAGTATTTCAAAACATCCACAAACATTGGAAATCAGCAAATTGCACAGTACTCATGTCTGAATAAATCATAATAATAATAATAATAATGATATTAATTTATTAACTAATTATTAGGAGGTGAAATAACTTACGAGAAAAACGATATTGCAGCACATAAGAACGGCCTTTGACAAATTCAGCTCTGTTGATGGCTTCATTGTAGTAAACTTCCACTTCACTAACAACGACAAAATAATATTCAAACTTGGATTGAATGAAAATGATAAGTGTTAGAATTCGTACAATCGGAAGAGTGTTTATCACATTTTTGTTTAAGTCCTAGAACAAACTGTTAGAAAAATCGCACTTCGAAAAAACAAGTGACAAAATTGAGATGTGTTGTTTGTAGCAGTCAAGTTGCTTCATGCACTCAGATTAATCTACACAGCAACACTGGATACCTGTTGGGTGTGCATGAATGCAGAGACAGGAAGGAAGGATTGAGGGGGAAATCGATGAAAGGAACACAGGATTCACGGTTGGATAAATACAGTGACACCCTGTCCATATGGACCAACACTGCATAGTTTTTACATTCTAATTATCCAAGCTCTTGTATAACGTGTTGAGAGGCCATTCATTAAAGTAGAGAAAGGGACATTTAAAATCAGTTTAAAAAAAGTGTAGCCGATTTAAATTAAACCGTGCTAGAAACTTGGCCTATTGAAAGAAGTGTTAAGACAAATATGAATCAAAATAAATCAAATTTATTAACAAATATATGAGTTAATAACGTTATTAAAATTCCAGCAGATTTTTCTTTGTCCCTGTGCTCCCGCATCCTCCAGCTCCTGAGGGTGGTCCATACAGATCATCTTGTTCCCTTTGCATTGTTTCTTGAAGCTCGGGTGGCAGATGAAGTTTCTAAAAGAAAATATACTCTTTGACGTTGAACTTGGTGTTTTGGTAACTTTTTATCAATAAAATTAAATGTCATTTACCTACTACCCAACTAATAAAATTTTAATTTATTTAAGTAGGTAACGTACTGAAACCTGCGGGATTTGGCTCAGAGGGTAGAACACAAAGAATCAGCAATATTATAATTTGTTTATTACAGAGAAAATAAATGTTCATTGATGTGAAAAGAGCAATCAAAAATTATGAAACAATATTACGTTCGATACGTCGGCAGTAGTGATGATGTCGTCTGGTTTGTTTACTTCCGCGTAAACAAGTGGATGGCGTTGACTCTTGCGTAGTGTGTCCCGTGAACTCCAGTCCACCAGCAGAATGAAATGACTGGATATGTCACCTCCTTCAGCTGCGATGCGATGATGTTGTCTAATAACCCCTTGGTTACCAGGACGTCCAGCAGTCCGTGCACAAGGAGTGACCTCCTCGAGCAGTTGGATCAAGTTGGCTCAGGCTGATGACGTTCGTGGCTGCAGACTCGTCGGTTTCTCCCGGAGTTGCAATTCACTAACTTTTATACTTTAACATTTACTGACTTTAATGTTGAAACTGTTCAGTTGATCACTTGTAACTTGAAATTGTCTTAATGCGATATTATTTGCCTCAGCATTAGGCTTGAAGTTTGAATTTACTGAGTTGACGTTTATACAAAAATGTTATTTTAATGTTTTACCTTCGATCACATCGGCACTGTCTCGCTGAAATTATACTATGTTGCGTGCACAAGGCTTCACGGTTCGCGAGGCAGGTCTCACTGCTCTGAGAAAACTCCGACTGATGATGTTTGGCTGGTAGCCTGACGTTTTATACCCTCTGACATCGTTTTCCCTCCAAAGAATCTGATTGGTTGGTTTCGTACACGTGGTAGCTAATTTTAGACATTCTGTCATTTCTAAAGCCCGCGAAACGACTTTCTTTCTGCGCGTAGGCCCATGCTCTTCTTGGAATCACTGAAAACTAGTCTGGCTGACTGGTTTTGTAGCGTTATCACAATGACTGGTTCACTTGTTATTACGTGGTGACATCACAATTTAGGTAAGGTCACATACTTTTTATATGGATTCACTCACTTTCTTGATATAATTGCACATTGTTAAACTTGTTTGATTGCTCGTTATATTTTTGTCTATATTTTGATTGCTGTTGAATTTTAAGATTGTAAGTTTACATAATGATTCTAATTAATTACTTTGTGTTCAGTTAACCTTGACTCTAAGAATGCCATGCTACAAGCTTGTTCATTCTTTAAACCTATTTCAAGCAAACATTATTATTTTTAAAGTTAATTTTCTAACCTAGATAGGCCAACTTGTTACAGTACCTAAGTCAGGGACTGGCAATAATTAATATGGTTTCGTCGTTACTTTGTAAAAGGAGAAATAACTCTAGGTACATAAGTTTCGATTTCTTTTTTTCATAATCTATTTCATTTGAACAACAATGCTGAGCATAAAAGCATCATAAGACCCTATTATTAACAATTATCAGTGGCAGACTAGCAATGGGGTTGTTCACGCAAAACTATTGTAGATGGCGCTGCTGTTCTAATCGTCCGGGAGAGAGCCAATCAAAATGCATCTAGTGGAATGGAAGGTTTTTAAATCTTGGCGGGAGTTTGATTCATAGATCTTGGATTCAGAGACCAACCAACCAGAGAGAGATACCTCCATTGCCGCTAGCGCTGCGAGTGAGAGTAAATGGCAGTGAACAGCCCCATTGGGATGCTGCGACCTCTACCCGGGACCTCTTGGTTTACGGGTCCTTTTTCTCATTCATATTTTAGTTTAAGCATTTTCAGTTTCACTCATTTTTGGGGAAATTTTTCTTTCCCTAACTCGATCTTAAGGGTCATTTCAACTAAAAACGGGCATTTTGCCCCATTGCACCTCTGGGACCGTTTAAAGCTATTTCGAGGTTTTTACAATTTTTGCAATATTATATTTGCAGAAATAAACACATACAGCAAATAAAAAATATACCTACAGTAAGTAGGTAAATAAATACATTAGGTACCTACCCTCACAATTATTGCTGAGTAACAAAGGAAATTAAAACGTTTTTGTCTAACATTTTTAGTCTTACACAAAATACACAATATTCATGATGCATGAATATTGAAGACCTACCTCAATAAGAAACTTCTTTCTTCTCAGTTTAAAAGCAAGGTCAGAGCTCTCAGGAACATGGCAAGTGATTGTGTTTATAGCTGACAATTTGGTGATGTGGAACAATCCATGGTAGTCTTTAAATGCTGGGTGGGTTTCTTTAGCGGAGCCAGCAAATGATTCCAAGCGTATACAGGTGTCGGACAGATGTTGACATCGCGTTATCAAAGAAAGATCCTAGAATTATAGTCAACATTAAATACATTTACATTGTCTTCTTCAATTGTAGACTATATGCAGCTATTTTATTCTATTCTATCTTGACGATCTATGCTCTACCTAACATTAGATAGGCGTAGGAATTCCCACAAGGCCAAATCTCGCCATGTAAAAGACAAAAAAATTAATAAATAAAATATTTAAAAGAACTAGGCTACACACATGGAAAAGACTCATTGCTTTCCAATTGCTTGTTTGTTTATTTATTTACATTGCAAAACAGCGAAAATACCAGACAAATTTGAGTAATAAGAGGTCTCTCCGCAGTTAGCATACCTGATATAAATGTGATGGAACAGTAAACATACACACAGCATATGCTGATCGCATTAATCCACGAAGTCTATACAAAAACAATGCCATGTCTTTTCGAAGTTGCGTAGTTGATCCCGAATCACAATTCCAAAGTGGAGATCCTAGGCTGTCAATTGCCACCCTCAAAACATTTCTATTCTCGGTCTTCTCCTGAACATCAAATCCACCATCTCTGATTGTGGATTGAATTATTGTTATTAAATTGTTAAATGGTGCCTCTTTAGAGGAATGATTTATATTTGACAAATTTGATGCATCCCAGTAATGAATGTCTGTTTTTGTTAACTCTTCTTGGCTGATTGTTCTGGTTAAATCGAAGTGGTGACCAAAAGTTGTACTGGCAGGTGCCGACTGTACGACCTTCATGTTCTGGTACCGCCATGCAATTGACATCTGTTCATCGGGGATTGATTCTGGTTTGTCTACATCAATTGCCACAGGAAGTTCTTGTGTAAGCTTTTTTGGACTCTTTTCCAGACTTGAAACCAAAAGCGAGTGACCAGATGTTACTCCTTCAGCCAAAAAGTATTTTAATAGAATATTTGCATAACTTCCATACTTGTCTTCCTCTGAAAAATTTAATTTGGTTGATTTGAAAGTGCATTACAAAATTACCGTTATGATGCTACAACATAAAAACTTATCTTTACAATTTACTTACCAACTAAGAGAATTGTACCAACAGGGACACCTCCACCTAAAATAAAATAATTTTCTTTGGTAGAGAAGAGAACTAATTTGAGAATGATTGATGAGGATAATAGTAATAAGTACAGAGGAAGGTACATTTCTAAAATAAATAAGTGTGAGTGTGAGTGAAGCCTTCATTGGGAGCCACTGAGTGTCCGACGATCCATTGCCAGTCTGCTCTGCTTAGGTACATAGGGGAAGGTTGCCCAACTAGCAACTAAACCAACATTCCTGGGTTCTATTCTAGAACGAAAACGAAATCATTCCGGCCTAGAATCATTTCACGGCCATAAGGAAAACAGTGATCTGAAATGATTCCAGGCCGGAATGGCCTGGATGTAGATGTTGTTTTTTTTGCCTGCACTGCCCAGGTCTAAGCGCACAACCAATCGATCTGAAATTTTGTACACATACATAGGTACTAACGTAATCTATGCGGTCTCTGGGATCGTTTTTAAAAGGGACCCTGTGATTGGTTCAAATTTTTAAAAACATATCTTTCGATTGGTTGGTCCGATCAATTTGAAATTTTGAGAAGTCATTACGACCAACATTGTCCCCAATCTTACAAAGTTTCAGCCCAATCCTCCCATTGGTTAAAATTTAAAACCATACTTCCCGTGTTTTTTGAAATTTGAACTATAACCGTATGACCGATCAAGTTAAAACTTTGCATGGTCATTGGGACCAACATTATCCGTATTTTTTACAATTTTCAGACTAATCTGTGGTGTTATTGAAACACCACAACAAGTTATTGACATTTTACGGACATTTTGCGTGTTGGCTGTCAAATTTCTCGAAAATGTTGAGGCAACTTCGACTCTTCATAGTTCGAAGGTAGTTAGAGCAGAAACTTTCAAACGTATGAAACTGATATGACCGTTCAACAGATCGATCTAATATTGTGTAAGTACACATACGCGTGTAATGAAATGGAATGGCTAGATGAAATTGGAATGGCTAGATGGGAAAAGTCGGCTCTTTATCTGGCCTACTGTCGCAAGTAGGCGAGCCTTGCGACAGTAGGCCAGATAAAGAGTCGGCTTTTCCCATCTAGCCATTCCAACCCAGCCTGCCTGAGGATGAGGAACACACCTTCCTCGGAACGTCGCTGTACACGCGTGTGTGTACTTACACAATATTAGATCGATCTGTTGAACGGTCATATCAGTTCGCCTACTAGCCTACTTGCGACAGTAGGCCAGATAAAGAGCCGACTTTCCCATCTAGCCATTCCAACCCAGCCTGCCTGAGGATGAGGAACACACCTTCCTCGGAACGTCGCTGTACACGCGTGTGTGTACTTACACAATATTAGATCGATCTGTTGAACGGTCATATCAGTTCGCCTACTCGCCTACTAGCGACAGTAGGCCAGATAAAGAGCCGACTTTTCCCATCTAGCCATTCCAACCCAGCCTGCCTGAGGATGAGGAACACACCTTCCTCGGAACGTCGCTGTACACGCGTGTGTGTACTTACACAATATTAGATCGATCTGTTGAACGGTCATATCAGTTCGCCTACTCGCCTACTAGCGACAGTAGGCCAGATAAAGAGCCGACTTTTCCCATCTAGCCATTCCAACCCAGCCTGCCTGAGGATGAGGAACACACCTTCCTCGAAACGTCGCTTCCAATCAGGGCCAACCAAGCAATTACAACCAGAGCAAGAACCGCACCGGATCAACAATCATCTTCAAAGGGCTCTGATCCACATCACCATATAAGACCCTAGCCTTGCCAATTGCCATTTCTCCTGTTTCTTTAACGATGTCTGCACTAGGCTTTTTTCCTTCTCAGTACCTTCAAGTTAGACACTGAACCCACTGACAGACAATGTTGCACATCTAAAAAAAAAATCGTGTGACAAACAGCAGGGCTTCAAAGTCTTGGTGGACCTGTCAGACCCCAGGTGACTACTCGCGTTACAAAATGACAGGTGACTACCGGCGGGTTAATGATATTTTCGATCTAGACAGAATTTCTGTTCGAGGTGTTGCGCATATCCGTGCTCGCTATTCGTCCATGGCGTTACACTGAGCGTTTTCCTAGTTACCTACTAATTGAGCAGGCGTCACCATGATACTCTTATGGCACTTTCTCTGTTTTTTTTGCCTGCACTGCCCAGGTCAAACCGCACAACCAATCAATCTGAAATTTTGCACACATGCTAACGTAATCTATGCGGTCCCTGGGATCGTTTTTAAATGGGATCCTGTGATTGGTTCAAATTTTAAAAAAATTATCTTTCGATTGGTTGGTCCGATCAATTTGAAATTTGTTTAAGTCATTGCAAACAACATTGTCCCCAATCTTAAAATGTTTCAGCCAAATCCTCCCATTGGGTAAAATTTAAAATCATCTTTCCTGTGATTTTTTAAATTTAAACTAAAACCGATTTACCGATCAAATTTTAAACTTTGCATGGTCATTGGGACCAACATTTTAGGTATACTAGGTATTTTTACCAATTTGAAAACTAATCTGTCAATATTCGAAAAACTCGAAACTCGAATATTCGAAGCTGACTTCGAGTAGGTCAGATTGTAATGTGATTGAATCCCAAGTGATTACTTTATTATTTTGGTAATATACCAATAATTGGTATAAGTAAATGTACCTACTCACCAATAACATGATCTAATGAAGGAATGCCTGATGATATCAAAAGCTGCGCATTTTGTAATGATAACTTCGTTCCCTTCATAAGCGGTATCTTATTCTTTGCCTTCTTTTGAAAACTTGTCTCCTGAGCACTCATGTTCTTGAAAATTAAAATACTACCTAATTTTAATGTTAAACAATGAAATATTTAATTAAAAACTGCAAGAAGTCACCACTCCACTGCACCGACCATAACCATAAAAATCAACAGTTTGAAGTCAACAAATTCACATCAGCTGTTCTTCAAGGTCAGCAAGCAACCCTAACTTGTGTTGTGGCTGTGTGTGACGTTTGGTAATGTCATTCCACGTGTGCTTGTTTTGTTTCGATTAAATATGTTTTGGCTCATCGTACTTCTAATTTCATGTTTGAAATTGCTTCTTATCCCCTCATAGTAAGTAAATAAAATAATTGTCATTAACTTTCGTTGTTTTAGCTTGTAATGTTAAACTTAACCTCATTGTTGTGTTCAGTCGGTCAACAGATTTTGAAGTACACCGTAATTGGCTTGCTATAACCCACAGTTTACCAATAAGTCAGTGGTATAATGAAGATACTTCTGAGTGGACATTGGATTATCCACCTTTCTTCGCTTGGTTTGAGTTGGCACTGTCATATTTCGCAAAGTTCTTCGACCCTGCGATGCTAAAAGTTGAGAACCTTGGATATGCTTCTGCAGAGACTATATTATTCCAGAGATTGTCCGTTATTGCGACTGATCTCGTTCTGGCTTACAGTACTAGACAGTAAGTCTAAGTTAATTAAATTTGATTCAATAAAGAAATGCCAAAATGTCAAATGTAAATGAAGTATCTCTGACGGCTGCACATTTTCCCAAGTAATAGTTTATAAATTGTTCTTTATTTCTAGATGTTGTTTGTATTTGAGTGGAAGTGGCATTCGCAAAAGCAGTAAATGGAGTTCGTGGTGGCAGTCGCCATCAACAACTTTACAACTTATACTTCTTGGAAATGCTGGATTACTGCTAGTTGACCATATACATTTTCAGTACAATGGATTTCTCTTTGGCATTCTTCTGCTTTCGGTTGCTCGGATTTTTCAGGCAAGTATATGAGTTGTTGGTTTACTTTGGACACAGCTAGGAGGACCCATATAGAATGTAATGCAAGTACTACTACTGCCCAGTGTACTTCCAGAAATATTAGGTCATTGCTGTAGGAAGTGGGAACACATTGAGTTCTAGAATTAATTATGTACAAAAAGTATGTACCTAGATTACATGACTTTCAACATCGGTTGTGTACACTTAACAAAACATAAACGGTATTTGATTAAATCGGATTGGCTGTTGGTCAGGTTCCTTGACAATCAAATCATGTTATTATCATAGGGCTCCCATCCGTACCGTTTTTGACGGGACAGTCCCTTCTTTTGAGGTAGTGTCCCATTGTCCCCACAACATTTTAAAAACCCTGTATTTGTCCCGTTTTTCTAACAAGTCAAAAATCCCGCTCATTTTCATTCAAATGCACTCTGCATCGATAATAAATATAATAATAAATATCATCTAAATCATGATTGTCATTGACTTCCTTTGGTTTATCCCTAATCTTTTATACAAAACAAACGTAACCTCTTTGGAGACATTTAAAATAGGTAGGTAATAGGTACATGATAATAATTAGTAGGTACCTATTCAAGGAAACAAAACTACGCACGTTCAATAAAAAGAAACACAATTTATTTCCTGTCAAAAGTGCGTAAAATTGCTCTAAATCATGTTATGAATTTCAAATTTTTCCCGGGGCTATGCGCCCCGGACCCGCATTTAGCTGGGGGGTCACCCCCCCAGCCCCCCATTGTTGTCGCACGGGATTTTATATCAGGAATTTTTTGTCCCACTTTTTCACATTTAGATTATGGGAGCCCTATATTATCAATTCAATCAGTGCTCACCTACTAGAGCTACTTGACGAGTTAGCATAGACTTCATAGGATGATGCCATCAAATCGTTTTCAGACAATCCATTTCTTTCGAATACCGTTGGCGTTTCATCTTTTGTTGAGTTATAACTTTTGACTTCCTACTCACTATACTGCAATGTGAACCAATCTCTGTTTTCTATGATTGTTTGCCAAGTTCTAACAAATTTTCTCTCATTTTAGGAAAATTACATATCAGCAGCATTTTGGTTTACTGTTCTACTTAACTTCAAACATATTTTTATGTACATTGCACCTGCTTACTTCATCTATTTGCTGCGTAACTACTGTTTCCCGAGGCAACCTTCTGACGAGCCATTACAGTGGCATACATTTTCCATACGGCGCTTCTCAAAGCTGGGACTTGTTGTGGGTGGAGTATTTCTACTCTCATTTGGACCATTTCTCATACAAAACCAGTTAGAGCAGGTAAAAAGTTGGCATATTTCTATACCTACTCTATACCGTCAGAATTATTTTTTGGGGAAAATTACAACAAATTACTGATGAGCATGCAGTGATTAACATCTCCAAACATAGTTGAGTTATTTCAAGTTTCTAGTATTATTTGAACGATAAATAATATTTGGGATTTTTTCTTTAAATCAGGAATGATTTGTTTTATAATTTTTCAACATGCAACTGAGTGATTCATGCTCATACAATATTTTGCAGTGGACAGAGTTGCAGGTACTTCATAGGTACCTACGTATTTTGCAGGTCTTGACCAGATTGTTTCCCTTCAAACGAGGATTGTGCCACGCCTACTGGGCACCAAACTTCTGGGTCCTGTACAACACTGCAGATAAAATGAGTGTCATCTTCTCAAAACAACTTGGAATAACTGTCAATAACACAGCCGCCTCGATGACAGGTGGTTTAGTTCAAGAGTTCCATCATGCATTTCTTCCCGATATATCGCCTCGAATTACATTCGTCTGCACTTTGCTGTCAATTGTGGTAAGCATATTAAGATATTATTATTTGAAGCAACTGGCTCGCTTGACATCGCGAGTTATGAATCCTCAACAAACTTCTCCTCGTCAAGGAGGAAAGTTGTTGAGACGGCAGTAAGACTGCAAGTCTTGTAATACCAGTAAAGAAGAGAAGAACCAGAAAAATGTTTCACAAGAAATAGGTACCTACCTAGGTATCACAAAATATTTTAAAACAGATATAGGGAAATGTATCAGACTCAGACCCTACACTGCGTTTCACATTTAGCTGTCCGGTAAGATATTTTGAATACCCCTTGTCCGAGAGAGAGGGATGATCTCGGAAGACCGCACTGTCGGACTGAGGGATTGACAAAAAACCTGTTATTTGCAACATTACGGGCCATGTCTGGCAGACAGCAAAATGTGAAACGCAGTGTAGTTCCACATTATTTCCAAAAAAAAAAAAAAAATTTGCCTCACCGATGGACTGCTACCTTGACGCGGTGGTGGGGCTTAAGAGGCTAACTCACATTATGAGTTGGTCCCAACTAAGTGCAGTTCAGGGTCAACCTAGTCCCATGCCCTCCCCAAATTCGCGGGCCCCTTGTGCCGGCGTCCTTCCTCAAGATCTCCCCCCTCGAGAGGGTGATCCCCCTGAAATCGGGTCCCACTGGTCCGAAGCCTCCGGGTCGGGCCCGTTAGGTTGACACCTCCCCATATCCATCAACTTAATATCAACAAAGCTAAATGTAAAAATTAATATGCGCAGAATGGCCTAGTTGTTGACGCGCCATTAAACAATAATAATCTACCTAATACACATAATTTTGGTAACCCCTCTTCCTCGGAATTTTGAAAAGTCTGCTCGAAGTGCTCAGTTTGTTTCATTCTCATATTATGTTTTGTTCTTTTGTAGCCAGCTGTGACTAAGTTGTGGCTCAGTCCTGGCAATCCATTTCATTTTGTCCGGTGCATTGTACTCTGTGCCTGCGGAGCGTTCATGTTTGGATGGCACGTTCACGAGAAGGCTATTCTGATGGTAATCGTGCCCCTGAGGTAAGAATGCATACCTACTACCTACTTTACTATTCTTAATAGTTGGATATATTGTATGGTATTGGTCTTCACATTGGTATCTCCTTAGTCAAATGCATTACTACCTACCTACTACGTTTTACTTTTCAAGAATGTCATCCATTGCCAATACATTTGCCGAATTTTCTTTAACAAATCTTCATTATAGGTATTATGTTTAATTATTTAAGTTACATAGGGTATTGGGCAACAGTTTTTTTTATGGAGGTTGAATTACATTTTTACCTATGATAACATTATTTGGTAGATTAGTTTTCTGAATCTAACATCAGTTAATCATCACACATCATTTCATCGAATTCGCTCAAATACACCAGCGAGATGTTTAAAATATGTTTTCATCACAGATATCTGTCATTATCAAAGTATGTAATACAAAGTAACACCACACTTATTCATCTAAGGTAACACACTATAGGTAGTCTTGTCGTGGAAATACTAGATGTTGATGATGTCTCGATGTTTAGCTGTTAGCAGCACACATGCTACAGAATTAGTAACATCTTCAATCATAATATCTCTTGTCTTCTTAATTCTTTCAGTTTATTGGCTGTCATGTGGAAGAAAGAAGCCCACATATATTTAATTTTTGCAATAGTTGGGCACTACTCGTTATTTCCATTATTCTTCACGCCATTTGAGCTCGTTACAAAAGTTTTGATACTTGTAATTCACTCAACAATTGCTTTTGTTAATCTTTCAAACTTATTTGGATTCCAACAAGACAAGTTTACGTTTCCATTACTATCAAGCTTAGAATCCACATACTTGTTAGGTTTAATACCTTTGTTCATATTCCACAATATTGTGTATCCTTATTTAAGTTGGAATACTCGGTTTCCTTTTCTACCACTTATGCTGACATCAATATATTGTACATTAGGCATAACTTATGCTTGGTTAAAATATTATTGGTATTTTATGACGATAAGTGAAACGAAACACAAAAGAAAAAGACATTAATGTTAGACATATTAATTTTTGTAATTGTTCAGAATGGTGTAGACCAGGGGTGGGGAAGTAAATTATTTAAAATATGTTTGCATGTCACACATTCTCGTGGGTGGTTGTGAAACTAGAAAGAGTGACTTGTTCAATGCCGGCTGTTGTTGTATAAATTGTACTAGGTGTAGGTATTCTGATCATTTTTAAAAACAATATAACTTCGTCCTCATACATATTATATATATAGGGACAAGAAAAAGTGAGACAGCATGACAAAACTATTGATCTCATTGAAAATGGGAAAAATATTGCCATGACTGGATGCAATTTTAAAACCAAAACCCAAAATTAGAAGGTATCTCTCAAATGAAGTAGGGAACGTAAAAATGTAAGTATAGGTTTTTGAAACTATTTATGGAATAATAAATTACAAACTTTTTTTAGTGCTATTTTCGAAAATGTTGGCAGGCTGCATTCAAGATGTTATGGTCTACTCATTCCCCACCCCTAGTTAGAATGTGTCTAGGTGTAGTTAATGTATGTTATTTTTTGTATAGGCTCTTTATTTTACTGAAAGTCCAAAGATTCCTTAGTGCATTCATTGTATAGATGGCAGACAGAATTGCACTAATTTGCCATCTGTAATTACTAATTAGAAGTACCATAGAAACAGAGGTCGATGTAAAACAGTTCAATTTTTAGAAGATGTTGCAAACTTGAGTCATGACTTGTCAGTGTGTGTAGATATCATGAGAAAGCGCTGAAGCAGTATAAATGATTTCACGAGTGCCAGAGGCAGTTCTCATTGGCTGGTTCATCACATAGTGTGTTACACATTCGTTCTTGTACCAAACAAATTGTCATATCGGTTAGCTAATTAGCTCAGTGCTGATTCCTGTTTTTGCACTTTTCTTATTTTGCTTATATCTTATTTGAGTTCTGCCCAGCATTGCGTTCTTTGGTTATACAAAAGTAAAACAAATATACATTTGCCAAAATAAGTGTGAGTTTCCTTCATCTGAAACCGGCCATGACAAAAGTCGCACAAATCTATACTACTAGCTGTCTGCAGCGCTTATCGTGAATGGAAGATTAACAATGCAATTGTGATTCAATATTCACTTATCGTAAAAAATGGTAAAAGACAAAATATTTAATTTGTTATACATTTTAAATTTTTTTTTTTTCTATTCTCGAAGGAAATACACAAAGTAAATTTAATTTTTTGATTGTTTTGATGATACTGTCTAGTTTAAATTAATTTTCTCTACTCTGTCCAATCCAGTGATTTAAGTTTGGTAATGAATGATATTAAATATCTGGTTTAAAACATGAATGTCAGTTTAGTGATTTTTCTATCAACCTACTTACCATCATCATGAATCCAAGATGGTGAATCGCTCATGTCACCGACAAATCATTCAGACTACTTAAAGTTACACACATTGGTTTCATTACCTTCTATACTCCTTAGCTTCGTAAGCATGTCTTTCTAAGATATTTTGTTTCTGCTGTCCGTCCCAAACACATCGTCATTTGAAATTCTTCCGAATAAAGATGCATTGATCAGACTTGATAGAGTGCAATTGTTGAACCTATCTCAATTGTATGGAAATTGATATCGCAGTTGATATCACACTTTACAGTTCAAATTAGGCAATTTCATTTTTCAGTCAATTGGATTCCAGAGTTTCATTCAATATGCGGTTTCATTGGCTAGAAATTTAAATTGTCCAACTGTAAAGTTATTTGTTGTTTGAATGTGTACAGTGGTTAATTTGGGGGCGGATGCATCTCTTTTTACAGGGTGACACCATCCACCCACTTATTTTTAATGAAGTAAAAATTGGCTTAAATGGTGTATAAATCGTTTTTATTCGTTTTTGTTTTATTCGATTGTTTTATTCGTGTCTTTTTTTGTCGCCATTAGCCTCGCTGCAGAACAGTGCGACGTTAAGCCCCAGAGAGACAATAAAGGAGCTACTCATTACTCATACATTTATTTCGGGATAGAAAGAAATGTCAGATTATGAAGAAGCCAACATTTTTATTTTACCAAAAAACAAATCTCTATTACAAACTGTTGATTATACATTTTAATTTAAGTAATCTTTCAGTCAAATCTCATAAGTGATACCAAATAACCAGATACCTGCCCAATAAAAATAATAGTATGTAATAATAATAATAATAATAATAATAATAATAATAATAATAATGGATAGTAATTATAATAATAATAATGGAAATCTATATCTATTGCAGTTTATGTTAAGTAGAAAGCAAGGAAACGACTGATATTTATACATCTGTGAACACTATATCAATTCTTCAAACTCATCTGATATCATCAACAAACTGCATAATCAAAATTCATTGACCGCTATTATTATACATAATGGAAGCTGGTTTCTTAATGTATTAGTTCAAATATTTAAAACTAAAGCATGAAACACCATTAGAGAGCATTGGACTGTACGAATAGTGGTTGTTCATTCCAGATATGACGTTGTTGCGCTTGATTTCTTTCTGTTGAATCGGACTTGAATCAATACACGTGGGCTTTAAGATGGCCAATGTATTGGGAGTGTTTGATACCGAATGTATGAGCTGGATCATGGCCCAATCTTGACTGTAAACAAACAATACACTGTTAATTTGTTCTACTTAGAATTCTAAAAATTAAGCAAATTGTAACAAAAAGCAGAAGCTAGTAAAAAAATTATAAGCAGCAGCCAGTTATAAGTTACTTTTCTTTTAATGTACTCCATACACCTATTATTTAGTAAAACAAATAGGCTTAATATACCCTGTTACCGAAATATAAATTCTCAAAAGTGAATGCTGTACTGGAAAGTACATAATACACATTTGCTCAATTTTATTTCAAAATTATGCAGTACGTTACCTAGACCACAGGTGTGTGTTATTGCTGCGATATTTGTACATTCATTTTAAAATATTCGTTAGGAGTCAGATCACTCATCGCGCTTGACTCTTGTAGTGTATTGTCCACTATAAGGAGAATGTTTGATGCCGAAGGAATAGCTGGGATTCCAGGTCTTGGTAAGGGTAACCTGCGTGGAAAATTCACCAATGGAGGAATCGTTAGTATTATGCTTGAGGAGTTTTACGTTATTATGTTTATAAAATAAATATTTAATTTAATTTTAATTAATAACAAAAACTTAAATAATAAATTAATGTTTGATTTTATTTTTATTTTATTGCACAAGTGATTGCGCAGACTGCCTACCTTCTCGGGCGAATGAGCTCCTGGTCCTGGCTTCATAGTGGTATCTGATGGCATTTGGTAGCGGGAACTGATGGAGTAAGCCGGAGACCGAGACTTGTAGTTGTCAGCTTTAGCGTTGTTATACGTGCCGGGGCCCGGAGTGAGCACGCGGTCATCCAGAGGTTCCTTCTGACGTCCGGAGATGGTGTAAGACGGAGCTTGTTTCTTATTACCTTCTTTCGATTGGCCCATCACGGTCACAATGTTGTAAATATTAGGAGCGGGCGTCTGATTGGGCTTCTCGTTTTGTGTCTTAATACCGAACGTGTACTTGGGCGATGTGTCGTGAGTGACTTTCTCCGATTTCTCGGGGTTGTAATCGCCGGGTGCTGGAGTGTTATCGAGTCTTTGATCTTTTGGGCGACTGTGCAGCGTGGAAGCATGTGGGATGTCTTTACCTACAAGACAATGAGAAACAGGTCTCACTTCTGCATCAACTGAGAGATTGTAACTGCGGACTTGGTTACAAGATGAAGGTCTCACCCTTAGCGCTGAG
Organism: Leuctra nigra; assembly: GCA_934045905.1. Lineage (NCBI taxonomy): Eukaryota > Metazoa > Arthropoda > Insecta > Plecoptera > Leuctridae > Leuctra > Leuctra nigra. The sequence goes on from OW203764.1 coordinate 21,096,810, forward strand.
TCCAGTGACGTTGTATTGACCGGGGCCCGGACCCGGACTGTCGTTCTTGTTTCCGTGTCGGCTCCCGAAACTAAATGCAGGAGCTCGATTGCGTTTTGAATCTGGAACAGTTGATCCTCCTAATAAAAAGATTTAAATGCTTCAAAATTAATGCCTTTCTACAAATGATACGATCATAGACATTATTGAAGTATTTGTTATTAATATATTATTTTTTTTATGAAATTGATATGTTCTATAATATAATTAATTTCTTCTGGATGGACCAAAATGTGATGCACACTCATCCACATTTGTGAATATTGTTTTGAAAACTCAGCTTCCAGCAACAAATAATTATTGGGTACTATGGGAAAAATGAGAAATCACATATTTTTGCAAATCATTATTCATAATCATTAAATTGAAGTTAAGTGAGTTTGTTATCATAAAAACAATTTTTATATTTTTTGACAATCGTATAAAAAAGTTGTTAATACCCTTTAAATGTTTACTGTTTCCTTGTATTAAATGTGATATAATTACTAAAATCTTGAAACCATACTTTCAAATTATTGATTTTTAAAGTGCAGTTCAGGCACAATCAAATTTCCCGAACAACAATGCCGAAGACATTTCCGTTACTTTTAGCAATTACTTACATGTTTTCGGGATGTTGAAATAAACAAAAGCCAAAAATTATGAGATTACATCATTTCCAAAATTATATTTACCTACAATTAAAATAACGTGAATTGTACATTCCATAATAATGGACAAAACCCATTTTTAAATTTTTCCAATTTTTTTCGACTGATTTTAAAACCTGGACAGTAGAAAATTTTCTAAATTATATTGACGTTGCATAGGACTTTTAAAATAAAATAAACCAATATTGCACATATTGTGCAATGTATGCAATGAACAAATGCTTTAGTACCAGTTTGGCATCTTGAAGAATGCATCTTGAATAAACAGAGTGTCATAGCAAAGAATAGCCAAGACAGCAATGTAAGGCCAACGACTTGGAACTTACATAAAAACCAGTTTGCAATGCATCTTTGCAAAGCCAAGACGGAACAACCCATGCATATGAATATCTCAGCCATATGAAAGAGTTTATCATTGATTTCAATCTAAATAGTTGTAGTGTGAAAATATAATTTAATCTGTATGGAAGTCCAAGTAAAAATGTTTTTTTCTGTGGAATCAGGTAGAAATAAGATTGATGTTGTTAAGCTGAGCCTGCAAATAAGGATGTGTTACCGGTAAGATTGGGCAGACCGACGCATGCTGGGCCAGGGCTGTTGTACTCGGCAGCTATTGGTCCTCTTCTCTTAGTCGGCGTCCATGGCTGTTGAGTAATTCCACCCATTCTGAACGGTACAGCCTGGGAACAGCACAACAAACTCTTATGGAAATATTTTCGAGAGTATAGGGGAAGAGAATCTACATAAAATGCTTAATTTCCTTCGGTATTGACTTATTTTTATTTCATTTTTTTATATATAAATATGTAAAATGTTCATTTTAACTAAAAAAAGCTCACGTTTGTCCGACTTCAAAGTGGACATTTAACGAGAAGACACATATTTACCCCCTAGCAATGGAGCATATTTATGTATATTATACCCGCATTCTCTCGTGATACGTATAGCTTAATTTATGGCATGTAGTCCTTTTTGAACTCGTATTTTTTTCTTTCACGTCTTGACCGACTAAAACCACTATCCTGTTTCATGTCCCATATTTTAGTTTTTAGGTACTCAATTTTTTCTAACAACACTCGTGAAAATATCGTGAAACGTGCATTTTAAAATTTCATGAGATATGTTCTAAGATTGATTAGGGGATTTATTCTGGACCCAATTTCACATTGACGTCTCACTTTTCATTCTCTAATTACATTTACGTTAATTACAAGAGTCATGCATTTATGTACTTGACAGAAATAGTATTTAGTGCTAATCCCTTTGTGTTGGGATGACAAGAAAAATCTTCTATGCTGAATGACTCATGACGTCTGGAGCATATCTGAATGCAGTAAACAGACTCAGGGTGCGAATTAATGGGGGGGGGATGGGGGGGATTTCCCCCCCTCTGGTTTTCTCATCACCGGCTCTGTTTCCCAATAAAGCATCCCAGGGGGGGATAGATTTTCCCCCCCTCTGTAAAATGATGACTTTTAATCTACGAAACTACAGATACCTACTTTTTTCTGAAATAAATCTAAAATTATAAAAGTTAATTGTCCCACAAAACAACTGTCAAATTGCATTTATTAGCAAATCAGCTGTGTTTGATAAGATTTATTTTACTTGCCCACCACTTCTGATTTCACTTTAAATTAAAAGCAATTTTTTGTTTGAAGGGCTTCAAACAGTGTACAAATCGCTTTGAAATGCACCAAATCCAATCTGGAAATTCAAAATTTCCCGGGGCTATGCGCCCCGGACCCGCATGGTGCTGGGGGGCCCTCCCCCCAGGCCCCCCATTGTATTCATGGACAATCGTATTTTTCGCCTTTGCTATATTTACCAACAGTCTCGGATCGGAATGTTTATATTTCCTATCCCCCCCTCTGAAAATTGAACAATTCGCACCCTGAGTAAACTTCTGCTTAATTATTGACTCACAGTCACAAAGGCGATATCAAATGAGATGTTACGTATAGTGCAAGTGCAACCAAATCCAATTGACATATACATGCAACTTTTTGCTTGCGGTTGTAATCACAAACAGAAAGATCCTTGTACGTTACTAGATCGCATAGTGTACATATTTTACATGATATAAATGGAGAAGTGGCGACAGAAGTCTAATCATATATCATCAGAATGTGGTTTGAATTAGAGAAGATGTATTTGCAATCTGGCGACCTGCTTCCCACGTGCTCACATTCCTATCGAACGTCGCGACGCTATGAAGGGGCGTCGGTGACGGTACCTATCGGAGCCAGGCGTCTTGACCTCGCAATGCCGTGAATCAATACAACAGAATGGTACAGCTGGAATGCCGTGACGAAAAATACGTTTATTTTCATGACAGCTTACAGAACCGATTTTAGTAGTAGTATTGTTCAGTTTCTTCTATGTGCACATAGAATTAATAAATTTAAAATTATATTTTATTATTTACCACCCTATGACCCGATAATATTATTATTTTACTCTTTTATGGATGAAGAAAATATGTGTATTTATTAAATTATTTGCACATCAAACCAAACCGAAATTACTGCATTTTTGTATAAGAAAGTAACTAAATAATTTACTTTTTTTAAATATTAAAATTGTATAATACAAATAATTTTAAAAAATATTTTATATTCAAATAATATGAAATGATCTGAAAGCGGTGGATTTTAAGCATTATTTCAAATTGCCTCTACTAATTCCTTTGAATATTTCATCCTTGTTGGTAAGGTAAACGCAACGCATCATACCGGTTTGTTTCGAGCTGATTGCAACGCAAGTAGGTGTTTTGTAATGAACTCACTGCAAGGGCGTTCGCTACATCAATTTCCTGTCCATACAATATTTTTCATAGATACACATGCTACCTGATGTATTATTATTTATTATTATGGTCATTTAAATAACCCGTTGAACGTCGTCAACTACTTCGCTATAATATAAAATACAAGTTTATTTTTCCGATTTGTTTTGCATTTATTTTGTAATATTTCCTTCGGGTGTGTAAAGCTGACTATAAACATCTTATATTTCGTATAATTTAAACACGCCTATTTTAGATTTCAGGAAAATTTACATGTTTCTGTCTCGGTCAGTTTCCAACAAGTGCAAATTATTTGTTAGCAAACAATGGCCAATGGGCTTATGCAAAACGTATAGATGTCAGTTTTCCCGATTTGACACGACCCTGAACATAAATAATTAGTTATAAACTAATGGAACTTGCTATAATTGTCAGATGCCACTCCTGTGCAGGCAGTTAACATGAAAATGATTGACTGAAAATAATAATTACAGTCGTCTTATAACTGCAGCCTCAAGTGACGCAACAAAATGATGAAAGTCATTTTGTCCAGTTGTGTAAAAAAATGCAGCAAGACAAATCGTGAAAGTTGTTAAAATACTAAGAAAATATATCACTGACACTTATTATGCTGTTTCCCTAATATGGAGTATCCAAATTTGGTCGCAAACTTTCTAGTCGGCTTTCTGAATTACTACTTATTGAACCATTTCATTCTTGATTAATTTATTGACAGCAGACGCCCATTATTTTTGATACAATACAGGTCATAGGTTAAGTTCGTTGTGTTCGAAATTGCTTTTGTTATAGCGATGTCAATTGCAGAATGTCCATCGCACCTTATATGGACTCTAAAGAGGGTCATAAGCCAAAGATGTTACGGCATCCCAAGGTTGAAAAAGACTTATAAGAAATTTAAAACATAGTGATTATGGTCTTATTAGGTTGTGTATTACATGTGTCTAATCTGCTAATGTTTGATCGTAGACGATTTGATTTTTTTAGGGAAATAAAGAAGTTTCTGCATTCGGTTTTCACTAATCGCTTTAAATAAATTACATTTTACACATATACCTAGGAAAATCAATTTTTATTTTTAGAAATTATATTATAAAAGTTCAAACTTTTAATCTTTTGACACAGGGAATAAGATAAAATCCAGAATTATTAAAAAAAAACATTAGTTTCAAAAGTTTTAGTTTTACACTGATACAACTTTTCTTCACATTTCAAAATTTTTAAATAAATTAATTCAAAATCAATGTAGATATTATACATTCGTATTACGAAAGAGGTTTAGGTAATACGATAAAATGTTCTTAGGTAGACCGGTCGAATTAGCTACCTATGTTGATATTTGTAAACATTTTAGTGAAAAGTAAAGTCCTGATTCAATATAACTGGAGTTTTTATCGGAGTGAAATAATTTCACTACCAAAAAGAAACAATTATTTCATACCGACATGAATAAATAAGTTTTCGAATGAAAAGTGATTTGTCCACGCTTACCTGTCTTGGAATCTTGTCGGCTGTTTATATTCCGTGGCACTGAAAGTCGCGTCTACGTCCTGGCAAGTTCGAAGCGCGAATGAAGCAAATTGCGCTCTGGGATCAGCAAGTCTCTGTAATATCATTAGCGTCCAGCCTCCGGTAACTCTCCATCTCTCACCTAACGATGGACCAAACTCCCAACAAGGTTGCCATTTCAAGGTGCTACGTCACAGGCAAAACGCCTTCTCACAATTCTTAGCTTTTAGAATAATCTAAATATGTAAGTTTCAGCTAGAAAATAAAAGAGTTATGTATGATTACTCATTTGCCCGCAGTTGTATTGTGCCAATATTTACTAATATGTAAGTATAGTGGAAAGCTATTTCTATAATAGAAATGACGTATTCACTCTGTTTAAAGATCCTAATTGAATTTACTTCAATTATGCAATGGCGTCAGTACTCGATAATATTCGAGAATGACATCCTTCCTTCATGAAAGTGGAGGTGCCACATCTCAAAATCTTTAAAGATTGGGAAGCGGGGCGTCCACAGAGGAGACAATGGGTTGTTTGCCCCTTACTGCATTCGAAAACACCGAAAAATGACGATGAAGACTATAAAAATAGGTAATTAAATTTGATAGTTCAGTATGTAAATTGTTTGTCTTTTCCAGAATAAGTAGTTGCTTCATTTCTGATTTTTTGGGATAACTTTTTGAATGATGATTCTATATTTTTCTTAATTTTAAAAAAATATTGGAAGAATCTTCTTGTCTCTCCCGCCCCATCCGAGGGGGGGGGGGGGGGGGGGCAACAATTCGTACGGTCGTCAATTTTGTGATGGAACATCGTAGTTCATATGCCACTATATAGAAAATCATTCTGGACGCTTTTCGTTTTTCAGGAATTACATTTTAGCGACCTGGCGCGTGTTTCAAGTTTGATTTTTAAGAGTGATTTGTTTAGGCAGGATGCAATTATACATCATGGCTGGGGTTGACCTGTAACCATAGTGCATAGATAGTGTAGGTATTGTGTGTCATGTGACATATTGTTTTGTCTACTTGCTTTAGGACTTTCTTTATTAATCAATTTCCTGAACAAAATTCTTCATAGCTTGTTTTTTTCCTTCTATTTGAGTCTTGTCTTTATACTTTTTATAGAATGTACTAAAAGTATACCAAAAATCAGAGATGCGAGTCCAAGTAGGTACTAACTAGTGACTTTCCTGGACAAAAATCATAACAAAACTTGTAAGTTTATATGTTTAGTTCAGAAATCAGAAATGTTCAGAAATTTTATAAAATTACGTATATTACCTACATTGAATGACTTGGTTTTGGTGGATGCGGAATTGAACATTGTTTGAACCGAGGGTCACTACACGAAGGTCAAGAACGATTATCTTCATCCGAGATGTCTTCATAATGTCCGGCCCTGATAGCCAGCAACGGTAGTCGAACCCCCTCCACTTAGTTACTACTGTAAGCGATGAGGTCATAACTGGGTTAAGGAAAAGGTGTAGGAGGGTAATAGCTAGAGTGAGGCTAATGAATTGTTTTATTCTCTATTTATTCAGTTATTTGAAATAAGTGACATGATGAATGCAGTTGCATTGTGCAATTCCAGTCGGCTACATGAGAGTCTGGAGGATTGAGATAAGAGAAACTCTTTATTTGTGTTGATTCTGCACGAATATAGAGCAATTCACTTTTATTACCTTACTTATGAAACAGAATAATAAACTGTTGAAATAGGCTATGGGCGAATGTATTGTTTGCCTTTTTTCAAAAGGCTATAAAAAGATATAAAATTAGAAAAAAAGTGTAATTTCACTTTTCGTAAAGCTACAAGGCTTACAGTGAACATCTTGTATTTTTTTCACATATTCTTGCGTCCGGGTCCTCATGGTAGATGGTAGTGGTCATGCAGCTTTTCTTCTCTTCTGCAAGCCCGGGTTCGATACCCGGTAGCGACCTTCCTGACTGAAGTTTTCCATGATTTTAGCAGTAGACATAACTTCTGGAGCGGTCTATATCCCACTTAATTTTAACGTCCCCCGAAGCGAGAATTATTGGGGTGAAAGCAAAGTTTAGAAAAGGTGGACTGGTTACAAAAGTCAATAGAAAGTACAGAGTAGGTATTTCCTCTCCGATATTTTACCATTTTGATAAAAATGTCATCCTGCATTTTCTATCTTCACTTTATGAAACAAGCATCAATCTACGTATGTAAAATAGATACCTACGTTCATATAGGTACCTCGTTACGTGTGCTATTGATAAAACGCCATACATCATCATCATCGATTTATTGATACAGCCTATCAATCAGTATCCGATCCGATCACCCACAAGGAAGTAGTAAAGGTACTACGCGACCCGACCCAATCTCCCATGATACCTGTACGTATGAGTCACCACACGAGAAGAAGCAAGTGGGCCGAGGAACCTTATATGGAGTCTTCCATCTCAACCTGACAATGCATCCCGAACATTCTATGAACACGAAGCAAACTTTGAATAATCAATACACAAAGCCACGCAATTTGCTCCTATCGATGTCTTACAATGCGTTATGTGATCTTGTAGCTGTATAAGGGTTTAGTGTGAATGATCGGGTGGAGTAAGTGTACACCCACGTAGATCACGATTTTTAAAAGAAGTGATAAATGGATTACTGATAAGTTCAGCAGTTTTCAACATATTAAGATGTTATGTTTTTTTTCTATTGCTAGTGAAACTGTTAATGATTTATGATGATTAATATTAGGTCGTTTAGCATCCTCTCTGCCTGAACAGAATTAGGAGTATCTTCTCATCATGTAGTCAATACCACGAAGAAACTATCGGATGTATGCACTACTGGAAAACACTGTGATGTGATGGAAACTTGGTTCAATGATGAAGTACCTACGTGTAAAATACAACGTCATCGCGGTAAATCAATAACGTGTACTCATCTTTTTATTTGGTACTTCAGGGCTCTAGTTATCTCTACCTAAGTAGAGAGAATAATTGTGTCTTAATTGTTATTTTCTCATCATCATCATCATCATCATCATCATCATCATCATCATCATCATCATCGTTTATTGTCATCTAAAAATAAGAGTGACATTCACTTTTCGATTTGTATTGATTTAAAAAATAAATATCTTGCATTTTGACCTATTTTGTTACAAAATTTGGTAATAGTTATCAAATGCCAATGATGTTATACATTTTGCGTCCTTAGATCAAATAACCTTCAAATCAAATTTGGTCACTTAATTTTTCGTTCAAATAGTTCATGACAGATTATCACATCTGAAACCTGATTAGAATTTATCGATTAAGTTTGATATTTTATAATAATATCTTAAGCATATCTCGCCACTTAACTTGCATTAATAATCGTATACAATTTATCCAAGTCACGGGAATAAAAAATTGCATTTCAAAAATTAAAAAATCAGTAATATCAAGAACCAGCTCTTCGAGTGAAAAAGCAGCAACACGTGTATCAATAACAATCACAGAGTCAGAGTTGGCAGCGATGATTGAAAGCCAGATAGTATCAATATAATCCAGAATGAAAGGTACAATAACCGATAGTTGATTGATTTACAGCAATTGATCCTCGTCTTTCTTCCCACACGTGTACATGAACGACTTCACTGGATTCGGAGAGTCGAGAAGAGACCTTAGACTGCCCACGCCTTCCTCAAGTCGTTCATGCAACGGCGAATTATTACCCAAGCGAGAACCGAACCAAGGACGATGAGCCGACACCTCCAGGGTTAAATGCAATTAAATGCAAATCTAAGCGGGCTAGGTTATTAAGTAACAAGGGGGTTTAATTGCAGCTCTGGGGTAATTATTTGTCTCGTGGTGTTGGCAGCTTTGCGTAGAAAGAATAAAGCGATAAACGACGTGACAAATGTATATAATTTGTGGATGGAAACCTCATTCTACTAGATTTTCAGCTCCTGGCGTTTACACCCACGGTTGATATTATGTAAAACTTTTTAAAAATACGCACGAGTAAAAAGAAATGATGAATAAAGAGTTTGAATACTCGAAATTGGCTGCCACTCTGGGCTAAAATGTCAATTTCGTAATAGCGACCCAAACTTTTATTATTTAAGTATAGGTTGCGTGATTTTAAATAAAATATTTGGGGTATTAGAAATTGAAAGTTTCGGACGTTTTGATGATTTGAACTAATTTGTATGAGAGTTTACGTCGGAAGTAGAAATTGAAGCGTGGGTATTTTATTGACATTTACATTATGTAGGTAGTGATTTTAAATGTACTCATTGTATAGTGCAAACTTGGAGCCGCAAGGACAGGAAGTAGACTGCAGGGGCCATTATAATAATTATATTTATAGAAGACTGTTCTGCTTAATCTAATTAAAATGAGTCACCAATAATTTATTCAATCATTCTGAATGTCATTTGGACAAGTTACAACCCATCAGCTCCCACGTACACTATCTACAAATCAACTTTCTGGACTTTTAATCGTTTCATTTCTTCGAACAAAATCTTTTGGTCATTCACGAACCGCTAAACTGGTTTATATTATACCATATACAATTACAAAGTAATCTTTGACAGCTATATCGCGATTGCGTGTAGGACGGGGCAGATTGGTCGCGGTTTGTCACGTTGGTTTATTTTCTCTATGGAGAGAGTTGGCACTTGTCCCGAACAAGGATTTCTGGATGAAATTTTGTGCAGGACTTTTTATATATTGGACTCGGCGTTCTATTCTATAACTTCATAATTCCCTATTCTGCTGGAATCCGATTCGGTGTAATGTTAATTACGGCCGGGAATCGGATTCCAGCAGAATAACACGGTATCACAAAAATTATTATATTTCAGCAGATGAAAAAGTACAAGAATACGCGTTTGGCGTTTTCCTACGAACTTACCTTTTCACATTTTCTTATTTTATAAATTTTCGTACAAGCAGATTTGGAGATAATCTTCGGTGGAATCAATGATGGTTGAACGAAACTCCTCAGTGAAATGCGTTTTACATCAGACAAGATTTCGAACTTTATGATAGATTATTAAAATGCATTATTTTAATAAAATAAACACCATTTAATGGTCTAATTTTTTTTTTTTACACGAATAATATTTCGATTGAAAATTATTGCGAGTTTCAGTCCTGTTTTCATGTCCACAATCTTGCGTTGCGGGCCCCAACCTTTGGGGGGGTGATTGATCACCCCCCCCCCCCCCCCCCTTTGGACAAGACAGCTGCTATTCTGGCGTCAACAATGAATTATATTATGGCACATGCAAACCATGAATACACTTTGAATTTTGACTATTTGTAAATTTATAAAAATGATGCTGTATTTTTAATGAAAATATTTATAACTTCCACCACCTCTTTGAATTTAATAAATACCGAAGTTCTTTTTCTGAAGACGAGTTTCTCCTAGTCTGTAGAATCATCTCAAATGCAGATCGTGTTATGTCCATATAAAGATATCCGGTGGTTATATGGGTCTGTAGCATGCTTCGTGTAGATGCAGGGTGGACCCGCCTTGGGTCTGTCAACTCTTGCTGCCCACGGAGCGCCCACGACCACGGCAAGGGTGGAGTCCTCAATGCCAGTTGCTGGCACAAATCTGGTCATTACCTTCCACACAGAGTGAAAGATGACCGGTCGCTCGCCGTATATCCAACAATCTGAGCAGATTCGTTTGATTCTATAAAACTATGTAATTAAAATAAATCTTACACAGAACTTGCACTTGATTATCTTCTTTCATTTTGTTCTAATTACTACAACATCCAGATTTTTGTTGAAAATTGAAAGGCGATTTATACAAGAGGGTTCATAAAAAATTACGGCGTGTCTATTCACACGGCGGCCGTGCCCGCAAGGGGTTCAAATTCTATTTACACCAGAAGTTCGCCGTGTAGCCAAGAAGGCGTATCTAGTGGAGCCGTCGCTCCACCCAGCCAAGTCGTACCGTACACTCACAGTCACTCAACATACCGTAAATGCCTATATAAACTGAGGAGCAGACCAAACACTTTTACTGTAAGCAACAACATGGCATTTTCGGCCTACTGGATCATAAAATTGGAAAATCTCACATTGTTGTGAAATATCTTAATTTCGAGCTATGGCCCACCCCACTACATATACTAAATTTGGGAACAATAGGTTATGCCATTTGCGTGCTAGAGGGCCGTGAAAACAGTGAAATTACACCCCTTTTAAAACCTATCTGATGATATCAGGAAACACCGCTATCACCGCCACAGCCTAAACGGCTTAGCCGATCGATCTGAAATTTTTACCACATGTGCACTTTTGGCGTCTGAGGTGCCTTTTTATAAATCAAACCGGTAGTCGCCATTTTGAAACCGGAAGTGACGTCATATCTCAAAAACGGCTTAACCGATCGGAACGAAATTTGCGCCAATCGATTCAGACGGTCCTCTTTATGAAATAACAATAGTTAAATTAAAGTTTTCTTATTACTGAAACCGGAAATGACGTCATAGTTTAGCGAAATCTGCTTAAATTCACTTCCCTTTATATAAAAACCAACTATATATTCAGAAGGCTTATAATGAAATATTAGTATTTATATACATATTAATACCTACAATGTGTAAGAGCTTTCAGCCGCCATTTTAAAAACCGGAAGTGATGCCATATCTCGAAAACGGCTGGACCTATTGGAACGATGCTTTCGCAATTCTTCATGGCATATCACTTTAAGTTTAAATTTAGCTCCAATCAATATTTTTTTAGTAACTAATTCGGAAATGGCGTATTTTTTTAAAGGAATTAGCCATTGTTGCCCTAATAAGTTTTACAAGTTGTGTAAATAAACTAAAAAAATAAGTGATATCCCCATAAAAAACACTCCGTGTAAAAAACAGCCATGTCTCTTCAACTAAAAAAAAAATTATGAAATCTAAAAATTCTGCACTGAAACGTAGTGATATCAAAAAATGAGCCAAGTCAAAACTTTATTTGAAAATTAAAAAATACTTGGCGCATCGTTTTTTTAGGGCATTGTAGGTATAGGTACTATAAGTATATGTATTTATATCTAGCCTATACTTCTAAGCTATTTATATACACGATGCGCCAAGTATTTTTTAATTTTCAAATAAAGTTTTGACTTGGCTCATTTTTTGATATCACTACGTTTCAGTGCAGAATTTTTAGATTTCATAATTTTTTTTTTAGTTGAAGAGACTTGGCTGTTTTTTTACACGGAGTGTTTTTTATGGGGATTCTATTTACACCAGAAGTTCGCCGTGTAGCCAAGAAGGCGTATGCTATTTACACCAGAGTTCGCCGTGCGCGCAAGAAGGCGTATGCTATTTACACCGGGGACGCTGAATAGCGCCAACAGGAATAACGCCAACACAATGTTAAATATAAGTGCTGGAATAACGCCAACATTTTGTTGGCGTTGTTCCAGTGGAATAACGCCAACATTTTGTTGGCGTTATTCCACTGGAACAACGCCAACAAATTGTAGGCGTTATTCCAGTGGTAAGAAGTAATTCTGTCGTCCCCGGAATAACGCCAACAAAACGTTGGTGTTATTCCAGTGAAACAACGTCAACTTTATGTTGGCGTTGTTCCAGTGGAATAACGCCAACAAAATGTTGGCGTTATTCCAGTGGTAACATGAAATTCTGTCGTCCCCGGAATAACGTCAACATTTTGTTGGCGTTATTCCAGTGGTAAGATGTAATTCTTTCTTCCTTGGAATAACACCAACATTTTGTTGGCGTTGTTCCAGTGGAATAACGCCAACAAAAAGTTGGCGTTATTCCACTGGAACAACGCCAACAAAATGTTGGCGTTAATCCAGTGGTAAGATGTAATTCTGTCGTCCCCGGAATAACGCCTACAAAACGTTGGCGTTGTTCCAGTGGAATAACGTCAACTTAATGTTGGCGTTCTTCCAGTGGAAGACCACCTACAATGAACGCATACGTTTTGTAGGCTTTATTCCAGTGTCGACGTTGCGATTTTGTCGACACTGGAATAACGCCAACTCACCTCAAAATGGAATAACGCCAACAAAATGTTGGCGTTGTTCTAGTGGAATGACGCCAACAAAGTGTTGGCATTCTTCCAGTGGAATAACGCCAACAAAATGTTGGCGTTATTCCACTGGAACAACGCCAACTTTTTGTAGGCGTTATTCCAGTACTATTGGACACTTTCTTGTTTTGGCAGAACCCTTCCTTGTCCCGTACACTAGCACTGAACTGCGGCAAGTGTATGAACTACGTCGATTTTCTTTGATGTGGTGGGTGCCTACCTCTCGGGAGTAAACAGGTTGTGACCGAATTCTTTCTTACGAAACAGTGGCGTAACTACCGGGAGGCTGGGTCGGCAAAATGCCGGTGGCTCAGACACTAGGGGGTAGGTGGGCACCACGGGCACTTTTAAAATAAAGTAGATTTTTATTAACTTTCCTTAATTTTTCCGAATATTTTTCTTTGCTCAACGTGGTATATACTTACATCGATTCCAAAAGTAGAGTAATAATTTGTATGTTGTGTGAACCATCAGATTGGCATAAAATAAGCCTCCTTATTTCTAACATTAGCCGTAATAGAATAGGTACTAAATATTACACTAGGAAAACGCTCTGTGTAACGCGTTGATAAGCGAGCACGGATACGTGCAAAACCTCGAACCATAATTCCTTAAAAGCCGGCAATAATATACCTAAAACAACTGAAATCTAGAAGCACGATCCACTAAATTATATAAAAAATAGCTGAATTTGCTTCTCATTGCAAGTTATTGCAACAGTTATTGCAAGTCATTGCAACATGATACACACTCATGTGTATTTATTTCAGTATTTAGGTACGTAGGTATTATGGAATTATTATAAATAAAAAATACAGCGATTCAAACCACAAAATAGGCCATTATCTAAGTGCTAATATGAGCAAACATAATTTAAGAAACATTATCCAAACAATTACTTGCCGTTCCGTATAAAAGAGCTTATTTCTTCTAGTACATTGCTTACCTAACACAAACCTAACACATTGTATCTGATACAAATGAAATAAATATTTCATAAACATAATTTCAATAGCGAAGTCTCCTGAAATTTTATTCTAGTAAATTTCTATAAATTAACACAAATAATAATGTCAAATACACTTATTACCTGTGAAATCTTAAATTTTCATTCATAAAAATCGAGTTCAAATATCATAGGATTTTTGGCCGGAAAAACGGCCTTTAACAAGAATCAGAACTGTGATGTCATTTCCAAGTCTTGAACATTGTGTTGACATGGGGATTCCCTTGTTACCATGGCAATATAGCAAACTGTGATGTCATTGCCAATTTTCCTGTTTTTAAATGAGAGGAGATCTATCAAACTTTGTAAATTAATTACATGAGAACTGTTCGTCCAACAACAAAAATAATACCACATCTGTGTTCAGCAACATCTCAACTTTCATAAAATAAATATTATTCTGAATTCTAATCTTCACGAGACTTCCCTATTATCAACCAACCAATCTATTTCTACAATCAAGCAGACATTTCATCGGTCTACAAATAATTTGCTCAGCCTTTGAAAAGATTGGAAGTAAGACTGCATGTTAAAACTCTCATAATCAATAAATACCTATACCTAATTAACTACATCTTCAAAAATAATAAAATAAACCCTAAGTATAACCTCGCATGTATTGCTTTAACTATTATCTAACCGCAAAGAAATAATTGTTACGTATTCAAACAATAATAGATAGACAGCTGCTTGCTTCCGAGTTGTTTTGAATGGAGCGCATCGGGCGGCCGCAACGGACTCCTCGAACCTACAATGCTATTTATATGGGAAAACGCGATTTTTTTTTATTTGTGAACGGATCTTTCTCAAAAACTATACAGGTCTAAGTTAGTATGAGATGAAGGTGTGTGCAAAATTTCAGATCGATACGTTGACCGGTGCGACGTGGGTTGAACCAGCAAAAAAAAAACAAACACACACACAGAGAAAGTGCCGCAAGAGTCAAGTGGAGACGCTCGCTCCGCTCGCTTAAAAAATCGAAACAATTTTAAATAAAACTAGGAAAACGCTCTGTGTAACGCGTTGATAAGCGAGCACGGATACGTGCAACACCTCGAACCATAATCAATAATATACGTAAAACAATTGAAATCTAGAAGCACGATCCATTAAATTATATTAAAAAAATGAATTTGCTTCTCATTGCAAGTAACACTACACTCATGTGTATTTATTGGAATATTTAGGTATTATGGATTAATACAAAATAAAAATACATAGATTCAATCCAAAAAATAGACCATTATCTAAGTGCTAATATGAGCAAACCTAATTTAAGGAATATTATCCAAACAGACCGTTCCGTTTAATAGAGCTTACCTAACACATTGCTTACCTAACATAAACCTAACTCGTTGGATCTATAAGAAACATATCGACTAAATAAATAAAATATTTTATAAAATTAATTTCAATTAACAACTAACCAAACTGTTTCTACAATCAAGCAGACTTGCCGTTCTACAAATAATTAGCTCAACATTTAAAAGGATTTAAAGTAAGACTGCATGTTAAAACTCTTATAATAACCTATACCTACATTAATTACATTAATTACAAGAATATTTTGCCAGGGGCCCATCAATCTCTAGTTGCGCCACTGTTACGAAATGAACATTGGCGTTCACAGGATCTATGACAGGGGGTGGTGGTGGAGGGAAATGGTCTAATTATGGGTCGGGATGAGCTCCCCTCCCCCCCCCCCCCCCCCCCCCCCCAACAATTATGTGACACATTGCACTTTTTAAAAAAATGTAATTTCAATTTGAAGCAATGGGGAAGTCCGTGATGATTAGATTTCAGAATAATTTTTATTTTATGACAGTTGAGATGTTGCTTTTTTGTTGTGGGACGAACAGTTAGACATCGGTCGACCAGAACAGCTCGACAACAAGGTTAATTGACAATGACATCAATTTGCTATATTGCCATGGCATTGGCAACAAAGGAATCACCATGGCAACACATTGTTGAAGACTTGGAAATTACATCACAGTTCTGATTCTTGTTACAGGCCGTTTTTCCCGCCAAAAATTTCTATGATATTTGAATTAATAACATTATTCTCGAGACTTCCCTATTTGATGTTCTTTGGACATGATTGGTAGGTATATAAATCGAATAATATTATGTACACAATTAATTAAAAAAGGAAAAATCGAAATAATTGAAAACAAAATTAAAATGTAAATATTAGCTCTCTGAATATGAACCAGCCACTAAATTATATTTTATTATTCTTTTATAAATGTGAAGGATAGGATACTGCTTAAGGATGAACCAGCGCCAGGTCATCTACCAACATTTTTTTCCAAACCATTTTATTTTGTTCCTAATAGTATTATCTACAATATAAGATCAAAAAATTTATACCTTGCCGACCTAACTTTTATGTAAAACGATTTCAAAGTTCAAGATTTTTACATGGCTCTTATGGGGGAACGAATTAATTTCCTACATTATTCTAAATTATTTTTAATCCGCACCAACAATTTCAACAGAAAACTATACTGATATATTCTTCGACTAATACTGAATGCATTGAAAACTTAAAATACTCTTTGGCATTTAAATGTTTGAAAATCTTGATATATGGCCATTTAACATGGGACAACTGAACTAGTCAAAACCACTGCTGTATTCTTAACAAAATTATTTTACGAAAACTTTGTTAAAAAAATCCTTATCATCTCATATCGTAGTATTCTCCACATATTACATTATAAAACTATGTTTTAAAGTTTAAACATGCCTTTCTGAATTAATGTATCTCATGTTATGAATATAGTCATTCAAAGCGATGGTTCATCCTTAACACCTATAAAATTACAAAAGAAAATTACAACCATCTCGCTAGTAATTTGGTTATAAACGGAACATTTGGCGCTCTTCCGTCTTTGCCTGACTTTCGAGGTAGTCAGGTGGAAGGGTTGAGGTTGAGGACTATGGAGCTAATCAAGCGGATGGTTGGTGTCTGGGGGACAATAGACAGGAGATCCTCGCTGGTTTCGTAGCCAACATTCCTTGACCACACAACTCTTGAGAATACCACGAGCTTCTAAAAGATAAAGAACGTTATTGGCCAAACTACTATAGTAGTTACTACCATAGTACTATACTATACTATAGTATCATATAGTACTATAGTAGTATAGTAGTATAGTATACTGTAGTACTATAGTAGTATAGTATACTGTAGTATACTAACGTCCCGGTTTTTATTATTAAGAAAAATAATATCGACTTTTTTCGGTCGGGTGATACAAGCGCCCGCCGTTTTAGAAAATTGAGAAACAAAATTGTTTCATAAGTGGGCGTGTGAACGGTACGATACCAAAAAAAATAGAACTAAATTACAAGGTTTTACTTGGCTGCCATAAGATAACATGGGGGATAAAATTCAAATTATCCCAGAAACTAGACACGAGAAGTGTTTCATTTTTCCATGGATTGTGTATGGCATGATTATCAATAAGTACACACAAAATATTATGAAGATCTGAGACTATGACTCGAGTAATCGCGCCACCTACAAAATATGAATTGCCATATTTGGCAAACGGTTATGAATATCGAAAAATTAAGACTTAGGTGACATATTGTATTGAACCTTTATTAGCTCCTACTTTGTACCCGACAAATTCTGACGACATAGTAGAAACAAAGTTATGACAGTAAGCGATGAAATTGTAGATAAAGGTTCAATACATGTCACCTAAGTCTTAATTTTTCGATATTCATAACCGTTTGCCAAATATGGCAATTTATATTTTGTATTTCCTTCTACCACCGCTCCAAACCGCGCGTTGGCGGGAAAAAATAAATGGCCTGCCTGGGCGCCGGTTATTCAACACAACCGCTAAAAACTATGAAATTTCCGATACGATTAGAGACGAGCCTCACATTTTAATCATGATTAGATAAAAGACAAACAAAGGGCTATCACTAGGCAAATTTTTTAAATAATTTTTTTTACTGCAACCAGCGAGACAAGAAAATATACAATTTTACACTAAAAATTAACTAATTATTACTAATTAACTAAGCCAAAAATTTAAATTTAAGTACCAAGTGATAACTTTAAGTTTGGCTTTTATCTAATAACTAGAGAGCCCCACCAAGTAATACATGACCCAATAAGCTCTCTTTCTGGGCAAGGCAATGCATAACTGAAGATGGACCACCATTAAAATAAAACTACTCTGATATGCTGGCAAAGAATTGTCTCTCGTGATAATTTTTTTCAACTCACGGAATGACCGATCATAAATGCAAATCAAGGCTTTTTTATAGTTATATCTGTGGAAGGTGCATACTAACCCCACACTAACCCCAATGCACACCTGTAGTGTACAATGTAAATTAGAAAAAAAGAAACCATGTGTAACTATTTTTAAAATATTTAAATATATCGTGAATAACTCAATATTATTATTTTAAGCATTTTAAGCATTATAAAAATATGAACAGTACGACTCAATGTTAAATAAAAACAAAAACTTCAGTTGCATGGTATACAGAATTAAAATGATCTAGTGGAGCGGTCGCTCCACGCCAGCCAAGTCGTACGGCGCGCGTACACTCTCATATAAAGGCTGGAGCAAACCCACTTTTACTGTAAGCATCAAAGTGGCATTTTCGGCCTACTGGATCTTAAAATTGGAAAATCTCACATTGTTGCGATATATCTTAATTTCGAGCTATGGC
This sequence comes from Leuctra nigra, assembly GCA_934045905.1. Taxonomy (NCBI): domain Eukaryota; kingdom Metazoa; phylum Arthropoda; class Insecta; order Plecoptera; family Leuctridae; genus Leuctra; species Leuctra nigra. The sequence goes on from OW203764.1 coordinate 21,115,585, forward strand.
CCACCCTACAACATATACCAAATTTGGGAACAATAGGTTACGCCCTTTGCGCGCTAGAGGGCCGTGAAAACAGTGTTTTAGGGCGGTTTTCATAATAATAATAATCTCAGTAGTAGTAGTCTCCTGGAATTCAAATCCGGTAACATGGCCACAGCCTAAACGGCTGAACCGATTGATCTCACATTTTTACCACGTGTGCACTTTTGGCGTCTGATTTAACCTTCACCCCATTAATTTTTTGTGCCGCCATTTTGAAACCGGAAGTGACGTCATATCTCGACAACGGCTATACCGATCGGAACGAAATTTGCGCCAAACGATTCAGACGGTAAACTATATGGATTATCAATAGCAACAGACTAAAATTTATGTTAACGAAACCGGAAATGATGTCATGAAATTTGAAATACATCGATTGGCATTTCGGCAACAAATTTGATCCGATTATTTTGTTATTTATGTAACGTATGTACTTTTGATATCTCATTTGACTTATTATAAAACCAACCGGAAGCCGCCATTTTGAAACCGGAAGTGACATCATATGTCAATAACGGCTAAATAGATTTGAACGAAACCAGCGCTAAGCAATTTAGACGGTCAACTTTATGTATTATCATCAATAATATTTGCAGTTTCCCCATACCGAAACCGGAAATGACGTCACACATTTTAAAAATCTCACAAATTTACATTTTGATACAATAAATATAATATTTGAGACAGCTTATAATAAAATGTAATCATGTTTAAATTATAATTCAAGGGGTCAGTGATTTTAGCAGCCATTTTGAAACAGGAAGTATAGTGGAGTTTTTCTCTCTATACCTAAGTCGGCAAACGCGGTATCCAGTCAAAGGCCATTCATCCATTGTCAATGGCTCAAAAACATGACATTTTCTAACAAGCTACAGGCTCGGCTACAGGCCTTGTTTTATGATCTCCAAATCCCAACTTTCCCCTGTTGTCAAATATGGTCAAATGTTTCTTAAAATATGGAAAGGGGAAGGACATCTTTCTAAACCTCTCAAATGTGTGGTATTTGGCATCAATGCACAGTTGTAAAAATCGCCCTCCCTGCGCCTGACTTGATACCTGGCTCATCTCTATAAATTTACAACCTGCCAAAACAAACACTTGTTCCTAGTCAAGCTCCATTGTGCAAATTCTGAGTGGAAATCAATGGAAACTTTCAAATAGGTATAGAGAGAAAAACTCAACTATAACGTCATATCTTGAAAATTGGTTGACTGATCGGTATGAAACTACCGCCAAACGATTCGGAAGGTCATCTCTATGAAATGGGAACAGTCACACTAGAAATTTCCTATTTATAAGACCGGAAATTACATCATTCAAATTTAAAAATTATTATAATCCCCTCCTATATAATGAATACATATTCAGAAAACTTAATATGATACACATCATGTATAGATATACATTCTTTGTGGCAGTGCAGTAAGTTCAGCAGCCATTTTGAAAACCGAAGTGTTGCCATATCTCGGAACTCGGTTAACTGATAGGAATGAAACCTTTGCTATTCTTCATGAAAGATCATTTAAAGCAAATATATAGTACCATACGCAGATTTTCATTAGTAAACCAAATTGTCAATGGCGACTATTTTTAATGGATTTAATAATTGTTCAATTGACGTCACAAGTTCTAAGAATAAACTAAAAAAAGGAGTGATATCCCCATAAAAAACACTCCGTGTAAAAATACCAGCCAAGTCTCTACAACTAAAAAAAATTATGAAATCTAAAAAATTCTGCACTGAAAAGTAGTGATATCAAAAAATGGTCCAAATCAAAACTTTATTTGAAAATCAAAAAATACTTGGCGCATCGTTTTTTTAGGGCATAATAGGTATACTACATGTATTATGTATCCCTATAAAAAAACACTTCGTGTAAAAATACCAGCCAAGTCTCTTCAACTAAAAAAAAATTGAAGAAATCTAAAAATTCAGCACTGAAATGTACCCAGTGAACACAGGCCGTCCCAGGGACAGACTATTTTTAGGATATCCTAGCCTAAAGTAGGACATCCTACTAGGATGTCCTGGGTACCTCCCTGGGATATCCTAATAAAGGAAGAAGATCCTTTTTTAGGAACATTCTTCCTAAATTAGGCAATTGCCTTTTTTAGGAAGAATTGTCCTAAAAATGGCTGCTACTGAAATCCTATTTTAGGACAATTCTTCCTAAATTAGGCAATTGCCTTTTTTAGGAAGAATTGTCCTAAAAATGGCTCCTATTGAAATATTTTTAAAAGTTTCTACAACTGTCAACAGAGTACTCTGCCCTTCGACTTCACAATATAGATGTTTAATTTCAGCATATCTCTTTATCGTTTGTTTTTAAGTAAGTTATATTATTTCCAAAATCTGCCAAGTATTAAGATATTATAACATGAAGAGACATGTCCTATTGGATGATAGGAAAAATGTGTATTTCTTTTATTTTGTACTGGAACCTAAGTTGTCACCTTGGAGTCGGAGCCATATTTTTTGGATGCAAACATTGATAACTGAATTAATGAATATGAATAATGCGAATCGTGCGAATTGGTGTCTGTGCAAATAGAACCTGTCTATTAAATATGGCAATTGCATCCCAATAGGGGAAAATTATCTTCCATAGGAAATACCATTCTATTATAATAATAATGACAAAATTATATATTAAATTTGTCATTTTCATCCTAATTTAGGAAAAGCATCTACCTAAATAAGAAAATGATGTCCTAAAGTAGGACAATGTATATCTTAAATTAGGCAGTTTCATCTTAATTTAGGAAAAGTATCGACCTAAATTAGGAAATGACGTCCTAAACTAGGACAATGGATGTCCTAAATTAGGCGGTGTCGTCCTTTTTTAGGAAGGTCCGCCTAATTTAGGACGTACCTGGGATCGAAAAACTTGTGTAATTAGGACACTCTGGGGACACTCTGGGGATCATTTTAGGCCGAGTTTAGGACGGACTGGGGATGTCCTACCTAAGTAAGTAGTCTGTCCTGGGGACGTCCCAGGTACGTCCTAGTGTTCACTGGGTAGTGATATGAAAAATGGCCAAGTCAAAACTTTCAAAAAATACTTGGCGCATCGTGCATATAAATAGTATAGAAGTAGGCCGGAAATCAAATATACTCATCTATACATATAATATATCTATAATCCCCTAAAAAACGATGCGCCAAGTATTTTTTGAAAGTTTTGACTTGGCCATTTTTCATATCACTACATTTCAGTGCTGAATTTTTAGATTACTTCAATTTTTTTTTAGTTGAAGAGACTTGGCTGGTATTTTTACACGAAGTGTTTTTTTATGGGGATATCACTCCTTTTTTCAGTTTATTCTTACAACTTGTAACATATATTGTGTCACCAAAGACTATAATTCCTTTAAAAAATACGCCTTTGTGATTTGATTGTTAAGAAAAATTGTGCTTGTTACTATGTATATGCTGTAAATAATATGCTATGAAGTATAGCGAAAGTTTCGTTCCAATTGGTCCAGCCCTTCTCGAGCTATGGCATCACTTCCGGTTTTCAAAATGGCGGCTGACATCACTGCCACCTAAAATTTGTATCTATAAATGTTATGTAACATTATAAGCCTTCTGATTATGTAGTTATTGTTCTAAGAGATGATTTTTGTTAGATTTTGCATTTTTATGACGTCATTTCCGGTTTTGGTAATAGTACATTTCTATTTCGACTATTGATATTTTATAAAGAAGTCCGTCTGAACCGTTTGGCGCTAGTTTCGTCCCGATAGGTTAATCCATTTTTGAGATATGACGTCACTTCCGGTTTCAAAATGGCGGCACAAAAAATTTGTAAGGGCAAGGTATCATCAGACGCCAAAAGTGCACATGTGGTAAAAATTTTAGGTTGATCGGCTCAGCCGTTTAGGCTGTGGCGGTGATAGCAACGTTTCCTGATATCATCATTATCATCATCATCATCAGAATCAGAAAGTGGTGTAATTTTACGTATTTCACGGCCCTCTAGCTCGCAAATGGCATAACCTGTTGTTCCCGAATTTGGTATAAGAAGTGGGGTGGGCCATAGCTCGAAATTAAGATATTTCGCAACAATGTGAGATTTTCTAATTTTAAGATCCAGTAGGCCGAAAATGCCATGTTGTTGCTTACAGTAAAAGTGTTTGGTCTGCTCCTCAGTTTATTATGCATTTACGGTATGGTGAGTGATGTGAGTGTACAGTACGACTTGGCTGGGTGGAGCGACCGCTCCACTAGATATTTGATGTATATTTTCTATCTGGTCTATACTTCTAAACTATGTATACACGATGCGCCAAGTATTTTTGGATTTTCAAATAAAGTTTTTACTTGGCTAATTTTTGGATATCACTACTTTTCAGTGCAGAATTTTAAGATTGCATATCTTTATTGTTAGTTGTTGAGACTTGGCTGGTACTTTTACACGGAGTGTTTTTTTTATGGGGATTTTGTTTAAGTCTTCTGATTCGCATTTAAGGTACCTTATTTGGCTTTCATCCGTGACGTTAGACCAGAACACACGTACGTTATTTGGGATGCCTACATACAGGGGTACCCACTACCCTCGCCCACTGTTTCAATAAAACCTCGACGAATCTAGTTGATTGTCTGATCTAGGAAGGTCACTCTGTCTGATTGCAGTGTGTGGTTTCTAATTACTTGTTGTCACTTGTCAATGACACAAAATAATAAATATTTTTGTGATCATCAGGAATAAGACATTCAATACTTTGATATTTCTAATAGCGTTTTTGTTTAGCAGAAATAAACCAATATTACTAAGCAATTTTTCTAGTATTTAGGATATAAATATTTTGCTCCGTGTATTCCGAGATAATGATCAAACAATTTATGTAGTAGGTATAAAAATATATTAAATATTGTGTGCAAATGAAAGACCCAGATCATCCTATAGCAATTAAAGTATGATTGAACTTGTTTTTAACTGAAACAAATTATATTTATTGAGCACCAAGGAATCATGATCATTTCGGGTCAACATCATGTAGGTAGTACACTTATTTGAACATCACTGCGTGAAATGGAAAGAGAATAGGTATAAACACTTCGCATTCAATGGAAGCAAAAACAACCGAGCATGCAAACTCAATCTGGCATTTGTAAAAATAATATAACATTTCTATATTTTACAAAACGCACAGAAATATTCAGATTTAAGTAAGTAAATATCATGGCAATTGAATATCTTTGAAGACAAACAAAAAATAATTAGGAATCAAACAAATCTGTATATGAAAATATAAACTATAAAAGATGAAAGACGATGGGGCATTCACTCTCCGACTCGGATGGGGAGGCGCATTGTGCTTGAAGAAGATTCCCCTGGATGTAGGCAACCCAAATAACATCCGTGTGTTCGGATATAACTTCACGGATGACGCCGTGAAATAACTTAAATGTAGAGTAAAGAAACTGGTATAAATAATTGCGTATTCAAATTTTTACACGTTTTGGTGTTATCCAGCTACAAGCAAAAGATGATTCTGGAATTACCTATTCTTTTAATTGACACCTTATTAATGTGTGAAAGTTAGGTTACAAGAGATTAGAAGAGATTACAACAACCACAAAGTGAACCAATTGGACTGATGAGTGCAACAGTCTTTAACAATAACAAATGTGGGATAATTATCTTAGTCATGCTCCAAGTAATTATTTAGGTACAAACCCAACAACAGACCAGATAAATAAATGTAAATTAACCGCCCCCCCCCCCCCCCCCACTACCAAAAAATGCCGCGCAGTAGATTCTTAAAATTTTAATTGATAATTTAGAGTGGTTTAAAATTATTTGAGTGCATATGAAAAAAAAATCGTACGTTTTCATTTGCTTCACCTAATTATAGAAATGTCATGAGCGTAAATTTTGAATTTCATCTAGGTACCTACCTCTAAGACTGATTAAATGCAGGTTGTTTAGTCCATTAATGGGTTGTGCATAAGGGATCACGCTTCTGATGAGCGAGTGAGGGGGCATTATGTTGCGACATAGTGTAACAGGGGTGAGGGGGGCCTAGAGCCAGAGGGACGGTTCAAAAATTGACATTATAATTCGTGAAAACGGACGGCATAAATGGATCAAGTGTCTCAGTCCGACCAATTCCATTTTAGGTGGGGGGGGGGGGGGGGGGGGGGGGGGGGGGGTAGAGATAGTTCTGTAACATCCTTTCGAAACTGTGACACAGTGGGACAAGAGGAGGGGGGGAGTCAAATAACCCATTTTTAATGTGACGTCTTTATGCACGGCCACTAATTAAATGTTCCAAAAAGTTTCCACTCACTTATATGCCGCTCTACGATCTGTTACAAATGATTGGATTAAATTATACTTTAGTATAGTGCATATTGATTGATTAAAAATAAAAATTGTTAATTTTAATTTAATTGAGCGCCGATTCTCAAAAGAGAGGTTCTGATGCTAAATCAGTCTGTAAAGTTATGTCGTTTTTTTTTTTTTTTTTTTACTGAACTCTCTACATAATACAGTACGTACAATAATAATACAAAATAATGCGACAAACATTTTCATGTTAATTGACATTGATCTGACCCAAGGATCTGGCCGAAGAAATACAACTTCTCGAAAGCAATGGTCACCTGTTTACTCCCGATAGGTAGGCACCCACCACATCAAAGAAAATCGACGTAGTTCATACACTTGCCGCAGTTCAGTGCTAGTGTACGGGACAAGGAAGGGTTCTGCCAAAACAAGAAAGTGTCCAATAGTACTGGAATAACGCCTACAAAAAGTTGGCGTTGTTCCAGTGGAATAACGCCAACATTTTGTTGGCGTTATTCCACTGGAAGAATGCCAACACTTTGTTGGCGTCATTCCACTAGAACAACGCCAACATTTTGTTGGCGTTATTCCATTTTGAGGTGAGTTGGCGTTATTCCAGTGTCGACAAAATCGCAACGTCGACACTGGAATAAAGCCTACAAAACGTATGCGTTCATTGTAGGTGGTCTTCCACTGGAAGAACGCCAACATTAAGTTGACGTTATTCCACTGGAACAACGCCAACGTTTTGTAGGCGTTATTCCGGGGACGACAGAATTACATCTTACCACTGGATTAACGCCAACATTTTGTTGGCGTTGTTCCAGTGGAATAACGCCAACTTTTTGTTGGCGTTATTCCACTGGAACAACGCCAACAAAATGTTGGTGTTATTCCAAGGAAGAAAGAATTACATCTTACCACTGGAATAACGCCAACATTAAAATGTTGACGTTATTCCGGGGACGACAGAATTTCATGTTACCACTGGAATAACGCCAACATTTTGTTGGCGTTATTCCACTGGAACAACGCCAACATAAAGTTGACGTTGTTTCACTGGAATAACACCAACGTTTTGTTGGCGTTATTCCGGGGACGACAGAATTACTTCTTACCACTGGAATAACACCAACATTTTGTTGGCGTTGTTCCAGTGGAATAACGCCAACAAAATGTTGGCGTTATTCCACTGGAACAACGCCAACAAAATGTTGGCGTTATTCTGGGGACGACAGAATTTCATGTTACCACTGGAATAACGCCAACATTTTGTTGGCGTTATTCCACTGGAACAACGCCAACATAAAATTGACGTTGTTTCACTGGAATAACACCAACGTTTCGTTGGCGTTATTCCGGGGACGACAGAATTACTTCTTACCACTGGAATAACGCCAACATTTTGTTGGCGTTATTCCACTGGAACAACGCCAACAAAATGTTGGCGTAATTCCGTTGGCGTTATTCCAGTTGGCGCTATTCAGTCGACTCATTTACACCAGAGTAAAACCGTGTGTGGAAACGGCCTTGTATTATGAACACGCCACGGTAGTAGACCGTGCAAGTGAGCTGCGAACACATTAGATACCTAGTTCAAATTCTAGAGTGACACCATATAGCAACTTAAGTAGACATCTAACGCAACAATTCCTCAGTGGCAACAATAGCCGGTTGGTTAGCCCATTGGCTTAGGGCGCAGACGATCGGGGTTCGATTCCCCGTCAGGGATTATCTTTTTTACTTCTGTAATTAACTTTATTTACAATCTACTGGTCATTTGACATGTATTTTATTGTTTAATACCGTCACGACCCCAAACTTCGATCTAAACGCATCTGTGCAGCTAAATGACTTCACTTACGCGCACGGTTTTACTTCTGGTGTAAATAGAATAGGAATTCATAGGAACACGGCAGCCGTTTGCGCAAGGGGTTCAAATTCTATTGCCACCAGAGTACACCAGAGTTCACTTCAAGATGGCCGTCCTCTGAACAGCTGTTTTCCGGAGCCTATTTAGACTTTTTATACTAATGCAGAAGGATCGTGACGTTTTGAAAAGTATTGGAACTGATCAATAATCAATACAATTAGGCCAGGGTCATACGTCACGACCCCAAACTTCGTTCTAAACGCATCTGTGCAGCTAAATCAAGGCTAAATGACTTCACTTACGCGCACTGTTTTACTTCTGGTGTAAATAGAATAGGAATTCATAGGAACACGGCAGCCGTTTGCGCAAGGGGTTCAAAATCTATTGCCACCAGAGTACACCAGAGTTCACTCCAAGATGGCCGTCCTCTGAACAGCTGTTTTCCGGAGCCTATTTAGACTTTTTATACTAATGCAGAAGGATCGTGACGTTTTGAAAAGTGTAGGAACTGATCAATAATTGATTGCAATTAGGTCAGCCACGTAGTACAAATACTAGTGAAACCATATTGCAACTTAAGTAGACATAAAACACAAGGTCTTTTTATTTGCATCAATAGCCGGCTATTGGGGCTACTTGGACCGGTCATATCCGCACTCAGGTCGTGACGTAGTATATCCACTTCCTCCTATGCTATAGGGGGAAGTGGAATCATGTTCAAAGTGGAATCATGTTCATACGTGTAATGATTGGCAGCTAAAGGGACAACCGGCACATTGCGCAGTAGGATGCGCGTAAGCAACGCCTGCCTGTGTGTAATTTTATGTAGCAGTTTTTAACGCACCTCGGCATGAGCAGCTTTGTAGCTCAGGCGGTAAGGCGTTTGCCTGCGGTGCAAGGGTACACCGGTTCGAATCTGGTCGGGGACGAAATTTTTTATTTTGACATTTTCACAAGTTTGAATTCTGCCTAACCATAGAGCTATTTTTTTTAGGTTGCCCAGCTTTAATTTTCGCACGTTGGAATTTGTCTATACCCATAGAGAGTTTTTTTTCCTTCGTCTGCCCAGTTAACTCATGCGCGCGCAATGTGAAGTTGTACTTCCAGCTGCCAGTGTGTAATGGCTGACACGTATCAGTGCATCTAGACGTCAAAGATATTTTACTGGAGCTATCATACCCATAGCTGAAATTTTATTAGATAATAAATGTTCCCAGTCCTCTTTATAACTCCACGATTCTCAGTATAGTAAAATGTCAGAACATATTGTACTGTCACGATCCTTCTGCATTAGTATAAAAAGTCTAAATAGGCTCTGGAAAACAGCTGTTCAGAGGACGGCCATCTTGGAGTGAACTCTGGTGTACTCTGGTGGCAATAGAATTTGAACCCCTTGCGCAAACGGCTGCCGTGTTCCTATGAATTCCTATTCTATTTACACCAGAAGTAAAACCGTGCGCGTAAGTGAAGTTATTTAGCTGCACAGATGCGTTTAGATCGAAGTTTGAGGTCGTGACGTATGACCCTGACCTAATTGTAATTATTATTGATCAGTTCCAATACTTTTCAAAACGTCACGATCCTTCTGCATTTGTATAAAAAGTCTAAATAGGCTCCGGAAAACAGCTGTTCAGAGGACGGCCATCTTGGAGTGAACTCTGGTGGATTCTGGTGTCAATAGCATACGCCTTCTTGCGCACACGGCGACCGTGCTCTGGTGTACTCTGGTGCCAATAGAATACGCCTTCATGCGCACACGGCTACTCTGGTGTAAATAGAATATGAACCCCTTGCGGGCACGGCTGCCGTGCCAATAGAGCCAGCCAAAAAATTATGAATTCTAGTTAAAATGTAGTTCTAGGTTATTCGCAATAAGACGTATATTTGGAGGTGTACGGGTTTAGTTAATTATATAAAATGATTTACAGCATGATGTTTATCGACAATTTGATGTTTTCAAATTATTCAAAATTGCAATTTTATTTTTGATAAAAGCTCAATTTTTAAGTTGTATGTGTAAACAAAGCAATTCCAATCGAATCTATCGATATATTTTTTTTCATTGAGTTCAAGCTCCTTTTTCTCTTTAATATTTTTCTTTGATTATGATATACATTATCTCCAAATTTTTGGCCCCTCTGGTTAAAACTGAAAATTTTGCTTACATTGATTCAATTATATTTCAAAAATTAAAACGAAGTTTAAATATTCGTTCCTGTAATTTTACTTATTCTTGGAAGGATTCAAACAAAAACCAGATAATATTCTCGATTTATTCCAATATAATCAGGCTTCAGCTGATTACAACTAGCAGTTTACAAGTGTTCCAGCCTTCCAGCCAGCAGCCCCCATTCCACTTGAACTCCTAGGGATGTCCCCGAGGCAGCGCCAGATAAAAAATGCTGGGGGGATATTCGGGGAGAATCGGGGAATATTAAAAGTATAAATCGTAATAAAAACAGTGGCCGACATTGTTTTGATTGCCCCCCCCCCCCCCCCCCCGTAGCACCACAACGTCATCTACAAGCAATTTTTAGTTTTTACTTGATAAACTCTAGTTCCATAGTGGTTCCATAAATATTAAATATTAATTAATCAAGTTTGCATAAAGCTACATTCTTTATTGAAATTTGTAAATAAATACCCAGGTACAAAAGAATATTTTCAAAATTTTAGTAGTAACTAGTAAATAATAATTTGACTCGTCCTCTTGTTTTACATGCATTTGATTTAAATTCATTTCTGGAACAAAGGATAATGGATAAATCAGCATTAAACACAATATTATTTTACATACTTTCAAATATTGTATTACCAAAATTAAATGCATGCTTTAATTTAGTACTATACAAATATCGACACAAGTACATAGGTATATTATGCAAAAGCAAATGAAATTTAAATCACTTCAATGATAATAAGTTGTATAATGTATAGGTAGTTGTCAATAAACGAGATAGGTACCTACATGTTGTATTTGATGTTCTTTTATTAAAAGTGCACATTTGAACAAACAAAGATGTGCAATCCCTGGACACAAATATATCAAATAGAAAGTATATTTTATAACTATCTAAAGAATTAACCACAGTAGTGACAGCTACTGGCTTATATGCCAGAGCTCTACAAACTATCTAATATTAGAGAGAACATAATTATATCTATAGGGGGGGAGGGGGGAGACCCATAATAACTAAGCAATAATCTTATCTTCAACATGGCTAGAAACGAGATCACTGCTTAGTAACAAGCCTAAAAATGACTTAATAATTGAGTTGAAAACGAAAATTTTTGAACATTTAAGACTACACCTGTGAATATCCATGTTCAAGCAAAATGTCTAACACTGATAAATATGGTGCTCTGTATGGTGTGTGTATGTAAACCACGTGTCAAATTCAAATCATACAACAGTTGTAACTGCACAATATATAAATATGTTTATTTTTGTTCTAGATCAGTTATTTAAAATAGGTTTTTCAAATCATGGGAAGAACCCAGTAGGTACTAGCTCTCGGGCAAGGTTTTCAATACATTACAAATTGAACTAGTACCCAAATAGCGCGGGGCATTGTACTTTCAACCAGAATAAAACTACCAGTGGCAATAGACTTTCATTAACTTATTCTTATGGATGGTCACATTGTATGGCTAGTCAATACCTAGATCATTTTGTCACTTTAGAGTGCCACTAGTTTGTGAATAAGATATATTCTACCTTACCACTTCCAGGTACTAATAGTAATTATTTGTCGTGACTAAGCACAGACGTAATTTACTAAACCCAAAGAATATAGTAATATGAACTGTGGAGGGAAATTAATTATAAATAAAGCTAGCAACACACGAAGGGTTTGCAAAACGTAACTCCAACGAGGATTCCTTCCGAATGTTGGGCTGTGTGAGTATTGAGATTCCTGTTTGTACTGCCGAGCGCTGGCCTTCGACAGTTTTGTTGTGTTGCTGGGACGTCGCGACCGGGTCGTCAGTAAGGAACGTTAGAGAATAGATACGAGACAGACTCTCCGTTGTGTGTCCGCCGCACGGCTTCCGCGAACATCATCGACACGTCGATGCACTGCAACGCACAGAAAACACTCAGTGAAACACACAATACTGGCTCGTACATTGGATCATGTGGCACTGTTCTTCACTCAACGAATAACCATGTGAATATATAAGTGAATATTTTTGAACAGGTGTGAAAAGAAAAGGAATCTGGATGCTCTTCATCTGTTTCCCATGTTAATCTTACAATAAAAAGTGACAATTCACAGAGTCCTATTCCTGCCAAACTTAAATGGGATTCTGGAATTACCTTGAGGATAGTTGGTGAATGAAGTGCAAGGACATGATTTAAAATAATCCAAAGATGATTGAACAATCAGTAAAAATCATATTTCACAGAAATTTAGATTGTTATGTAATTACATAACTAATTGAGCGAGCGAAGCGAGCGTCTCCTTTTGGCTCTTTTGGCACGGACCTCTGTTTTTTTTTTTTTTTTTTGGGCTGCTAATAGCCGATACACAGGTCGCACCGTTTCACCGATCGATCTGAAATTTTGCACACATCTAAAACCAACCTTCTCTGTTTGCAGACCCTAATTTTTTTGAAATCCATTCATTGGTTGAAATTTAAATAAACATCTCCTGATAGGCTGAAAAATGAAAATGGACTTCGACAAATGTGATCGACCTTATATTTTGCATGGTCATTGGGACCAACATTGTCTCTTATTTTACAAATTTTCAGCCAAATCCTCCCATTGGTTAAAATTTAAAAGATATTTCATGTGCTTTTTGAAATTTAATCCAGAACCGTTTTACCGATCAACTTTAAATTTTGTATGGTCATTGGGTCCAACATTATCTGTTTTTCTGACAATTTTCAGGCTAAACTGTGTTTAAATTCAAAAGTTATCGACAGTTTACGGATATTTTGCGTGTTGGCTATCATATTTCTCGAATTTCATATTTCACGGAATCTTCGAATCTTCACTTCAAGGTTGTTAGAGCAGAAACTTTCAAACGTATTATGAAACTGATATGACCGTTTAACATTTTTTTGAACGATATCCTGTGATTTTTGGAAATAAACAAGGAATCGTTCAATCATAAAGGTTCAATCGATCAACTTAAAACTTTGCGTGGTTATTGCAGGGACCAATATTTTAGGAATTGTTGGAGATTTTCATACAAGCCTGTGACGAAATTCAAGAATTATTGGCTTTTAAGGACATTTTCGATAAACATAATTACGGTTCGAGGTGTTGCGCGTATCCGTGCTCGCTCATCAACGCGTTACTCAGAGCGTTTTCCTAGTTACTAATAATTCAACAATTCACGTCCATTCTGTAGAAAAATTAATGAGAAAAAGAATTTGTAGGTACCTGAATCTTATTGCAGTCTTTCATGTGTTTCTCCTGTGGTATTGTATTCGTTACAACAACTGCTTCAAAGCAAGCGTTGTTAATCCGCGATACGGCTGGACCAGAGAAGATGCCATGCGTCAAGATGGCGTACACTTTGGTGGCTCCCGCTTCTAATAATCTGTGCAGAAACAACAACATTGCTAATATAATGCGAGTAATTACTTTGGTTAAAGTTTCATCAACGGAGACAATGTCGTTTGTCCAAGTTTTTAAAGACAACTCAAGTGGCTAAGGGCCGGTATTATCAAAGTTACGCTATGTCGGAAGAACTTAATCTTGGACTCAGTTGGCGGCGCAGCCAATCGGATACCTATTTAAAAATTATTGAACCAGATTATTTTAATTCTTCAATATATAAGTTAATCTGCCTTGCCTGTTTTACTTGAATGAAACACTGGCCCTCTTCACTACCAGTATGTACACATAATAATAACTTGATTACAAGAAAATGGCAGTCTGATAATATAACGCAATGATATGCTTTTTATTCCCGTTGAGTAGAATTCTAGCCCATTCCGGCATCTAAACTAATAAAAAAAAACATCCAAACTTGGAGCATGGTAGTGGACTCACTTCTCCGCAGCGTGGCAAATGGTGCCACACGTGTCGGCCATGTCATCTACCAAGATGGCGACGCGGTCCTTGACGTCACCGACCAGCACCATAGCCGCCACTTCGTTGGCTTTCTTACGCTCCTTGTGAATAAGGGCAAACTCCACATTCAGTCTGTCGGCTATAGAAGTCACTCTGCAAGTTGAAAAACAAATCAAGATGCTTTAAATCTCGTATCGTTTTATCCAGTAATTGGAGAAAGATTAATTGTTACAAGTCAACACATTGTATTTATTTACTTAAACATTTGTAGTGTTTAATAGGAATCAGTAGTTTGTAACAGTACAGGATAAGCACGGTTGTTAAATTTTGTGGGGTTTATGTACACTCCCCCAAATAATAAACGGTACTCGAAAGAAAATGAATTGACTGATTAAGGTTTGATGGCATCATCCCATGAAGTCAGTGCTAACGCATTATCTAACTATTTTAGGTGAGCTCTGATTTCATTGATAATAACAAGGATTGATTGTCAAGGAACCGGCCCAGCAGCCAATACGTTTTGTACCAAGTACCGTTTATTATTTGGGGGAGTGTACCTAATTAAATCAACACTAAATTATTGAATGACAGACTCCACAAAAATGGATGGTATTGGTAACTACTAACTAGAAACTACAAAATGTTGTTAATGTGACCACATTAAAAAAGACCACATTAAAAATTATCTAGCTAGCTCTGCATGTTCAAAAATTTCAAATGCAGTTTTGAGTTTCCAGGTATCTATTCATGTTACTATACATATTGTTGAATGACATAAATAGACGTCGAACCGAGCTGCACGTGAAATTTTGTAAAAAGCAGAGCCAAAGAATGCTTAATGTGGTTGTAGAAATTAAAGCAATTTTTTATGCAATCTGAATGTGAAATCGGTGTTATTTTGTGAGTTTGCATGTGGCGCTTTTAAACTAGGTATGTTTAACTTTACGCCATTTCCCGCATACCTACAGACCAGGGACCAGATTCACAAAGAAGTATTATCTCCTAATTCGTACATCTTTGGTATTATCTTTCATTTAACATGGAGTTTTAATCAAAAGATAATACGTATTAGCAGATAATACTTTTGTGAATCCAGCCCCAGAGTAAACAATCAGTAAAACCAGTTTTCTGTGGGATTCTACTTGGAGAATAGGTAGTACGTAAGTGTGAAAGCAGTTGCAAACCTCTTTAAAGAATCCTTCAACTTTAAGCTAACATGGTAGGACGTGGAAGAACCAATCTCAGTTCACATTGATTTTTCTATAAATAGGCCACAAGGAAAGAGAAAGTTTTGAATTCCTAGATTGAACTTTATCACTATGGTTACACAGGAAATACATGTAAACACAATCCAAAGCAGAAGGCTTGAACCAATTTTATAAAAGCAAAATAATAACAAGGTTAGTACTATGTACCTACCAATCAATACCCACAATGTGTACTATGGCCAAGCTTAAACTTGACCAAATGCATGCCAAAGTAAACAAAATATTAATATTACTCAGGTATACTCCAGAGTTATATAGTTATGAGAGGGCCAATACACTCAACTCAAGTGAAGAGAAATAAAAATAACACGAGTTGGCATTGAAGTAACTTACGAATGAATCGGAAGATTTTGCCTTTTAAACAATATGAACAAAAAAAACATCAACATGCTTGTGTCGCGCAAGTCTCATCTTGAAACGATGTTATTTTTAAAAACAGTACACACACCATGTTACAGAGTATGCTTGTCCAAAAACCCTGTTTTTCCAGGACTCCACAAATTGGCACACTCTCCAGTTTAATGCCTAAGAATCGTCATTGTAGGCATTGCGTCATGCTATTGACTAGCAAGCTATATTAAACATTAAAATACACATTCCTATTACCTACTCACTCATATGTTTACTCAATCAAAATAACTCAGTAAATACCTCTTTGCACCGCCAGCATCCGGCGACACAATGATGCTGTTCTGCCACTCGTTGATATTCTCTTTGATCCATTTGAGCACCGCCGGCTCCGCATAGAGATTATCGACGGGGATGTCAAAGAAGCCCTGTATTTGCGACGCATGGAGGTCCATCGTAATGATGTGATCGGCTCCTGCCACTGACAGCATGTTGGCAACAAGCTTGGCGGAGATCGGCGCCCGGCTCTGTTAAACACACACGTACAATACACAACATGTTACACTCTTGCTCTCACCAAGGTTCATTTGCAACTAGAAACAACAAGCCGAGAATCATCCGGTCCCTTCCTGCCGACAAGGAGAAGAAGTAATTCAGAATAGGAACTTGCCAGGAGTGAATTGTTTGTGAAATATCAGAATTCGGTTAATGAGAAAAAAAACTGACAAGATGTATCAGTAAAAAATAATTAACGACCACAGTAAAAGCAGGTGGAGTACAAATCTAATTACGATACTGCCACATTGGTGGTAATGTGTGTTCACAAGATTACACGGAAAATGAAGTGTTGCAAATGCACCTTGGTTAGTCTTCAAAGTTTGCGAGTGAAAGCAATGGCAAACGAAAACTGTCAGGTGATTATGTATTAATGTGTGACATTGCATTCGCACACAAATCTCCCGGGTTAGTCCGAGTATCTTCCTACAGCAAGAGTCAGCCCAAAAGCATAGTCACTTTTGGGAGGTTCAGAGTCCTCATTGGATAATGCACGATTAAAATGTACTGGTATTCTCACATCCTTTTTTCAGAGCCTTTTTATAGGATCACTAGAAGTAGTCTGCTAGAATAAATTTTCTAATATGCTTTTGGGCCAAATATTGTGGATGCATTAGTGTCAATGCAACTTTCAAGTAGGAATGTCATAGTGACATAAATAAATAAATTGGTGGTAAGTTATTGTGTTTCTCCTCTTGGAATCCTAGTCTCTTTATGACAGATTGTTTCAAGGATCCCATTCGGGTTTCAGGTGACCCTACTTGAATTGTACATCTCCACTAATCCGTTAGTCGCACTCTCCCCAAATCGCAAGCAGCAGTCCGCAGAGTTGTCCTGCATGATCAACATGTATATTAGTAGAGCCCAGTCCTTGAAGAAACAGAACGGTCCACAAAACATAGAGCGAGCATGTAGCATGTGTTTACTGCAACATCAAGTTGAAAGGTCAATGTATTGAATGACCTTTTTAACACATTATATTTTTTTATAGCAGTTGTTGTTAATTCATGTCAAAACAAAAGAAAAGATCACAAAACACATTAATCATTAACAAGTCATGACGTAAGTATTGTTAATCACATAGAAAACATGGTGGAGCAACATTTAATAATCAGAATGAAATATCATGTCTAATTGGTCTAAGGATGGAAGGACCTGATGCTGATTGATTTACTGTTTCTGGAAAAGATGTCACACGAAGTTGAGATACTCACTGTCGTCAAGTCAGGAACAAAATCCTGAAATGGGTGAAATGTATGTAGTAGATATTGTGTGACAAGTGACAACAGTACACTGGCAATGAATAACATAAATTATAACGACCAGCTGAATAAATTGCCTGCAATAAATACACTGTGACTAAAGCCGGTGACAGGTGCATGAATGTGAAGGCATGCCGAGGCGTATAATTTAACAAATATTTAATACTGAGCCGGCGTTATGTGAAATGACTAGAATTTCATGCACAAATCACAGGTATTTCATATTGAGGAATAGGAGCTTAAACATTTTCACTGCAAATTTTAATAGTACTAAAATAAATTAATGATGTTTAGTGTTGTGCGAATTAATGATTTTTTCATATGGACTTTATAACCCGTGAAGCAATATGATTTCATAAACATTGAGGCAATTGACCTTATCTTAAAACAAGACCAACAATTCCCTGATGCAATCCCCCAGCAAGCAGCAGGAAATCATTTAAGCAATGCACAATCAAAGTTGACATTTGCCCCTAGTTCCACTTGTAGTGCAAGATCCTATTTACTATCGAAAACACCAACAGAGAAGATAATAACAACCAGCATTGATACATTACAATGTATCTCCTACAACACAAGTACAAAGGTTGTTTTAACATATGAGCTGATTTCTGTAAGATTACACATATTGAAGAATTTAAATTTGTATTATCTCCTATGTCAGCATTCTTATCTTATTTGGATTAAACTTTGCTAAGGTAAGGGGAGAATAAAAGTGATATGAGAAGTGCAGCTAGACCTAATAGGTTTGGGTAAGATTGTCTCTCCCAACATTCCACTAAGAAAATACATCCATGATGATATGAAATATCCCAACGCAATAGAAGAGGAAAGTAAATTACCCTGAACTTCCACTCATTGGACCTGATAATAGGCGAAGCAATGATGATACGTCCGGAACCTTCCCCTTCACCCTGGCCAAGAAACAGTGGCAGAGAAACATGTCAGTAGAAAATACTTTTCACAAGCTCTGGAGACCGACTTCTACGTTACTACAAAAACTACAAAATAAGCGATTAGTAACATGAGTTCACATTCAACAGCTAACATTGAAGTGCTCGGCCTGCTATACTGATGCTCTAAAAAAACAAGACATTAAATCATCATGAAACAATTATCTATGCAAATGAACCCTCTCTTTACTACAAGGAAGGGAATTTAATTGTTAACACTAATTAGTAGTTACTAACAAGTTTAAATATGAAACTTTACAATAGGTAGGTACCACGAAATACATCACACTTGTGGGGGGGGGGGGGGGGCACAGTTGCCAAATTGAAGAGTCAGGAAAGAAAATAGAAAAAGTGCCAATTTTTCTTAACTAGGTACCCTACCTCAGTAGTTGTCATTCAATGGCAACTATTACTGAGGTCAAAGTTTAGACAAATACCTAACTTGAAATCAATGTGACACTACAAGACATTAGCGAATGAGTTGGGGAAAGGGATGCAGTCATGATACAGCAACACATCCTTGCTAATTTCAAATGAGCTAAATATACCTATCTTCTTGCATTCCAGTAGACCAGGTACATATCAATATGAATTTAAAGCATGGAATTTTTAACAGCAAAAAATGGGTAACCATTTTATAGGTAGCCAAATATAAAAAAATTAAAACTGGTACAATTTTTAATTGGTTTGAGTGTATGTACTAAGGTACTTTGAGCAGCTTTCAAATTTACAAAATCTAATTAGGTATCTACCAAGTATCTACCTACCAACTAAGTATACCTATTTTGTAGATTTTTCAATTGATAAATAAAATAAATATACCTCGCTAGGTACCTACAGTAGGTAGCCTACATTTTAAGGCAATATTTCATCCAGGAAGACTAGTATTTTAAAAACTTCCTAAAACACATCAGACTTGGTTTGACTAAAATTTTCTACTTTTTCCAGTGTCAAAGAGACAACAGGCCTGACTTCCTCTCGCATAGGTACTGGGAATATATATTATTCTGGGTATCGGTCATCAGGCACATCCAATGCTACAGGGTGGGCAAGCTAGATTGAGTTAAAACTAATTAGGTACTAATTAGGTATCAAAATCAAAGTGAACATACACTGCCTACCTTATCCTTCTTGTCTTGTCTGGCATAAGGAAAACAAGGTATGACGGCAGTCACCCGTGATGCTGATGCAATCTTACATGCGTTTATCATGATTAGAAGTTCCATTAAATTATCATTTATTTCTCCGCTGCCACTTTGAACGATGTAGACATCTTCCCCACGTACTGACTCCCCAATCTCCACGCTAAAAATAAAAAATATGAACATTAGGTAAGAACAAAAAACAATAAATCTATGAACATTTATTCTATGGTTCGAGTAAATAATTATAATCATGCATCAAGAAAGTACCTATAACTTTGCATCTGGCTGGGTCATACATCGACTGATGAAGACAAGCGAGAGTTCGTCAGAGAAAATAAATTCAGTAATACCTAGTTCACACTATGACTTTCAACTGCAGTTGAAATCTCGACTGCCTTTCCAGAACTAGATTGAGATTTCAACTTCAGTTGAAGTCGATCGCGTTCAGTTCACACTGGTTGTCAACTGCGATTGAGATTTCAACTGCAGTTGAAAGTTAGAGTGTGAACAAGGTTTAACGTGGCGCGATCACTCGATATAGCACATTTTTATTTATTTTTGAATTTACCATTTCAAAAATCTTTTTACGACAGTTCAACCATATTCAAGAGTAAAATACTCATTTAATGTCCTGTAGTTTGCAACTGTCGTCCAATAATAAGTTTTCAATTTTATGTATTTTGAGAATGAACAAAACTTTAACAATGGGAGGTATAGGAAAATCGTTTCGAATTTGGTTAATAACTTTAAAAATAGCACACGTTGGTATTGTTTTAAATTTTTTTCCTAAAGGTATGTCCGTATGTCTACCAGAAAAAAGTTTTTTGTTAAAATCTAACAGTACAAAAAAATTAGAACTTCATTTTAGCTTAAAAATGACACGATTTTACTTGGCTGCCATAAGATAACATGGGGGATAAAATTCAAATTATCTCAGAAACTAGACACGAGAAGTGTTTAATATTTTCAGGGATTATGTATGGCATGATTATCAATAAGTTCACAAAAAATTATGAAGATCTGAAACTATGCCTCGAGTGATCGCGCCACCTTAAAGGCAATGTGAACAGATATTAAGACATTTGCAACAGGTGCTATAAAATAGAAATTTAACATAAAAGATAGTTTTAACCAATATTAAATTAAATCTAGGTAGGTACAAAATGTTTCATCAAATTGTTGGCGAAGGACATTTCTATCCAAGTGGAAAAGTAATTTCCAAGAAATAAAATAATTGCTTCGCTGTAAGGCAAACCTACTGGTAGGAATTTGCACTTCGAAAATCACTTGACTAGTACCTACCTAGGTAGCATAGCACCTGAGGGTGCTAGGATTAATAGGACCTACCCCCTACTTACTTACTTGGCTGTATTTATTTGCTAAAATGACACAGTAACAGGTGCTAGAGTGTCAATAAATGTAATTTAGAGGAATGTCAACAGTTTGAACCCTGTTCTTTAGTGTACCTATCCTAGTTTCGAAACAGAAAATTGCAATGGAGTAGGCAGCAGGTAGGAGCTTAGCTGTAGGGAAGAACAACACAATTCAAAGTAACTTACCATGTTTCGAGATTGCTGAACTTTTTAGTGACTACTTTGCCCAAGTCAATACCTAGACGATCGACTATTCTTTGAGCGAGATCCGGATGAGACGTGCCGCTAAAAACTTTAATATTCGGCATTCTGCTGCGGAGAACCACGCTTGGTCGTACCAAATTAGCTCTGATCAAACTCTTTGCACGCACAGGTTCTGATAAGACAGGCATTACTGAAAATGTTTATCCAATCAGCGAACAGTTAAGACTCCACTTCCGCACGTGATCACAGTTTCCGGTTGCTACCACAGCCGTAGAGATGAATCGCAAAATCAAGAAGGCAGTGAAAGAATAAAACCTTGAAATGTCAGAGCCACCTAGATCAAACTAGCAGCAAAATCCAATACATTACTTCAAAAAAGGAAGCTAAAAGACCTTGCAAAAAAATATTGCAGCTGTGGTTTCGAGACAAAATCTTAATTTTCTATCCAATTTTATAAAAGTATTTGCATACAAATTAACTTTTAGCAATAAGTAGGATAAATGTTGTGATTCGTGAATGAGTGCAGTGACGGGAACGAAGTTTTTCGACTGCTACGACAACCGTAATGGCAAATATTGCTGCTCAAAGAATCAAGAGAGAGTTCAAGGAAGTTATTAAAAGTGAAGAAGTAGGTAACCTCTTACCTAGTTCTGGTAGCTAGTACCTATCCTTCCTACACTTCCTACACTAGGTAATCACCTAACTTGATGTGGGTCTTTAGTAATGTAACTCCAACTAACTTAAATTTGCTGCATTTTAAAAAGTGAGGTTTGCCAACATGTAGGTATGTAGGTTAGGTCCTACCTCTACTAAGTTACCTACATCAATGTAAGGTTTACCTACCAATCCCTAAGGTAATACCTATACTACCTACTAGTTACTTATTAAATTCTTTCTTGCCAACCTTAACCTTAATTTACTAGGTACCTCTAGCTAAACTACCTACCTATCTTTTTGGCGTGTTGTGAAATGAAATGATTTATCGGTAAGTTAACCTCTTCACCATGACTATGCAGATGACACACTTGGCAGTTGCAGTCAGGATTGCGAGATGTTTGAGCTCTAATGTCACAGCTGGAATCTAGTAAAATCGCTCTAGTATTGCCCATGAAGATATAGCCAACTCGCCCAAAGCTCTTAATTTCATAGCATGATAATACATTTTTTTTTTTTAACTCCTTTATTATTTAATACACATACACACAAACATCACACAATCCACAAAGCTCAGGGAGCTCATCTGTGGGAAAAAAACAATATGAAAAGAAAGAACAGATAATGTTTTAGGAGCGTAAGAGAACAATACAAAAAAAGAATTAGCCTACAATACTATGAGTTGACTGAGAGTCTGAGAGCTATCATTGCAAACTACCGTTTGCACAGTGCCTCAACCCTCTTGCCTCCATGTCCAACCTCACCTTTATCCACACCTTTATCCTATATCCACAGAGCCTACATCTTCCACCCTCTTGCCACTACCTACAGTTCGTTTTTCCTATGTTTGAACTCTCACCAGATTGAGCCACAGTCAGTTGTTCTGCTAGGCCGAGAAAGACTTCATTGCGCGCTCACCTTGCAATGTTGTCTTTCTCGGCCTTACAGAACAACTGACGGTGTCTCGGTCTGTAGAAAGTTCAAACATAGGAAAAACGAACTGTACATAGCCTATTATTTTAATATTTTATCACTTCTCATCATGAATGACTTTCTATGCTTCGAACCCTTTTCTTCTATCGTCTTTTCACCTTTTCCCACATCACATCTTCTACCTAACTCAATAGGAATTATTGAACAAAAAGTAAAGTAATACCGGCCCAGTTACTGTCAGTTACCACTGATATTGTTAAGCACAATTTTAATGACTATTATGAATTAAGAAGAAGTAGGTAAACGGTGAAGAGGTGAAGCAGCTGAAGAGAAGAGATGGATGTATGGAAGATCAACGACTCGATTGTTGAATACAGACCAATTATGTACCTATTTTATGTGCTCAATAAATTACGTTATTATTATTTTGCATGTCCTCTCTGAGTGGCATCACTACACCTTGACACATTTAAAACCTACACCGACTGTTAACATTAAGGCTCGTATACAGTTCTACTGCTGGCTGGCGCTCGGTGTTGAGAGGTTGACGGCCACCGCTGGCCGATCAGAAGGCTCTAATACTCGAGTGACGGAGCTTTGAAATCATAGGAACCTCTAAAGGTGGATTCACACGGCCGCTCCAAACTTCGAGTTTGAAACTCAAGTTTGCCGAAGTTCCGAATCACCGTTCCAAAAACCTTCGTGTGAACTATGAAAAGATTCGAACTGTGAGGATTGAGTTTCAAACTTTCATAGTTCACACGGGAGTTTTTGGAACGGCGATTCGAAACTTTGGCAAACTTGAGTTCCAAACTCGAAGGTTGGAACGGCCGTGTGAATCCACCTTAACTCATCTTTAAACACCAGCGCCAGCAAACAAACTGCAAAGAAGCTTTAAATTTACTGCATGCAAATTCTGTTACCTTTGTCATCACTAGCCATTTATCTCCAAACTTATTTAGTGGTAGATGAAAACTAAAAACATGAACACACAGGGGTAGATGCCACACTTTGTAATTCGGATAAGCATCTCAGTTTGTTTGTGAATCAAGAGTTCTAACATGTAGGTCAAAGGTTGTTTGACAACTGTGATCTGTGAACTTTCAATGATCTATTGCAGTGGCACATTTATCATAATCATACTAATAATATGTTGCATTTCACAATAGGTACAAACAACTATTGTCAATCAATAACAGTAGCCCAGACTAAGGAGTAGGTAGTCAGAATTGCACTCAAAATAAATGTCCAATTAGGTACAAAACATTTTCCCCTCTTTCAGGTACATCCCCCTCCCCCCCTCTCCACCTGTCCAGAATATTTGTATGTTTCCAGTGGTTAATTTGTAAAATAAAAAGGGGGAGACGATCAATGATCTTTAGTGTTATGCTGAAGAAAACAATCCGCAGGATTTTTAAGGATGACGTTTTTCGTAATTGGACACTTTGAAATCAATTTTAAAACGTGATGAGGTGTATTTTGTTGAAATATTGAATATTTTTTTAATTTGACACTTTGGGGTGGTGGGACACTTGTTCAATCCTGCCCTGCAGTGCATTTTTTGTTTTTTTGCCACTTTGAAATCAATTTTCTGGCACTTTCGTAGGCCCCAAAAGCTTCGTAGGCCGTAGGCAGACTGCCTATGCTGCCTTATGGATAATACGGCCCTGCCCCCCCCCCCCCCCCCTCCCCTTCCCGACCACCACCACCACAGTCTTGTCTTTTGTGTAACTAAATGTTTGATTAATTTGGGGGCGGATGAGGGCGGACGCGTCCCCTCACTCTTCTTTCAGGATGGACGCCGTCCGCCCACTTATATTTCATAAAAGTAAAAATTGGCATAAATTTGTGTACAAATCGCCTAAAAAGGCACCAAATTTGGTCGTAAAATTACAAATTTTCCCGGGGCTATGCGCCCCGGACCCGCATTATGTTGGGGGGCCCTCCCCTCAACCCCCCCCCCCCCCCCCCATTGTTTTCGTGGGCAAATATGTTTCCCTGACCTGACATGGCCTGAATTGGCATAAATTTGTGTACAAATCGCCTAAAATGGCACCAAATTTGGTCGTAAAATTACAAATTTTCCCGGGGCTATGCGCCCCAGACCCGCATTATGTTGGGGGGCCCTCCCCTCAACCCCCCCCCCCCCCCCCCCATTGTTTTCGTGGGCAAATATGTTTCCCTGACATTGCCGAGCATCCGCCCACTTATTATTTTACAAATTAACCACTGACTAAATGTCACAATGTAGTACCTATGTTTATTATTATTATTATTATTGCCACAACATGAATGACTACTCTGTTAGATCATGCAGAAAATTGTTGAGGAAATTTGAGTTTGGGATTGGGAATTTACTGTTGGTATAAAACCAATCGACCTCTCTCTTCCTACACCTTCTTTCAACTTGTGCGAAAGGTTTTGGCCTTTACAAGCTGGTGTGTCGGGTTTCTCTCCTCCCTTCTTGATATTTTATCTCCATTCACAGATTCTGATGATCAATGCCATTAATAATTATTTCCAATGCTGTGTGTTTCAGGTTGCAAAATGTGCTATCAAGGTTGAGCTTGTCAATGACACATATACCGAGCTGAAAGGTGAAATCGCTGGTCCACCAGAGACACCGTACGAGGGTGGAACTTTTATTTTAGAGATCAAGGTCCCCGAGACATACCCCTTTAATCCACCAAAGGTAAAAAATTAGCATTATAATTAAGTTATCAATCCCAATTTCTACCAATACTAGGTTACTATCAAATACTTAGGACGAGTAAACGAAATTCAAACCTACCTACCTATCTTCATCATTTTAATAGCTAATATTTTAGATTTTATCCAAATTTCAGACCCAAATGTGATGGAACCAGGGATGGATTATTCAAAGAGCAAATCCCAGCCATTGTCGATGTACAATCCAATTCTACCTCCTTTTAGTTTATTTCGATTGTCAAGCGAGTAACTCCACTTGAAACTTGTGGATCGAACCTGTTTTTGTTTGTTTGTTTATATGTGTATTTCGCCGTTCGGGTTACATTTTAAACGAAGTAACGGATCTGGCCAATTTTTTCACAAAAGATTCATCAAGTACTATCCAATGCAAAATAGAACCAGCAAAATTGTTCTATTAATTTCATCGTAAACTTGATTTGTAGTCTGTACTAGCTTTGCAATATGAAAGAAAAGAAACTGGACTCTGTGTGCCAATAAAACTGGAATCGTTTGACCGATCACCACCAAATTTGTCATGGTCATTGGTACCAGCATGAAGTGTTTTTTGACAAATCTGTAATGAACTTCAAGAGTAAATAGACATTTTAAACACATTTTTATGCTTAATTTGAAAATGTCAAAATGTACACTCGACAATTCATAAAACGGTATTTGAAAGAAATGGATTGTCTGAAAAAAATGTGATGGCATCATCAGATGAAATCTATACTTTCTCGTCATCTACCTCTAGTAGGTGAGCTCTGATTTCATTGATAATAACAAGGATTGATTGTCAATGAACCTGACCAGCAGCCAATCTGTTTCGTTCAAATACCGTTTTATGAATTGTCGAGTGTACCTACCTATCAACACATTAAGTACCTAATCTTTTAGTTTAGATTTAGTGGACCTTGAGTATGATTATCTTCAAGGGTTCTCAATGTCTGTAGATGAACATATTTGACACAAATATTAAATCGCATGCAGTATGAAGGCTCGCTTATCAACACGTTATACTGAGCGTTTTCCTAGTTTAATTAATAGGTACTTATTTTTTAAATCATGACTGACTGTCACTCTAGGTTAAAGTTAGGGTTGCCAACTGTCCGGAATTTCTCCGGACACTCCGGAATTGGACAACATTGTCCGGATGTCGGAATTACCTCCCCAGGCCGCCATTGATTTCCTGTGAGATCGTCTTTTCGTATGCATACAAGTTTCCCCAAAATACCATTGGGAGGATATTTTATTCCCAGAGAATTGTAGAACTACATTGTCCGGAATTCAATTCTTGTAAAGTTGGCAACCCTAGTTAAAGTACTACCAAGTAAGTTCACTACTTACCTACTCGCAATAGTACAGACATTTAATGTTACGTATTCCATTATTTTAATCTGTATTAGGTAGTAATATACATAATATATTATTTACCTTGATTGTGATTCCCCACCTTCTCGCCAGAAGTTAAATGCGATTTAATTGCTCAGTTATGCCGCCCATTACTCTATGTATTGTAATGTAGCCAAGATTCTAAACCCGGTTTAGAGGCGGTAAACCTGGTTTAGGGGCCTCTAAACCAGGTTTACCGCCTCTAACCCGGGTTTAGAATCTTGGTGAAACGCAGCCTTACAATGTGCAAAACTCGTCACTCTTTTATTATAGGTAACAAGGGTTCTCATTCTCTGCTCTGTTTTTAGGTAAGATTTATAACAAAAATATGGCATCCAAACATATCGTCCGTGACTGGAGCAATTTGCTTAGACATCTTGAAAGACCAATGGTAAGCAGACACTCAATTACAAACTTGTGCGAGATTTTGATCGCTTTGTAAAAATAATTCTTGACCCAAGTAGGAACTGAACAAATAGCCCTATTTATTGTATTGCTAGTTCACACGGGCATTGTAATCCTTTGTGAGGAGAACTGGCCTTTTATATTTAGTTTCACATTGGCCATTAATATTGACATAGTACTAGATTTGTCATGGGAAAGGGATTCCTTCCTCGTACTGACTGATGTATTTACTCTTCAGGGCAGCGGCAATGACTTTGCGCACTGTTCTGCTCTCACTTCAAGCACTGCTGGCAGCGGCAGAACCAGATGATCCTCAGGATGCAGTAGTTGCTAAGCAGTTTAAAGAGAACCAAGACATGTTCAAGCAAACGGCCCGGCATTGGTCCTACGTGTATGCTGGTGGTGAGTGCTATGTTATGTAAATAATGCATTGTTGTGTTAGAACTCATGATGGATGCTGACAGGATCTTTCCCAAAGAGGAGAAGGAGGATATTACCTACATCCAGAAAAAATTTGAAAAATTCAAGGTTTTTGAAAGTTTAAAAAAATGAAATCAGAAATATTTATTGAGCTAGGTAGCGACTTCTTTTGGCACGGACCTCTGCTATTTTGTGTGTTTTTTCTGTTCTGCCGTATACCTACAGGTCAGAGTTTTTCTTCGATCGAGCTGAAATTTTGCACACATCGTCGGCTTGGTACTTATTTGTCCTATATCCACTTTTTGAAAATTTTGAGTTAGGTATTGGATTTTGCTCATTGATACACCTTTAATACATACATAACATAAAAATATTAATTTTCAAAAAAAACTTAATTTTTAAGCTATTGTGCTTCTAGGTGGAATTTTGAAAATTTTTTAAAAATGCCAAAATTTTTCTGAAATAGGGTACTTTTTGATGTAGATTTAATTCCCCATCAAACTTAGTTCAAATGTGATAGAAAATAGACATTGTCTTTTGCTTCTTTACTCGGCGTTTTTTAAAATTTAAAATTTTAAGAAACAAAAAATAATAAAATTTAAAAAAAAAATTATTTTTGAAATTAAAAATTTTATAATTTTTTCTTTTCTTAAAATATGATAAAATAGTGTTACAAATACGAAAAAAATGCTTAAATAGTTGAAATTTACCTCCTTCTGTACAAAAACTACGTAAAAATTGGATATAGGACAAAATGCGTAACAAACATTTCTTTCCTATGACTTTCTTTGTCCTATATCCAAACGGGGGTGCCCTTTATTGGGGTAATTAAGAGGACAGGGTAGAAAAATACTACTGGATATTATTCAAGACATCCATAAGAATGAGTGATATTCTTTTTCTGTTACATAGATAAAGTAGTTTTGCCGTGAGAATGAATTCAATCTTTAAACCTCATTATCTCCGACTAGCAAAAAGCGGATATAGGACAAACAAGTACCAAGCCGACGACATGTATGGACCATCTCTGGGCTTTGCAGACCCTAATTGTTTTGAAATCCGGTGATTGATTCAAATTTAAAAAAAATTATGTTCTTATTGGTTAGTCCAATCAATTTGAAATTTTGCCAAGTCATTGCGACCAACATTGTCTCAAATCGTACAGTTTCAGCCAAATCATATTGGTTAAAATTTTAAAATATCTTCCAATTTTCCAATTGCCATTTAAGAGATTTGAATATCTGTCAAATGAGATTTTTTGAAAAGTACCAAATTCACGCATGCTACCTGTTGTAAATAAATTTGGATATGGAGTTGGACTATATGGAAATTGAAAAGTCTCAAGGAAAATCAGAAATAATGTCAGGAGTTATCTTTGATTGAGTGGTTTGTGTTTGATTGTTTGGTTGGTTGGAGGTTTTGCATGTATCTGGTGCTCGCTCGCTCATCAACGCGTTACACTGAGCGTTTTCCAAGCGGTAGAAAATCATTACGCGAGCTGCTCTTTTTTGTTCTTTTGGCACAGACCATTTTTTCCGTTACGGACTATATACAAGTCGCACTGTTTATTCTCCGATCAAGCTGAAATTGCATAAAATGATCTCCAAGAAAACAAGTGAAAGCCCCCATAAATCTGACATTTAAATAAATGCTCCTGAAAATTGTCTTTTATTAATTAACTTATAGTTTCATTAAGACGGCTGGGTAGTGAGTTTAACCTTGAAGAGTTTTTTAATCGATTTTTATCAATATCTTTTACCAATGTAATTGTTAACCAAATAAGGCTTTACTACGAGTATTCAGAACAGTTCAATGAAAATAATTCCATAGCTTATGGTTTATTAGATCTACTTGTCCTACAGACAAAATTTTGTCTGAAAATTAGTAAAATTATGGCACTAAACATCTGTTAGACAAAATAAAACTAATAACTTATTCCAAACTATGAAATTGTTTTCATTAAACTGTTCTGAATACTCGTACAAAGCCCTATTTTGTTAACAATTACATTGGTAAAGCCCCATTTACACGGTGCAATTTCTTGAACAACTTCTGTGACACAGAGGTTCTGCTCGTGCGCAATATCACTTTTGAGATGATAAAGGGAATCTGCACATGTGCAGAACATTTGTGACACAGAAGTTGTTCAAGAAATTGCACCGTGTAAATGGGGCTTTAAAGACATGTATTGATAAAAATCAATTAAAAACTCTTCAAGGCCGTGCTCACTACTCAGCCCACGGCAGAGAGATATATATAGATATACACTACACTATAGCAGAGGTATTCTCACTCCACCAATGAACGTGAAGCCTTTTCGACATGAGAAATATTGGGGTATCCGGGCATCGTTAGCGCATATATCAGCACTAGTGGTAAAAATATTAACTAACTGCTACATTTACCCATTGAGCCGTCGTTGCATTTATATGCTATGCACGATGTTCTTTTGTTTTATATCAGATATTTACAATTAAACTATAAAATGAACTATACAACCATTAAATATCGTCAAATAACAGCTATTCTGCGTGCCAGCAGGCACATCAAGTGTAAACTATGAATTAGCGGTTGAGCCATCGTCAGAGATTGGTCATCAAGTAGTTCACTCTTCACGCTATCGACGTCGCTCAAATCACGGGGGCCTACCATATTTCCCCAATCACAGGGTCTAAAAAGGCTTCACTGCGGTCAATGTTATCGGTATAGGAGTGAGACAACCGTCTCTACTAGTATGAATGTAGTAATGATGTCCATGAATCTTGCTCAGCCCTCTTAAAATCAATACAAATTTTTGTTTATGTAGGTACCCAAGTTTATCAATCACTCGTTACGTGCTATTCTTTTCATGTTTTGATTTCATCTCTCCACTTCAATTTCCTTTGCTTTTTCCAGGACCTCACAAGAGTTCCGACTTCGACATGAAGATTCACCGGCTAACTGACATGGGCATTGAAGACAACCAAGCTAGAGTGGCACTTTCCACTTATAACTGGGATCTAGAGCGAGCTACAGAGCAACTGTTTAGTTAGTTAGTAAGTCGGGAGTGTACGTGTATATGCGATGCGGTACATACTAACATTACGTCAGGGATGCTGTCTGTAGCCTATTGCTTGTTTGGGTGGAAGAATAGGTGCAAAATGTGCATTTTACTGAAGTTTACGAAATTCCAGAGACAAAGGTATTTAACCTGTAAAAGATGTAATAAATTTACAAATTGTTGCTGTGTTTTACTTGAAACAGCATTTCAAACTGGATGCTGTAAAAATGTACATAAATTTTGCTTATACTAGCACATCGATTAAAATATTTTTACCTTTAAGCTTTAATAGTATTAAGATCCGATTAGAACTTATTTATAACACAAGCTGACTGGCGCCAGAGAATAAAATTATTTGTACCTCATTTAGGAATTTACTCAATGAAATTATACATTATATGCTGTACTATGCTGTATTACCTACTTAAAATACCCTTGAATTTTTTCAATTACATAAATTGTACCTACCTACTTTAAAAATAAACGTTGAGAGTTACTAAAAACCAATATCGCTTTATAATCTTTTTATTTTTGCCCTAGAATTCATTATTTCATCAATGATCCCCGCAGACGTTTGCAACAACAGGTTATTGTATGAGAGAGTACAGCCCTTCTCCAATGATAGCGACGTCGCTTTGCAGGACGATTCCGCAGTCTCCGTCTTCCATGAGTGCAAAGTTCTGCTACCGCGTCAAGGATTTTGCGACGAGCATATTGGTTCTCTAGTGGACCAGCACACTAACACGCGTTGAAAATTCATCTCATTTTTATTGAAGTTAGCTACTTTCAGCTGTGATTTGCTTGACGGCACACGTTGCCGCAATTCAAGCTCTGATTGTCTGAGAGGCTAGCATGGCGGCGTGGTATCGCGTTGCAATGAAAATCAGCATCCATAACGGACGAGCTTCAGCAAGGGATGAATATTTCAAAATAGGAAGGTACCGACATTAAAATTCTCTTATCAATTTGGTTTCTCAAAATTATGAAAATTAGGTATAATGGGCATAAAAAATATTTATGTAACTATTTCAGCAGCAGTTAAAAATTTCAACTTGTTCGGACCACTACTTATCTATAAATTCATGATCTGAGTAGGTGAGATGAACTCTAGGGAATCTTAGGTAATATTTGTTATGTACAGTGTTGTACAGTTGTACCAAATTTCATCATGTTACCTTGCATGAATATATTTTTCACAAACTATTTAAACTAGCTGGATATCTGGAAGCACAACAAATGTACAAAACATATTTTATATCCGAAAATTAAAATGTCCACACACACACGCACACATAATTAGAGCAATGGTGGGATCCTTAAAAGATATTCGCTTGCACGACCTTGGCCATATACCAAAGGACATATTTTTAGTAGCGTAATCACTAATCAGCATCAACCCTTTACACACAATTCTTTTCTGTCGGCTGTCAAAGTTGAAAACAAAAAAGCACCATCACATGCATTTTATTAACTGTATGAATAGTGCAAATTTACTACCAAAGTAATATGGATGATAATTATGGACTTTCATTTAAGTGTGAGTTGATCCAGTTATTTAGTCTAAGGTTGATCTGATCATAATCTGATGCAAACAGCTCCAGAATATTTGTAATTTGTTCGATTGTGTTGCGATTGATTCGATTGGTCAAATTCGACCAGAGGAATAAGTCTGTTAAGGTACTTACGAGCTCTAAGAAAACACTTTTTCAATGCTTAGAAGGACTTTATTCTAACTATAGAATAAAGAAAAAAATTGAAGAATCTCCGTGGCTCTATGTTACTATTTACAAAGACAAGCATTATTTCCTGGAAACCACAAAGAACATAATATGCAGGTACAAAATTAATATTTAAGAGGAATAATAACACAACACAACTGCACTGAAACAATATTATAAAAATACCACTGAGCAAAATGTTTTTTTACGTTTCCACTCGATACACTCGGAACATTTTCTCAGCAAGCGTACCTAGATAATGAGTTTGGTTTACAGTGATTGGGCACATATCTAGTACGGGCTCCCGAGCTGGCTGGTTGCAAACTTTAGCACCATTGGCTACATTCCAAATGGCTATTGTGTTGGCGCTCTCTTGATGGCTTGCCACAACTGACCCATATCCTGGTAACTTCATCTGGCACGACCTGGACATCATATTCTGCGTAGTACTTCCATTTAAAGTTTGAATTTGATTACATGTTAAGGAAACTTTGTCTGGCATACGGTCGAGCTCGCACACAATGTGCTTTCCACGGATAGATCGGGCTGACGGTCGGGACGAGATGAGAAAGTGGTCCGTTGATGGATCGTAACGCATACCAGTGAACGGTCCATCTAAAGGTAGCTGTGTTCCTACAAATTCACCATTACTAGAGTATTCGTATACCCGACAAGAGTTGAGATGGCAAGCCACGAAGCCTCCACGGGGGAGTGCTCCACCAGGGTTTGAAGGCAAGGTCACTAATGACGTGACTGGTGTTGCATCACTCTGGGTCGTGCTGAGTTCACCCCTCGTCTGTCTCATGTCAAACTCGATTACAGCTCCATTCATTGTTCCAACGAAGAATTTGTTTGAATCGTTCATGTCCCAACTGCAACTCCACAGACCGCAGGGAGTTTGAAAGCTCTGGACAACAGTGTTGCTAGATATGTCCAAGAGTTTGGCACAGCGGTCGAGAGACACACTAAGAAGTAGTTCGTTATCCAAGTTGTGAAATGCAAGGTCTCGGATGGGCTTCGTGTGTAAGAAGACGAATTGAGTGGGTCGGAAATTTAGAGAATTCATCTTGCTGATTCCGTATCCAGAGAAGAGAGCATTAGCAGAACGCTGAGAAACCACAACAAGGCTGAGAGATTCCTTGAAAGCCATGACTCGACATCCTCCTTCTTTACAAATCTCAACTGAATGCTCCAGTGACAGCTTGATATCTCCTTTTACCATATTCTTGACTTGTGATTCTGGACGCTGAGTACTATTGCCTACACTTCCACGGACCTGGGCCATCTCTGCATCTGCCAGCTTTGTTCGGAGCTCAGTCAACATTTTTTCTTGAAGTTGTGTAGTCAACTGTGATTTCTTCAAATCTAGTTCAAGCCTATTTTTTTCACGCTGAACTACTTCTAGACGATTTTTCATTTCATCCCTCTCCACGGTATCCAACGCAATTAGTTTCTTAGCGTACAGTAAGCGAATATCTCGTATACTTGCGGGATCATTACATTGGGGACACCTCCTGCCCTTCTTGGATTGTGATAGTTGCAGCCAGCGTACTATGCAACTGTGTCCAAATAAATGACCACATCGAAGTGCTGATAACCTGTGAGTTCCTGAATTGCTCCATAAATCCATACAGATCATACATGTTTGTCCATCCTCCTCAGACTCCTCATCCTCTTCACGTTTACGTTTACTTGAAGGGGAACCACCTGGATCCAACAAAATGTTATGTTAGGTACCTATTAATTTTAAAGATTTAGTTACAACATCATAAATTTAAATATTTTGCAGAGTGTTGTAGGTATGTATAAAACATTAATGCGCAAGGGAAATAACTTAACAAGACTGAGCTTTTGAAGATGCCTGATGATAAGTGATTGCCACATAGTCTGAAATAAAGATGTCTTTCATGATGACAAATTAATGAAGTGTGAAGAATGGAATAATCTTATTTAAGACTTAAAAATAAATAAATTTATTGGCATGTCATCAAGGACTTTTCTTGGCGACTTCTCAAATGTTGGTAAATTTACAAACAATAGTTCACTTAGTAGCCACGATAGCCTTGATATTAGCAGATGCCTGCTATCATTATAATGAACTTTCTAAAATAAAAATTATAAACCCTTCTGAAAAATATAATCAAGATTTTATAAGATCATGCTAAGTTTGTACATCCTGGTTCAATTGTAAGACCACCAAAAAAAATTTGAACGGCGACATTCTGCCCTATAAAGGGTTAAGTAACATTGAGCATGCTCTCAGAAGTTAGATGGGTGACCATTTAACTCTGACTGCTAGTTGCTGCCGTTGGGCCAGAGAGACTGGGGTGTTTGGGGGGATGATCTCCCTTCACCTGTTATCAGTCTCTCAACGGCACGGATTGTGGAGGTCCGTGCGTTAAATGTTACACCGTCCTTCTGATGGGACTTTAAGCCGTTGGCCCCCAAGGTATCTTTCATCAGGAGTAGGCTACATGGTGGTACCGCGTTTCCTTCCCTAATGCAAGATCTTGCCAGATTTTGGCAAGACTAGGACTACCTAGTGAAGCCTTGGCTCTTTTGAGAATATTAGACATAATCAAGTTCTTTACAAGATCTTTCTACCTATATCTTGCAACGTTTTTCAGCAGGGAGACCCAAGTAGGTACTAAAAATACTATCACAAATTCTCTTAAAAGTGGTGACATCCAAGCTGAAAAATCTTGCCATATCTTAGCAAATACTTTCCAAGATCATGTTATATTTTTGTAGGTATTGTTTATTTATTTACAGCCTCATGCTGAAAAGAAGTTGCGTCCACAAGTAGATATTTGCGGATGTCAGTCCTCAACACCACAAGACCATGTGCTAATAATCTTATGGACGGAATCCAGTAGACTCTGGGCACTTGCGTCAATAAATCTGGAAATACTTTTGAGCATGAGGCTGTTAGCCAGCGCCTATTTTTAGTATTGTACATCAGAAGAGTTTACTCTCTAATGAGAGTATTTACTCTCATTTAAAATAAAATTATATACCTACAAGATCTTGTATAATTCTTTTTGGAATCTAGACAATAAAATAACAAGATTTGACAAGATCTTGCTAAATATTGCAAGATTTTTTGCAGAGATATGGGAGAGTTGCATTTGAAATATAGCTTACCAATCATTGGCTCATCTGGCAACAGCTGTTGCTGATCTACTGCATTATCTTGTACTGGCTGATCTGGAGGAGTTGCTGGGACGTCAGCTGGGATGTCAGCTGCAACATCATCCACAATGACAACTGGAATGTTGTCCCCATGCTCGTGCCCAGCTCCTGGCTCATTGGGGACTTCTATGACATCGGAGCTGTTGCTATTTGTCGGCGATGATGGTGAATCTGGTGGTGACGTTGAAGCGTTGGAGTGTATGATTGAATCATCATCCGATAAATTGACATTTAATATCGTTTCACTATCAGAACTAGAATTTATGTTGACATCGTCGTCAGGGTCCTGCATAGATGGCGGGCTAAAATTGGATGCAGTATCCTCCAATCCTGGAAGTAAACAAAATTGACTTTCAGTGTTTACTCTTTTTGCTTTGTGATACGTGCTTATTATTAGGTCTACCAAGGGTCCAAGGTGGCCTACTAATTAGGCACTTCAATATCTTGTCTAGTTAGTGTGTACATCTTTTTCCTCAAAGTTACATTGGTAGGTAAGGTACCTACCCTTGTCAAGTTGTCACACACACCTCATGACCCTTAAACCTTTTTAGGTATATTTTGATATAACTTATTGAATGTGAATCTGGAAGATGTTCTAGGCAGCAGTTACAGTGTTGATAAGTTATCAAGGATCTACAGACATTCACTTGGAAGTAGGGACCAATGCTGCCGTGATACGATAAGCAATGTATCGACCATGAAAATACGGGCGAATTGATGGTCGAAACGTTGCACCCACAACGATTCACAAATGAATCGTTTGTGCTCCCAACACACAAATGAGTGTTGGGGGAGGGCACCCCAATTTGTGGAGTGCGGTTCGCATTGCCCCACATAATTTTTTAATTGTTCCAAATGAATTTGGTCTCTATTAATGCGATTTACACAATTTAAACTTTTAAGCTAATTTTTCAAGTCTGACAATTTGAAAAGATGCCGCTGAGAGATTGATAGACTAAGGTCATAACACTAAAGCTTCATTGACAGTTCAACGTTGACGTTTGATGAACATGGTTTATCTTCTGACTTTGAATGCCGGAGCGCTGGCGGTGAGCCACCTTTTTGGCCAGCGTCGAATCGCCACCAAGTCTTTTGTCAAACCCCAACTTCAGCACAACTGCAGTAACTAGTGAATAGGTTTGTTCGTCGGGGTGTTCTAACCTGCTCGGAGCAGGCGGAAGTACGTCTGAACATGTTAGATGCAAGGATTACGAATCAAAACTCGACGGATAAGTAAACTGTTCCGTGACGACTTCCGGTGTGATCTGAGCAGGTTAGAACATCCCGACAAACAGACCTAGTGATATTTGAATGGAAGCCCATCCAAGTATGTTTTCCTCGGTAATCTTACAAGATTATAATGTACTAGGTACCTTAGGTTCTTCAGCCGTTGTTGGCACTGTACAAGCCCAATGCAGCCAGTCGAAAACAATGACAACACTTTAGTCCATCCAACCCACCCAAGCAAGGGATAATATGTTAACCTACCTTCGTCGTATTCTAACAAGCTCCGCAGACTTGCAGCACTGCCATTCGCCGAAGAGAGAGTATCATTACTATTAGCATAATTACTGAATATGTCGTCATCACTCAAGTATTCGACATCAGATTCGGTACCAACATCAGACCCAGCCACAGCTATTTCACTCATGTTCAAATCTTCATATAATCTACGATCTAATGGGAAGATACCAGGTAACAACTTCACTTGGTTACACTTCTTATTATAAACCTAAACAAACGCAATGACAGCTAAGTAGTCTACATGTAAAAAAACCTAACACATTATATACATAACCACGACTGCCTCAGCAATTATTACATTCCCAAGAGAAAAGTTAATAATTTTATACGAATGTCAAAACTAAAACTGTCACACAACGACAGCCATCTTGTATTTTGAATTTTCAGTCTTCTCCCTCACTCTTCACCACGCTTGTCTCTCGCTCCCTTTCGACGAACAAGCTTACCAACCGAACACTCACAACGCAACAAAAATCTATCTCAATTTAAGAACCTTGAAACCGCGAATTTCAAAACGGCATTGGATCATGATTGGATGTAGCTGGAGGCCAAGTCTTGAAACTTACGCCTTCAGGACGCAAACACGCTCGAAAGCGTGTGCCAAGGTCACTTACGCCTTCAACAACAATGATTTTCCTAGTCTTCAATCCCCCCTCACGCCTTCAAGTCACAAGTGACGGCGAATGCGAATCATATTTCTTCTAAGTGATTTAGATCCCGCCCCCTCTTTGACCGACCAATCGCATTCATCTTTACAAAATAGAGCGGCAAATTAACGTTTCGTTCGATTTGATCAGCAAGTTGCTTGGAAAGTTTTGTTTTACTTGTATTTAAATTGAACTTAATAATTATGGCATGTAAAAAAAACCAGCAGATGTCTCGTCAGCAGACTGATATGTTGATCAATTATATGGAGGAGAACCCCAAATTAGTGTCGGGAAAAATGGAGAATTCGTATACCAAATCCGACAAAGATGCAGCTTGGGCTGAGCTTGGCAAGAATTTAAATTCAATGATGGGAGCCACCAGAGATGTCAAGGGCTGGATTAAGGTATGTATTTTTCACTTACCAGCTTTACATTCCCTATGAAAATTAGGCTTAGTACTAGCCACACCTGCATAGAGATTTTATAGCCAAAACC
This sequence comes from Leuctra nigra, assembly GCA_934045905.1. NCBI lineage: Eukaryota > Metazoa > Arthropoda > Insecta > Plecoptera > Leuctridae > Leuctra > Leuctra nigra. Next base: position 21,154,055 of record OW203764.1, read on the forward strand.
ATGCTCTCTGCTCTCATAACCTCAAAAGGTATTCTTGTACCAAATACCTACCCTCGACCATTCTTCGAAGACACTCTTGCATATTTGTCTGTGTTGCATTGAGATTGAGACTTTTGGGACCTTGGAAATAAAACGTATGGCCTTCAATTCTTGTGTCGGTGGTAGATTGAAGTGCACTGTGCATCTAGTGCTAGAATGAAATTTACAGAGGTTCGGAGCAATTGCGGTTAATCAAGTATGACAAACATTCACAATGCTCGCGGTGTTTTCATGTACTAAAAGTAGGCAAGCAAGTGGTCGAATATCAACTATCTAGGATTGTACTGCCTGTGTTACGGATAAGAAATGTACCTATGTTCCGAGATATCGATACAAACGCGTATTAGCATGCCAAACCTTTATTTTTTAACTTTTGAGAAATTTAAAAAAAGTATTTGAGATCTACATGTCGTTTTAAGATTGACTGTGTGTTTTTAATTCAGTTTATATCCAAAACGAATTAATTAAATGCGAGGAGTTACGTTTTATTACTGTAATACTTTGCTCGAAATAACGTCTCGATCCACCTACACTTAAATACAGGTCGATACGTTGTATTTCTCTACTGTTTCTAAATCTTCTTGTACATTCACTAAGCAAATGTTGAAATACATGCACTTTGGTTGGGCCTTCTAGCCCACTGCATTTGAAAGCTGAGCAAAGAAAGGGAAAGTGTAAAAATGGCGTTTACGTTTAAACGCGTAATCATAACACGGCAGTGTAGCGTCCTAGCAACTATGATGACTGACAATATGGTTCCGTTTTGAAATTGCAACAACAAACTGATGAAATGAAAACCCACAATAAAATGGAAACGGAGGCACAAGAACGGTTTGGTGTGGACATGGCATAAAACACACACCAACACAGAAAATTGGAGTCATGGAAATTGTCTTACACTTGCTTTTGTAATGGAAAGCACTTGACTAGAACCCACTATAATATTATAGTCCATGCATTGACGAATTCCAATCTTATGCAGTTTGTTTAACTGCATGTGTTTTTTTAAACTTATTTGTAAGACAGAAGCCATGTTTCAGAAAACCCTTATTGTTGGCTTAGCGGGGCTATGTTGAAATGTATTTCACGTATAATAAATAAAAATGAATTTTAAAAAAAATAAAAAAATCCTTGATACTATTTATTTACAAAAAAATAATCAAAAAGAGGATAATAATAATGACATTCTTTATTTATAAACTCTTGCAATTTTACAGAGCTGGGCCGACATGAAACGTAAAGTGAAAGATAAGCAGGCCGCAATTAAAAATGCTCAGAACAGAACCGGCAACCGGAGCGATGACGAGGGAGTAACTCCGTTGAATGATCTCCAGCTCCGGATCGAGGTGATAATGGGACCGATCCCATCTGGTGGCCATATGAAAAGTCATGAATCGGCTATCATTAATGACGATGATATTCTTGTCTTGGTAACATATTTTATTTGTTTCCTAACAATTTTGCAGATTGTACCTAACTAATGTGTTCACATTGCATTAATGTTACATGCTGTTTGTCCACAGCCACTTTTCGTACCCCAGTTCAACGGAGAGATTCCCCCAGACGCAATAATTGTTGCAACGGAGGATGGTTTCATCAATGAAGATAATTTAGAGGAGAACGTGCTAATAGAGGAGCAGGAAGAACCAGTTCAAACATCGGAGGAACAAACGCCGCAGACTCAGCGACCGCAGCTCAAGGCCATGGCACGTTTGCGAAAGTCTCAGGCTGCCAAAGCTTTGAAGCCGGTCCAACGTAAGTTTGCATTCCAGAATATCGGTTAATAGAAAGTTGATTCTCGACTGCTGGTGGAGGTGTTTCTCCGTAATGTTTAAGAATGTTTTACAAGATCCCTTGTATAATATCAGTGAATCAATTAGTAAAAATAGTATCATTTAATTTGATTTGCAGGCAAACGTAATAGACTGCTGTCCGCAACCTCTCCTACGCATACAGAACGAGCCGCAGAGGCATTCAAAGAAATCGCTCTGAAGAAGCTAGCTTTGAAGGAAAAATTGCTTGAGATCGCTGAAAGAAGATGTGTTGCGGAAGAACGGAAGGCTTCTGCCGCAGAAAAAATGGCCCTTGATCAGAGAAAATTAGTTGTTCTTAGACGAAAGATATTGGGGTCATTAATTAAACATTCAAAGTAGGTACTATAGCTGAGACCTACAAGCCAACAATGTTTGCATATCACTGCATACACAAAAGAATATATCTTTGGTACCTATACTTATTTTTTTTTTAAATGACCAGGAAAATATTCTCCATCAATGAGATCATAAAACAAAAAATCTAATTTTTAATCAAGGTCCCATCTCAATTTGCCTGTATGTATATGAGTAAATTGTTTTGACTATGCTTATAAGCACCAGTGCTTATCAGCACTGAGTCAATAGTCAAATCAATTTGATCAGCTAAATTGTCAGCTCAGCTCAGCTAAATCACAATTTGAATTAGATTAGTCCCAGTAGGTTCAAAAACATAATCCCACAGAGAAACAGTATTTCAAAATAATTTTTTCTTGAGCCATCTTTTGTATTAGATTTGACTATTGTCTTCATAATGTTAATTAATAAAGTACCTACCCAAGACATGATACACATTTAATTTAAGACACTATTCATAGTGCTAATAATTTATTTTTATTTTAGACCAGATTCAAATGACAAACAGCTGTTACTTTAGGAAATTTGCTGTTAAGCTTGAATACAAATACAATTTATGTTTATCAATTTCTTGACATGAAAGTTACATTTTGTTGGTTACACTTATCCATCTATCGATCCCTTCCTGGGATTTTGATCTCGGCGCAGAGTGAGTCGCAGAGCACTGTAAGTGAATTCTTTATAGTTTGAGTCTTAACTAAATCATTCCTCTAGTGTCTAAAATTTATTCGGTAGTACGTATGTGAGAAACTTAAATCATCAATACGAAGGATGGTAATATTTTTCAGATCCTAATTTTTTTTTTAATTAATAATCATTGCTATAGTACATATAACAAACCTATTTACTTTTGTAATTATCTAGAGAAAAATTTGATTTTAAATTTGAGCAACTTGAATACCAACTTGATTACTAGCAAGATTACCAAGATTATCAAGACCAACTTGATTACACGAAGTGCTTCCTTATCAAGCGCTCTCTTACTTTTTCACCAGCAACTAAGACTGGGTTACGGTGTCTGTTGCGTTGATTGAGTTCATCATCTTCACTCTCGTCTTCTTCAGAATCATTCGCATCTTCTTCGGAATCGCTTTCGTCTTCCACGTCACCGTCGTATTCAACTCCCGCCTCAACACACATATTGTGCAATACGCAACAAGCGTTGACAATGGCACTTGCAAACTCAGGATGGTAGTGGAGAACTCGATGTTTGAGGCAGCACCGCCATCGAGCTTTCAACAAACCGTTACAACGCTCGATGGTGCAGCGGACAACCTTTTGCCGTTGATTGAATGTTTCAGCCGGGGAATCTGGTGCTGCTTGGGTATCAGGGATCAGCAGCCACGGTTCAAGATTGTAACCCCCGTCTCCAAGCAGCCAGCAATCCATTCTATTGTTTTCTTCAAATTTTCTTTTCAGGGCCGCTTTCAGGTTACACCACTTCCATATAAACTTATCACTTGTACTGCCCGTGTTCAGTGCATTGACATGTAATATGCGCATGTCTGCATCACACACAAGCTGAACGTTGACAGAGTGGTATCCTTTCCGATTCACATAAATGGCCTCGGGATACAGAGGGTCCTCACTTGGGGGTGCAATAATGGCAATATGTGTACAATCTATGATGCCAATTATACCTGGGAAGTTGTATCGATCATTAAATTTCCTCATAATTTTGTTCAATCCTATGTTTCCTGTAGAGAAGCCGATCCATCGGTTCATGATATGGTTGATGGCTTCGGTTACTTCTATTATTGCTCGGCTAACCGATTTTTGACTGAGTGCGATGTACATGTCATTGCCTATGGAATCTTGATATCCTCCAATGGCATAAAACCGGACTGCAGCCAAAACCTAAAAATAATTACACATTTTTCGATCACTTCATTACACTACTCTTTTGTAGGTACCTACCTACTCTTTTTAGTTGCATAATCTCTGATGAAAATGCTTGCCAAAATCTTGGAAAGATCTTGGCAAGATTTTGCTAAGATATTGGCAAGATCTTATTTATATCATGGAGTTGTCAAGATCTTGTCAGATTTGGACAATTTAATGTCCAGTCTAGATCCTAAAACAATCTAGGTATAATCAAGATTAGGAACCTATACAAGATTTTGCCAAACTGGCATGATCTTGTTATTCTTGGCACGATCTTGCTATCTTGGTAAGATCTTGGTACTAGTTTGGGCAAGGTCTTGCATCTCATTTAAAACAAAAATAATATAATTCTGAAAACATTGATAATCAAGATCTTACAATATCTACCTAGGTACCTACTACGGATATAGTTTCTTTCATGAAGGTGAGTTTTGTCTTGGCATGTTTATGGCAAGTTCATGCAAAGATATATCAGCAGAGATGTGAGTAAAGGTAAATAAAAACAAGGGATTAATAATGATGTCAAAATTACCTTCGTTTGCACGTCAATTGCAGAGGACCTTGTAGGCTGGGTGAGAAATTCACTTATCTCGTTTATTAAATTTCGCATAAGATCTTTGCTTAATCTGAAATATTTGATGAATTGTCTCTCTGATAATTCCACGAATGGATCCAATCTTTCGTGAAAACGAATACGTACATATTCCTCTCCATCTTCCTCATTTTCCAAATCAGCAATCATATTGATATACATTAAATCGTCCATCTTTCACCACGAAAATGTCGCGACGAAGGACGTCAATTTAAAAGTGACCATAAGCGTTTCACGTCTTTGAGCGTTTCGCGCCCTTTCGGTTCGGGACTACCAACTGACGCATTTTACACTATTTACGTCCTAGAGCGTTTGCGTCCTTGAAAGCGTAAGTTTCAAGACTTGGCCTCCTGTATTCATGGTGATTGTCCGTCACTTACAAACAAGCGTCTTGTGAACCAACCAGATCAAGTAATTAGGTTCCTTCTCTTGCCTGAGTCGGTGAATATTTATATAATTTCAGTCTCTGCAGAATCATAAACAGGTAAATCTGGTAAATCAAACAGCAACAAACAAATTACCTGGCTAGGTACTCATAATATGTAATTTGTGGATCAATCATCATCTGTCGCATCCAAATTCAGCAAGGCCACGTCTATTCGCACAGAATATTCGGTGCGGATACCGACATTTCGCACCGAATACATTTTGAAGATGATTTTGATGCTATTCGCACTGAATATTTTGAAATCGCTATTCGCACCGAATATATAAGATGATGAGCAAACGAACTGGTCCCTCTGCTGCTCTCTGAACAATACATTTGGTATGAAGCCACAAGTATGCTCTCCGAATACAAAGTAGTACTTACAACTACAAAAAAGGTAATAGACAACATCATAAATTATCTAGATAGCTCTGCTTTTCAAAAATTTTCATATGCAGTACCATGATCCAAGTATCTATTATGGTTATGATCCATTGTTGAAAAACCATAATAGATACTTGGATCACGGTACTGCATATGAAAATTTTTGAAAAGCAGAGCTATCTAGATAATTTATGATGTTGTCTATTACCTTTTTTGTAGTTGTAAGTACTACTTTGTGGATCAGTACCGTGATCCAAGTATCTATTATGGTTATGATCCATTGTTGAAAAACCATAATAGATACTTGGATCACGGTACTGCATATGAAATTTTTTGAAAAGCAGAGCTAACTAGATAATTTATGATGTTGTCTATTTACAAATTTTTCCCAACATGTAATAATATTAATATGTCTATTATTTTATGTCAACATCGTATTCGGTGCGAAATGTTGGTGTTCGGTGTTTTTCGCACCGAATAGGACTGTCCCTTTATCTGTTTGTTCAATTAAGTTATATTATTACCAAAATCTGCCTAATAATATAAGAAATTTTAATAAAATTATTAACACTGAATATTCGGTGCGAATAGACGCGGCCATAAATAAGTAAGTAACCGATTTTTTAACAATTTATTGAAAAGCTTTAAATAAAATCCAGAGAGAATGTAAGTTACCAAGTAGGTACTTGAACACTAGAATCCTAATATAGATACCTACTTTTAAAATGTGTTTAGGTATACATTGGTCTATTAAGAATTATTGGGGTTAATAAATAATGAAATATTGAGCGATATTTAGGAGATCAAGTTGACCAAAACTCCATCTCAACGGAGACCGGTCAATTTCCATCTTGTTCTCCAAGAACCTGTTCCAAACTGCTTAGAGCAGTTCTGAGGAGCCCGACAAACAAATGTAAGGATAACTTCAATGAATTCAGGATGAAATAAATGGATCATTAAACTCAAGCTTTACTCAAATAGCTTTTAATGTTGAGAAATATTTGAAAATTTGCAATCATTCTCATAACTGAATGCTTTTCTCGGTACAAAGTAGGGAAGGTATTCACTTGTTTTTCGAGAGTGTACGTTGCTTCTCTGCAAACTCTACAAGCTTGTCATCTACGGAGAGACCCTTGCGTCGGCGAATGCTGTCCATGTACTTGCGAGCTCGATTACCGGAGTCCGCCTTCTCGCCGTAGTGCAAGTACTCCTCTTCCGTCGACGGCGTCCAGAATGGATCTAGTTCGATCACCTGAAAATATAAGGCACTGGGCTAAATTTCTGCACTAAGGATGAGATTTCTGTAGGAAAAAATAAGAAAATTCAAACTAAACTGTTCAAACTAATTTGCAACAAGTACAGAATGACAAATTTGCAAATAAACACCTAGGTTACCTACCTAGTTTCTGCTTTATTTCATCTAAATTTGTTTTAACGTGGCGCAATCACTCGATATAGCACATTTTTATTTATTTTTGAAATTACCATTTCAAAATACATTTTACAATAGTTCAACCATATTTAAGTATTAAAGGCTCATTTAAAGTCCAGTAGTTTGCAACTCCCGCCCAATAATGAGTTTTCAATTTTATGTCTTTTGAGAATTTACAAAACTTTAACAAGGGAGGTACCTATAGGAAAATCATTTCGAATTTGGTGTATAACTTTTAAAATAGCACACGTTGGTATAGTTTTCAATTTTTTTCCTGGTAGTATGTCCGTAGGTCTACCAGAAAAAAAGTTTTTTGTTAAAATCTAACCGTACAAAAAAATTAGAACTTCATTTTAGCTTAAAAATTACACGATTTTACTTGGCTGCCATAAGATAACATGGGGGAGAAAACTCAAATTATCTCAGAAACTAGACACGAGAAGTGTTTAATTTTTTCAAGGATTATGTATGGCATGATTATCAATAAGTACACAAAAATTTATGAAGATCCGAAACTATGCCTCGAGTGATCGCGCCACCTTAAACACAAAATGTGTAACTTCTCAAGATATTTGATATGTGAGATATTAACATTACTTTTGTATACATTATATATTGCTATTAGAGAGATTCAATAAATAATAAAGTTTGTGAAACATACAATATCCAATTTAATGTGAATTATTCTCTAATTTTCATGAAACTTCTTTTGTACAAGTACAAAACTATGTACAATACAAGTACAAGTACTTTTGGACACTATGAAAACAAAAAGGCAAAATTGCTTGAATCACAAACAGCTACAGACAATCAAAATGGCAAAACTTTATTTTTGATGACATTTTGCCTAAAACGGCTACTAAAAGATGACGTCAAAACTCAAAATATCAGTTTTTCTTATGAAGCCTATACCTGTCCTTGCACTCTATTTGGATTTTACCTTTTTTTAATTGTAGTTACACTTGGCCAAATAAAAAATGATCGGTGAACAAATCTGAATGATTGCTTCATGTTCCGTATAACAATCAATGTTTGTTATTATCATTGAAATAAGACGTCACCCACTAGAGTGAAACAATGAGATCGCTTTAGTCGCTTGGACTGACTTCATGATTGTGCGATCTAACATTTTTCAGTCAATCAGATTTATTGAGCAATCAACAACCATTTTTAGTTGTGTGTGCCAAGTGTACAGTATGAAAATTAAGCATGAAAACAGATTTGTAATATCGCTCTTTCTTTTTAAGTGCCGAATTTTTACTTTCTTCTGGACAAATAGAATTTTACGCTAGTGATTTTTTTCTGTGGATAGTTTATAATTCTATTCATTGACATTTTCAGTATAGATTTGCAATTCAAGGCTCCACAGCTGCGCCCTTGAGTGATTGAAGGCTTAGAAAACCAGTGTTAGTTTCATAACATATTACGAAATCTAAAGCTTCTTCCACTTTACAATTTGTCAAAACCGCATGGTCTATTGATGTTTTGTTCTGGACAATACTCGAGCGCTCAAGGAGAGCCCCTGCAGAGCACAACCACGTGGTAGTCACGTGGCATGCCATATAAGGAGCGCAAAGATCCTGAACGGAAAAGATGAACTGCCACTCTGGAACGCTACCGCAAACAGTAAATAGAAATTAGTGAACATTGATCGATTGAAAGTTACTATTATTAATAGATCTGAATGCATTTCCTTTCTTCTCCAAATCACAGAGATGCACGGTCAAACAAGCAACCAGATATTGCGTGAGATATTATTGAGATTTGTAAGTTCGAGAAAGTTAGTAAAGGTTTTCTGACTTGGAGGCAACCGGACGCCGAAATAGCGCCTCTAAAAGAGGGAGTGCCTAATGATAATGAATTATATTTCCTCTTCGAAGCAGCTCGACTACTTTATTATAATTGTTTATTCTCGAGTGCTCGGCGCTTGCAACTGACCTACCCAGATTCAGATGGGTTGGGCTACACCTCCCGTCTGGGACGACCCAGGTAGACACTGGCCAAGTAGAACCCAACGATACAGATTCACAGAGCTGCGTTCAAGGCACGAGCATCTGCGTATTCCCAGAGCAACTAAGCATAAGTATTGTAATTGGTCCTAGGTCACTGCCTCCTACTACCCCTCATGAATCCTGAATCTTATCGCACATTCGTCGCTGACTAAACAGAGCTCCCTCCTGAATCATTTACTTGCTCGCACATTCAAAGCTCCCTCCTGAATCATGAAGCTGCTCGCACATTCAGAGCTCCCTCCTGAATCATGAAGCTGCTCGCACATTCAAAACTCCCTCCTGAATCATGAAGCTGCTCGGACATTCAGAGCTCCCTCCTGAATCATGAAGCTGCTCGCACATTCAGAGCTCCCTCCTGAATCATGAAGCTGCTCGCACATTCAAAACTCCCTCCTGAATCATGAAGCTGCTCGCACATTCAAAACTCCCTCCTGAATCATGAAGCTGCTCGCACATTCAGAGCTCCCTCCTGAATCATGACGCTGCTCGCACATTCAGAGCTCCCTCCTGAATCATAAAGCTGCTCACACAATCAGAGCTCCCTCCTGAACCATGAAGCTGCTCGCACATTCAGAGCTCCCTCCTGAATCATGAAGCTGCTCGCACATTCAGAGCTCCCTCCTGATTCATGAAGCTGCTGGCATATTCAGAGCTCCCTCTTGATTCATTTACTTGCTCGCACATTCAAAGCTACTTGCTCGCACATTCAGAGCTCCCTCCTGAATCATGAAGCTGCGCGCATAATCAAAGCTCTTTCCTGATTCATTTACTTGCTCGCACATTCAGAGCTCCCTCCTGAATCATGAAGCTGCTCGCACATTCAGAGCTCCCTCCTGAATCATGAAGCTGCTCGCACATTCAAAGCACCCTTCTGATTCATGAAGCTGCTCGCACATTCAGAGCTCCCTCCTGAATCATGAAGCTGCTCGCACATTCAGAGCTCCCACCTGAATCATGAAGCTGCTCGCACATGTAGAGCTTCCTCCTGAATCATGAAGCTGCTCGCACATTCAGAGCTCCCTCCTGAATCATGAAGCTGCTCGCACATTCAATGCTCCCTCCTGAATCATGAAGCTGCTCGCACATTCAGAGCTCCCTCCTGAATCATGAAGCTGCTCGCACATTCAGAGCTCCCTCCTGAATCATGAAGCTGCTCGCACATTCAGAGCTCCCTCCTGAATCATGAAGCTGCTCGCACATTCAATTCTCCCTCCTGAATCATGAAGCTGCTCGCACATTCAGAGCTCCCTCCTGAATCATGAAGCTGCTCGCACATTCAGAGCTCCCTCCTGAATCATGAAGCTGCTCGCACATTCAGAGCTCCCTCCTGAATCATAAAGCTGCTCGCACATTCAGAGCTCCCTTCTAAATCATGAAGCTGCGCGCACATTCAAAGCTCCCTCCTGAATCATGAAGCTGCTCGCACATTCAAAGCTCCCTCCTGAATCATGAAGCTGCTCGCACATTCAAAGCTCCCTCCTGAATCATGAAGCTGCTCGCACATTCAGAGCTCCCTCCTGAATCATGAAGCTGCTCGCACATTCAGAGCTCCCTCCTGAATCATGAAGCTGCTCGCACATTCAGAGCTCCCACCTGAATCATGAAGCTGCTCGCACATTCAAAGCTCCCTCCTGAATGAATCCTGAATCTCGTAGAGCCGTGTCCGTTACGCTCCGGGTGTTTGATCAGTGTCAAATATTTGCCCGGAGATCACAGCCTCCCCCCCCCCCCCCCCCCCCCACGACACATGGGCGTGTTGAGGACTGTCAATAGATCTGGCAGGGTCAACCGAGAGTGGACAAGTCGACAGGTAGAGTCAGGTGTTACGCTCTGGCTTTGTTAACCAGCCTCACAGCTCCCCCCCTCTTAGCCTCTCTCCTCTCCTCTCTCTCGTTCACTTCTTTTTTAATTCTTTACACGCTCTATTAGACGACTAAAGCATTACACATCTCGCAAACACCCCAAACAACAACAAAAACTCCCTTCCCCGAGGTGCTTTCCATCTACATCGCCATCCCCATCGCCTCTCCGTCGATCTGCCTTAGCTGTATAAATATTATCCATTCTCCACCAAACCATTATGCCTGCCACCTCTAATGACTTCCATACACTTGACGGGTTCCACACAGGTGAGGGGGGTCGGAGGGGTGGAGGGGGGCTGATTCGAAACCCGTAATCAGAAACACTTGGCTACTGGATTTTTTGTTCGGTTGATTTGTTCTAGTCTATCTCTCTCTTGCCTTCACTTCCTGGCCCCCCTACTAAGTAGCCAGTGTAGGGAGACGTTCCACCTTCTCTCTCACTGTCTGTCTCTCTCCGCCAGCTTAGCTACTGGTCTTGGATGTCAGCAAGAAGAGATTCAAATCTCGGCTGTAGTTGGAACACCTGACGCCGGAGCGAGACATATGAGAAGCGATTTGATCGTTCCCCGTGTTCTATTTTACTTGTATAGTTCATTATTTTATTACAGTCCTGTCTAATAAACATCTCGGTTATTCCGTGTCCTACATCCTGTTAAATGGAATCTATTTTATTTATTTCATTCTCATGGAGATTGATATTTTTTTGTTACCAAAAAAGCAAAATTTCTCGGCATCAGAATGCATTTTATAACCATAAAACCACCGGGGTCCCCAACATAGTTCAGATACCCAGAAATATCAAAGCATAGATGTAATTTATGCAAAACACTAAAAAGAGCATGACAGCAGGGCATAATAAATCTGCGCTGGAATGACCATTGTGGTACTCAAACTTGATTGTTTACTGAATTTTGAAAGACATCAATTTCTTTACGATCATCACTGCACACGTAACCTCCACGCCGGCAGGTGGCCTCAGAGATTCGAGCAAGAGAAGAAGAGAAGAGAGGCTGCCCTGCAACAGGTTGCCAAAAAAGGAACCCTGTTACGTTACCCCTCTCAGGTCCTCGTTCAGCCCCTCAGGTGAGCATATGGAGGATCTCGAAGGGACCAACGCCCAATGGTAGAACAGAGCACATCCCACCACCCGGGTTACGCACATAAATTAGACTTTATAGCTGGGCGTGCGACGGACGAACTTATTTCAGTTTGGATAATTAACGAAGGGTAAAAAAAGAATTATAATCGTTAAAGTTTCGTGAAGAAAAAAGATGTTGTGTAAGCGTTTTTTGCATTACAACTGACAAACAACTCTGAAGCCTGAATTATACAGATCAATTTTTGGAATCAAGGCTCAAGATGAAGCTAACAAATAAAGTATGTATCAAGATTCCCCTCAATAATATACTTCAATGTACATGACGTGTTTAATTATTACTCTCAATTAGTTGGCCTGTTGAATTTCAACACTGTTTATTGTTGAAATTCGAATTAAAGGATTGAAGAATACTGCTACGCTCAATGTCAAGTGAAAGATTTGAATGCACGAATAAGAAAAATCCTTTCTATTGCCTTCCGCTGACAATACTCAAAACTCTCATGAATCAATTGAATGCACTCATCAAAATCAAGTGCAAAGAAGTCCAGCACTGATCAACTTTTTGCAGATCAAAGTCTTAAATCCTCAGCCACATGCAAATCTCCAAGACGACAAAGTCATGTAACATTTTGATCTCAGTGACACGCTCGTCTTGTAGCTTCTGCTGGCTGGAAGCGATCTTCTAAAAGCCTCCAGCAACGGAAAGAAATAACGTATCATTAGAAGATCGAAGAGAAGGCTAGTTTTTTACGCACCCCTAATAGCATAGGCATCTGTGGCACCTGTGTGTAAGCAAGGCATATCCAAGCGTCTCCATCCATGAAACTCTACACTACACAGCGGTTTTCGAGAAGATTGCCACTTTTCCTTGTCATTTATTGCAGGAAGTCCAATGAATCAACAACAATGCTACAAATCATTTCCAAGAATCAATTACTTTCGACTTAGCTGTCTGACGTTCTTGCGTAATACGCATTAGATACTGTAACTTAACCTGGAACAATAATACGGAGCTTGCAGAGTAATTACAGATCAAACATGAATTGTCTAATCAAATCAGTTCCAGAGACGAGAAAATCTTACTTGTGCTCTTCCATGAAATTAAAAGAAAGAAGGCGAACGAAAAATTGACATTTCGAACAAAGGTGATTTTATGAGCCAATGTCCGGTTTCCTCGACATACCGGTAAGTATAATAGGCTTCCTGCAGTGACGTAACATTAAGATGGAGGGCAAATGCTTCCAGGCTAAAAAATAATAGGCAAAACACTTTTCTCATCTTTCTTGTAAAAGTATAATCACTCTAGATATGAGACTAGTGGTCAGTTGTCAGATTTGTCATCCTCCTATATCTTTCCATGGCAACCATTTCTACTGCAAGATGACCATGTCATGCCGAGCAAAGTCGAATCATGTAAATCTGCCCTTCTTGAAAAAAGTGCACATTAAAAAACCACATACACACACTTCCGTGATGCGTCATATTTCAATTAATTTCGCAATCATATTCCAGAAAAAACACGGAATTTAATTAACACACAAATTCCTCTGCTTTAAATTTCTCTTGACGCTTCCATGAATTTACTGGTAAAATCTGAATCAGAACAGGAAAACCTGAGCTACGCGATCCGAGGCATCATTCGAGATCCTGAGCTCAGTCATCCATCTCCACGCCACCGCCTCGGGGCTCCATCACGATGTGAACACGTGGTACTCTGTGACTAATATCATCTCATCTTGCACAGAGTCGATCAGATTTACGATCTACCAAATAAGGCCGTGTTGATGATCTATCCATCTTCGTGGCTTGTGGTCAAACCGGGGGTAATGCGAGTCCGAGACGCGAGGTGATGGGTAACCGCAATACTAATGATTTAGCGCACCCATGCGAACACCTCGCTCGGATGGAGTCGGGGTCGGGTGGCGTCGGTCAATGTGTTGATGTCCTGCGCACGCAACACTCCACGACACTGCACGACACTGCACGACACTGCATGACACTCCACGACACTGCACGACACTCCACGACACTGCACGACACTGCACGACACTGCACGACACTGCACGACACACCACGACACTGCACGACGCTCCACGACACTGCACGACACTCTACGACACTGCACGACACTCCACGACACTGCACGACACTGCACGACACTCCACGACACTGCATGACACTCCACGACACTGCATGACACTCCACGATACTGCACGACACTGCACGACACTGCACGACACACCACGACACTGCACGACACTCTACGACACTGCACGACACTGCACGACACTGCACACACTCCACGACACTCTACGACACTGCACGACGCTCCACGACACTGCACGACACTCTACGACACTGCATGACACTCCACGACACTGCACGACACTGCACGACACTCCACGACACTGCATGACACTCCACGACACTGCATGACACTCCACGATACTGCATGACACTCCACGACACTGCATGACACTCCACGATACTGCACGACACTGCACGACACTGCACGACACACCACGACACTGCACGACACTCCACGACACTCCACGACACTCTACGACACTCTACGACACTGCACGACACTGCACGACACTGCACACACTCCACGACACTCTACGACACTGCACGACGCTCCACGACACTGCACGACACTCCACGACACTGCACGACACTGCACGACACTGCACGACACACCACGACACTGCACGACGCTCCACGACACTGCACGACACTCTACGACACTGCACGACACTCCACGACACTCCACGACACTCTACGACACTCTACGACACTGCACGACACTGCACGACACTGCACACACTCCACGACACTCTACGACACTGCACGACGCTCCACGACACTGCACGACACTCTACGACACTGCACGACACTCCACGACACTCCACGACACTCTACGACACTCTACGACACTGCACGACACTGCACGACACTGCACACACTCTACGACACTCCACGACACTCCACGACACTCTACGACGAACTCATAGTTGACGGATCTACAGAGTTGGGTAGTAACTTAACGAAAGTAACAAGTTACTTTTTGGGGAGCTTTTGGGGAACTAGTTACTTTTCATCCAAAGTATCATTGTGAGTAATTCAGTTACACTTTGCATGTAACTTGTAACCTAATTTTCATTTCTTTTAAAGTTACTTTTAGGTGAAATATAAATTTGTATTTTGGTGGAATTTCACATGTCTTCAAGCTCCCTATCTATCTTGAGAGAAAATCCAACCCCAAGTTTTATTTAATTTTACATTTCTATCAGACGTATATAATATTGAAAAGTTGAAAAGTAACTTAAAAGTAACCTTCATTTTTCGGTACTACTCAGTTACTTTAAATTTTTCAAATCAAGTAACTTATCAAGTATTTTAATTTCTTTTCAGATCAGGTAACTTACAGAGAAACTAGTTCCTTTTTACAAGTAACTCACCCAACTCTGCGGATCTAATGGTTTGCTTCCCTCTTTATAAACAGTAAAAAACACAATGCGACAATACCAATATACATTGTTGAATTGAGACCGAAGATCAAGAAAACAAGAACTAAGTGAAAACAGCAAAAACACACTGATGAATATAATGGATTGATATCAAGTGAAAACAATAACTGAAAAACATAAATAATTAAGGGCATAAATGTATACATGGAATGAAAACTAGAATTTTACACTGTACTGGAAGAATTTCGGTAAAAAAATGTTTTAACCGAAATTCAAACATAAGAAAACCCAAGAATTGGCTCAAGAAGTGGCTGAAACGCAAGAAGTGGTCTCCTGGAGGCCAATTCTTGAGCTTTTCGTTTTGAAACCGTTCACGTTTCATTGACAATGTAAACGTAAAACGGGCTGAAAACGTAAATCTCAAGAATAGACCTCCAGACTTGATCTTCAGTCTTCATATACAAATCTTTAAATTTGAAATACTACTCATACCCGATATTTCCCCCTTTAAAAGGTTTTCAATTAAATTGAAAGCTCCATTAAAATCGAATTACACTGGTACATCACATGCTGCGCCCCAGAGCCCCCCCCCCCCCCCCATGTTTCAGCCCAGCGATTAATTTTGGATATCTTGTAGATCCAATAATTATTTGCACCTTTTTCTCCAGTTCTACAAAACCCGTTTTGACATTAATTTAATTGTCCCGGGTATCCAGGCCTCTTGGGTCGACGATACCCAACATCTCGCGTGGTCGCTCGACCATAAGTGTATGCAAAAGAGGACGATAAGTGAGTGCACAGGTATAATTTACTCACTATCCAATTAGAGCATAATACTATACTATTCCGTGATCAATAAAAAACGTTATTTTTATGCAAAACATGTGTAGTTATGGGCTGAAATAATACCTTGTGCATCCCCGCTAATCTCTACCTAAGCTAAATCCATTTCCCAACCTTTCAGGTAGGCAGATAATAGTGATTTGCTGTAATTTTCTAACTTGGAAATTTACTGGAGACGGATTTTATGGTAGTTTGGCGTGGCACCCATAAAATATCAGTCTTTCTCAGGATTTCTTCACATTCACAAAAACTGCATCACATTGTCTTATTTCTCAGAAAAAGCTGAAGTAGGGCTCATGCATTGAGCTGAAGAACTGTAAGGTAGGAGAAAATAAACAAAAAATAAAATAAAATAAGTTGAATATATAAAAATTGTTACTTTTACCTAAGAACACTTTGCTTTTGCTTCATATCAACTTTATTGCTCTTTCATTGGCAGTTAAAAAAAGTAATTTATAAATATTTAGTACAAAATAAGGTCAAATATGAAGCACTTTTTCTGCATGATTGCAATATTTTTTATTTTTTATTTAATTTAAAATAAATTTAAATTAGGTAATTACAAAATAGGCTAACTGAAGTACGGTGTACTTGAGTTCAGTTTTTGTTAAAAATGAAATAAAATGCTCTCATGCATAAATGAATGAAAACTCTTGACAGGAGAATAACATTCTGACATTTGGTTGCAGAATTCTATAATTTTAACAGTTCATTTCTGACCACTAAATAATTTTCCAGGAGTTACAATTTTTGGTCCCACTTTTCATTCTCTATGTACACTCAACAAAAGATAAAACGGTATTCGAAAGAAACGGATTGGCGGATAAAGATTTGACGGCATCCCATGAAGTCTGTGCTAACACGACATCTAATTCTAGTAGTAAGCTCTGATTTCATTGATAATTACAAGGATTAATTGTCATGGATGCACAACAATATGACTAGAGGATTCCGGGTTCGACTCGAGTTCCGACTCACCTCCCAGTGGCTGAAGACAAGCTGAGGACTCGCGAGGCCTGACGTCTGCTTCCGAATCTCCGGAGCAAACGAGAAGCTCTCGATGACGGGCAAGACAGCCGTGACGCTGAACGACGCCGACCCCTCTTGCATGTCGCCGTGTAGGACGCGGCCATGACGGCGTCCCAGGACGGCGTACATCTTGCCTGCACATAACAGAATGTCAAGGGCGTCGCATAGCGTCACGACGTATATATCACGGCGTACATATTGCCTGCACATAACAGAATGTCAAGGGCGACGCATAGCGTCACGACGTCTGTACGACGGCGTCCCAGGACGGCGTACATCTAGCATGCACATAACAGAATGTCAAGGGCGTCGCATAGCGTCACGACGTCTGTACGACGGCGTCCTAGGACGGCGTACATATTGCCTGCCCATAACAGAATGTCAAGGGCGTCGCATAGCGTCACGACGTCTGTATGACGGCGTACATCTTGCCTGCCCATAACAGAATGTCAAGGGCGACGCATAGCGTCACGACGTCTGTACGACGGCGTCCCAGGACGGCGTACATCTTGCCTGCACATAACAGAATGTAAAGGGCGTCGCATAGCGTCACGACGTCTGTATGACGGCGTACATCTTGCCTGCACATAACAGAATGTCAAGGGCGTCGCATAGCGTCACGACGTCTGTATGACGGCGTACATCTTGCCTGCACATAACAGAATGTCAAGGGCGTCGCATAGCGTCACGACGTCTGTTGACAGCGTCCCAGGAAAGCTCACAAGATGTACAGCAAGATTGCTCACAAGATTGTGAAGAATAACTTTTTGAGCTCGATTTAATCTTATTTGACTTGAAGTTGAGTTTCCGTTTCCAGGATAATCGAGGGCGGAAGGACTTTAGAATGAAAGTCAACGGTTAAAATTTGCCAAAAGCGAGAGATCAGAGACGTTAGAGAGGGAGAAGCAAGTTCATGGAATGACGTGGATTCGTCGTTTCCATATTGCTCTGATTTCCGATATAATCTGATGATATGAGGGACGGAGGTTCAACCTGTTTCTTTCACTGTGCATGCACGCTGATATGCAGCTCTGAGCGCAGCAATAACTTATAACATTGATGTGTTGCACGTCAAAGAGATCCGCCAAACCACCCCGCAGAGATGAAGACGCAAAAAATCTAAATAATCGTTTTCCGGAAACTTCGCTTACTTCCAAGATAGAACCAATCAATCAGCGAGTTCCCGGGCAAGATTTCTGATGCAATCTTGCTACGCCCATTCGTTTTGGCTTTATTACGCCACTCATCTTGTGCAAGGCGAACTGGCAGCGATGAAAATGAGAAAAGAGACGAGAAAAAAGCACATGCCAAGGACGCATTGTCAACATGAGAAATCGTTCCATAATCTCAGAAGCTGACAGCTATTTCCTATCCCCCGCTTCTTTACCTATGATTGCGTAGGGATCGTCTCATTTCTTTCAGAGTTTTAACAGAAGATCGTAAAACGCGAGCAGTTTATATTGTTGGACTTAGTTCTACGAAGCGAGCTCGGCAGGATGTGTCACTCAATCAAGAGAGATTAAAAACTGCCATGCTGAGAAGCTGAGCTTGCTGCACTCCATACTCGTGCCTGACTTCCATCCATACCTCCGTCATAATGCGCAAGAGCGCTAATTAATTAATCCCGAGACAAGGCGGGGCAGTGCGAGTCGATCACGACAAACATCGGCCAGGAATGCAAACATCGACGAGCAGTTGTAAGGTTCACACAACTGGATTTATCCGTAGAGATAAAAACCAGGAATTCGTCAAACATTTGATTAAAAGTTTTTATCGAGTCTTGAAACCATAGTCCAAAGGTTCTGTTTATTTGAACTCTGTCAAGTGAGAACTACCTTAGATCAGTCAGTCAATTTTACAAATAAATGTGGTTGCTATCGTAAATCAACGGATATTTGCTTCAATGGGTAAATCAACAGCTGTAAAAGCTGACTGAAATGCCAGTACTATTTCATTCATAAAATTCTCAACGTAGCAAGGATTACGAATTCCATTTCCTAACCGCTAAAACACTTGACACCACATTCCACCCCTCCCCTTACAACTCTGCACCCCTCTGCGAGCCGTCTACAACCTCCACCTCCCACCGGCGACGCGTCTCGGCCACAGGTAGGAGGTAGACACAAGGGTGGAACAGGAAGGAAGGAAACCGCCCGCCCGGCCCAGTCTGGCACCACTACCAGCCATCGAGTTCATTATCACGCACTTTCCTGACATCCTCTTCTCTTGGTCATTAGTTTCATCAGCTCCTTCCAGTGAGTCCACAATGAACTGGCCAGCACGCCAAGATAGCTGGACACGCTAAAATAGCATCATTAATGAAATTATATACCTTACTTTGTAGGTATACCCTAATAAGGCTAGACAATGACCGTTAAAAGTTTCGAGAAGCTGAGCGCACCCAAAAATGATGTACGGGTACGGATGGAACCTGTACCTGGGCTAGCGCCATAAACTGGCTGGTTGGGTGCGTGTGCCAAGCGAGTTCACTTCTGCGCGCTGAGAGGATGGACGTGTTATTTATGATACTCGTCAGCCCCAGGCCTGACGACGTCAACCTCTAGATCCGCGTCATTTCAGCGCCCGATTCTCATTATCTGACGCCCACTTCATCGCCGAAATCACGTTATTGAATTTCGCACCAACACCTGTTTTAATAGGTATGTTGAAACTGTCCGCATATACAATGGCGTAACGACAATGTTCCCTTTCCCAATCGCCCAAAAAGATTTATACAATCTTGGCTAACATTCATATTTTATCTTTCACTGTAGGACCTATTTTGGGACTAACTTTCGGAAACTTTGAACAAGTAGATAATTAAAACGTAATATTTCATTTAACTCTTTTCGTTTTCATGCACAGTTTTAATCTCGGTTTTAATGCACGACATCATATTTTGAACTGAAAAATATACGTGAATGTTGCACCTTGTAGTTTGAATTGCCCCCCTCCCCCCCCCCCGGGCCTTGTATTGCCCCTGCGCATATTATGCCAATTATCAACTCCAACACTCGACTTATATCAATAACGCTCTAGATCCCGATAAGGAAAGTCAGCGCGACGTAATCGAGCCCCGAGCGGGGGTCGAACCAAGTCTGTTAGCTAACGGTGACTCTACTAACCGTCGCGAGTCCGTGGGTCGACTCCAGCCGAGGACATCTCCCCCGAGTATTCAAATCATCGGCAGGGTACGGCCGGTGCGATGCGAGGAGACAGGAGATAGCCATGGGAAATCTCTCGTGCATTTCACTTTCATTGAGTCCGATCGCGGAGGACGGCACACCAGGTGCGTAGAGTGTCTCTCATTCATACCCCCCCCCCCCCCCCCCCCCCCCACAGGATCACTCTCATGTCTTACCCACGCTAGGCCGACATCTGCGCGCTCGGCGATGAATGAACCGACTTCGTGTCCGAACCATGAATGAAACACATCTCGAGGGCTCCAGCGTCCAATCAATCGACGAGCACGAATAATTACTACCACTAGGACTGGCTGCTTCATTAAAATTAATAGCCAACGCGAGAGAGAAAGACTAAAATAGAATGTCTTTGAACGGAATCGCAAGGGCAAGTATTGAAGTAATGAGTGCAAGTAAAAACAATGGCGGCGTGCGCAAGGAATCAGGGGCGGACTGGCCCGTAATGGCGGGAGAATTACTTTTCTCTTTTCCTATTTACGGGCCTTTTCTAATCGGAATCTCTGGACTTTCGGCTAACGGACCTTTACGGATTTTTTCCCTCTTCAACCTTTTTCGTTACGTCATATCCATGGCCTTTTAGGTTGTGGGCCATTTCTTCACTTTGTATATTTTTTTATTTTCTACGTTAGTTTTCCGGCACGTTTCGTCATGCCATATCTCGGGTCTTTTTGACTATGGCCATTTTTAATTTTTGCAGACCTATACGTTCTCATCCCCGGCCTTCCACTCTCATCCGCCCCTGCATGACCGCCTCCGTGGGACGTCGTCAAGCATCTTAATCATGCGCGACGATGACGCAGGCTGTCCAGCATGTAGGCGATCATATTGATAGCGATATATTTGGAGAAATGACATTACAGTTATCTGGTCTAGTGTGTGTTGTCTTGTAGGTTCTCGCTGACCGACGGCCGAACCTCAGCACCTCCATCGTCTTGCAAGACCTTCACAGTCCACTTGTCTCCCTTCGCTGTTCTGCGTAGAACGTGAGAACTCTTTCATGAATGGGTTACATAATCCTTAGATTCATTCATGGAACAGCATGAATGGGGCGATTAGAAGCATTTCCTTAGGGCTTGGTCGTTGCCAACACAGGAAGAAGGGTTCACTTCAACTACTTACATAATAAGTAGATAAAGTAATTCGTAGTAGAAAAAAAATGTATATTACTAAACCGACAAAATGAGAATTCATACGCAAATGCGTTTTTCTTACACAGCCCCCCCCCCCCCCCCACACTCCCTCTCAACCTTGCCTACCGTCTTAATTGAGATCCCCCTACTCCGCCTCCCTCCCCCCCGCCGTGCCCCTCCCCCCGCAGGTTATACGCTGTCCAGGTGTTGCGGCCGTCACGTCCCCAGCCCAGTCATTCATGAGAAAAGCGCTCCTATAAAGCCTTGTAGTAGTGAAGAAGTGGTACGCAGTAGACGCAGAACCTCAGAGAGAGAGAGCTTGATAGTGGCCGGTCCAGAGCTACCTCGAAACATCGACAAACGTGGCCAACATCTTCTTATCAACATCGTGTGTAGTGAAAGAGTGAGTTTTGTTTCTTTGAAAGTTTCGGTGATTTGAATGCGCGATTTGCCGCGCTATGTCCCGCGTGTGTATTTGAAGTGAACACCAACACGTGACTCTCGCAACCGACGACCATGTCGACGATGAACTGTATCCAGTGCGACGCCGGGCGTCTCTTCCTGTTCCTTGGTGTGTTGAGCGTCGCGACGGCGTCTCGACTACCTCTCGTCGTGTTCCAACATCATCATGTCCATCATCAACACCTCCACGAGGCGGCCGACGACGTCGACGAGCCCACGACGCCCGTCGCGACGACGCCGACGCCTCATCGCCCTCATCATCTCGTCAAGCCGTACAACGATCCGGCGGAGAATCGGAATCTAAGGGTGCTGTATCAGATTGGGGTGAGTACAAGACATGTGACTTGAATGTTTTCAAACATTGAATGCCTCTAAAACTGATGATGAAGTTGATGACAATGAAATTCTATCGAACATATCGATACTATGCAGTTGCGTAATATTTGTTTATTGTTTACATCGACGTTTGCATTCTATGTTGAACTGACGTTTCCGTTCGAAATATTTACAATTGGCGGTTTTCTTGTAGCTTTAGTTGCCCATGTGCTGGTCAAATCGAAAACGTTTTAGGAAACTGAAATTTTATGGAGTTATCTCCTAGCAGCCCTATTTATTAATTAAATCGGCCACGACGTTCAGGAATAGAAATGGATTACAAACTGAAATGGAAAGAGCATTGAAACTTATCCTTGGAATTTTAAAACATTCAAACCGTGATCAGTTGTAATGAGATTCAGAAGAACTTTGGCTCAACAATTGTTTATCATGATCGAAACCAGATTCTTTCCTTCTCTATGAATGAAATATGGTCACTGATTTTCAACTATCCATCTTTAGGCCAGTTTATGAAATTCAATTCGTTTAATGTAGGTTTATCTAACGTTTATTCTGACAATTACTGCTGTGAATGAGCGAATGAATTTCACGGTGTCATGTCGCAACCGCGAGCTCCATGTTTCATTGAAGTGGACAAGTGAATGGACAAGTTAATGAAGCAAGTTAATGAATGAAAAACATTGATCAATCACTGAAACATGATAATCATGGACGGATGTGGCAGTGCCGTGCGTCTTCTTCCTCGCAAGTGCGTCTCCAAAACTTCCATCGACGATGTTTTGCTCTTCAAGTCCACCTTTTTCTTCACCGAGAGAATTGAGTTTGGTGGAATATTCTCGAGTCATCACAGATCACGAGCTCGATCAGAAAGAGAAAAAAACAACACACACAACTTATCCAGCAAGATACCTGTAAATCTTTCAACCATGACACAGGCCTACTATTTCCGCCCATAATTTTGGCGCGCGAAAAACAGGTCGAACAACGAATGCTAATGACGAATAAGAAATCCAATAACTTATAGAGAGTTGAAAAAAAACATATGAACAGGTTGGTGGAGACGCCAGGGCAAGATCGCTCGACACCAGTGCCAGTGACCACGTTCAGTTCAGGCACATCTCTTGAGTACGACTATACAGCAGTAACGATAAATAAACTATGTACCAAAGAAAGAACACTTTTTATTACAAATAAAAACTGCACGCGTCTATAAATTTAGAAATAACTTTGCCTAATAGCTACCTGAATACGAGTAAAGAATATGTAATGAGGTGATGAATTTCAAACGATCAGAGCTATCAACCTCGATTTTGTACCTATAAAGTCTTGATTGTCATGAAGGAATGCCATGATTGGAGCACGGAGCTCGTTATTCCGACTCTTGGCTGGAGACCGTCATTAGCTAACTTGCGAGTGCAGACGTTATGAAATCACACTCGGACAATGAAACCACCTGCAGGTTTGATGTTACACATTGTGAACACTATATTGCCTGAATCAGATTGCAGGAACACTCGATAAGGTACCTTTTGTGTTCCTGTTGACGTTTACAGCACTCACATTAAGTGTACATGCTGTGGATACTGAATAATACAATAGGCAAGGCGTGTAAATCAAGTACAGTTTTCCCGCCATACTCCATACACGCGTATGAGACCCCCCCCCCCCCCTACACGTAAAATGAAGAAAATAAATTCAGTATGTCATTTGAAAATATCTTAATTTCCAGCTCCAGAATATAGCACTAGAATTTACAACTTTCAACCTAAGAAATAATTGTTTAATCACACACTTAATTTTACTTGACCATTTTAATAATGTGAAGTCATTTTATCACATCAAATTCGTTTTTTAAATGTTAAAAATAAAAAAGCGACTGGACACCCTAACAACCGAATGCATCGTGATTTCTAAGCCAATACTTTCCATCAATCACAATCCCAATTCAGCACTTCTATCAAAAGTTCTTGCGTGCCCCCCCCCCCCCCCCCCCCCCCTCTTACCCGTGCATGAGTGAATAGTACATATGCAAAATTATCACATAAAAGTAAATCTGCATTCATTTGCATGATAAAATTACACATTCTCGTCGGAGAAATGACTATAAAGCATAAGCTTGCATCAGCTTCGTTCGGAATCGGAATACGTGCTTAGAACAAGGGAGAAAAACGAATATAATATTAAATTTAGTTCAAACGATCTCTCACTCAATCCCATGTCATTTCATATCAATCACGAGTGCAGATATTTCTCCGTAACTCTCAAACTGTGCCAATCCTAAGCATGAGCGTAAGCAAGGTTGTATAAGCAAATCATAAATACTCAATTATGATTTAACTTGACGCCCATGTTGAAAATGTGCGAGAAGGGTGTTTATTACCGGATGGAGTCTATTATACAAGAGATTGAGGCGAAGATATGTACAACAGACAGAACAGCTAGTCTATCAGAGAGTCATTGCAGCGGAACGAATTTGCGCGCGCTAAAACACGATGGGTGCTAGCCAGTAGCCACGGTCCGGGGGCAAATGTTTATATGGGTCATTTGTTTCTACAATACGTGCGCAAGACTCGGTAAAAAACTAAGCTTACAACATAATCGTTCTCTGTAATCGTTTTCCAAAGGAGATTTACAACGGTTCACTAAAAATGAATATTGTTCTTCTGCGCCTTCTTGACTGTAATGTCCTCGAGTACAATGCAATTTTCTCACATCACTGGAGGGGTGGAGGGGTGGGGGTGGTGACAGATTCAAATTTAAAAGATTTTAAATTTGTCTTTTTAATCCCATTTCATCAAGGCATTCAAAATGTAAAAAATGTATGGATCCAGGGCGTATAGGATTATTGGGATTATAAATCTGTATAATCCTTTAATCTTTATAATCTTTATAATCTTATGGGAATCTTTATTATAAAGATTTAAAAAAAGAAAAACACTTGTAAAGAGGCATCATTGGAATTGAGTGATATCAAGAAAAGGAGCCAAGTCAATACCTGGTATACCTGGTCTGTACAAAGAATTAAACAATAACTAATCATCAACAAGTCTAAGACAATTTTTTAGGGTACAGTGAATTTCCTGAAATTCGTCGTAAACTACCCCCACCCTTGAAAATTCTGAACTTATCGTAAACTTTAATTTGATAAATAAAGTTGCGAACGAAAGAGAAACTTCCCTCTGTAATCTTCTCTCAACCCCTGCTCGCTGCATGTGACCGTGATTGTGTGATTGTGTCAGTGTGATTGTGTGATTGTGTCAGCGTGATTGTGCTGCGACGGATCGTGACTCGAGTCGGGAGTGATGTCAGACGAAAGAGAAACTTCCCTCTGTAATCTTCTCTCACCCCCTGCTCGCTGCCAGTGAGCGTGATTGTGTCAGCGTGATTGTGCTGCGACGGATCGTGACTCGAGTCGGGAGTGATGTCAGACGAAAGAGAAACTTCCCTCTGTAATCTTCTCTCACCCCCTGCTCGCTGCCAGTGAGCGTGATTGTGTCAGTGTGATTGTGTCAGCGTGATTGTGCTGCGACGGATCGTGACTCGACGGGAGTGATGTCAGACGAAAGAGAAACTTCCCTCTGTAATCTTCTCTCACCCCCTGCTCGCTGCCAGTGAGCGTGATTGTGTCAGCGTGATTGTGCTGCGACGGATCGTGACTCCAGTCGGGAGTGATGTCAGACGAAAGAGAAACTTCCCTCTGTAATCTTCTCTCACCCCCTGCTCGCTGCATGTGACCGTGATTGTGTGATTGTGTCAGTGTGATTGTGATTGTGCTGCGACGGATCGTGACTAGAGTCGGGAGTGATGTCAGTGGACGTGCGCAGTGCAGGTGTTTTGCTTGCTCAACCTCGGCGAACTGAACACGTGCACCGATATACAGACCGATCCGATATACAACAATAAGAAACTGACCAAAAGAAATGCACGGACGCGAAAAGGTAGAAAAAAAACAACGAGATCTTGAACATGAATAGTGGAGAAAAAAACAAATCGACTAAAAAAGATGAACGGATGTAAGGCAGGAAGTAAATCAAGTTAGAGAGGAATGAAACAAGGGATTGTGGAAAATAATGGATTTTATTTTTATTAACAGAGATGATATAAATATAATAACACACGACTTCCGGATGTGATTGACATATTATTACGTAAGATTTTCGGAATGGAGAAAGAGATATTCTCGTCATTCCGAGTTCTGAAATATTGAGACTAAATTTGAAGTGGTAACCCAAATATGGACAGAAGTTCGTATCTGTAAAATATCGCTATTTCGAAAATTGTGTGTGTACTGTAAAACGATTTTCGAATACATTCAATGAGTGTAATAGTTTTGGACTCTTCAGGAAAGAAGTTCGCGATATTATATTACTTTTTCTGGACTGGGTCCAGCTCCCGTGTCTACTTGTAAAACTACTCTTCACTGAAACCGCTTGCATCTCCTCGTGTCGAGAGTATAATTGTAATTATAAAATGGTAATTGTGAGTACACGTAATGAGATGCGTCTGTGAATGCCAGGTTATCTCGAGACTGTCGCCTCTGATTTCCATCGATTATGTAACACACGTGTCACTTGACATCTGGACTGGCTGACATCGCCACTCATCGGTAATAGAATCTGTTTGCAACAATTAAAACATAAATTACACAAAATATGTTTTTTAACAATAATCAACAACGTTATTAGAAGAAAACCGTGCTGATTCGATTAAATTCAAGCTAATAAATACGTTTTAATTAATTACGATTTTCCTGGATTTTTAAAACATTTTTCTATCCATAATAGAACCTTTTCAAATTCTCAGACTCGGACTAATTTGAAGTGTCACTCGCTCACATATTTTGAATGAATTACATATAAATGCTAAGTACAGCACAATAACACGACGCCCATTGATAAAACGTTCTATAAGTTATAATTAGATCTGTATCCAGCAGCTTCATGTGTCAAATCAAGACAATTACTATTGTATTACTCTCGGTAGAAAAAGCCGTGTCGATTACTCCATTATGCAAGAGCCGTCTCAGTTCTTCGATTACGTGGTGACCAAATCTCGTCCTCCCTCCGGTGTTCAGCATCCAAGCGCTCGCCGAGAGAAGACAAGAAAGTTATGAATGAATGAAACAGTTGAGCTGAGACAACTTTCCTCCGAGTCCACGACCAGCCGAGAGAGGCGAGAAGCGAGAGGAAAAGAGACAGAGAGGCAAACCGATTCAATGACCCCAAAATATACAACTATTTCGAAATCTGCTAATGGTCAATTTATAGTAAAAGTGTAATGAGGGGGGAAAAATAGTGGGCGTCGTTAGGTATGCGTTCATTCTAGATGGTATAAAGATTCAATCGACTAGGTTTCACCGCCCAAACACCAATTGGACGAAAATAGTCTGACCAAACATGTATTTCAAGTTCGTTCTAAAAAAAAAACTGTATTATAAATGCAAATCCTCTTTGATGGAATATACATATTGGGCACGAGCTGCATGTGACAGGGACCGGGTAAAATCAGAAATTATATGTAATCTGATTCGTCTCGAACTTTCTTTCTATGTGGGAAATAGACGTTTTCTTCTCAAATTTCAATGCATTTCCACAATGTTACTTATTCGACCTGAGGGACATTCTCCTATAATTAATTTCTAATCGAAAGGCAAGCTAAGCAAGTACATATCCGGTACAGGGGTGCGAAGAGATTAGAGAACGTAGAAATCTGGCTGAGACAGGCGTCGTCACGGTTCAACTCTCAATAACATAATTTATTATTCTCACTACTGGTTACTTCCACTCCGAACTCCTATTGAACACGGTGGAGTGAGCGACTGCTCGAAGCACCTCCAGCAACTTATATGTTCTAACGACGCAACGAAAAACAGAACAAGGTCAATTGTGCCAGCCTCGCCTTCGATACAGATCAGTATCCCCAGCTTCTATATAAATTACCAGCGATAAATTATAAACAGACTTCAATAATGCGAGCTTTGGATTGCACCTATAGACATGTTATGATTTATCAGTGCTAATCGTGTTTCGTTACAGCAGTAATGGGTGTATGCATGAGCAAATTACCGTCTTGCAGTCTTGTTTGACTAAAGGCTAATGAGTGATTACAATGTGTGCAATGATGATTTATTTCTGGGGACTTGGGGCTGGGCAAGTGAGCTTCGAGAGCTATGCAAATGTGCATCGTGAGCTCCGGAGATCGTTACGTCACTCAAGCGACGAGTGACAGATGAAATCTTGAGATGAAATCTTGAGATGAAATCTCGGGGAGAAGATTCAAAGTCTTGAACACCTGTCCACCCGTGGAAACCACGGGAACCGGCAAAGTTAGGCACCTTGACGTCCACACAAATATCAAGTCACCTTGTACAATAGTGTATCCTTCAAAACAAGTCAAACTTTCAACTTCACAAATCGTAGTAAGCACAGAAAATGACTCTAACGACTTAGATTTATTTACATCAAAATATCTACCGGAAACTACTGTATCAAAATATAGAACCATTATTGGTTGGGCAAACTCTCTGGAGTGGAGAGAAGGGTGCACCAAGAACCAAGGCAATGTAACATCTCTCACAGCTTCTTCGAGCTGATGCGTTCCACTCACTTGCCCTCTAGAGCGCGATAAAAAGCTCTGGCAGGAGGAGCTGAACTCCATGCTTCGGGCGCACCTGCGGCACACGTACCTATCGCCAGCTCGCTGCCCCGCGGCCCTAAACGACCAATAGTCCACACACACACACACCACAATGTACATACACACTCGCGTTACGCGTAGAAAACTTACGCTCTTGTCACTGTCAAAGACTTGGTTACAGTTGTAATAATTGGTTCTGTCACAATCATAAGTTTTAATCCGATTATATCGTATTCATTGTGGTTGGCTGGAGGGTGCAAACCGATAAGGTACAAAGATCGGCCAATGGAAATTGCAGTATGAGATAGAGATGAATGGATTAATGAATGAATGGATCCATCCACTGTCATTTGGCAATCGTTCTAATAGATTCTCATTAAATTTGCAATTTAATGCTGTATGAAGATATTTGTTTTCTTGATTCATTTGTTTTCGCTGTCATACCTGCTCAAAAGAAGTTACGTCCACAAATATACCTACACATTTGCAGAATTTAGTGTGAATTTAGTGTCATGGATACTCTGGCCATTTGCGGCGATAAATCTGAAATTCTTTGGAGCATAGGCAGACAGACTGTTGAAATATACTATTAGGCCATTGGTACGCATATACCATGGTAGTTTTGTCATTTACAGTTGTTGACAACCTGAAGTGAAAAACAAAATTGAAATAGGTACACTCGACAATTCATAAAACGGTATTTGAATGAAATGGATTGTCTGAAAAAAATGTGATGCCATCATCTGATGAAGTCTATACTTACTCGTCATCTACCTCTAGTAGGTGAGCTCTGATTTCATTGATAATAACAAGGATTGATTGTCAATGAACCTGACCAGCAGCCAATCTGTTTCGTTCAAATACCGTTTCATGAATTGTCGAGTGTACCACTAACTTTTGTACGTCAATTTAATTATTAATTTCTATCGTGTATAGTTTGATGGAATAAAATCGATCTCTCATGTGTTCTTGTTCTTGAATCTCCTATTGTCTGGTGTGTGCAGAGCAGCGAGGCCGAGCTGCCGGTGTGCGAACCGTGGACCGTGTGCAGCAAGGTGGACCTGTACGAGGCGCCATGGGTCGAGCGCCAATGTCGATGTCCCAACAAACAGGAGTGTCCAAGCTTCAAGTCGGCAGCGGACGGACACACACTGTCCGACAAGACGCGACAGTTCAAGGTACCCGACCATTCGATCAAACAATCAATCATTCGAGAACTCTTTTAGAAACTGGCTCGGATAGAAAGCCTACGAAATAACGATTTTTCAAAATAGTTTTTCTTTTACTTTTCAATACTTCCAAGATATTTTAATATATAAAAAAAAATATATTTATATTTTACTGGAACTCAATGAGATTTAAATTTTATGCATTCAGATTAAAAAGGAGAAATTAAAATAGGAGAGGTGTAAAAGTAAAATTATTTTGTCGGCATAAAATAGCACCTTCAATTTTGTTCAATGTTTTTTTTTAACTATCTCAAAATAATAGTGTTGGCTCATTTCGCATGATACCACGAATTACGTAATAGCTGTTACTAAGCCGGCTAGCGGGACCCTTCCTTAAATTAGCTTAAGTCAAGAAAAATAAGATTTTGGGGAGCAAACCGTAGATTTCGTACTCCCTACAGTATTCAATTGTGTCATCGATGAAACTAACATTATTCCACGATGAGTCTTCTATTTCAAATTTCGTAATTGTACAGTTGTTTGGGTGTCATAACGTTTGGCAAAACAAGTGTAACAATATGAATAATGGTGATTGAATTTAATAGGTGACTATCAGGAAGGGCATTCTTAAAATATCCTTTTCCGGTGCTGTTGTTTATCATTCTCTTGTCAACTTCCTCAAATCAATCAATCATTGCATTCCACGAGTATTAAATCATATTTCACACATCTGAGCCAAAGTTCATTGATACAATTACATCATTTTGTAGAAAATACAAGCTGTAAGTAATATTGTAGAGTTTAGGATTAAATCGAAAGTCGAAATCGAAATTTCGACCGAAAACCGAAAGATTTGTAATATTATAAAATTAATATTCACGTCATATTCAATCGTGGATATATCTTTAGCAGGGGCTTGGATTGGAGAAAACATTAGAACTTTCGTTGGTTCAAGCACAGACAAGGTTCAAGTCAAGATTAAAGACGTCTCCGAATTATCATATTTTCGTTCCTCTTTAGTCTTCTGACGTCATTTGTATGTATGGAGGCTGTGAAGGTTTTCAAGGTAACTGCATTGCATACTTCATTCATCAAAAACAAGAACGAAAACGAGAATGGTGAATGAAAAGAGCTTTCTATAACGTCCTTCAGAACCAGTTCTATACCAAAAGCTCTCGTATATTGCGAATGTACAACCACCTCCCCCATGTGTCTGGTGATGCAAGGTGCTCATGTCATGATTTGTCCTCAGCTGTGCGAACCAGTGAAGAAGCTTCCCAAGTGCCGTTACTTCCGCGACATCACGTGGACTCTGATCAGTTCTCCCGACAACACGACGCAGCAAGTGGTGCACTGCCACTGTCCCAAGGGCTCCGTCGCCTACCTCATCAAGCGCCAGGGCTATCAGACTGTGCAGGGGCTCATGGGCTACCAGTACTCGTTCGCCTGCTCGCCACAGAGTGTAAGCATCTCATAACATCATCTCACATTCCAAGGGCTTTCAGAAAACTAATTAAATTCAATCAAATTAAAGAACATGGTAGCCGGGTCCGACCGGGTAGACAAGTTGGTAGAGCTCTCGCCCGGCAAGGGAGAGGTCACGGGTTCGAGCCCCGGTTCGGTCGGAAATTTTTCACAACACACATCCCTTCCTAAAAAAAAAAAACTGAAAAGTGATGGCTTTGGCGATTTTGGAAAGTAGAGTGTACCAATTCCAATAAAATTTAGAAGTAATTTGGGATGAAATTTAGACGTAATTTGGGATCGAAAAAGAAGTAAACTTGTCTCTCACCCTCTCGTCGACATCATTTTAACCATCTCTCACACCATCACCCTCTCGTCGGCGTCCTCCCTGACTTGTTACAGAGGAGCTACCTTATCTCTCACATCATCACCCTCTCGTCGGCGTCCTCCCTGACTTGCTACAGAGGAGCTACATTATCTCTCACACCATCACCCTCTCGTCGGCGTCGTCCCTGACTTGCTACAGAGGAGCTACCTTATCTCTCACACCATCACCCTCTCGTCGGCCTCGTCCCTGACTTGCTACAGAGGAGCTACCTTATCACTCACACCATCACCCTCTCGTCGGCGTCCTCCCTGACTTGTTACAGAGGAGCTACCTTATCTCTCACATCATCACCCTCTCGTCGGCGTCCTCCCTGAGTTGCTACAGAGGAGCTACCTTATCTCTCACACCATCACCCTCTCGTCGAAGTCCTCCCTGACTTGTTACAGAGGAGCTACCTTATCTCTCACACCATCACCCTCTCGTCGGCGTCCTCCCTGACTTGTTACAGAGGAGCTACCTTATCTCTCACATCATCACCCTCTCGTCGGCGTCCTCCCTGAGTTGCTACAGAGGAGCTACCTTATCTCTCACACCATCACCCTCTCGTCGGCGTCCTCCCTGACTTGTTACAGAGGAGCTACCTTATCTCTCACATCATCACCCTCTCGTCGGCGTCGTCCTGACAAGTTACAGAGGCTTATTCTTGTCTCTCGTATCCCTCTTGTCCTTCTCATCGGCTTTCTCCTAATCCCCTATCACAACATCACCCTCTTGTCGGTGTCGTCTAACCTCCTCTCCTGTTCCAGAGGTTACGGTGCCAGCGCAAGGAGCCATGCCGCCTGTTCACCGTGAGGAAGCGACAGGAACTCCTGGACGAGGTGAACACGAACACGCTGTGTCAGTGTCCGCACTCGTTTGCATGTCCCCGACATCACACGGACCTCGGCGTCATCCAGGGCAAGAGCTACACGGAGGAGATGATCAAGACGTACAGTGGATACTGTGCACCGGCGTAAGAGTGACACATTCCAAGTGAACTTTCAAAGAAAGACACAGTTCGATCGTGTTTTATAATTAATCTCGTTGTTATGCAGTGTGGCCGATTTGTCGATCAACAGAAACAGTGCAATAGAACATG
The DNA here is from genome assembly GCA_934045905.1 of Leuctra nigra. NCBI lineage: Eukaryota > Metazoa > Arthropoda > Insecta > Plecoptera > Leuctridae > Leuctra > Leuctra nigra. Next base: position 21,187,162 of record OW203764.1, read on the forward strand.
TTTCGAAGATGTTCTGAGAATGTTCGTTATTTCGAAAGGGGAACTGGACTATTCTAATTTATATGGACATCTGTATTCTTACATCCAGAAAGTGTGAAGAAGATGATGTGGCCTTTTTTCCGTACCTGATTTCTTCTCCGATGATATGAACGATTTTGTATTGGTAATATAAATATTAAGAATTGTATAATGTAAGTATGTATAGGCATGTAAATATATTATTATTTTTACAAAGTTGTATTTGTGTATATAGATGTCCTGAAACGAAGGTTCAAATTTTAAATAGATACGAGTTACAAACGCAGCATGAATTAAACTTATTGATTATCCTTATTTTGACCTCCTAGCCTTTTCTCAGTTAGAATCATTTAGTTGAGGAAATAGCAAGAAACCAGTCCGTGCCGAGCCGGTCCATGTCCACCGGAAACGAGAGAGATGCACGCCCTGAGCCAGTCTCGAACTCAGACCCCGCGTCAGGGGCGGCGTTCTCACAGAACTCCATAAATACTTCACGTTCCTAACATAACAAACATCATCAGGAAAAATCCAGAAATCAAATTCCACGACAATTTGCATTGTTCTCGTCTTCTAGCAGCGTCCGTCAAGAGGATGCTGAAGGGCCGGTTACAGGGTAGTGTGGGGGGGGAGGGAGGGGGGGGGGGGGGTTCTCGACCATCTCACTGCAAGAGAGAGAGATATCGCCTCCAGCACGGAAGTGGCCTGTCCGGCCGGCACAACTTCTTATTACCATCTCACACAAACGACATTCATTCAGGTTGAATGAAACAAGTCGTCCGCAGGCGGAGCGCGGTCTCCGTGCGCGCGAGCCGGGCGTGCGTCGCGCCTCGCGTCATTTCGATCACAAGCGACGTAACCTAGCTTAGCGACATTACGATTCACCACTCGTACTCGTCAAATGAATTAAATGGATCAATGAACCAACAATACGAGTTTTAAGTAGTGTCAAAATAAAACATAAGAAGTTGACTACGAGCATGTGGAATATTTACATCCAAAATGCTTTTGGTATACGAGACCAAGATACGAAAAACGCACTAGAAGTAATTGACTACTTAGTTGAATACTTGACAAAATATCGTCATTAGAAACATTGTTTGAAACGTATATTCTTGCGTATTATTCTATACATATTGTAATTGTCTTCCAAAAGAGTAGAGATTTAGCGAAATACTAAGTAAGAAACTCCGTCCACGTAATTTTACGTCGATTTTAAATCATTATTGCTTTCCATCTGAACATGAACTTCATATCTGAATGATGGGCACACTACAAAGTAATGGCAGGAGGTCCACTCAGTTTGTATTCAAGAAGATCGCAGACGTTTCTATATCAAACAAGCAGGAGCATTTTATCGAATTTTCTTCGACATAGGACATACATTTTCAAGCAAGATAAGTTTGAATTATAATAAACGCAAAAAGAGCTCCCTTCCCGTTCTCGAAAAGCTATCCTGGCAAATCTACGGTAACATCCGTTTCAAGATTCAATCTGGACTAGACTTCCTTCCGTCCTTTAATTAATTAACATCGGAGTGAACCTATCTAAAGCAAACTTCCAGTTCCTTCCTCGACTTCTTCCGTCCCTTGGTCGCAGAAGAGGAGGATATTCGTCAACGTCATCCTCTCGTCCCAGCTGATGTCCTGCGTCGCCTGTTCGCGTCGTGGACCCACGAAACTCCCGCCAGTGAAAGTGACGTGCAGGGGGGGGGGGGGGGAGAATTACACAAAAAATAAAAAATAGTACAAATTTGATGTGGAACTCTAAAACGATCTTGACATAGAACTAGTTTCCAAAGAAAATACAAAAGAAATGTAGATGTTTTATTCGCTTCCAACTTCTATTAGATATGGTAAGTTTTCCGTTCTTCGAATGAAGCTCTTACTATGTGTACCACGAGAGATAGAATCCACACATAAAGGCTCCATTTCTGGGAAAAAGTATGTTTTTACAACTTCTAAAGATTGCCAAGTTCACTTAAACCGCATTTTTATGTGCACTTTTGACATAAAATAACATAGATATCCCTTGAAATGGAGCCTTTTTCGTGGATTATTCCCTTTCTCTCGTCGCATACAATAGTAAGTACCTATTGGACAAGCCAGTAAGTATCCACTAAATAAGTTCCGCACAATCTGTCCGACAGCTACTTGGAACTTAATCGCCGATTCTTCTCGAACTCTCTGTAACTGTCCGGCATCGACCGGTGATCTCACGCGTTTCTCCGGCGAGCGTTTCCTGCGCCCGCAGCATCATCACTGGAGCCAAGGCGAACGGAATCCAGTGTCCCCACTCCTATAGAGATATATTATTATTATTCTGAACTAATTACCCAGTTAACGAGGCGCCACAGACCAACGAGCCTTTCTTATTTGTGCTGTCATGATGGTGCCCAGTAAATTGTCTCGGAACTTCCAGACTTGAATAATTTAACTAGAGGACATCGTGTATCGGCCGGATAACATCAGAAAACGATGAAAAAACGTTTAGAGAAACGATGTAGCAATCGACGATTGTTTAAATTAAAATGAAAGAAATGTTGCTTATTCGAAGATTATTATTAGATGGTTACGAGCAATATTACATTGTAGACGTATATGATAATTCGTAGGTACAGTCACATTCATTATTTGTGCACCAGATCCTTATCAACACGAGGACCTGGTAAACAACTTTTGACCGATCCTTACCTTAGATAATTTCTTAAATTGTCTACTCTTTTTGCATCATTGAACACTTTTTCTAATACTGTTCTTGTAAAAACAGCGAGAAATTTAAAATATTGAAATTCGGAGACTTGTATGTAAAAATTAAAACGTACAATCTTGGCCAAACAAAAATTGAACGTTCAATAAATCTGATAGGCTGATAAATGTAAGATCGCACCATCAGAAGTCAGTCTAAGCGATCTCATTGTCTCACTCTAGTAGGTTACCTCACATTTCAATGATAATAACAAGCTTTGATTAGTTATGGGACATGACCAGCAGTCATTCAAATTTGGTCAACGTTCAAGTTTTGTTTGGCCGAGTGTACATATGGTACAACTATGGTCAACGACTATAGAGCAATTCAATTGTCTACTTTGTGTGTTATTGTCAATTGTTGAACCTGCAACGTAGTTTTTACAAGAGACGGTTGATTCTAATCCCATCCGTCGACTTCTCCCAGTAACTGAGAACGACACGTTCAGGAAGCTCAACGAGAACATCTACTTGATAACGACGTAACAGCTCTGTCCTGCATTGCGAGGCACATGCACTTGAACGGCAACTACCAGCGCAAGATCGTCTACCTCCACATCATCTCGGACAAGTCGGACAAGGGCGACGAGCGCTTCCTCGCCATAATAAGGAGAGTCTACTTCTGCATGGTCAAGACTCAAGGGAGACACCACGATACTCGACCTGGCCAAGGACTTCTTCCTGTACGGAGTGTCGCTGATCGGGAAGTAAAATGGAATTCAAAGATTTCCAAGTGTATGAAAGAATTATGAGTGGAAATATTGGAATTCAAGTTATGGAGGAGATTGCGGTGGTTTGCAACGCGAATAGTTAATTTTCGAAGGATAGTCAGGCAAGATTTTGAAGCTTGCAGCGTCGTACGGAATGACCTTGGGACTATTTATGTGGAAGAGTTCGAATGAAGAAGACGTGACTCACGAGTGCATTGGGGAAGAGTGGAGGATAGTTGAAGAGGAGCGGTGGTGGAGAAAATGTAATACTTCCCCTTCTCATTGGCGATCTATCTGAACCTTGTTTCTTTTAGTACTTCCAAGGGGCCGCTCAGACAAAACACCTAACTGACAGATCGGAAACTCCCCTTGTGACTGACGTTGAACTATGAGCGACAACCTCGGGTCTGCGGTGTCCCATGCGTTCCTCTTCGCCTCATCCGCATGGGCAATCTACGAGGTGCATCATGATCCGTGGGGGTTCGCCACCTTCGCACTGCACGGCGCCACTGGCGTGTGCGGCGTGCTCCTTTACAGTAAGTCAGTGGATTCATCGTATTTCTTGCGATGCATTTAATTTCTGTGAGTTTATGTGAGTTAACGAGAACAGAACAGTAGAAAATTATAACACTTTGTCCGTAGTTATTTTATTAGATTTTTATAAAAATCGATCATAATGCAAAAAATTATTATTATAAAATTATTTTTGTTAACTATTAATTCATTTTAACTGTGACAAATTTTTAGTTAAAGGTCTGATTTCGGGGGAAGGAGCGACCCTCCCGCCCGCCCAACTGAATACCCTCATGGTCGACGCGCTCCTTCCAGCAACCTCCAACGACGCCGTCCAGCAAATCTACGCCTCCACCCTGTTTTTGACGACCTTGACCGCTCTGCCTTGCTTTGCGACGGACATGTACTTGAACAGCAGCTACGGGGGCGCGATCGCCTACCTCCACATCGGCTTCTGCGTCATCCCCCTCCTGCAGTGGACGACCTCCGACGACTACGTCAAGAGTATCTATGACACCGTCTGGCTCATCACGTTCTTGGCCGCTGTGCCTTGCGTTGCGACGGACGTGTATTTGAACAGCAGCTACCAGCTTAACATCGACTACCTCCACATCGGCCTCGGCATCGTCCCCTTCCTGAAGAGGTACTTGTCGAGAGGCGCCAACGGGAAGCTGGACACTCTGATCCTCTTTGAATGCGCCTCCGTCGGCTACTTGGCCATAAAGACGAAGAACAGATACGCTCTAGGGGCGGCGTTCTGCTATGCCATCTCTTACTTCGGATGTGATGAGGGAAGAGAAGTGGATTGGCCACGGTTCATGTGCTGTATGGCGGTGTTCAATTACTTGGCCGTCAAAGCGATTGGAGTTTGGACTGAACCACTCATAGACCATTGGTAGCTATCTTTTACAAGATATGTGATTTTATAAAATTATAGAAATGTTTATTCCTGATGATGATTTGAACTTATTCACCGAAATATTATATAAATGAAACATAGTGATATCCACACGAAACAAAAACTTGTAAAAAGACTGCCTAAACGGATTGAGATTTAAATTTGATTTAGATTTTTGCTTGGAGGGCCAATCAAAATTTTGTTACAACATTGTTAGATTATAGAGGTATAGAGGTATGCTTGGGGCATACTATAAATATAGGTAGGTATATTTGATGTCTTACCTTTATGCGCCAAGCATTTTTTGATTTTTTACATTAGTTTTGACTTGGCCCTTTTTTTGATATCACTACTTCTCAGTGCTGAATCTTTAGATTATTTTTCTTGTTGAAGAGACTTGGCTGGTAATTTTACGGAGTGCTTTTTATCGTTTTTTATTGGGTATTTTATTATTCAAATAAATCACACTCATTACAAATATGCATTTGCTGTTTGAATATTATTGTATCGACAAATTATTAAGTGTAACTCTGATCACTCATTGACGAATTACAATGCCACCAAATCGTTCCCTTATTTTTGGGAACACTAAATTTAAATATAAAAATTGTTACAATTTCAATACATTAGTTTATACACGTAAATTACTGGTTATGCGTCAATAACCTCTTGAAAATGACTGATTTGGGATATATTTGGTCTTGTTTGGTCAGTATAGGCAACCCGCAAAACATACGTGCAGCTTTAGGTGCCTACGTCCCAGGCTGATTGCTGATTCCCGCACAAAACAAGTCAGTTTCATTTCATACCATCGCAAGTAGATGGCGTGACATCCGCGTTTCACGAAACTCGAAATGACGAGAGAAGTGAGCACTGTGCAGGCGAGAAGATAATTAACCCGAATTAAGTCTATTTAATTCATGTCAACAATAAACACAATCGAATTTCACAGTCCACTTTAATTGTGAAATAACTGACGTTATTTTCTACTCCGTACCTATGTCGTTATTTTCAAAGCATTGCTTCAACAATTACAAAATTGAAGACCAGACCATTCTTTCGTACATTTGTTGGAGGACTGATTTTTTTAACTTATGAAACAAGATGAAACCAGCAACATTATCATAGTGAATCAATTCGTGAGAGTTTTGTACGATGGTTTTGCATAACTCTTCTTCATCAACGTTCTTCGAATTCCTTCTTCCAACTGTAAGAATTACAGTATCAAGTCACAGAGATATTGTTGATATTAAAAACTTTACCTTCATCACCGCTTTGTGATATCATGAACATCATTATAATCTATATTTCATTTAATTATGCAAACCACTTTGGGTCTAGATCCATCTGTTCACTCAATTCACAAAATGCTGATTCGACTTCTAGTTATGGCTGATATAGAAGGTTTTTCTACACCACTCAGTATTCTCACATACATTAGCGAAAACGTAATGCATACCTTGGAACCGGCATTATAAATTTGGGATAATCACATGGCTCAACAGCAGACATGCAATGCACTCCATCTGAACACGATATTGCATGGTGCATCTTCAAGTTTAGTAATACCAGGTACTAGGTAGGTAATACCCTCGAGTAGAAGAATACTGCATGAATACGGAAGTTGATTTTCAAGGTCATTGTGTTGACACTTGACACTGTAAAATAGCTGTTGCGTACAACTGACAATTCAGTACATATTCAGGACATTCTTTGACAGGGGTATTTGTACAGTTTATTAAAGTTTATATAATTTACTTTTATACATTTCTTGATAGATGACCTGTTTTCATGGAAAATACATTTCTTTGGGGTTGCCTTTGCCAACGGTTCATTCAATCATATTATTCAACATTCCTCCGCTCAATTGTTGTATACGTACGTACTTATACTTTTATAAATACACTACATTGACAATGTATCGCAACGTATAGTGGGCTGTAAATGCTAAACAGTTTCTTTTATGTTCTACATTATAAATATATTCAATCAGTATTACATTTATAGCACCGCTATTCGGTTTTCATAGATCAAGACATAGACGATAATACCCGGTTGTTTCTATAATTGGATTGCAATTAATTAAAACGTAACGTATACGTTTAATACGTACTAATGAATTTACCATAAAAAACATACCAGAAAATAGAACTAAATTTGAGCCTGATACAAAAAGTTACGCTCCCCTCCCCCCCCCCCCCCCCCCTCCCCCTCTCACAACATAAAATCGACCAAGCTCTTGAAGTGCGTATTCGCTTTAAAATTATCATCGACACGTCAACACTCAGTGTACCGCGTTGATGAGCGAGCACGGGTACGTGCAAATTCGAACCGGAAATGCGTACACAACGCACAGAAAACATATACATCCATATTGAATTGAAATATTATGATCCACTTAATCAACATAAAAGTATGCTTTTCATCGAAACTTGAAAATAGCATCTAAGCACCCTGAAAACATTCATTTCGATAATTCATTTCTGACAGCTATTAAAAATGTCAATAAGTTCATACGTTCTTAACTGATTGGGACGAAAATGTGTAAAATAGGAGACAATGTTGGTCTGAATGACCATGCAAAATATGAGTTTGATCAGATTTATCGAAGCATATTTTCATTTTTCAACCTATCATCAGATGTTTATTTAAATTTTAACCAAAGAATGGATTTCACAAAAATTAGGGTCTGCAAACAGAAAGGTTGACTCTACATGTGTGCAAAATTTCAGATCGATCGGTGAAACGGTGCAACTTCTATTGCTCCAGGTAGCAGCAAAAAAAAAATCGCTCGCTCAAAAACGAAAATAAAGTTAAGAGAAAAATGTGCACAATTATGGGAACAAGTTCTAACTATGTATTCCAAAAATATAATTACGAACACTTGACCACTAGAAGTTATACCCATGATTCTAAAAAGTGCAACAAAATGTGCACGAAATTTCGTGTGCACGTCATGGACTCCATTTGAAGCACCGCTCATGCAAGCAGCATCCGTAATCTCAAGAACATACTGACGACGAGTACTAAACCCCCCGATCATTGATGGCGACCAATCAATGCGAAGAACCGTACTTTACTTCACAATTACCAACAGCTGTGTTTGAAGACAATATTGAAAATCACCACTCAAGACTTCGATTGAAAAAACAAGTAGGAAGCGCTGTCCATGAAACAGATTGCTACCGAGAGACCCACCAAATTATATACACCTATGTTTATCAATACTTTAATAGCATAACGTTTTTGTTTAAGTAAGTGCCTACCACAATATAATAATGGTTTTATAGCGGGGTAAAAAAAAACAGAACGGTGTACACGATTAAATGATGAAGCAAAGATATTCTTACCTATGCAAAGTCAAGCATTTAATTTGATCGGAAATCGATTAAAAAGCTAAATGGCAGGTTGCTATAACAAGGCAGTAATTATTTGGTTGCGGTCTGATAAATGTTCGTGCTCATTACCAAAGAATAAATCAAGATTCACATGATACCCTATGATTCCCAATAATACTCATGAACTTCAAACTTATAATTAATTCTAAATCTTCTTGTCTCTATAGGCCTACAGTTTTAATGACCCACTACAAAGTAGACCAGATAAGTCGGAGACGAGTGAATAATATATAGAATATGTAACTTGGGATTACAAAAGAATCTGCTAGGTCAACATCTGAGTTTTCCCGCATCTTTAAGATGTTTTTCTATGTTAGTTGGTGTTTGGGTTGGTGGTACACGTCTGTACCCTGAAAGACCGATATTCTCATCCTCATTATATAAATCGAGTTGTACGGAAATGTTGCCAAAAGTCAACATGTTTTAATTACTTGCTAATTAGTTAAGTAACAACGTGTGTGAAGATGCTATTGTTTTCGTATACTAGGTGGCGTGTGGTTGCTATGGCATTGGGTCAGGAGTTACGATGAGAATAAAGAAGATTCCGTCAATTTTATTCTTCTACTTTTTCGGCAAACATCTATATATATTTCAGGGTATGCAAAAAATGTGATACAATAAAAATATAATCATTTCAACTGATTAAAGAAGTCCATCTTTCCTCTACATTACGTAATCTATATGGTATCGTATTTTTTCCTTTTTTTATCAACATAGAGAAATAAATACACGAAATAAATGAAATTTGAAAACTGTCGAATCTTCTGGAATACGATTCGGTGCAATCGTGAATCGAATTCCAGCAGAATCGGTAATTTTGAAGTTATAGAATATTGTTTATTTTTTAACTGTATGGTAAATTGTCACAATCATCCAAAATCGTACAAACGACTTTTATTTACATTCAATTGTATTCAATTTGATTTCCTCACTTATATTCCAAATAACTTTCATACAAAAAGTCAAATACTTTGAAATAACACCAATTCATACATATCAATAAATTAATCACTATCATTCACTCACTTCAATGTCATACCCAATATATTTTTCAGGGCATGCATAATTCCATGTTATGTTACTTTACATAATTGACACAGTGTGTGTATGTAATCCAGTACCTATTCAACTTAAAAAAATTACTTCTCAGAAATATATAAACAAATGTGCACTATTATGCAATCTCTGTGCAAATGCAGCTGCACGCGATTCGGAAGTGCAACCAAAATAAAAGCACGACAAATAGTAAGTGTTAGAAGGAAAACTGCAGGAAAACTATTGATCTAATCGCAAGACACAATACCCTACTGGAACACATTGCGTAAAGTGGTCTCAATTTATAAATTATACGTTCGGTCGACTTGACATTCTATCACCAGGGCTTCACTTGTCTTCGTTGTTCCGGTGAGGAAACGTACACTCGACTTGAAAGAAAGATCAACAAGTGCTGGTACCATTACACTTGACTGCGACAAGATAATTCTCGCTTTATAAGGTGTGTGTTTTGTGAATTGTGACGGCCAATGAATCGTAACAAAAGGCAATACGATGGCGGCCTACTTCCCCAAATCACATTTTATTTGAACGCCGATGACGACGGCTTTGGTTCTATAAAGATAGCACAAGCGACGACGGTCGACCTGATAAATGGGAAAATTAACGCATCACTGGATTCAGTTTTATAGACGTCATACATCGATGATTTGCGGAATGTGGAACAAAAACTATCAAGAGTGCTCTGCATAGCACAGGCCACAATGTAGCTGTCTGTATTGCACTTTAGAATCATTTCAATTATATTATTTACTTGTTATCTTTTTTTGTAAAGGTATGATTATGCCTCGAATGCATGACCTTTATTTTTTACATTGAAACCAAATTACATTTTGACAAAAAGTACAAAATCAAGTCTATAGAATACAAGCCTTCACTTCGAAATTAAATTTTTTATATGTAAACTAATTTTCTTATTATTTTAGAATTTTAAATAAAACACACTAGAAGAAATCAAAAGGGAAAAATATATGCTTTCACTAATTATTACAAATTAGCAGATTATCAAGAGAGAGCATTAGCATTCGCGTAATAACGAACAAAATCACAAGTGCACACACCTGTTCATATACAAGTGATTCTCATTTTCATGCAGCAAATAATTTTATACGATCTATAAGTCATATTAAGAAAATGTTACATGATTCCTGAGATAAATAACGTTTAATTTTTAATAAAGTAATTAATAAAATATTAGCACGTCAATATAACACTAAAATTAAAATAAAAAAGTTTCAGGAACACTGACCCTTTAAACAAAACCTTCCACTACCATCCAGCAATACTTCATCTAGGTATCGCAACGATCTTAATTAAGAAAAGATTACTTTCGTAGATATTTCTTTGATTCTCTGGCATTGTTGACTGACAGCTGAGCGACGTATGAGGAGCACGCGATCAAAACCAATCTTCAATGAAACATTTTCAACGCGTGATTAATTTTCACTTAGGAAACAACACAAGACCATCCACGCAGAATGAAGCCGAGGACAAAAGGGTGCCAAGCCAACAAAAAACAGTCGCCGATCAAAATCACGCTGTTTGTTTCGGCATTCATTTCAGAGGTGAAATGAAAACCACGTTTCAAATGCAAACAAATCGTGAGGCGAGAATTCAGTTCAGCTTCGATTTACACGTTTTTAGATCGTGTATAATTGTGGTTCGCATGCAGTTCTGTATAGCATCAGCTGGGATAGGTAAGTTCATGCACAATGATCGTACAGAAAATAAATGCTGACAGATTCCGAAGATAATCGGTCAATTTACCAGCAGACTTTTTTACCGACTTCACGTTACCGAATATGAGGGAAAAGAGTTAATCAACTGTTTACACAAATGAGTGCGAAGGACAGATTATTCTGTTGTAAACTTTGGGATATTACTCCGAAAATATTCTGTGTTCAGGAGAAAATCGTTGGTTCAATTTTTGAAGTGCGAACTTACTCAAACATATTTTTATGACAACTACAATATATTTTTTATTAAACTATCAACTATCGCCAACAAACTGTCCATCAAATAAATAATTCATCTGGAAACTGTCCTACATAATATTCCATCCAAAAATTTCGGTATAATTCACAGAAATATATTTTTATTTGTGAAATGTCCGTCGATGTTCATGGGATAAAGTCCACCTGGAAACTCTCCTCCGCCTGATTCCGTCATGCGTCCACACCGATGGGTCAATCGATTACTTAGTGACCATCTATCCGGATTCCATCTGAACAAGCCAACTCGCAACGAGTTATTATGCGGTTATGCATATGCAGTGATCCGTGCAGGCAACCAGATTACTCGCGGGAATATTGTGATTTCTAGGCCATGCGCGGTAGAGAGACAAATACCCCGCGTGTTTTTCGCGACAATCGTCGATGCAACCTTGCGTGAAAGTGGACAAGGTTTCTGGAAACTGCACTTGTTTTTCTTCTGATTTCATCTGCCGCAGTCTAATGGCTCGATGACCTTTAGACACCCATCAATCAGAAGTATTTCAAATAGTTTCGAATAAAAAGCACGACGACGCTTATAGCTACGAAGGGGCCGTCAAATTCAAAGAAAATTACAAAGTTTGTACGATCATTTAAAAAATAAGTAAAATAAGTATCTCCTACAACGAGATGGATTAAAAAATATTACAAATTTATTCTTGAAATATTGCCTACAAAACACTCCATTCCACAACAGAATATTGAAAAATGTATTATTAATATAGAATTACATACGAAAAAGTAAATATTTAAAAGTTTACCTTACTAAAACTAATGTTCCCGGCATCGATTTTTTATAATTTCTCTATGAAACAATGTGTGACGGTGATGATTCAATGACTTCTGGCTACGTCACTGTAGGAAATAAGGATTAATTTTAAGAAGAATCTGTAATTGTATCACAACATTGAGCACGCATGATCGGAACCTATAGCGTCCGTTAGCATTTACTCATGATTGTCTTCAAAACTATTTCCTCATTCACTGTGAAATTGTCTTTGTACATTTCTTGGAGAGCAAAAACCATGTAATTATAAAATAACGTCATACTAATTGTATTATCGTGCAGATGGTTATAAGACAGCGATTTCTAGAGATAATGACAGTACCAGTTGATGATCATTATTATGATATAAAAACAATTCGCCTTCTTTATGTATACATAACATATAATTCAGTGGGAGGTATTAGTACATAATATTTTTTACGAAAAATAAAGGTTTAGTGGGACTATTTATAATAACATCATCCAAAGATCATCAGGTCGAGAGGGCGAACTACATTTGCACTGTTGTATCCCAAACTCATGGTAGAAGAATATACGGTTTACATTATGTCCCAAACTCTATCGTCGATCCGGGCAGAACTAAAAGTTGACAGTGATTTTAAACTCAGTCATGAGTCATGACATTCTCTAATGCCAATAGTCAGTAAATAAACCAAAAAAGATAGTACATCAAAGTTATAATAGTATAAAAATGTTTTTGATTAAAAAAAATCGTGCGAGGAAACAGATTTTGAACCTCTACATATAACCGCGTACCACCTTATAGTATACAGAATTGGCAATCTCAAGCAACAAATCAAAAAAGGACAGTTGAAATCGGAGAAGCAGTACTCTGCCATTTTGTCAGCAAAGTTGGAAGCTAAATTCGCAATTTTGCTTGATTTGTATGCTCTGTACATAACTGCGAATGCAAAACCTATACTTATGAACATTTCCTGGGTGTTTGTGTCAGCAATAACGACAATTATCAAAATAATGAAAACATTACCAAAGATGCTTGGCTATGGTATTACTACGCAGGGCTGTGAAATATGGTAGGGTTGCGGTTAACTTTTTGGTCGCGTGATTGTTTCACCATTAATTACTTAAACGCTTTTTTATAATATTGTAATAGCTTTATTACAGACATCTTTATTGTAGTACTAAAAGTAAAAGCCACTCTCTGGGTATTTTTAAAAGATTTTTATTGTTTCAAGATAATACATTCCCATAACCAATTCAATTCTACTGTGTAACCACCTAGCGTGGTATAAATTATTCTCAAGCAGAATTGCCACCCTAACCCTTCATTTCTTACCGGCATGTGTTGATGAGTGGAAAAACTCTTACCGCGGACTCTGCGGCTTCCGAGTTGAACAGTTGCAATGATAGTTAGTCTAACAGAACTTGCGACCAATGAAACGAAGCGAAACAATCGATCTCATGCGGATGCTTTTAACGGCTTTTAAACAGAGAGAAAAAGCACCTATACGGAAGTCCACGTTCCCCGATGCGACAAAGGAGGTGTAGAACTCGATCATCTCCACGTACAAGAGGGTGCTGGCAATTAGACGTGCGGAATGAAAAGGAAGAAATCGCCGTCACGTCTTCTGGCGGAGATCGCAGATCAGATCCAACTAATTTATGATTGGTTAAAGAGGTTAACATTAACAACTGCTGCAAAGAGTCGTGTTCGCATTGTTTTAAAAAATTGCAAATCGAGGACGACGAGCCGATTCAGCTCAGCAGAACTTCGTCTAGCTCCAGGATTTAAGTTCTGTTCGGGGAGGATTTTCAATCATTTTGTGAACATAATTGGGGGCTAGATCCGTAAACCTACATCAATGCCACATAAATTGAGAAAAAATACAAATACAATATTTTATATTCTGGTTATACATTTTCAAGTTTCATGAATAATGGGCAACTCGATAAAGAAAACTGAACCTCTTTACTATGCTTCAGCACGATCCAGAACCACAAGTTTCTTTGTTTACGAGAGTCTATCTTAGAGTAATTGACAGATTTTAAAGTTATAAACAATGGAACTTGGCAGTTTGTAATGTGGGAGATGAATTATTTTAGGAACGAGCACGTGCTTCAACAAGTGATTGAGTTCAATCAACACAATGTCCCTACATGAAAGCTTGAGTAGATATATTGTATGTTTATTCTGGGTTGACGTCCTCGACAAAATCACATTTGCAAAAACTCTTCGGGAGTTATAGATTGACGAGGAAAGGAAAATGGTGGAAAGTTTAATGCAAGAACAAGAAATTATAATTTAAACTCAAAAATATAGCATTGAGCCCTTTAATTACAACTATCACAATAATCGTTTGGATGATTGCTATAATCTTTGCAGACCACAATCGAAGATGGTCGGCCTTGGTATGAACCCGGTACCTCCTGTCCACTCGCATCTGTGCATCACGCAATGAGCGAACTGTTAAATCACTTTTATCGAAAACAAATGATAAAACTGCAGTTAGATTCAAGAATATGTATTACTTGCATTTAGTTCCACTCCGCTTGCATCGCAAACGTCGTTAAGACAAGATAATTGACTAAATAAATTCACAAAGTGCACTAGAACGTAGAAGTTCCAGTCTTCAGTCATAAAGCGAGATAAAATCTGTAGATGTTGGGCGAGACAACGCCGACGCAAATCAATGCAGTGGAAGAGATGTCAAGACAATCTTCCAGAGCAGAGAGGACAGTCTGGCACGATGCAGCTTCTGAGGGGTGTGGAGAATTCTTTTAAATGAGAACAAAATCTCACGATCCACATTCATCATCGGCGCAACCGTTTGATCTGTCAACTGCAAGACCATTGTTCTTGCGAGCAGCATTTAAAATGTTTGTTCACGGCGATCGCAAGTGTGAAACAAGAGTGACGACGAGCAGTCACGAGAAATCGATCATCACGAGGAACAATTAGAACTTCGACAAGCCTCGTTCTGGTAATGAAAATATTCGTTTAAAAACCCTCGTCATACTTTAACGAAACGACGACACTTTCAATTGGTCCATTATATTTTCAAGAGCTGCGATCCAATTGGTCGCCGGCGCTGTTCAAATCTAGGCCGCGAACGCGGTAACTCGGAACGCTATGGTTCGAAGCAAAACGCAAACCCCTCCGACGGTATACGGTAATGCAACCGAACAGAACGTCAGTCGTCGTACGAATCTCGTGTTGGCAAGTTGCACTTGACATTCAGGAAATGCTCGGATAGGAGTGAAAGATAATCGGAAGGTGTCTTTGAGAGTGATACGAACTCGTCGAGTGGAACGCAATCAGACTCCCTCGCCAACGAGGACGGCGTCGATAATCAAGTGCCCAAGTGTCCGACGATGGCGTCGTGCAAGTGCAGCTGAGAAGTGACGTACCGCAGTTCGATTTCAGTGATTTATTTTATTCTTCTTGCTCCGAAAGCAATTTTAGGCGCGTGTTCGATTTTGATAACCGGGGAATAATTTAATTCATTTCGTGTGGTCGAAGATTTCGTAAGGACCGAGAACGTGGCGTTAATATCTATTATTTTGATATTCAAGATTTTTGTACATCGATACCTCCATTCAATTCTGTCGATTCCTCCGCGTCACGACTCAAGCTAATCGTGTTACTCGTACGGAAAACAAACGAATTCACAATCCACCACAAACGCACGTTTATTGAGCAATAAATAATTTCAAGTAACAAAAGTATAACCCGGAGCAGAGGTTTGTCGAGCAAGGATGAATATCGCATATTTTATAGCTGTCATAGCGATGGTTGGCCGGTACGGGGTGTTTGGCGTCCCCGGGAGCAGTGACAGCAGGATGGAGGTGGACGCCGTCTACGCGGTGAGTCCGACGGAGCAAGAGCTAGGTCGGGCGTCGCTGATCGGACAGTACGGGGTGCAAGGAGGCCTCGGGAACAGTGCGGGGAGGACGGAGGCTGACGCCGTCTATCCACGGGTGTCAGTAGTTGGACGGGACGGTGTGCACGGTGTTCCCGTCAACGATGTGGGCAGGAGGGAGGTTGACGCCGTCCACTCGCCGGCGGCGGCGACGGTACAAGAGCAAACCCAGACGCCGGTGATCGGACAGTATGGGGCGCAAATCATTCCCGGGAACAGTGAAAGAAGATCGAAGGTTGACGTCGTCTATTCAGTTAGAGCGACGGAACAAGACATGGCGTCGGTTTACAATGCGCAAGATCAAGTAAAGACAACTGACGCCGTTGTGCAAAATCATCTTGGAGCGGCCAATACCATTGAGAAAAATCAAGGAAGATTAGAGGATACCGTTGTGCAGGAGGTAGGGCGATCAGCGAGCGTACAGGGACATGAAGGGGTTGCTGGTATCGACGAGATGCCCGGTCAGCATCGACAGAACAAAGCGACGCGTGTGACGACCAAGTCAAGTAATACGACGGCGCCGCCATCGGCGTCTCGGCGCGTGCCGTTGTCGTCGCGCAACTCAACGAAACCCTCCAAGAATCAACGCAAAGGAGTGACCTCGACCACGACAGTCAAACCGACGACCACGACGACGTCCACTACGAAAAAAGACGAGGGAACAACCAAAATGCTACGCAAAACGACGGCGAGCGTGACGAAGGCAGCGAGCCCGACGAGAACGACGAGCCCGACGAGGACGGCCACGACGCCGACAAGGTCGCCGAGCACCACGGTGAGGACGACGACGATGATGCCGACGACAGACGACGGCACGGGGAAGAACTACCACACGACGAGTCGTCGACCGCGACCAGAGCAGAAGGTCGAGAAGCCGAATAAAGTGAGTAATGAGGAGTTATTCCCCCCTAGAGAGAGATATCAGGCAGGCCACCCGACCGACCATATCGCAAAACGATTTCTTACAACTTTATTGATTGAGGAACCGTCACGCTATAGCAGCCGCTTACTTCTCATGTTTTTTTTGTCGGGAGTCATTGTCTGCAGATGACCATTTGGGACGCGGTAATGCTCTGTGTAGTGGGCAATTATTAGCTCGCTGCTGTGTCGTGGACAGTTGTGTTTGCATTCCGCTGCCTCGAGTGCTGCAGTCATATGGCGCTTGCCTTGCACATGTGAGGTAGCTACTCGACACCGAGGCACCGGCAGTCACGGAACAACGTGATGATCGTTGCAAAGCGCGACAGTGCAGAGATTGCGGAATCAAGATTCAATTCTACACATTGAAATAGCAGTAGACTAATCCAAAACTAATCGCAAGTTCACATTGACTTCATATGACAATAGTTTTCTCTCTCAATATCAGATACATAGTTTCAATTTCCTCTAAAAAACCACCGCAAAGTGATGTAAAAAGAAAATAGTTTGAACTGTAGAACTGAATGACAGCAGCAGTTTTTAGTTTTCACGCCAATGACCACTCGGCATTACGATGTTCCTCATACACAATAATATTTCGGTTTTAATTGCTTTCTCCTTTACAAATCTCTTATAACTATCCGTTACTGAATTCCCGATACTTTTGTACACCAGTCCATCTTCGAAGCGAAAAAGTACGGATAAATCCGAAGCGAATTGAATTCATATATTTTCCATCACGATTTATTTACTTTTTTTCCATTGCCGGAGAAGTTCCACGTTAACATTGCTGGTAGAATTATGACTTTTTTGCTTTCTACTCTGGAATCTCGGAAAGTTGATGAGATGGTGTTATTTAGATTTTCTAATACTATATTATATCGCAGTGACAAGGGAGTGCAGAAGAAGCGGAGGTCTCGGAACGAAACGCCAGAGCTAATGACATCAGTGAGCGCGAGGAGCATTGTGTAATGCAAGTAGCAGAAGAGTCGGAGCTAGAACTAATTTCCTTGCCGTCACGGCGAGTCTTGAAAGTCATTTCGATGGACGCGATTTACCAATCGATAGACCGTGGGAAAGAGTGGAAAAAATCACGAGCAATTACATCGTCTTACGCGAGCACAACGAACTCCCGATCACTTTGTTATTTACTCGATTTCAGAGGTTCGTTTTCATTGCGATGCGACCGTTTTTAATGAAAGTGCAAACTGCAAAACACTGTTCAATGCAAGCCGGTGTGCCGGTGCATTGTTGTTGTGTTTTACTACCAAGACCAATGTCATTGCCAACACCGAGAGACAACCATCTGGACTCAATGAGGAAATGATTTTACAGTCTGAAAAACGTCAAGGGCCGCAATTTAAAACACTGATTGTATTATTTATTGTATGCTCTTGAAGTCAACAATTAAAATATAAAAAGCGATATTGTGGAAAGTAAGAAGAGATTGTACTTTTCAGAATTATCATTTTATTTCATAACACAATAAGGTTTTTTGAATAATTGTTTAACTAAATACTGTATAAAAGTCAGGTATTTCGTTCGGCCGGCGGAGACTTCAATGCAGGAACAGGCAAGAATATGATTTCAACGAATGTTTATTCTGCTCTGGCCAAAGAATTCTTGGAATATTGAACTACAGGAATCTTCCAAAACTTGTATGAAATCATAAAAGTGTAATATGAGCTCATTTAACCGGCTGTACATTGGAAGGAACCCGCTGAAATGAGATCCACTAATCTGATCATTCGGTGAACTGAGGTCAACATAATTCCTCAACCACTGATCAACATAACAGTCCCGTTCAAGAGAGCTATGAAACTAGAAGCGAATCGAATTATATAGCCTGATAAATAACCAAATAAATTATTCAAAAATAAAAAATAAAATCTCGGAGCGAAGAGAGAATTTTAAATGTGCAACACAAACATTTTAAGTGCATTTCACACGCAGATTGATATCAAACATTTCACACATCAACGTTTCGTTAGCCGCGTTATTAAAAAACAGTTTCGGGTTAGTTTTCGAACATATGCCACTCATACGTGGTCTCCTAGCGGAACAATTAATTAATATATAATTCATGTCGGTATAATATGACGCGCACGGCATGGACACAGGTACAGTAATCGCCGATACAAAGGAGCAGAGCGGGCGGAATTGTTATAATACGTCCAGTACGTATTTCACACTGCTGCTTGCAGAGAAAGACTTCACTTCTGTGTTAGAAGAGACGTGAGATCGTTATTATGATATGTGTCTTCATTTTGAAATCATTAAAAATGTTTAAGAATGTGTAAAATAGTTAATCTAGCTACTTTTTTGATTATTATATCACTTTTATCATTTTTAAACTAGAGACAATATACTGGACACAATAAGTGTGTATGTTGACAGCTACTAATGGGCCATAAGAAAGACATCGCATTGCATTTTGGGTAAAGCCTGACAAATGCAAATGTCAAAACACCACCGCCATGTTGGTTGAAGTTCTTGAAGAAGCTATACCTACGAATGTAAGATGAAGTACCTATCTTTTAATTAAACATTTATTTTTCACAAAGAAGTACGATTAAATATTTGAATCACGATAAAACGTATGCAGTTATAAAATTGTACCCCATATCACCAGATGATTATATATACTTTCTTTTAAATGTTATTTGCATGTACTAGATTTTTATGGTTTCAAAGTTATGACATTTCGGAAAAATACCTCTTAATCAAATCTCACCATTACCGAAATAAACAGCAAAGCATTATCATTTCCTGATATTAAAACCAACAAAGTTACCTAGATTCCCAGTACATTACATTCTATTGTATCTCCTCGGCACTTCAAAGCTATGCCCGACATCCCGATTATCCTCATAATTGGCGTGTTCTTTATCTTGGCCGAACATGCGTCTGATACTGACAGTGAAGCCGAGTTTGTGACACGAACAATGTTGACCCTGAAGAATGTGTGACCTGCCTGGGCATTGTTCACGAACACAAACATCCATTTGCATAACCCATGTTTAGACCATATGATATTCACGCACGGGCTTCCTTGCAGCTGACTTAAACCCGTTAATGCACCATAATCAAATGGAGTATTCAAATCTGGGCTAATCAAAAACGTTTGAGCGGATGTTTTCACACCATTTTCGTCGTAGACGAAACACACCTTAGAATTCAATTACGATTCTTATTATGATAACCACATTGAGGACGTATTGTGTATGCCTCCTTTCATTCAGTCATCAAATCATCATCATCCGCCCGCCGATATCTAGGTTAAAGACGACCAAACGCAATGACACTTCGACTGCGTTTCGCGCTCTCCGGAATCATCTTTTTTCCTGTTTCTTTTCCGAGAGAAATTTGTGGCCCAGAAGTGTCAAGAGGCGTAACGACAAACATAATTGCAGCGACATTTCGTGCGTACGTGAGAACAAGTCCAATGGTGATCTTCTCAATTGTTTCTGTGTCGTATGCACTGTTTCTTGCTCTGAGGACAGACTTTGCAGCCAATAAAAAGAATATATTAGAATTAATTGACACCAACTTTCATTTCGCGAGATTATGGCATCAAAAAAAAATGCACTCGAAAACTTAGAGAAACTGTGTTAAAATAAGGCGGATGTAGATGTAGTCAAGGTCACTTAAACACACTGGATAGATTTATTTGTATATCTAAGTAACATAATCTATGTTTACATCCGTAAAAAATTTTAATTTGTCTTCATAGACTGCTAAACAGTTGCAAAATTACACGTCAGTGAATGATATTGGTATGGCAATTATAGGACATGATTGGGAGACGAAAATGAAGTAAGATTACGGAATTAAAAGTCGGGGTAGCTGCTCAATAAATCTGCGCAGATACGGGATTGAACCCCGGACCTCCCACGAGCGTCAAGTGCTTTGCCATCTGAGCTAACTTCATTCCATTCGCAGGCTCAATTGACAGAGCCCTCGCCCGCAAGTGAGAGATCCCGGGTTCAAGTCAAGCCCGGGCACAAGTAAAAGAGCATATCGCAAAAACTGTGTGAAATTAGAATGTCACTCGCTACCGTGATAAAAGAAAGTGTCAGTATATTTAAAACTCGGTTGTTTCACTGAACGCGGGAGATTAGCGCAATTGATTGCCAAAAAACCCGCACGCAACGACCTCGACATTCACGCATCGAAACCGAGTAAGTGTCACACTGATAGGTGATAAGCATGCAGTGAAATTGAGATTTCCACCGCCCGTATTCTAATTGCAAGACTATCTACCAGACACCGACATAGCGCTCTAGTAAACACGTCATGCGTTCTTCTCAGTGGCTTGATAACACACGTGTTGTCTAGACAACATGACATTATGATGACATCAAGTAGGTAATGCAGCTCTTCCTGGAAATATATTGAATCTACAAAAAATGGCATTCATTTCGTGTAGTAAAACGGCCTCTTAGAAGAAATATGCTCAACAATGGATTTCAATATGTAGCTTTCAATGCTTGTTGCCATTATAGCCCTAATCAACTGTTTAAAATTTAGCCGAGCATTGAAAAACTAGCCTCTAGTGGAATTTGGATAAAACCTATTAATCCTCCCCGAAATGAGCATTGAAGCTCTAACATTAGTATAGCTAAATTAATTCTGATACCTTTTTTATATTTACTTGTGCTCCCAATCACTTGCTGTTGCTGTCATCGTTTATTATTGGATGAACATGTCAAGAATTAATTAGTTGCGTTTGCTATACATTGTGTTAATTAAAATCTATATGTATTACATTTAATTTTATATTTCTGCATGTATAAATTGGTTAGATGAAAATGATTAACAAACGAACGGTTAATCCTGACGTCAGGATGATGTAATTGTGTTGAATGATTGGGATTCGCATTTTGGATTATTCAGGAACTTTAAAAAGCTTTTCGTTATTAGTATAATTACAGAAAAACTATAGGTTGCATTCTCCTTTCGGCATCCGTACAATCAGTCGCATAGATAATTGCATGCAAGCAAGCAAGGAAGCATGAGATATGGATTTAAAAACGATATATTATGATAATTAATTCCTAGGGTAACAGAAGCTGACAATTTTACAGTAATTTCTCCTCAAGTGCAATAACCATACACAATACCAAATTACAGTCCCTGAGATTTGAGATTTGACTTCCGAACAACTTCTGACATACATAGGCGATATAAACTAGTGATAGGCAAGATCGAGGTTGATTTAGTCACATGAATATAATTTTAAAATACATTCATAAAACAATTGGAGATACAAAGATAACGAGTAACTTCTTTTAATGAGAAACTGGAGTTTTTGAAGAAATTCTAGTGGAGTCAGAATGGAATGAAGGGATATAAATTGACAAAAGATGCTAAACCAGGTACCTAATGAAGGGATACTCTCGTATGCAAATGCATGCTGTACGCATCTACATGTAAATGTAAGGCTACGTATATATCTTGAGGGAATCTGTTAGTTGTTGATCAAGCTGTGTGCTGTCAGGTGTGGAATACTCAACGACGCGAAGCATGTTGCGTCCTAGGCGCCACATACGGCGTCTCAGCAAGCAGACTGACAGCCAACGTCACACGTCAAACATGCTTCTTTATCATAATCAAACATTGCCACTAACTCAGCTACCATGTGAAGAATGCTGTGATACGTGTTATTAATACTCGTATAGTGAATTAAATTAACTGTATGCACAAGCTAAATATAACCCAGTCGTTACAAGCGATTTCGTAATAAGATGATACTTTGGCGGCATCAAAACTGCAAAAGTACGACATGAATAGAATAGGTACATACCTATCTATACATATCTAAGTTGTTAAGGGTAATGTTCTTGTCAAAGATTTCGAACGCGGCAACAACGGCAATGCCATGTTAAAAAAAACATTCGATTCTATGAACGCTTGTCATATGGGGTTCAGATATGTTCTTATAATTAGATTATCTTGTTCCAAGCATATTAATCTGACAAAGATTTTGAAGATAATGATGACAATGCTAAAAAAAAGCCACACGATTGACATTATCAGTTCAATTGGACAGGCGGATCTATGTAGAGGTTGTTTGTTAAATTGTTAGTAATTATTCATCGTTTTTCTTCCGGCAACCCATGAATTCAAGGTCAAACGATCACATATTAGGCTATTTTTCAAACTAATAAAAAAGTATTCTTCTTTTTCTGTAGTGATATAAAGGATGAGATATTGGCATCAAAATAAATCAAGTATTTTTTGCATACTCCACAACATCCGCAAACATTACATACCGTTTCACATAAAAATTACTACACTGCATGTTTATAACTGAAATATGCTAATATTCACATTGGCAAATAAGCATAGGGTAGATATGTTAGAGTCACGCTTCTTGCCATAAGAAAAAGTTCAAATTAACTTCCATGACGATCGAGGAAGAATGTTGTATTATGAGTGTAGATAAGAAAGTAATATTTCAAGTGCCAATTAACGGTAATTACAAATCGAACAAGTAGTGTCTTCGCTTCTCGAGAAGGTCAGGTGGAGGAGCCGGGTTCAAAGCACGATCGCCACTCATTTCCTTCATGCCATCTCTGTTTTAAATCATTAGACCACGCAAACGCTGCGGTTAGGCGCATTTTTAACGAACAGTTAACGTCGAGTGGACACAGCTTTTTACATTTTTTACTCTAGAAGTGAGCGCAAGTTTTTGTCGGATTCAGTACGAGCAGGAATAATCGTAGAATTGGAAACAACGAATCCATCCTTCGTACAAGAGAAGAAAGAATCCCAGTTTGTCAATGAAAGAGGTAGAAGAATGAATGAATGAATTTCAAAATACTGCTTGATAGTATCAATTCTGAATTCCGCTCGCTCCATGTGTTATTGCCTATTGTGCTTGTACGACACGTAGATTAATTTTCCATTCGATGAAAACTAAGAAGATTTCACAAACGGTCCGAACTACGAATGGAGGAAACTTTAAAATATCTGCATATGAACTCGTTCGCATTCTGTTCTCACTGCGTTTCTTCTATCAAACCACGAAATGAACACAAGACAGAAGGGTGAAATAACATTCATGAATTAAATCCATTTTTGGAGAAATGAGTTTTAAAAGACGAACACACACAGTGTCACTATGACAGTTTGTCAAAAGACAACTTTGAAGTTCGGTATAAACCTGAATGGTAGAGCTTTCTGTTCTAAGTGGATGTCAACTAAAAAGCTCGTAAAACGTAAGAAACCCCAAGATATGAAACTATTTCATATGCAGATTGAAATCCCCGTCTCGTGATAAAGATATATATTACGATCCAGTTTCAATCACGATTGAAACTTGCAGACTAAAGGAGTTAATACCCGCTGAATCTTGCGATTCCTAAAAATTCAGAAAATGCATTACCTAGCTATGGTTTGCACGTGACATTTTGGGACATTTAATCGCGTGTTTACCTGCGGATCAACTTCAAATTTTCGCAACATAGAGGTAAATTAATAATGTTTCTCCATGACTTAAAAAAAAATAAAAAATAAATGTTTTTACCCTTGTTGAAAAGGGTTAAACGGGAGTAATTTATGGGTCCTTTTGCACCCTTGTCGCGAAACAACATCACACAAAATAAAACATTTTCAACCATCCATCACAGATTTACTCTTTATCTATAATCTGTGAAATTTTGTAGACAATGGCCGCCCGTACGCATTTTTAAAACGTAGATTTCATCAAGTAAATTATAGACTCCGAACAGTTAATTCTCAGCTGATCAAATATCGGGCAACGGCCTCTGGATGCACTTGCTTTGCATACGCACGCGGTGCACCGCGGCAAGCAAGGTCAGTGTGGAGGTCAATGTTGACCTTGCTGACCGAGTCGTTGCACTGTTGACATGTCCTGCAAGTGGCCGAGTGACCAGGCGCCACGTGGGTGGAGGTTAAAGGTCGACCTTCAGCTAGGATAAGTAACTGGTGTAAGTGCAAGATCGTTGCCATTTGCCATCATCAATAATAGGGGTTAAACTTCTGTTAACACTAACCTGTACCTAGGTTAATGTCTTCAAATCATAATTATTCCATACGCCGTTGTACAAAGAGTTGTTCTCTATATTATATTGCCATGGCAACCCAATGGCATGTGACTTTGACTACTTATGAGTCACATACAGTTTTAGTGTGGTGATTTTCAAGATATTTAATTTATTGACGAATCGATTATTAATCTTCACTGACGATTGGCAAAACCGAGTAATTTTACTTTACAAACAAAAAAATTTACATGTTCAATGAAAAAAACTACATAATACATAAAACTACAGGTAATAATTTCCACAGGTGAAATTTGACCTCACATTTAATAGCGATTTTATAGCAAGGTGTGTCATATTTTCTCTTTGTGAAGAAGACTGTTTTCAACCTATTTTCGATTAGTTATTATAAATGGAGTGCTTCTTGCTCTTGTGGCGGCATCCACACCGGCAAATTAAAACACAATAATAATGTGGTGAAATAGGAGTTGGCTCCACATTCCTTCCGACCTTCCGGCAAACATAAATCATGGGCGTCTACTGAAATAGATCATATGATTTTCCCTATGAATGAAGAAATAAAGCGTGTTCGTTATTGTTGTTGCTTCTGCCAGAGGCCATGATCGCATGACCCCCGCCCACGACCTCACGAATACGCACTAAAAGCGTTGATAACTGTAGTTGAAAATAAATTTCGAATAAAATCACATAATTACATCAATTTGCATACATGAGATTCACGATGAAAATGCCGCACCGGTAACTGAATAATAAAGAGTCGTGTAAACGTTATTTTGCACAGCCATGATTATTTGTGACAAAGTAGAGCCTGACAATACCTGCCTATGACAGCACCCTCTGTCAGTCAGTCACCGCAATACTCAAGAACACGATCACGAAATGTGTCATTGTCATGAGGAGCCAAACAGTAGATGTGTTTTCATGACATCTCAAAGACCAGGGGTCGAATTGCGGGATTTCTTTTATACTCATAAAAATTGAGGAGTGTAACGGGGGTCTGGGCTGGTTACCCCAACATGCTTTGCAGACAGCTTTTTGATTTTAAATTAATCACTCATCCCATTCTATTAGTAGTTTGAATTACTAACGGGTTGAAATCACTGAAAATAATTATACTAGGAAAACGCTCTGTGTAACGCGTTGATAAGCGAGCACGGATACGTGCAAAACCTCGAACCATAATTCCTTAAAAGCCGGCAATAATATACCTAAAACAACTGAAATCTAGAAGCACGATCCACTAAATTATATAAAAAATAGCTGAATTTGCTTCTCATTGCAAGTTATTGCAACAGTTATTGCAAGTCATTGCAACATGATACACACTCATGTGTATTTATTTCAGTATTTAGGTACGTAGGTATTATGGAATTATTATAAATAAAAAATACAGAGATTCAAACCACAAAAAAGGCCATTATCTAAGTGCTAATATGAGCAAACATAATTTAAGAAACATTATCCAAACAGTTACTTGCCGTTCCGTATAAAAGAGCTTATTTCTTCTAGCACATTGCTTACCTAACACAAACCTAACACATTGTATCTGATACAAATGAAATAAATATTTCATAAACATAATTTCAATTATCAACCAACCAATCTATTTCTACAATCAAGCAGACATTTCATCGGTCTACAAATAATTTGCTCAGCCTTTGAAAAGATTGGAAGTAAGACTGCATGTTAAAACTGTCATAAACAATAAATACCTATACCTATTAACTACATCTTCAAAAATAATAAAATAAACCCTAAGTATAACCTCGCATGTATTGCTTTAACTATTATCTAACCGCAAAGAAATAATTGTTACGTATTCAAACAATAATAGATAGACAGCTGCCTGCTTCCGAGTGTTTTGAATGGGGCGCATCGGGCGGCCGCAACGGACTCCTCGAACCTACAATGCTATTTATATGGGAAAACGCGATTTTTTTTATTTGTGAACGGATCTTTCTCAAAAACTATACAGGTCTAAGTTAGTATGAGATGAAGGTGTGTGCAAAATTTCAGATCGATACATTGACCGGTGCGGCCTGGGTTGAACCAGCAAAAAAAAAAAAAAACACACACACACAGAGAAAGTGCCGCAAGAGTCAAGTGGAGACGCTCGCTCCGCTCGCTTAAAAAAAAAGATCCTTACTGACTAATAATTGCTTTGGGGGTCGTGTGGTTAGTAAAGCATTGTGATGCCCCCTCCCCCTCCCCACATATTTGGACCACATCAGATTCAGATACGAGCGTGCAAAACGAGCACCAATATCAAAATCGATCGTAGATTAATTTGCCTTTATAATAGTATACTTTGCTTATAGATGTTGTATGTAATACAATCCGAATATTTTACCGAGAACAACATGATCAAGAAAGATTATAGGGATGGTCAGTAGCACCATTAGGACAATTCACCTTGCACCACTTTATTTCATTTTATTTTTTAAACACAACCCATTACCCCCCCCCCCCCCCTTATTATGATATTCGATAGTATAATAACCCGCTTATGCCCAATGCGACGACAATTTAAATATAAGAAGGGTCACTTTTTCTCGCCCGAAAACTGTGCTAATGCTGATGTAATTCACGGCAAATGAGTCTCGTTTTAGTCGAGACAAATTCATTGGCAATCTTCGAATAATGGGATCGCAACTGTAACATTCCAGGCCAGTTTCTAACCAGCCGAATACAATTACTTTTGTTTCAAGACTTGGAACCCTCGGTTTTATTACTTCCTCGGCAATTTGTCTAAACTGTAGTCTCCTAGTTAGTACGTGACGAGGTAATCTCAGATGGTCGGAGTAAGACGTAAGACGCAGGTCATAACAATCATGCATGAAACAATGCAGCTAGGATATCTAGGCAGGGTACAAGAACGAATACGAAAACGGAGAAAGGAATGTTTCCGAAATTGAGGCAAACTTATTCCGTTTATAAAGGCAATGGAATATTTAGAAAATAAAAATCGGAGAAAGCGCAAGACAAAAGCCGATTTGATGATTTATTGGATTTGTTGATTTGATTTCGTTTGTCCTGAAATTGCTGATAACCTTTATTTCTACAAGTCGCAGAACTAGCAAATGTTTGCAAAGTGACTTGACTTTTTATAACTAGGTATTTTTAAAATCTTATGCGATGGAAGTATTGATTAAAAGATGGAAGTGATAATGATATTACGACTACGTTATACATATGAATGATCGCTGGTTATATTATTAGTATTAGAAACGGATCCACCGAAAATACTGCATTCTGAAGTTTTCAATCACTTAAAATTGAATTATTCTTCAGTTACTACAAAAGTGATGATAATGTCTTCCGTTTCTCGATCTTCAGAAACTACGAGCCATGTAACTCAATCGTCCCGCATTATTTCATAGGAATGTGATATGTTATTCTTGTTCAATAGAATTATCACACTGCTTTCTGGCTTCACTTGTCAAATATGTCAATCCGCAAATTTGTGGCAAAACGTACTGAAAAAAAACGAAACTCCTCTATTTGCTAAAAACAAGTTAGCGGAACGAGTTTAGTGTTATAATATTTATATTCAGTGATTTCCTACCAAGCTTGGTACCGAAACCGCACGCGAAAAACAACAAGCCGAACCGAGTGTCGTGCTGAAGCCAAATGTTATGCATGCCAGAATCGAAGAAATTGACATTATTAAATTTAGGACGAATATATTACAAAAGTTCTCATTAGAAATCAGGACATACGTACTTTCCACTTCTTTTCAATATTTTATTTTTAATAGGGCTAGGAAAAAATATGACAAATGGCCAACACATCTTAGCCTTAATTACATACAGGTGAAAGCATTATAAAAACAGTTGCTGCAAAAGATGACTTGTATTACAATTGTGATGAATATGTATGAGGACCAATTCACGACAAATTACTGACACTTCTCATCTTAGATCATTTAAATATATAGTCTGCAGCACAATAATGTGTACAATTATTCTGTTCTAATGATACCTAAATAACCTTATAATTTGGACAAAACATAATGACAACCCTCACTATTATTAGGGCATACAGATATTTGCATGAAAGGACGTGGGTAATGTATAATCACAGGCTGTCAACCAGTGATATAATTTATTTCACTATCGGGAAACATTCCAAAATTCCAATATTCATATCAAATTTACCGCCATACAGTATTTTTCTTCTATCCTCCACACAAAGAAGGCCGTGATAGTAAAATCTTTCAAACTCGAAACATTCTAAAACATTCAAACATTTATCTCCATGTAGAATTTGTCCTGAAGGCTGTGAACGTTTGATATTAATTGGAAGGCCATTCAAATCTAACATTCCAAACAATGCGAACTATACCGCCACCGCCTTGTACTTGTAGTATTTTTCTTCCACCTTCCACGTAATGCCGGCTCCGATTGGATGATTCACTACGGCGATGAATGAAGGAGCATCGCAAGGCCATGAGCAGCAAATGATGAAGGAGGTAATCTCTCACCATCTTACTCACTCATCCGAGTCTTCCGCGTTCGGCCGAGACAAAAACACAGCGACTTCTTAGACCAAACCGTGTCTTATCGTATTTAACCATCATAATGATGATTGCAGATCGCCAAATCAGTGAAGATTCCATTGCAGAAACACCGGGTCACAGCTTCGACACCGAAGTTGTGAAATATCGGATTGAAAGAAACGCGAAACTGTATTGATATAAATGGTAACCTTTTTAAGTGTGTGCCATACCAAAACATCGCCAATTTCGAAATGTTGAAAATTAAAAGAAAATTATAATCTGATATGGAAAGGACTGCCTTTTCAAAATAGCAGAAACTCAAATTTTCAAAGGTCAGATTTTGTTCTCGATCACATTATTAAGATTTTTAACCTGGCTTACGGCAGTGTTAATCAATAGGAATCCTGCTCGTGACGTCACAGTGGTAGAAAAATGGAGGCTGCTATGGTAGGGGAAATGTGTCAAAGCTCAAAACAATAGCAATAAATCATATTTATCAGATGAATATTTAACTTGGACATGTGTAAAGATAAATATTGCGTATTATTATTAGCTTGTACTTACTTAAATATCTTTCTTTCACAAGTAATCACTCAAAATATGAGATTTGGATTGCCGCTGTCAGATTTGTTTTTCCCTATACTTTTGTATAGGTAACTATGGCAACCTTTTCTCACGCAGGATGCCTATATAATATGTACTCTGTATTATAATCTAACGAAAATAAATAAAAGAAAAGAAAGAGGGAAAAAATGCTGTCGCACCCCCTGAGAAAACGTTTGGGCAAGGTCATTCGTTTTAATGCAATTTTGAGGTATAATAAATGCGATTTCTTTCGAAAATCTATGACATTTCAAATGCAAATTAGTTACATACTTAAGTCTATAGAACAGAAAGTCTTTAAAAGAGATTAACGTAAACATACAATTTTACAACAATCTGGCGCGATTTTCTTTTCTAAACTCATATTTTAGATTAACTTTCTGTTATTTTTAAATTGTATGTAAAGTGATAGTCATCGTGTGAGAGTTGCGTGTAATGTATTGTCAGTGAGATTCGTTAGCTCATAACTCGTTAACAATAGACGTACGTACGTGATTCTTCTTCTTCATATTCAGTGAGAGAGCCAGTGGTCATTGGCCAGTGCAAAGCCGCTGGGAGTTATTACCTTTGTGTACACAAGAAATCTCGCCAATTGACAGCAAAAAATAACTTAGAGGTTTCGTGGAAGTAAGGAGGTCATCTCGCTTCAAAATTCTGATAAATGCGCCAGGAAAGAAAAATGAGATATAAATCTCTGGCTAACGAAGATGTACACCACAAAAACATCATGTACAGCATACAGTCTACAGACCTTTGAAGATCTAGGAGACGTAATAAAAAAATTAAATGTGGTGATTTTCTTATCTCCAAGCCGAAAGATTTTCTGATGAGTTGTCAGTCATTAAATTGGCAAATTTTTATTTTTAATTCTAAAATTATTTAATAACTGGGTTCATTCATTACCCCCATGGCCTTATATTCATGTTAGCCTAAAATAAGGGGTTCTACGTAAATTGAAGGTATGATAAAAGTTTCGAGAATATACCATTCAAATTGACTCGATCGTTATTTTTACCATCAAAATAATAATTTAGCAAATCAAAACATTTGGTCCACACAATTATTAAACTACTCGCAAATATAAAAAATTTACTTCCTCAATTAATGATGCTTCTCGCATATCATTGGCAAACACGTGACCCACAATGCATTACTTTGCCGGAGCAATTTAAACCCGAACTCTCAAGATATTCAGCCAACATAAATCTTGGGTTGCATTTTCTTTTCAAGTAATCATTCGTGGTTTCGCCCACTTGGTTATTCCACCTCAAAAAGTGGTCATACACAGAATACAGTTGACGTAAAGAAGTCATTTTGTTTCCCCACCTATCCACGTAAAACCCAACATCACACTCAGTCACAATGGTCACGTGACACTGTCGTGGCCGAGGACTTAAGATCTGCACCCGGACTCAGATCCGCATCCCATTGTTGCACCGCATGTCCAGGTTGAATGACTGAACCGATTGTTGTAACAAGAACGCCACATCTCCCGAGGAGATGAAACCAAGATTGACGTATTGACGCATACCATTCAACTCTAACATCGATATGAGACAGAATAATTGAGGAAGAAATTCGAACCAATTTGTCCGTCCCGCCATCTTCGCGTGTACATTGTCATGAATGGACGCTTTTTTGGGTAGAAAAAACCTCGCGAACTGAATTGAAAAGAATAATGACTCCTCTACAACTGACGTACAGCCTGAAGACTACTTTGTTTTCCGATTTTGTTGGCACGAGAGAATGAACTTGGAATCGGGGCATCCACCGTAAAACACATGTGATCGATCTGGTGTGCGATGTCGGAAGAAAAGCGATCACGACGCGGAATCGATGGAGTATCGACTATCGAGGCAGTGGAGAGCAAGGTGAGATATATGCGCGATGAGAACGAACATGGATGTGAATCGCGCGGCTAGCACATTCGTGCTGCACAAGCTAGCTCTCCATGTAGTCCCCGCTCGAGACCATCGATACATGTACAGACAACAGAAATAATTCTATTTCATTTCTTTTTTCAAACTTTACTATCTGTAGCGATCTGTAATGGAGATATTATCCACACAAAAAGGTTCCATTCTTGGAATATTCGTGCGTTTAAATATGTTAACTGAAACTTTCAACAACTTAAAGCTGTAAAAAGCATAAATATGTCCCTTCTCTCGTAGTAGGCAATGCAAAAATGCATAAAATGCATAAAATGCACAAATCGTGATATTTTATTTCTCGGCATAATTTCTATTAAAAAAATGCAATACATTCATGAGAACAAATTCTCGAAACAAACCCGTATGGGAAAAAGTAACTCTCTTAATTCCAAACCGATTGAGAGTTGAAACTATTCAGCTGATGTGATGAAGCATGATTTTACACAATAAAACCCGAGACCCGATCAAAACCCGTGTGTTGTGTAAAACCTCATGAGACTGTTTGAAACCTCGGGACTGTCAACTGCCATCAGAAAGCGCGGGAATTTCGCTGCATTCGATCGCAAAGCTCCACCATGGAAACCTCTCTTCGTCCGCAGAGGTGTAAAGTGGTGCTCGCTACACGGTTATAGTAGGCAGCTTTTAACTCAGCAATAAAACATACATTTCGTGAATCAGAAATTAACTGCGAGTCACGAATAGAGAAATATGTCGCAAAAGTCTGCTAGGAGTTCAAAACGTGCGCCCCTCAATACACATTTAAAAATCTTACCGTAGAATTCTTGTTTTTTCTTCTGAATTTACGAAACGCCCACCAACTGTATTCTACCTGTTTGATACACTAACCGATTTATAATGTTAATAGCATTTAATCATTCTACAAGGAGGATTAGTTTGTAAAAAATAACTGATTTAATTACGATAAAACGGTAAACGATATTAAAATTTAAAACAGAAAAACAGCTGAACTGTGAAGTAACACGAAAACTACAGAAAATGTTAGGCTAATATCATTGAAATTTGAACCATTGCTAATTTATAAATAATTAATATTTGTCGTAGTTTATTATAGTGAGCACTTCTATTTATAGGTATATTAGTTGGCTAATGGCGACGGGTGGGAACGAGGCCGTCGTGTAACATAATTGCCTTGACTGAGAAAAACACGAACATACCTCATGTAGGTAGACTGGGGACAGGAATTGAACCCGGGACATCTGGAGTGCAAGTCCAGAGCGTTATGCCCCAGCTAGCTTGTTCGTCTTATAAATAACCTTCTTAAAACGAAACAACATAGCTATGGTAATAAATAATTACAATTTAGATCTGAAATATATGCAAGACAATACTTGGTGCAGTGTGCAGTCTAGAATGTTGCTTTAAATTACCGTTGAAACGCAAGTGCAGCCACGATCTACCTGAGAGCTGTAGTCAAGTATCGGGACACAATTACACAAATACTGATAAGATCGACGAGCTCTTCGCATGAGCGTCACTCATGCCGATCATGTTGCTTGGAGAGTGCATCTGAGGTTCAGTGGGACACCACCCGACTTGCAACACTTCCAGGAGTCGCTGATAACGGCGCAGATACGTGCGCTTGCGGTAACAATATTATAATTATAGTTAGCGAAGTTGAATTGCCAACTTGTTATTTCCATTAGCTACTTCATTTTATTGACTTGAGTGAGGCACGAATTATACGAATTTAAAAAACTCCATTTTCGAACATTCATTCACCGTTCTTTTAATCACTCACTAACAGTTTCTAAAACATGACTTTCGGTAGATGAGTTCGATAAAAAAAAATCGATCAAGGTTGAAATCCATAATATCGATAAAGAAGAATAACCGAACACAATAAAAAGTGTAGTTTGTCAGTAAAACTGAAAAAGAACGGTAATCTCTCTAACAGATTCCCTCGTGAACTACTTTCGACTGAAAAATAACGACACCACACATCGCGTCAGGTTTCCATAACAACAATAATTCCATCACGTATAGCGCAAGATTTATTCCCCTGCAGTCTCGATCATGAGTCGGTGATTTGCATAGGACATAATCTGCCGGCGTCCACGGCTATGCATCACGGTGCACTAATGGCAACACATATGTGGAACAATAACGCGTGCCCGGCACAGCTGCATAATGCATGGTGCATACGCGCATTGAACTCTCTGTGAAGGGTTTTTATCAAGGAGTAGGCGCAATACTGGTGGAATCATGTGTTGTAATGTTGCATAGGACATAATCTGCCGGCGTCCACGGCTATGCATCACGGTGCACTAATCGCAACACATATGTGGAACAATAACGCGTGCCCGGCACAGCTGCATAATGCATGGTGCATACGCGCATTGAACTCTCTGTGAAGGGTTTTTATCAAGGAGTAGGCGCAATACTGGTGGAATCATGTGTTGTAATGTTGCATAGGACATAATCTGCCGGCGTCCACGGCTATGCATCACAGTGCACTAATCGCAACACATATGTGGAACAATAACGCGTGCCCGGCACAGCTGCATAACGCATGGTGCATACGCGCATTGAACTCTCTGTGAAGGGTTTTTAACAAGGAGTAGGCGCAATACTGGTGGAATCATGTGTTGTAATGTTGCATAGGACATAATCTGCCGGCGTCCACGGTTATGCATCACGGTGCACTAATCGCAACACATATGTGGAACAATAACGCGTGCCCGGCACAGCTGCATAACGCATGGTGCATACGCGCATTGAACTCTCTGTGAAGGGTTTTTATCAAGGAGTAGGCGCAATACGGGTGGAATCAAGTGTTGTAATGTACAGATGATTGGTTGCAAGAATTACGCACAATTTTGAACAAAAGTAAAAGTCATATTATTTTCTAGCTGGTATCATTATCCATGTATGTGTATAATTAGTAATTACGCAAGTACACAGTTAATCAAATTGCGTGTTATACAATTTGACAGATAAAGTTTGGTTCGCCCACACTGTCATGAGCTGATGATAA
The DNA here is from genome assembly GCA_934045905.1 of Leuctra nigra. Taxonomy (NCBI): domain Eukaryota; kingdom Metazoa; phylum Arthropoda; class Insecta; order Plecoptera; family Leuctridae; genus Leuctra; species Leuctra nigra. The sequence continues at coordinate 21,222,130 of OW203764.1, forward strand.
ATGTAGGGGCGCAAGATTAACGATTATTTCATTTTATCCACAAACCAGCACCTATAAGTAACGATTGCCATAGTTTATTGTAAAGTAAGTTGTTTCGTAAATTATTTTATTGTTTGTATATATGCCACAACTAGAGCAAAAAAATAGCGAAATACCCTTACTTTCAGATAACTATTTTCTAAGTTCTTCTAAATTCAAAGCTAAGTTCGTCGTTCTGGGTTTTATGATGACAATCACGCCCGAATGATCAGACAGGGGCGTTTAGATCGAATGCGGATTATTTGCGGGAAATTTGACTAATTGACAAGTGAAAGTATGCAATGAAATCGGGGCGCCCCCATCAAAATAGGTATGCAACTAACACTGAAATGAGCAATGCAAGTTCTGGACTAATGTTAAAATACCCGTACAGTTAATTAATCTACAACTTCCGAGAATTCATTTTCATACCTCTAAGTACTAATAACATGTTGTGATGCTATATTTCCGTACGATGTTCCAGTCTTAAAAATTAAGGTACACATATTATGCAAAAGACCACTTATGATCGTAATCGTCAAGGAAGGAGACTCCAGAATTCCACTTACATTTTAAAATAGCATTCAGTGAATATACTTGCAATTGTAAAAAAATAGCAACTTGTTGGAATTTGAATGATTCTAGTCATTTTGGAAGTAACATAAACTGCTATTTTCTAACTCTAAGTGTATACCTTCTAAGTGACTAAAATGTAGTGTGGGAACTTATTTGCATCTAACAAACACCCCACGAGATAATATATGTTGTGAACAGTAGTGACACAAGTGGTTTTGCATTCTTCATTTTGATATATGCAGAACCACTTGCATAGCTAAAAGTAAACAAGTAGTGCAAGATATGAGATCATGAAAAGAATACGTCGTACTGCCACTTTGTTTTTATCCTAGATTGGTACAAATAATGAGAACAACTCAAGAGAGTAGAATTGCTCCAATAAACCGTGGACTGATTCCAGTCGCAGTAGTTATAATGAGATGCACAAATGAGTCACAAATCGCTAGGCGAGGAAGAGTTAAGCTGCGAATCGTGTACAGTGTTTTACAATTGCGAGAAAATCAAGTTCAACGATGAAAGGCAGAGATTTGTACCTTGTATACACATCCTGATTCTGATGATGCCCAGGATTAGCCGAGTAATTTGCTTAGCTAATGACACAAGCACATCATATGAGCACGGACTAATCCTTTCTAATGTACAAAGTGATTTTGTTTTGATCCACTAAGATAATTGGAAATGAAAGTTTGGGTAATTTAAAATCCGAAGAAAAATCACATTTTGTAGAACACCACTTATATTGGTTTTTGGAAAGAGTAAAAACTTGATGTGAAAAATATACCACGAGAAAAGGGGAACAGACTCCACACAAAACGGCTCCACTAAAGATATAATTGCGTTTTTGAAGAAAAAAATCTCCGCCAATCGTGTTTACCTTACTTTAAAATCGAGATTATATGCATACACTCTTTCCAAATTATCGAGCATTTTGTGTACCTTCACTCGGTTTCATTTAATCTGGTGGTACAGAAATAGAATTACCTACATCTTATAACCACGTTTTTTTCAGTACATTCTAAAACTCTGCCACGACCATGATAAAAATAAAAGTACAATTTATTTACATCATGATATACGACACAAAAATATAAACATTTATTTATAACTTTTATTCTATAAATCTCATTAGATTATAGTTCATTCCACTAGTTTATTTTCTGTTGCAGCATTCATATATTTTAATTGGTCTTTCAGCAATCTCATCAATAATGTATACCTGGAATAGTTATAAAAAGTATTCTATCTTAGCAAAGCAACAGAGTAATTCGCTATGCTAATCCTTCTACAATAATTAGGCTGACTATACAAACCTTACTAACCTGTATTTACCATTCAAATTGTTCCTATATCAGAATGTACAGTATATAATCAACTGCAACGTAATCAACGATTATTAGCGTACACTTTGATTGGATTATACCTCCAGAGTGACAATTTTATAATGTTTTCTTTGTTTTTTTCAGCCCAGTCTGAAGCTACCTGTCGGTGCGACATCAGGCCTGTCAAAGCCGACGAAGTACCACTATTACCCACACAATCAGCATATTTACCTGCTACCAGAATGCGCCATACAGCAGGTATGACAAATTATATGATTGAGAATGGCATTGGAATTGTTTCATAGCTATCGCACAGGAAGGGTATAGCACAACCAGGGAAACATGTATTATGTAGCTAATTAACTAGTTAATTAATTCAGTGAATAGGTACATTTCTTCTTTTCAATTTCCTACTTCATAGGTGACACTATACCTAAATTAAATTATTTGTACCACGAGGTAAGTAGTAAATAATTATATGAAAATCTTATTTCGTGTGGTATACGAGTATTTCAAGATTCAACTCTCTTTGTGCAGAAGTATTACAAACTCCATATTTCCACCCCCTCAAATCCTTGCCCTCCCCCCCCCCCCCCCCCAGCTATGAACCCTGAAAGATACCAGATGTTGAGCGAGTCAAAGTATTAAAATACTTGAACAATTGATTACAATATCATGGTACTCTCATTATAAGTTCTAGAGAGAAATGCAAGACTGTTTTACTGAGCTTAATTGTGTTAAATTGCACTAAGTGCAACAATTACTCTTGTACAATTACTATATTACAATTACAATTACTATTAGTTTTATGAGTAAATCATTTCAATTAACTATGATAGCAATGACTGTAGACTATCCTTAGTCGCGATGAGATGGCTATATTCTCATAAAGAAAGGAATTATTCAATCAGAAGGACAGTAAAAAAAAAACTGTGGTAAATGTAGGTATGTAAATGTAAATATATTGTGGTAAGCATTGGTTCTATTTTTTACAAATACTGTCATTTGGATTGGAGATATTATGTTGCTAGAAAATTGAGATTTTATACAACACAAGAAAACTGAGTTGTGACGAGATTACGTGTTAATTAATTCAAATAAGTTGGTAACCCATTATTATTATTTGTTTTAATAGCCAGTAATTTGTAATGATTATTTTAAAAATGTGTCCCTCATCGTCTTCGAAACGTTTTGACGTAGAACTACGTCTTACTGAGGGTACATGCAATGCTAGAGTGATGACACTCACACACGACACGACACTAATATTGCGCGGAGCAAAGCTGCCCTCTTCAAATCCACTGTCAAGCCTTAGTCATTTAGTTCAATTTGGAAGACGATTTTAATGACTGTCAAACTAATATTTATAAAGTAAAAAAATTGTTTTTAAAGATTGCTAGATGGCAATCTAATAAATAGCTTGACTGTCGATTCAAAGGTCGAATGGAGTTTAGTTGTAAGTTGAACCACAGCGGGTGAATCCACGTCGGTGTTGACAATCTCTTGGTTCTCTTCAGGTGTGCAACGCCGTCTACGTGCGACTGAACTACACGCAGCCCTTGTGCGCATGTCCGACGCGCTATCAAGAACCCTGCTCGGCGAGTCTGCGCTCTGACGACCTCCACACGACGGAGTTGGTCACAGATCCGCGCGGCAAGGTCAGTCAACGCAACCGACCAATGAGGAGGCGAGGTTCGCGCGGCGACCAATCAGAGAGAGAGTTTGATCTTTAGATCATAGTTTGTGACATTTGACACGTATTTCAACGATATTGTTATCGACCATGTATCGACTCTTCAAGTACACAGTATGAACGATGTAACATATTTTCTATTTGTTGAGATAAACTCAAGATTGTCACTGAACAAGGTAGTCAAAATTACCTACTAAGTCAAGGAAAAAGAGACAATGCGTACTTGCCTTTAGCTTTGGCGTGAAGGTCTTAAAAAGCTTGAAAAAACAAACTTGGAATCAATCAAACGAAAAAGTCAATCAGAACGGGATTTTATCTTAGAAAGGCAGAAAGTTGATTAAATTAATTAAATAATAAGAGATAAACCGAAAAAAGCAGGAATCAAGCATGTCAAAAATTTAAGTATGAAGAAAAAAAATATGAAGAAAGTTAGAAAATACTTTAAAATTTTAATGTGTAAGGAGAAAAAACTTCTGCCTGAGATAGAGCTTCAGAATATCTGTGTACCTCAAAGTCAATTCACAATAGTCAGATAATTGCTAAATAGTGGACTCTCGTGTATAACTCGTGCTCCTCTCTCCTCTCTAATCGCACTGTTTTTCCTCTCTCTTCGTGCAAGCTGGATTCTGATCCCACGAACAGGAGCAGACAGACAGATGATGCATTTCGCGTTGCGTTCTCCACGTCAGGAACGTGATTCTCGTTTAGAAAAAAACGATAAGTCATCCCAAGGACAATACTTTACCTTCTCTCCGTTAGAATAAATTGTGACACGACGCTATATGCATTTTTTATGTCATCTTTATAGAAGCCATTACGGCGTTCGCTGACTATGCATGGAGAAAATCATAACATGATTGCTCTTTGTTGGCATTATGCATTTCGTTTACTCCTTTTTTTCTCGTGAAGTGTTGAGTCCGTTACGGATAAGCTTGGGCAGTTTTTCAAAACGGTAAATTACATTAATTTGACGTGTTGATAGGTTCATATAAAACTGATTTGGAGTGCTTCTTCGTGTTCGCACGTTGCATACTACTGACACATATTTTCAATAAACGGAAGTAATAGAAATGAAGTGAATATAAAAATAGAATCCGTAAAAGGCGGCGTGAACTGAGTTGACATTTTGCTTACTGTTAGACACGTACGTCTCTCAATTTAACACCAATTCGAATGATCCTACTTCACAGCAATGCGAAATGCAATCAGGAAATAGAAATCCTGTTCAAGCGAAATTAAAAAAGAGTGTGATTCAATAAGATTGTATTCGTATAGCAAAATACTCGATCAAGAAAATTATCGATTCCTGGGTGAGACGTGCTCGAGAAAATTTATTATTGAAAACAGGTGTTTCTGTAATTTAAAGCAGAAGTATACACAGATAAGATTACACGAAATTGCACATTGTACTGTCTGGTTTCTTCGAGGAGAAAAATTACAAAAAGTGAATACTCGCAATTTCAACCCCGTCTGCGTACCATTGACAAGACAACGATACTCGACCAGTCCCCTGGTTTCAGGCCACGATGCAAGGCCCCGCGGGACTGGTCTAGAGCTGCGTGTCAACTAACAGTCCCCTGGTTTCAGGCCCTGACATTGGTCAAGACCTGCGAGCCTGTGGAGGAGATGAGACGATGCAAGGCCCCGCGGGACTGGTCTCTGTTCAACTAACAGTCCCCTGGTTTCAGGCCCTGACACTGGTCAAGACGTGCGAGCCTGTGGAGGAGATGCGCCGATGCAAGGCCCCGCGGGACTGGTCTCTGCTCAACTAATAGTCCCCTGGTTTCAGGCCCTGACACTGGTCAAGACGTGCGAGCCTGTGGAGGAGATGCGACGATGCAAGGCCCCGTGGGACTGGTCTCTGCTCAACTAACAGTCCCCTGGTTTCAGGCCCTGACACTGGTCAAGACGTGCGAGCCTGTGGAGGAGATGCGCCGATGCAAGGCCCCGCGGGACTGGTCTCTGCTCAACTAACAGTCCCCTGGTTTCAGGCCCTGACACTGGTCAAGATGTGCGAGCCTGTGGAGGAGATGAGACGATGCAAGGCCCCGCGGGACTGGTCTCTGCTCAACTAACAGTCCCCTGGTTTCAGGCCCTGACACTGGTCAAGACGTGCGAGCCTGTGGAGGAGATGCGCCGATGCAAGGCCCCGCGGGACTGGTCTCTGCTCAACTAACAGTCCCCTGGTTTCAGGCCCTGACACTGGTCAAGACGTGCGAGCCTGTGGAGGAGATGCGACGATGCAAGGCCCCGCGGGACTGGTCTCTGCTCAACTAACAGTCCCCTGGTTTCAGGCCCTGACACTGGTCAAGACGTGCGAGCCTGTGGAGGAGATGAGACGATGCAAGGCCCCGCGGGACTGGTCTCTGCTCAACTAACAGTCCCCTGGTTTCAGGCCCTGACACTGGTCAAGACGTGCGAGCCTGTGGAGGAGATGAGACGATGCAAGGCCCCGCGGGACTGGTCTCTGCTCAACTAACAGTCCCCTGGTTTCAGGCCCTGACACTGGTCAAGACGTGCGAGCCTGTGGAGGAGATGCGCCGATGCAAGGCCCCGCGGGACTGGTCTCTGCTCAACTAACAGTCCCCTGGTTTCAGGCCCTGACACTGGTCAAGACGTGCGAGCCTGTGGAGGAGATGCGCCGATGCAAGGCCCCGCGGGACTGGTCTCTGCTCGCGCTGCAGAACGTGCGGACCGGGAAGTCCCATTACCTCGTGCTGTGTCGCTGTCCGGATGAGAATGTGCTTGGTAAGTCGGGACACTTCACTCAATAACTCAGCTGCTTGTCTTCAGAATACTCACGAAGTCAAACAATATTATTCTAGGACCTCGAGTCAAAACTTTGAGGCGAATCATGTTCATTGCAGTCTCAGGAACATAATTTTCAATTTATAAAATGCAAAGGTTAATGAATTGCCATAAATAACTTATTTTCCTCGATATAAACTTGAAATAATGTATTGGCACTTGGCAAAGCAGCACGGATGATAAATTTGGTAACAGAAATGCAAAATTAGTTGAAAATTATTAAAACTTTTTGGTGAATTCAGAGGCAGAATGTAAACAAGGTTGAGAAAGAAACGAGACGCGGGAAAAAGAGTAAAAATGCTCCGAAATGTAAAAAGGGGACCAAATAATGCGAAAAAGGGCCCCTTTTTAACATTTCACAAGTTTCTTTTACTCATTTTGCCGCATACCATTTTCTGACATTTGTCTTTCTCAACCTCGAAAAAGGGTAAAAAGGGTAAAATGGTTCCGTCCCTTGCCAGTCCCGATGTCGTGAGATAATGCCTTGATGTTCTTGCAGAGGGTCCCATGAACCACGACCAACCGACCTACGCCTCCGTGCCCGGGATCCGCGTGTACGGCATGATGTGCGTGCAAGAGGACTACGACGACGAGGAGTCCGTCAACTACAGGCGGAGTCGGCCGCTCAGGCTGCAGCGAGATGTGTCAAGTGAGTGCTAGCTCGTGTTTCATGGACTCGGGGAAGCGTACCGCCAGTCGGGTTGGTACGCAAAACTGTGACATTGTAGGCTGAGCTACATGCTAAACTCTATCTCAGAAACTTTTTGATAAAATATCCTTATAATTTGACGTAAAGTAACTGACAAGCAATCAATTAAAATTAAAGTGAAGTCAAAAATGGATCTGGAAGATCTAATGATCGCTGAAATAATCTTCCACCATACACTCTTTTGAAGTAACATTTGTATTACTTTATTTTATTTTCTGATACGTGGGAGTATAAATCATGGGGAACGATGAATTCCATGTGAAGCAAGTACGCTTGGTCCCAGGGAGGGGTGGATTGCCACCAAACTGGTGCGTTTTTTCAGCTTTTCAAAGAAAGAAAGAAAAACGTATTTTTAATGATTTTTGACACCTGGTAAAGTTGCTCACATTATATAATACATGCGCAATACATAGAATAGGCATAATAAAAAGTATCTACGTCGATGTATGAGAATAATGGCAAATTAATCGTCATACAAGACGGGGGGAAGGTCAGCTCCCCCCTCCCCCCCCCCCCCCCCCCAATCTTTCGCTTCAGTATAGTCAAGTGAATGTGTAGTTGCATTGATGGGTCTCAACCACAGATGTAATTACTTTTTTCCGATTAATGAAGAATGACGAATCACGAAACGTTCCGAATTCCAATTAATTGCTCGATTAGTCTATAAATAAACCAATTTGTCTTTATTTCAGAAACGAGACCATCATTTCCATGGTCCACTGTCCAGGAACTCGCTCGAACAATAGACTGGGACGACTAGTGGACGTCGTCGACGGAGAGCCGAACTTCCGTCACGGTGTGATGGAGTTATGATCGACCCATGGCCAACGACCCAGTTTACACGCGACACTGCTTCGACGCAACCCGCGCCACACCGGCGCTGCATGTGTTGCCTATGCGGCCAGGCGCGCGGTATGCTCGCGACAAGGATGACACACCCCCCGTGGCAACAGCCTTTCACGCGACTCATATCTCATGGCTTTTACTCACATTTGACAATCATTCTTGTAGAGTCGGAATTAAAATTATTTAGAATATAAAACAGTGGCGGAACTTGAAGAAAACATTCACTTTGCTGGCTCCAACCAAATTATTGCCTTGCAATGACGAATGACGAATTCGGAATTATAATTAATTGCTTGATTAGTATTTAAATAAACAATTTGACTTTATTTGGCATGCATTCGGCATTTGGACTTTTTAAAAGTTTAAGTTTTCTCTACCCAAAATGAAGTGAAACTTGAAATTAGCTCATCATCACCAAAAAACACTTTTAATTTCATTTTAATTTTGCAACAAAATCATGCTAATTGATGAGTAAAAAACCTACACTCTCACAACTGCAGAAGCTGCCTGATGAAGATCTGACACTGTTGTGAAATACTGATCTCGACTTGCCGTGGGGTGTGAAATCCGACTACGAGAATGGTGATGGGGGTTGCTAACGTGGGCGCACGCAAGTACAGAGGTTCCACAAAGTATTCGTTCATATTTCTTGTGGCCCCGTGGAACGATCGTCCGAGCTTATTTCGGTGTATGGGGCGAGGTGATGTGATTTGTGATCAGTTCAATCAATTTGTGATAGTTCTTGATCAACAATTACCACAACTGTCAATCAATGGGATATTCTTCTAATTAAGAAGTAGAAGATATATACTAGTTATGTAGCGAGGTAGGTAGCTTTATGATGACGTAAGCTACTTCAAGGAAGGCGAAGCAATACATATTTATTTATTTTCGTTCATTTATTTGTTGAGCAAGTATTTATTCCCATTTAGTGGTCAATTGTTTTTGTGAAGACAAATGGTGCAGTTATTTTTGTAAATAAAAATAATTTAAATAACGTGTACTACAGAGTCTAGAAAATAACTTTCAACCTTACTTTCACAAAATCCCATGTCCCACATCAAGAATATAATTTGTGTTTGACCAAAAGAACACTATGTCGTTATAGAATATAAATTTACCTACATAAATAATGATTTTAAAATGCAACACAATGTTACACAGTACACTACGTAACTAGACATGAAAAGGATGAAATTAATAATGGTGACAGAAATCTGTGTAGCATCTCAACTTGGAATAAAGGTCCTTCCTGAACTATTCAATTCACAAACAAATTTATTACACAAGATATAAATAATCGTTGAAAGTAAAATATACATAGTTCGTTCATGTAATGAATGAAGAATCCATAATGCATTGAACTTACCGAGTACTTCACCGTTGGCCTGAATACTGCAGCTGTACATGGCCGCCATGAGTCTTTGCGGTTGCGCTTGGAACGCCTGTCGACATCCCTCCTTCACCGCAGACATGATCTGCCCGGAGAACGGTCCGAACGGAGTAGACCCCGCATCGTCAGCCGCACTCTCCACACCGACCGTCCACTCTTCGACGACGAAACACACACCCATCATCGGCTCTTCGCACAGCGGCCCAGAGAGAGTGGCGAGCTGGAAGCCGTTGACGAAACTGCTGTCGTACTCCAGCAGCGAGCTGGAGCCGTCTTTCACTACGCGCTCCCAGAATGCGGGACGGTTGTAGCCTGGCACTCGGTTCAACAGAACATTCGGGCCGCATCGTCGAGGACCTAGACTCCAGATCTTGTCGGTTGCATCACTCCACTCTTTACCAGCAGCGTCAAACGCCTCACGTAGCTTCGTCTTCAAAGCGTTGATATCTGCCAGCGTTTTAACTGCAAGGTTACTCATGCTCGATTGTGTTATGTCTGGATTCGTACTCGATGTTTTTGATTCATCTTTAAGATGTAAATCAAGAGTTTTTAGTAGCTCTGAACTGTCCTCCAAGATTGTGGTTACTTCCATAGGTAAAGGCACAGCTCGTATCTTGAGTGTGGATTGTTTGTTAGCCGTATGCATCGTTATAACTCCCAATGTGTTGACAGACTTCTGCTCTTCGATAGCCTCATTCACCATATCAGTGGTCGGTGGAATAACCACAGTCTCTCGGAATGGGACAATGGGATCAGAAGCATTGATCGCAACTTTAGCATATCTGAAACAAAATGAAGAAATTCATGATTACACTTTGATTACACTCACCACAGTGCATATAATATTGTTCCGTCACCTTGTAAAATGTTGAATCATCACCGACTGGTTAAATTTTAAAAGTTTAAATCTGAGCTTGATTTGCAACAGGGGATTTATACCTACACTGAAAACTCAATACTCTATAGGAAGATGAGTTGACAAGAGAAAGTGTAAAGTGTATGTCAGCAAAATAATTTCTTTTCCAGTTGCAGGATACAGCAACACGGCATATTTTGCAATAACATATTGTGAAACATAAATAATGGATATCAAGTAGTGATGCCATCGGGTAGTAATTTTTGTACCCGGGTACCCGCCAGCAGTACCCGGGCGGGTACCCGCCATCTTTAAAAAAAAAAAATTTTTTTTTTTTTTTTTTTTTTTTGGATTTTAAGATGATGGAAGAATAAACAGTATACCTTTTGAGTTTTTAGGTATTGTTGCGCAATGGAAATAGCACAATTGAAAATAGGACTGCAGCAAATAGTGCTGCACTGTCTGAGTGGGGACCAGAGTGGTGTTGGAGGGGTAAATTAGCGTGATGATTCCCGTTGGAGAGAGGAATGGCTTGATTGTATACTCCCCTGCTCAATTGGCGCAAAAAAACAAAATTTAATCAAAAAAAAAAAAAAAAATTTATTTTTTTTTACTTTTTTACTACTCGCGGGTTGTGAGTGTAACCCGGGTCTCCCATTACCCGGTTCTGACCCGGGTATCCGGGTACCCGATGGCATCACTAATATCAAGGTATTTCTTTACGGATTGAGAACTTTCATAAATTATACGAGACAATGCCCATTGTCATTGATCACAACTCACCTCTCTCTGAGATCATCGAGACAGCGTTGCAGATGCACCTCTCCCGCTGTGACCAGAACATGTTCGCCTGTTTCCTGCACGATCACCTGCACACATGCATCGGCCTGATTCAGCAGCCGCAGCCCTCGCACCAGAGCGGCCATGTCCGTCGGGTGGGCGGGCTCCACAGCTACGCGCACGATCGGCACCGCCATCAAGTTCATCTCGGTGAACGCAGGACATGCTACTGTTGTCGACAGAGTGGCAGACTTAAGTACGTGATCGTCCAGTCCCCCGATGCCTAAACACAGAGTCAACAAAGAGATCATAGATGACAAACAGCAAAATGGAGAAGTTTATGTCTGCTTTTGTATTACAAGACTTTTAAATATTACTTTAAACCATTACGTGAATCAGTACAAACCCACAGGGAAAAAATCAATACAACTTCAAAACAACTTACATCAGTGTTAAAAATGTTGCAATGTTTGCCTTGTTGTAATGGTGTATTTGAGCAGAAATACATAATATCATTACAAATGCTCTTCAAGATAAAATCTGTACATACTTATAAATTAAATGATGTGCTTTTGAATCAAGAATAGGTCTTAGAGTTCAAGTCAAATATCAATGCAATACATGGAGCAGTTCCTTAGAATAACTTATATTAAATTACCTAACACATTTCCAGCTGGGACTTCATCCAAAGGTTCAAGTTCTCGCCCCATTAACAGAAAGAGCTGCTCAATCTTCACTCTTGTTATGTGTTCACCAGACTTTAAATCTCTCAAGGTCAAAGATCCATCGATTGTCTCTCCACTCTTCATCTAGATACACAATTAATTATATTTAGCATCACATACAATGTATGAGCGTTGTTTAATACGTAATAACACCACAAGTCACAACAAACCTTTTGAAGTGCAAACGCTGGATTGTGTTTTGGTCCTAGGACAAATACTTCGCTGCCCTTCCGTAACGTCCCACTGAACACGCGAGCGAATGCAATGAAAACATCCTCGGAACATTCAGCGACCTTCTCTGCGACGGGTTCGTCAGGTAGCACTGGGTCGCTTAATGGCACCCCCTCGCTGCTTGGATCTTGTGGATTCTGCTTCATGCGGTCAGCATGCCTCTGTCGAGCCACTTCACGCCGCTGAGCCATTTCCTTGGCCGTCAATGGCTGCTGGCGGTTCTGCGGCAAACTCTTGCGCTCAACCTGAGAAAGCAAACTAGTCAAACGACGTGCATTACATCAACTCCGGCTACATATTAATGCCACCAACATTACTTACTGGGAACATCTTAGAAATAAATACGATAACAGGAACATCTTCTTCAGAGGAGCAAGATAGAAACGAGGACTTCAAATCCTGTGTTTCTTTCGGCAAGCCATCAAATCTCACCGATTGCAAACACATTAGTTTCTCGGCTTTTTCTGCAGTTATATCCAGAGGAGAAGGCAATTTGTTGCATACCATATCTGCAAGAAAATAACGATAAGTGAAAAAGGCACAGCTGTGAGAGGTCCAATTGATTTATCATATCAGCCTACTGTACCTAGAACAGTCTTTGCTAAGGGAAGCCAAAGGCTGCAGAGTGCCTGCAGCTGAACCTTCCCATCAGTATGTCGTAAGTCCCGGGTTGTCAGTTTCACACCTAAGCTGTCGGCAATCTTGGGCACTTTATCTCTGTCTTTTCTTACTACGATGGTCTCATAAACGCTCCAAATGTTTTCGAGAACTAATTGGACAAATAATGGCTTTTTGGCTTTTTCCTGGGCTCCTTTCAGAACTCGTTTCTGCTTCTGTTGAAGATAGAAGTCGCCCCAAAGAGTTTTCTGTAGTACAGCTTCCTTTACTCCTAACTTATCAGCATAAAGTTTAGCAAAATCTTGAATACTAGAATCAGAAAATACAGTTTGAAGTACAATTTTTCAAAATACAAATATTTGAGATTACAGTAGGTATGGCGTATCAGACAACCAACAATTTTTGGTCAAGTGTGACTTTATAATACAACTAAAAACTAAAAAGACTAGTAGGTACTTAGAATAATGTAGGTAAGTAAATTAAAAATATATACATACATCATTCATAATACTACATAAATTTTATCTAGGTAGGATCATAATTTATAAGTTCCCATAGACGAGCATTAAGTATCATTGTGGCTTTGTCCGATGGATTGATCGACATTTAATGAAATTGATTAGGTATGTACCTGAAACCCCAACCATCGATGGCACTAGCAAAAACGACGTTGCCTTGATCAGGTGAGAAATATAGATTAGAGTCATCCTCGTCTTCTAGTCCAGTACTCCAGTCGTACACTCGGTCTTCTGATTGGGTCTCCGACTCGGTACGAGGTTGAGCCTTTAATTCAGAAGTGCGACCGAGTACCTCTGTTGTAAACAGCTCGCCCATCACAGCATTCACCTATCATCATGCCATTCACTAATTTAGACTCTTTGTTGGTTTATCTACTAATTTTTTTGTTAAATCTTTGGTAGGACCAATGGGTTTGGGGTTTGGGTCTAGACGAGATATTGGCAAATGATAGTAACGTATACCAACCTGTTCTAAAATTTGAGACAGATGAACGTATGCATCTAGAGGAGTCAATTTCATCTCCAGAATCAGTCGGTCCATTTTGTTTAAGACTAATACAGGAGATATGTTTTCTAGCCAAGCCTGTTTCAAAGCTACTTGTGTTTGCGCACAAACACCTTCCACGACATCTATTATGACAATCGCCCCATCGCAAAGGCGAACAGCTGTTGATACTTCAGAAGAGAAATCGACATGGCCAGGAGAATCGATGAGATTGATTAAATACTCGTCAGAGTCTTTCGCGTAGAATAGCCCAATAGAACTGCTTTTCATTGTGATTCCACGCTCTTGCTCATCTTTTCTACTGTCCATGTACCTGGGAACAAGAAGCATAAAGATGTCTACGAAGGTTCGAACATAACCTATAAAAATGTAGCAAAATATCAAACAAGTCCATCGACAAGAGTGTCATACTACGAAAATACAAAATTATACTTTTCCTTCTACATCTTCAAAACCTACCTAAGCTTCCCAGCCATTTTTGATGATATTATACCATTACTTGCCACCAACGAATCTGCTAAGGTGGTTTTGCCATGATCAACATGAGCCAAAATGCAAATGTTACGAATATATTTTGGATTTTTTTGTAATTTATTAACGTTATCCGAATTTAGAAGTTTCATTTTAATACACGCTGAAAATTGATTGAGATTATAAAATTAGATGAATTATTACAAAACAATGCACATTGCCAAATGTGGTGCAACTAGTGTCACGTCAAGTCAAACTCGAAATCACACACACACGTGTGTTCGCATTCGAAATGGGGAAGAAACGCCCCCTTCAGGATTGCGCAATGAACACTGCGCAGGATCTTCTAACCAAGGTTTATAGAAAGTTTAATTAATTTTACTTTACATGTTGGTACTGGTAGAAAGTACCGGTATGCTGGTAGCACCAAACACTGTGGATTTAGTTTTTATTGCTTTTTACCTTGCTTTTTACAGTGATGGAAGGCAAATTGGTCTGTTTATCCTGTTGACAAACACAAAATTAATTTGAACTGTGCGCCTTATATGTAATTTTATTCAATATAAGCCTCTCTTCGTTAAAATGTTATTATTTAATTGTTCTGTGAATATACGACAACGAAGTATGTAGACGTTCACAAGAGCATACATGTTTTGACATAGGTCCTTAGGTTAGCCAATAATGCGTATTTTATATGAAGCTCTCATTTAAACTCTAGATATGGCTTTTTCGGTAAGTAATCAGATGAGGCACGTTTTATCTCCAAGTCTAATAAATCATTTATTAATCTCCCTGTCTTTCATTTCAGTGCGTCAAAGTACAGTTTGAATTTGGACATGAAGCAACACTAAAAAACAAGCGCTCGCCTGAAGGGTTCACTCACGATTGGGAAGTATTTGTGCGAGGTGCCGACAACAGCGATATAAGCCACTTCGTTGACAAAGTTGTGTTTAATCTCCACGACACATTTCCCAAACCTAAGCGAGTTGTAAAAGAACCACCTTACGTTGTAAAGGAGTCTGGATATGCTGGGTTTGAATTACCCATAGACATTTACTTCAAGAATCAAAACGAGCCAAAGAAATATCAATTTAAATACGATCTAATACTTCACTCTCAAACTGGCCAACGCGGTCCAGTCAGTAAGGTTTTGAGAGAAAAGTACGTGTTCAACAATCCCACAGAAGATCTGCGCCGCAGGCTCATCAGAGGAGGCGGTGTATGTTTCAATTATAATTTCTAATCTTAAGCCCCATTTACATGGTAAAATTTCCTGTAAATGTTTTTGTAAAATCTTTTATAATACCTATAATTTTATAAAATCTTTTACAGAAATAGTAGGTAGTAGCTAGGTACTACGTGTTAAATAATATGATTTATAAAAGATTACCTATACACAACCCTTTACAGAACATTTTACCATCAAATTGTCTTGTTTACACATAAATACAATTTCTGAAATAACAGAAATTGATGCTTACCTCAGTGTCAACAATCAAATACAATCGGCATATTTCATTTCAGCACACATTCATTCAAATTCTTGTGAAAACGAGTTCTCTATTCACCAAAAGTAGCATTTGACAGTATTGCAATTGTTTGAACGAGGCGTCAAGAAAAATGTGTGTTCAGAAGGCCGTGAGAAAAACAATTGCAACTGTCAAATGGTGATTTTTGGTGAATAGACATCTCGTTTTCACAAGAATTTGAATGAATGTGTGCTGTAATGAAATATGCCGATTGTATTTGATTGTTGACACTAATGTTTTCATCAATTTCTGTTATTTCGCGATGCCTGCACGCGCCCTGTGCGCATGAGCAGAAATACTCGTTGGAGGAGATATTAATTTTTTCCGCTAGGTGGCGTTTCGCAACTTTTAGTGTCGAATTATCATGGTATTAGGTATAGTACTAGCTATGCGTTTTGTTTTTCCAGGTTGGGGTCACTGGGTCTTCTCTTGAAAAGTTGGCGCTCGCTGAAGACGCAGCAAAGCAGTCTGCTGCTCCTTTTGTAAGTAAACCAAAACTCAGCGGTGATATAAGCAAGAAGCAGAAAGTTAAAGATTATAAAATCGATGAACCTTCTCGAGCCAATGATCATTTCACTGATCTTTTCGGAACCCCTATTCACACAACAAGAGCATCTCCTGAGACCAAAAAAGCTTCAGTTACATCGACTAAGAACATTGAGAAGGTGAACAATGATAAGCTTTCAAGTGGTGGTAAGTCCTCAAAACATATTCCTCATAAGGAGAATAGTGCCAAAGATGAGCATCGGAAAGACCGGGACAAGAGTAAGGAAAAATCAACAAAACGTTCATCCTCTCCACCTAAACGGCCAGCATCACCAAACAAACATATACAATCACCAAAGCGATCCGTAACTCCATCGAAAAAGGCATCTCCGAAACGGCCTGTAACTCCGACTCTCAAAGAAGAAAACAAGAAGTCGTCTGATGACTTACGAGGCAAGACCGATATAAAATCAGCAGAAGGAAAAACCGAGAAAAAGAAAAAGGACAAAAAAAGTAAAGATGATAAAAGTAAAAAAGACCGGAAAAGTTCAGATAAAAAGGCATTGGATGCATTTGAGAGACTAGAGAGGGCAAAAGATGTAAAGGATAAAGAAAAGAAGTTACCAAAAGAACATGCCAGCAGCGTTGGCAAAGAACCAGACAAGATCAAAGCCAAACACTCGGAAGTTGAAAAAGACAAAGAAAAGCAAAAACATAAACACAAGAAAAAAGATAAGAACAAGCAAGAAGATTCAAATTCTAGTGGAAAAGATAAAAAGAAGGATAAGGTGAGACCTTCCAAGAAGGATAGTGAAAAGATAAATGATCTTAATGATAAAGACCAAAATGGTTTTGAGAAGGAATCCAGTCGTAGTTCTTCTCATTCATCAACCAACAAGAAGACAGACCGCAATGATTCTCCCAGCCCTGTCAGACCTAAAGCTAGTCCTGCCAAGCGAGCAGTAACCCCTGATAAACCATCGACATCTAAGGAAAAGCCTGCAAAACATCCATTGAAGATGCTGCTTGAGCAACTAACTGACCATGAGGAGAGTAGCAACTCTAACAACTCACTGTCTGAAGAGGAAGACACACGACCTCCTCCGAAGAAACCCTGCAAATCCTCAGAAGCAACCAGCATCTCTTCCGCTGCTAAAACAAGCCAGTCAATTGAAAACGTAGTTAACAGCTATAGCTATAGTCCCCCAAATAACAAACTCTCACCTTCGAAACCCAAAGCTCCCTTTCAAGAGAGTACTTCCACCAACCAAAATGGAAAGCAGAGAGATAAAAATGAAGCAAGAACAAAGAAAAATGGGGATGAAGTGGGTGAGAAAAGTGGGAATAAAGATGAAAGCACAGATGGAAAATCACTGAAAAGGAAGAGAAGTAGCGGAAAGGAGACCAAAAGCAAGAACAAACCACCAGAAAAAATGACGAAAGAAATGCCAGATGTTACGAGTGAAACGGTGAAGTTGGCAGACGAGGTACCTGTAGTAAGAAATGAAAAGCAGACACTGGTAGTGAAGGGAGTGCCTCGACCTATTGACTTACTGAAACCACACATAGTCGATGGCAAGTTCACTGCCGACTACGTGGATCAACTTAAAAATTTACAACACAAAATAATGACACTCGACGACAACGAGGAGTTGCAACGAGTAGTGCAAGTGATAGCCGAGACGGGACAGTACGAGATAACTCCGAAAACATTTGATTTTGATCTGTGTACGTTGGATTTAGTGACCGTCAAGAGATTACAAGACTTCTTCACAGCATCGTGACAGATCAACTCTTTTACCTGTTAAGTACTAATTTGATTTTATGTTGTTGTTTGAAAACCAGCAGGTTAAGTAGGTAAATCAGGTGCCTACATCATACTATTAGTTTTATTATCTAGACATGTTTTCAATCTGAAGAAAAATATTGATACAACAGATCTTATTCCTTTAGTTTCCCATGCACATTCGGTACACAATTGCCAAAATAATTAAGTAGTAATACTACTATTGTGCATGGGCTGGGGTATCCCTTATGGGCCAATTCGAATACGAATATTTAAGTTTGCTATCTAATGCTGTAACTTTATACTTAATGATCCAATAAAAATTCCTGTACAGGGGAGACAGTTGAATAAGAGGATAATGTGTACATTTTGTTGTACATATCTGAAGAAATGATGCACATTAATCCTGAATTGGGCTGTTGCACAATGTAGGTTCCATCATCCATGACAGAAAGTTTTTTTAATCCCAGTGTGATGCCTACTCCTTCGACTACTGGCATGGAAAGGCATGGAACGTAAAGTGTGCGAGTTCCCTAAATTGCAGTCTCATAACTTTGAAATATATGCATTTCATTGTTATAATTTTCAATATTTGGTAATGTTTCTAGTCTCCCCTTCAATCTGTTATGCACAAAGATCCTGAAACTTTATTGACTGAAACAACACCTCTTGTAGGGACACATTTACTCAAACAATGTCAACGATGAGTTAATTGTTAATCTACCATAATTGTCGATTGAATGTCAAATAGTTTGATTTAAAGTTTTATGGTTCAAATTGTTTGTGTATAGACACACTTATGTTTTTTTCACAAATTTTATATTTCGTGTTTGTTTCATTTTGTATTACCTATTTTGATATTGTGCGAGGTATCATTTTTTTAAATAGGTAAAATCAGATCATTCATTAATGGACACAATTTTGTTCTTTTAAGTTAGTTCATGGAAATATTACTCAAAGCCATCGTAAAATAATTTAAAAACTTATTGATGGCTATGCATCCAGAATAGAGAGCAGATAAAGATTTTGTAATTTTTTTAAGTTTCTTGTTCTGTTAGGAGACCAATCCAAAAAATTGCACTGATTCATATTAAACTGGATATACTGGCAAGTCAATATAGGTAGATTACTAAATGGCAAGAAGCTGTCAAGGTCAACCAATTGTAGCACTGAGCTTGCAAACTCGCCATTGACATGTAAACTTCAGTGTGGCCACGATATTAGTCCAGTTTTGGGTGAAATGTGCAATGCCAAATTGTGGAGCATTCTCTAATGATGATGTTGTTTGTTTGTCAAGTTAAGTTTGAAGTAGGCTCAAGTAGAGTTTAGTTCTTAGACCAAGTTGTGCCATTCATTAGAATGCCATGGTCTGCACTGCATTGTTCCAAATAGTTGTGGAATGTTTTATAAATTAAATTTCTTCCCATTTTAATGACAAATGGATGTGAAATTAATCCTAGATCTCATTTGTGATGACTATGCTGGATGCAGTAAGCGATACCGTTCTTAATTTATTTTTTAGTAGATCTCAAAAAGTGGAATATTAACCAGAAATTACCCCGAGTGTTATTAGCCCAATATCAGTCCTAAATGCAATAGCCAATGATGTCTTTACTACTAACCGTTGAACTGATATATGTAACAACGATACAATTGAACTCCATTCAGGTACAATATCATTCAATTGTGGAACTTCTTGTGAAATTTATGTGAGGTAGGTATTCAATAATGAATACACATATATTTATATTAAAGAGCCTACAGGTACCTATTTAATAACAAATTTGGCTTTTAGTATTCTACTATTGTATCTAAATGATCTAGTAAACTATGAGAACAAGTACAATTTTGTGGCTGGGAATTTAGTACAAAAAATACAATTTTTAGGAGTTGAGCATTGTTCATGTTTTCCTAGAATGATGTTGTAATAGTAAAACTGTGGGAACCTAATTACTGTATTCCTACAATGGTCACTCATAGAGAGGGTTAGAAAGAGGAGATAAGTAGATACATACCTACTACGTAAATGTACATTCTAAAAAAAAATTTATATTTTCGGAAAAACAAGAAATCAACAACAGTGAGCCAGATGAACTTGTACAGAATATTACTTTTATTCTTGTATTAAACAGTTGTACCTTCTACTAAAGTTTAATTTCATCACCTATGTATGCCTCATTGTGTTCTAGCATTTTGTAAAAAATTTACAGATTTAATCTGTAATCAGCACTTCTCTCTCGTAAGCTAAGTGTTATGAACATATATAGGTAATCTTAGTAAATTTTTAACCCAGCCACATAATTAGGAAGTAGACATCCCATGTAAAATAATAATGGGTTTGAAGTAATGTCATTATTTGGTTCCATTTCCCCTGTTTTACTAAGTCGGCTGTAGGTAATTGAATAAATTGATCAAAAAGTGTTGGTATCGCCTTTTTATGCCAAATGTAATCTTGTCGGATCTTGGACCTGCAGCTTAATCGTTTAACTTCAATTTTGAGATGTATACCTGCATCTTTAGCATCTATCCAATCGTAGAAGGATTTTTGGAAGCTAGGATCAATTCCTATCGTCATCCTCCACTATGAACTGTGTGAAAGGTGTAGGTACTTATAAATTTAACGTTAAGGAATCGTGCTATGGTTGAACTTTGTCAAGTTTCTAGATATGGATTCTCTGTTATGTTTAATCTTGTTCATTTCATTACTAAGAAACAGTGTTTTACTTACTCCTAATTTGATATTACATGCTGGAAATCATTTGTTGTTGCATACGTTTAGTAGTTCTACAATTTGTGGCTTGGTTGCATTTATTTTCATCTTTGTCAAAAATCTAAATAATATGTTCAGTAAAATCAGTTGTGATGATGATATGTAGCTTAGCTTATGCTTATACTACAGTGAATGAGAAATGTATTACGTATATACATAATTTGTATGATGGGCTAATATTCCTACTAGATATCTTGTTAAATACTTGAGATGAATGAATAGGGTACCTGCTAGAAAATGTAATCTAATTGTTATTATTCCATCACCAATGCTTTCTTCTTCATACATTTCTTTCTTAATTTATTGCGCTGACAAGTGAAGCATTTAGTGTAATATATTAATTAGATATGTTTAGAATTAAGAAGATACCAGAGTGATGATGAATGAGTGTGTTAGTATACCTGTTAAATTAAAATATATAATACCCATGAAAACTCTTAACTGAGGAAATCACAATATTTTAAACTTCAATGTAATGAAATGTACTTCATTGGTCAAAATCCGAATAAAGTTTTGGTAGATAGTTTGAACTTTGGGCCGTATTCTATAACTCAAATTATTCCGGATTCTGAATTCATGACGATTCCGGAATCAATTGAGTTGTAGAATAAGGTCTCAAGGGCCATTATTTGTAACAAAAACGAAATCATTTCAGATGCAATGTTACCTATTAGTTGGCATCATTTTTGTTATTGAATAGGAGGCATGGTGTGGTGAATATGCCATCCTCCGGCCATTTTCACCCATTGAGCTTTTTGTATGGACCAGCCAGCCAACATCTCATAAAATAAACATAAGAAGTGTAAAAAAAATTGAAAATTCACAAAAGTTTTTAACATCACTTGTCACTACCTACTGAATTTGTTTCTAAATTGCACTGATAATTTTTAAATGGTCCAAATCTATCTAGACCAAAAATAATCTTGGGAACTTCACCCTCAAACTCCGTCTTATATTCGTTTGAATGTGCAACTTGTTGAAAACTGCACGTGCAGAAGAGGGATGGTATTTGAACGGTCAAATACCTTTTCTTAAAATTCATGTAAACTTGAAGGGAAAAAGCCAATGTAAAATATGTACAGTAGTCAGAAATGAGATACTTACTTCTACCTTTTGCAATTAACTAAATAATGAACAATCAACAAGTAAAAATGGCCGGAAAATATTTTTTAAGTAATGTTCTTTTTGCAGGCAATTTAGTAGGTACCACACAATGTTACTTCTAACTACCACTACTTTGTTTGCTAATTATGTTTTTATATTGTAATGATTAAAGTTTGTGAGAGTGCGAGACTAATGAATGTAATGTTGCACCTGACGACATCTAATTATTGGGGCTGATAATTTTTAGAATAAAACGGATCATGCTTTCAATTTACTTTAACCACCCACAGGTATACTTTTCACTGTATGCAGTAAATGTAGTGTCTATAATCTGTATAATTATTGTTCTGTCTGTTACCTTGCATTCATGTTGAGTGTTCAGTAGAATATAAGCTTGTTATTGTATAAACAATAATATAATATTAGCATAGCAAGTACAAATATCTGAATCAGTACCTCACAATAGCTTTATGATACAATTGGCCAAATGTGTACGGTCTTTTGAAACATCATTCAAACTTTTCTAAGAGGCATTACTATTCGCCACATCAAGTGTCTATTAAATAGAGTATCAGATCAAGTACATTGTCTCAACTTGAGTATAGTTTATATTATCTATATTCATAGTATACCAATTATACCAGAAAATAAAAGAGTCATTAACGTATTTGAAGTATTAATCCAATACGAACTTTGCCCTCTTATCTGTCTCCCTAACACTATAGTTCCTCTTGTCAACTGAAAATAATATTTTCCAATTTGTTATCAGCATTACAATGTTGTATTTGCTCAGTACATAAAAATACAGATAGGAATGTAGAATCAGTTCTTCTCTTAGCTGAGAAGCCTCAGCATTGCTGTGAAACAATAGTCAAGTGTCAACATTAACTGCAATGTTAAGTGCAATTGAAACGAAAGTAATAGCAATGTTCGGGTTGGGAGGAGGTAGTTTTATACTGGGGATAATTCCTCTGTGTTTTTCACCGTCTCTTTTCGTGCGCAGACCATTGTCAATGTCCTCGGCCTTGTGCTTTGGCGGTGGAGTGCTTTTAGCCACTGCTATCGTTCACATGCTACCTGAAGTGCAGAGAAAACTACCAGACATAGCTGAGCCGGTATTTTGTGCAGGATTCTTTTTACTTTATTTCATTGACGAAATTGTTCATTTCTTTTGGACTGCCCCAGTAGACAGGGAGCAAATGAATATTCGACAGACTAATTCCTGTGGACACAGGCATCATAACAGGAGAGAGACAAATTATGGAAGCACTGAAGTCACAGAGGAGCACTGCGATGCAAATTCGTCTACGTCTCTTTTATGTCACACATCCTTTACGGAGCCTTGTCAAAATTCTTCTGCAGGAAGAGTTGGACTGTTTGTTGCGCTCTCTTTGCATGCCACCCTCGAGGGCCTTGCCATCGGGCTACAAGAATCTCCTAGCAAAGTGTTGTTACTAGTCGGCGCAGTAGCCTGTCACAAACTCGTCGTAGCTTTGTGTTTGGGCATTGAACTGTCAGCTGCAAGAGTTGGGATTTGGAAGCACGTATCTCAGATAGCAGTTTTCTCGCTGGGCTGTGTGACTGGAGTTGGAATAGGTATGGGAATCACACAAATGCAAAACTCGAGAACGACAATTGCTGTTCCTATCTTGCAGGTATGAGTTTAATTAAAGCTGTTATCTATCGAATTTTAACAAACCAAAAGGTGTATTGTGCATGTATTTCCAGGCCGTGGCAGGAGGCACTTTGCTCTACGTTACGGTATGTGAAGTATTGCCAAGGGAGCGAGCCAAGTGGCATCATCAATCGAGTCAAAGAGCTGCGGGAATTATACAATTCTTCTCTGTCGCTGCAGGATTCAGTATAATAATGGCCATCAGTGTGATATTTGGACAGGGTAATGATTAAGCTTGTGTACGATTGATAAATCATTAGAAATTATATTCAGCAATTGAATAAATTAAAGATATTTATAAATTAATTAATATAAAACAGCATAATAATGTTACTGTAGAAAAAATATATAATGGTTTTGAATTCTGATATTTCAGAACAAATAAACAATGGAAATGAACTGGCATCATGGAGCACAAAAGCAACCTAGACGCTACTAGTACCTCAAGTTCATACAATGTATCGAGAATAGACAAATCACATCGTTATAAATAACACAACATTTGCAAGCAGAGCTGTACAGAGCCACAATGTGCAACAAGCCATTCAATTTATCCCCACGTAGGTCCAACTGCTAAACTTATTCAGGATCAGAAGTAAAAATTTCACTACCTATGCCTGCCTTTTCCCATGAACAATTGTAACTGGGCATTTAAATATTAAATAGGCAATGACTATTGAGACTAACCTCTGGGCAAGAGTTATACTGGAACTAAAAAATGTGGTCGTGCAAAAAATATAAATAATCAACCAGAACGGGAATCTAAAACGAGTGTATCAACTCCAGTCTGGAGAGGAGAGCAAGCATTCTGCTGCGCCATCACTGGTTTCGCGTCTCAAGGTTGAATTTTAGGCTAGAGTTAACATTCGTGCAGAAATGAAATTTGTCAGTCACTCAAATACAAATGTAAGATGCAATTGCTCAATCTTTCAAAGAAGATCTGTACTTCATTACGTTTTATTTTATTATTTATTTTATTTATTTTCATTTACATTACTTGTCATGTTTCACTATGAGTCAATATTTATTTCACTCATTTACTATGATTTTAAATAAAAATAAAAGTTATGTAATAATTTAAATCAGCTGGCTAAGGAAAGACAGATAAAATCAAGGTATGTGTTGGTGACAAGTCATTGAGATTTGGGTTTATCAGTAAACATAGGTTATAATTTAAAATGTAGATTTAGGTCATGTTCTCTAAGATTATTTTGTTGTTGATTCCCAATGGCTTTTGTTCTTATTTTGATGTCATGCAGAAGCAGTATCTTCTGTTAGAATTTTAAAGATTACAGGGTCCAGTGCATGTATTGTATAAAAAAATAATTAAATATATATTTTTAGTTTAGATTTTTATCAAATTTTGATTAGCTACCTCTCCCACCCCAATAGTAGGTTCAAACAATTTTCTTCAGTGAAGCCCTGCTTGCAAGCCATGAATGCAACTTATTAATTTTAATTTATAATATATAATAAAATTTTAGTACTCAATTTTACTCGCGAACAGAAACAGAATACGGGAAGATTGGGTTTCTCCAAACAAACATTTTTAAAGAAAGAAAAAAAAATCATTGCTGCTTTAATATAAATGTTTTACTTGTACTGAGTTATTGCATTGGTTTATAGTAACATAGAAACTAGATTTTGATCCTTGTACTAATTCGTAGTAAATAATATGCTAACAAATCTTAATTGAATAAATATCCACAATCATTAAATACTTCAATTATTCATGGCAGAATAAGTTCATGACTATTTTTTATCCATTAAGGCCGATGCACAATTGACGCAGATGGACGACGCGGACGGACGACGGAGACGGATACAATGTTAAAGTCGTCGTCCATCCGCGTCCGATTGTGAACAGCCAGAGTGAATATGTCATACCTTAACATCGTATCCGTCTCCGTCGTCCGTCCGCGTCGTCCGTCTGCGTCAATTGTGCATCGGCCTTTATCATTAATAAAATTAATGAATATTTAAAAATTTTAATTTCGCACAGTCATTACAACTTACATCGTTCATAAATATGTTACTGATAATGGTACAAAATAAATACACTACTATAAATTCATTATAGTAGGTAATAATATGTATATTAATTAATAGACACAACCTAAAGTATTATTATGTATAATTTTAAATGCTTACACTCGGGTACAGCCTAACAATATTAATAAATATATAGGTCATACAAACTGTATGCAAGTAGGTACCTACTACATATAACATTTAAGGCATTCTCTTTAACATCTTACAAAAGATGTCATGATATGGAAATATACCTTTGGCATACCTAATAATAGCTCTATTGCATCGATTCTCATTAAAAAGTACCTATGTATATTAGTTACATAGGTTATGCATTCTATAGGTATGCGAATATTCTAAAATAATAGCTTTGAAATTCAATTTGACATTCGAAAAGATTCACAAGTTCAAATCTCAAAAGAATTTCTTTATTTGACTTATATTTTTCAGAAATTAACCCTCTTAGTGCCAAGAGCCGATATATCGGCTCTGAGAGTTTGTGCGAAACTTGCCAAGGGCCGATATATCGGCTAAATTTTAAATTAAATCTCGCGCCTCTTAATGTCTTTGGAATGTTGAACTGCTTGATCGACTGGTTGGTAATAGTGTGGTAGTTTATTGAAAAAATGTTTGGTGGCGGTAGTGTACAGATTTCTTACTATTTTGACGCAAAATGACATTTTTTCAATTCAAAATGGCGTCTACTTTTGCTGGCATATATTTTATACATTATTTCATAGCTTCTGTAGTTTTAATCACAAAAATATGAAATTAATCATGAGTGTTGAGAAAATATCAGTTAATCTAAAAAATATATTCACTTTATTAGGAAAAATTCATTACAAAATTTGTGGCATAATAATTTTTTTTTTTTTTAATTTTTTTTTATAATCCAAATAAAAAAATAAAACATGTACAATGAGAATAATCATGAACTAAATTTTTGTCCAAGTCCTCATTATACTATTAACACCATGTAAAAAAAAAATCAACAGTTTTGGTGAAGCACAAGCAAAGATATCAACTTTTTACTGTGACTCAACAATTTGTGAAAATATGGCCTGGCATTCTTCGCATATATACAGGAAATAATGCTGGCACTAAGAGGGTTAAAAAAAAAAATCTTCCTACAGTTAGGTCTGTATTTTTATTCTTGAAATGCAAAGATAGTTTGGTGGCCAAGTATTGACAATAGGTCTGTTCGTTTTGCTTACTGCACTTTACTGCTCACTGCAAATCCGTTCGTTTTGCATCAAACTTGCTGTTCCGTCACTGCGATTGTGTTCGATTTGACAATGACAGTAGCTGCGCAGTGACTGCTCTTACAGCTGGGTAGGGAGGTGATGTAAATGCAGTAACTTTGCAGTAGGCGGCAAAATGGCCGATGTTTGAAATGTAAAATGTGTTTCTTATGGATGGATAGTGAAAAAACGCCTAAGGAGGAGGGAAATGAGTATTTGTTTCAGAGTTTAGTTTAGTTATATGTTATGAAATGATACATATTTATATAAAAATGCATTGGGATTAGACAAGAATTCTATAAATGCAGAACATAACCTCACTTATTTTTACATTCTTCCCGCCAAATTCACAAACCTCCCAACCAATAGGAAAAGGCCAGCCTGCCATCCTGCTGCAAATGCGTTCGTTTTGTGTTGGTACAGCAAGCTACTGCAAGAGTTACCAGGGCCTACTGTAAGCTGCTGCTACTGCAACTGCAGTAAGCAAAACGAACAGACCTAGAGTACACCGAATTTAGTTTCCAACTATAATTCAATATTCGCATTCGAATTCAAAAATATTCGCACATCCCTAATGCATTCCTTATAAGCATATATTATGTGGTATGGTGGGGATTTGGTTCTATAAAACAATGCCAGGGAAGCGGATGGCGATTACGTGATCATCAGTCGGGATCATCAGCTAACGAGACCGTATCGATATCAGGCATGGGATCATTGGAAGGGAAACTGCTGTTCATCGACAATATATTGGTGTTTGATTGGATATGCGTGAATGGATAGAAGGAGCTCACCCGCTGCACCGGTCCGTCCGAGAGCTCCAATCTCGCAGCTGGGTTCTTCTGCAAAGCATCGATCTTGGCCATCAGCTGGCGACTATGCAAGTCCACCATCGGCGAGCCCCCGCCCTGGATCTCAAGCAACGGGATCCAACGGAAGTAGCACTGTGACCAGAGCCTCATCATCGGCACGCTGTGCTGCAAGTGGAGAACGTCGTCCGTCGGGTGGAAGAGGGGGTTTACGAAGAGGGATATGTCCTTTTCTGAAAACTGAGCGTTCCAATCCCATACGGAACGAAGTATCAGAGGATTGTTACGATCCTGAAACAGAACATTAATATTTAGTTACAGGCGATACACTTTGTTAACATAGGCGTGCGCACGGGGGTCTGGGCCTGAACTAAAAAATTGTAAAATGTAGTCCTACTCCTTATAGTAAAAAATTTGTTTTAAAAGCGTTAAAACAAAAAATCGCCATGTGGAGGCAAATTTGAGTTGCTCAAATCACTGGAATCAAGTACTTGGTTGATCAAAATTACAAGATTTTGAAGAAAATACCCCGAAAACAAGGCCTAGGTACACTTGACAATTCATAAAACGGAATTTGAAAGAAATGGATTGTCTGAAAAAATTGTGATGGCTCTAAGGTATATGACCTTCATACAAACCCCCTCATCTTGCAGTATATATTTTTTTAAATAAGCACTATATTATTGGCTGCTCGAAATACATAACCCTGCATACAGTAAGCCCTTTTTAAATTTGTAGGTACCAAAATTTATTTGGAAATTCAAATGGCCATCCTATACTCAAAACTCTTAAAAATGCATCAAATCCACTCGAGGTTCACAATTTTTCACCGGGGCTACAAGCCCCAAACCCGCGGTTTCTGAGTCCTTACCACCCTTTGTCGAGTTTGTCTTACCACCCTTTGTCTTAATTCAGAAATTTGCCCCCCCCCCCCCTAATTATTTGTCCTGCGCACACCTATGTTTGTTAACGATTTAGGGATACAAAGCATGGCAAACAATCACAACTATTACAGATTAATTAGTTTTCTTTCCTTTTTGTGACTGATTCATGAGGACACTACAGGAATTACACAATGTCTCTAATGCACGGTTAGGTGCGGGATAGATAAAATCACAAAAGTGTGATTAATAAATAAATGTCTGTTGCTTGCCTCAAACTGGTCTGCAATGTGACCACTGACTAATGTTAAATATTTTCTAGTATTATACTTTCAATTTGTAATTTTCAAATTGTACAAGCAATTGTATAAGCGGGGTATAAGCGGTTGATTCTTTTTTTTTTAATTATGTACTTATTATTGTATTGTAGGTACCTACTTCTTTGAGATTTGACATAATTTTATTGACAGCGTCTGACCTATTAACTTTCATCAGCATATCAGTACTCAGATAGATTAAGAGAGTTCAGATTTTCTCACCATTTCAGCATGGAAGCGATCCCTCTCGCAATCGAACAAAAATGTTTCGAACACCGAAACGTGGGCCGAATCCCACACGGTTGTCAAGTACGTTTCCGTGAACTCAAACGAGGTGGGAAATTGTTTCAACAGCTGCCA
Source organism: Leuctra nigra (assembly GCA_934045905.1). Classification (NCBI taxonomy): domain Eukaryota; kingdom Metazoa; phylum Arthropoda; class Insecta; order Plecoptera; family Leuctridae; genus Leuctra; species Leuctra nigra. The sequence goes on from OW203764.1 coordinate 21,251,185, forward strand.
GACGCAATCGAGGAAGACAAGAAACATTGGCGACTGTTCCGCCTCGGAAGACTGCTTGTGTGCCAGGCGAGAGCAGAACGGATGACCGAGGGCAATCCACTCTTTCTGCACGAGCGTCTGGAAGCCGGTAATTGTGCGCCAGTGACTGTCCAAGAGTAGCTGTGCAAGACTTGATACCACGCAACACATGTCCCGGCCATCGCCTTCTGTGAACACCATTACAATACATAGGTATTTACCGTATTTATTCGCATATAGTCCGTGGGTATATTTCAAATTGAAATCTCAAAACAGGGATGCGGACTATGCACGCGATACTATACACAGCATTTTTCGAAAAACCAGTTTCAAAAAAGGGGTTGCGGACTATACGCAGGTGTGGACTATATGCAAGTAAATACGGTACTTAGAATTTAATTTAAGTACTTTGTGTAGCATAGGTTGATTTCAGTGCCTCAAATGGTTAAATGCAGAAGAAAATTACAGGACCTAATTACCTATATAAATAAGCATAATGCATTAGCGCATTTAATAATGTACTCTTAACTTTTATTTAACTTCATAATCGGCTTTGTCCCTTTGTAGGGGTGAACCAACATTTGGTTTGATTTCTAGTTATTATTAGGCCACCAAATTTGTAAAGAGTACATTGAGTGATTTATAACATTAACAAAAAGAGTGTCCTAAATTAATTCTTGTGTAACGTTATTTATATTAACATTAAGTCTCCCCCTCCCCCTCCCACTACCCCTACCACTGGCCCGACCCCTGTCAGAATGAAGGGTCAGTGTGTGGGCAGTTGAGTGCTCACTCAACAAACCTTAAAACCAAGCTGTTTGTACTTACAAATACTTGTGTAGGTATATCATAAGTTACTCATAACTTCATAAGTTCATAACATATTGAAACACAGTATAGCATATTTTTACTTGAACGTTAGTCTGATTTAGTTTTCAGATTTAGAACTTCAGCTGTGTGAATGTATTGTCTTTGTGTGTGTTTTTTTTTACTGTATTGCACTTATCAACAAATAAATTAATAACGTTGACTGGATTGACATACCTTGAAGCACAACGGTATGTTGCTTTTGAATGGCCATCAATACTCTCGCTGCTTTTTCCAGGCACAGTGACACTGTATGTAGCCACATGCTGTTTTCCAATAGACTTGAAAAGTGACTATCTTGTGACCAGAATTGTCTGATGGAGTTGGGAGCACAGAGTTCTCTCAGCTTCACATAGCTGATGTAAACGTCTCGTACAGACGGTAACCTGTTCAAGTCCAACAACTCGAGCTTTAACGTTTGCGGATGTGATTTTCTTATCCTTTCCAACATGGTGTTCTCTTGAAGCCGGTTCGTAATCGTTGGCTGTAGATCGGCCATGCGCACGAGTGCTGCTCCGGATGGGGAGCCCCAGCACCACACGGGTGGACGGTTGCCTCGAAAGTGGTTTGCTGCATCACTCAGTTGCTTGTCCAGAACGTCTTTCGGGACAACTATGAACTGTGGTAAACTCATGGAGAGGTGGAAGTTCTGGTTGACATTCGATATTCTCCATCCGGGACAGTACGTTCTTATTAGCTCTCGATGCCAATCACTGGTTTCTCGGAAAGTGCACACCTCCTTTAGGTTACTATTTCTCTTAGGTTCTCTAAAATAAAAAGGTAATGTAAATAGGTATCTAGAAAAACTGGTAATAGTGTGAGAACTGAGAATACTCTTGCTCTGATAATGACAGAGCACACAGGCACTGTGACAGGCAAAGATGAACCCGAGCTAGCATGGGCCGCCCTATACCTGGCAAGGCAATGATAGAGTGGGTTCATCTGTGCCTGTCACCGACTCTACCTATCATTTTTAACGATATTAGTACCCTGTGTAGGCTGTATTACATTTCAACATATTTACCTGTAATCATAAGCAAATAGTAGTTGAGGCCTTGTTGGGTAAGCATGATGCAGCAAAGCGTTGGTTACTTTTCTTCCGTGGTCAACATTTGACAATTTAAAGCTGAATGTGAATGGTTTCATGTTCTGGAAAAGTAAAATAAAAATTATAAGTTAGTTGGGGGTGGGGGTGATAATTGATATAAAATATTGGTTTAAACAATAAGAAACAAACAAATGTGAAGTATCATAATGCAGGAAACTGTATGTGCTCAACTGTGGTGTACTTGGATAATACATTTGAAAATAGCATAACGATTGTATTTGGCAAGGTGCGACATTATTATTATAGGCAGGTACCTATACTATAATATTTACACTAAGCGTGATGATGGACTGACTACGTACAAATTAGGTTAATCACAAATTGAAAGTCAATGAGGTTGAAGAGAAATAGCTACTAATTCAGACAAGACTATTGTGATGATAGTCTCCTATTTTTAAACTATTGGTACTAAAAAAGGTGGCACATGTGCGTGTGTCTTTGATCCCATGTTCGATGCTGCACACTTTCTAAAGGCACCTCAGCTGGATTATGCAACTCAATAAAACTATACAGTTTACTGTTTAGTACCAACTACAACTAAGTCTAATTTATTAAGCGAGCGACTCCTTTTTTTGGCACTTCTGGCACGGACCTTTGTTTTTTGTTTTTTTTCTGTGTTTTTTTCTGTTAGGTACTGTCAGTATACAGGTCACAGTTTTTCTTTGATTGAGCTGAAATTTTGCACACATGTACACACCATTTCTGGGAGTTGCAGACCCAATTTTTTTTCAATCTGCTGATTGGTTCAAATTTTAAAAAATATATCTTTTGGTTGGGCCGATCAATTTAAAATTTTGACAAGTCATTGCGACCTATATTGTCTCAAATCCTAAAAAGTTTCAGCCAAATCGTCCCATTGGTTAAAATTTAAATAAATATTTTCCATAATTTTTTAAATTTAAACTAGAACCGATTGACCGATCAACTTAAAACTTCGCTAAGTGGTCATTGGGACCAACATTTTAGGTATTTTTGCCAATTTTCAGACTAACCTGGAGTTATCTTCAAAAGTTTTGTCATTTTAAGGACATTTTGTTCTATAATCTTGAACTATTTGCAAATTTATGCCAGGAATTTCAATCAGTGCTATGTTCATCGCTTCCATTCCAAGGCCTGTAGAGCAGAGACTTACAAACGCATACTTATCAAATCGCATGCAGTTTGAAGGCTCACTCCCCAACACGTTATACATAGCGTTTTTCTAGTTAATAACAACTATCTTACCTTGCACAAGATATGCAATCCTTTTACTTTCCCTGCCACCTTCGATCCTGGTAACAGTCTACGCATTTTGTCTCCAATTATCTGATAAACGACGTCGATGTTGGATAAACAGACTTCATGAGTCCCTAGCAAGATGTTTTTTTGGTAGTGCTGTTCCTGTAACAATAAGGGTCGTGTCAGAATTATTGTTCCGAGACAGCACTGTCAGCGAACCGTCAGAGCCGGAATACACCTGCCAGCTGCCGCCAGAGCAGTAAGTGACGAGATAAATAAAATGAGCCAAACTCGGCAGCTTATGTACCTACCCAGTTTAATTTTGCATCTCTGGATAAATGTATGAAATGGTTTGAACTTTGAAGGTGAGAGTAGAGAGAGGGAGGAACCCTGTGTTGCTCTGAGAAACATTATAGTTTTAAAGTAGTATCTACTGAACTGTTAAATTAAATCAACATACTGAATCGTCATTACTCATTAGTATGATTCGTACCTCTGTGTGCTTTTCTTCTGTTGTCAAGAATGATAGTCTAAAATTTGTTACTCGTAGAGTTCCCAATCTGCCTGTTGTCTGTTCACTAACCGGAGCAAACATAAGCACTTTCTCTGCCTCTGCAATCTCCATTTCACCTGAAAGAGTACAGGGTTAGGACAGGAGCCATAAATCTTTCATGCAGGGTCCGATTCCAAACTCTCATGAAAAGGGTCGGTTCTGTATCTTAAAATTGTGACTATATGTTCCTGGTTCCAATGCAACTGTTTGTTTATGCTGCCAAAACCTGTCACAAACTGCACTTTTTACACACCATCCTGATGAGGTGTAGCTAGTGGCAGGTTTTAGCAGCATTTAAACAAACAGCATCTTCTCAAAGGTTTGCCAAAAACTATCATGTAACACAAATTAATTGGCCTGCACTCTGGAAATGAATAAACCTAAAAGCTTTAAAAATTGTTTATACTTTTATTGAGTATCACAAGTTAAATGGCATATTTCTCCATTTTGCATCTAAAATGATAAATGATGCACCAGAAAACATTGAACCTACTACCTACCTGGTACTTCAAAGAAGCAATACTAAATAATTTCATTACTCAACTTGAACAGTGAGATAACATTACTACAGTAGGTAAGTACTTGAATTGTGAAGATAATACCTACTACTAATAGGTATTCAAGGATACTAATACCGATTCCACTCCAAATTGGTAGGAAATGCAACCAGTGCAAAAGCATTGCTAGGTATAATTGAGCTAGCATCACCACGGTACTCTTATGGCACTTTCTCATGTGTTATTATTGTTTGTTTTTTAGCCTGCACAGCCCAGGTCAAACCACACAACCGTTGATCTGAAATTTTGCACACTAACGTAATCTATGCGGTTCCTGGGATCGTTTTTGAACGGGATCCTGCGATTGGTTCAAATTTTTAAAAAATTCTCTTTCGATTGGTTGGTCCGATCAATTTGAAATTTTGCAAATTCATTGCAACCAACATTGTCCCTAATCCTACAAAATTTTAGCCAAATCCCCCCATGGTTAAAATTTAAATCTTTCATGTGATTTTTGACATTTAAACTAGAACCGATTTACCAATCAACTTAAAACTTCGCATGGTCTTTGGGGCCAACATTTGAGGTATTTTTGCCAATGGGCTTCTAAACTCCAAGCTTAGAATAGAGGGAGCTAGCAGCTAGGTGCGATTGTTCCCCATTGCTATGGCAACAGATCAAATGTTGTTGACATTTGCTAGATTTTTCTGAATTGAAAACAAAAGAAGTTGTTTAACATAAAGTGATCTTCTAGTATAAAAAGTAAGTAATTGAAACTATTTCTATACATTTAAGTAGTATGTTACATTTTAAAACAATTACCTTCACTCCGAACACAACAGTTTGGCATTATATTTCAAATACTAGATGTTTAAAGTGAGCTGTCATCTATCTGTCATTCTGTACAGACATGCGTGGTAGGAAAAAAGGACAATTCTCCCTAGCGCTGCGTAGTGTGAGCAAACGGCAGCGTGGAAGCCCGTTTGAAGACTATTCTGTATTTATTTTCAATAGTTGCGTATTGCCATTCTAAGGACATTTTATTCTATAATCTTGAAATGTTTGAAAAATGTATTCGAACAAATAAGCGATACGTGATAGAGACACTTCTGGCAGGAAACTTTTTAGATGCACTTTTTTTTGAAGTTCGTGTTTCCATAGATAGGGCAGTGAAAAAGGAGAAACAATTGAAATTTAGATTTAGTTACAAGTTTACTTTTTCAGCCATAACAAACAACTAAAGCAAATTTCATATAATTTATTTATATAAATATCCCCGTGATATCCTACATTATCCCCCTTATGGCTAGTACCAAAGAATCCACCAAAGGTCAGTCGTGTTCCTTATTTTCTCGAATACTAATGTTCATCCTTGCCTTCTTGATGCCTCAGTTCCAAGGCCCGTAGAGCAGATTACTTGCAAAAGCATATTAAATCGGATGCAGTATCGGATCAGTGGCTAGAAGGCTCGCTCATCAACGCGTTACACTGAGCGCTTTCCTAATATACAGGCTATTTAGTATTTTTATATATATATGAATTGAATTGTGTTTTTCCTATAATCAGTTGGGTCTGTGAGACAAACTTAGCACATTATTTTCAAGATAGACAGGGTGTGAATTGTCAATTTTGCAGGGGGGTGGGGGTTGAGAAAATAAAATTCCTGGAAATAAGAGGCGAAGGAGGATATAAATAATGGAATAATTACCCCAAAAAACAACCTGCTAATCGAGGATTTTCAGAAACAAATTACGGTTGGCACCCCTGGCTGCTAATGGGGCAATATATATATCACACCTCCACATATGGACCAGTTCTCACAGCCCAGAGATTATTTTTTAAAGTCAAGTGGAAGCATTTTGTTGCGTTTCGGTGTAGACAAGTGTTCTACGGAGCAACAAGTCTCAAAATGTTATTTTCTTTTGATTTGATCAGTGAATTCACTGATTCAGTGAATAAAAATATCAAATCACCAAAGATTGTAGGCCCAGAATAACATTGAGATGAGAAGCTAGTCACCATGACAAGAAAGTTGTCATTTTACACGATCGCAGCCCAGAACACATAAAAATGGCTCAAATGTACTTTCGAAAATCAAATTTTTCTCGGGCCTGTGTGGCCCGGACCAGCATAGAACTGGGGGGCCGTGCCCCCAGACCCCCCATTACTTTCGTGCGAGAAAGGTATTACCTACCTACCTACCTAGTTTTTTTGTATGTAGGTAAAGTTTTCCCTAAATACTGTATTTCTGACACCATTTTCACTCTGAGAATTTTAGAACCACAATGTCCGGAATTTGATTCAGTAAAGTTGGCCTACTACTAGAAGATAATTTTTCAAATTACACAAATTTAGTACACTTGAAGGAAGTAATAATTACCACTTAAAAGGTCTAATTTCAACATGTCTTCATTGAGGGGTCCATAGCCACTTGAATTCAGCAACTAGAAAAGAAGAAACAGATCTTTATTTAGGTAGTGCCAGTAGTGCTTATGTGTAGTACAGTACTGTTCGAGCCATCTGCAATATATCATTTCCTTAACAAGGAAATATCATTGGCATGAACGCACTATGTCAATTTTCGAGATAGTTCGATTCGTTTTGGCATGGATTCACGTCCTCCTGATGTCTGCCCTAACAAAAGAAATAAACTGATTTGGCAAATTGAAAGCTATTTTGTTCAGCCTGACCTCTAACGTCAAGCTCGATTATACGAGCATTCAAATAATCTCAAAAATTATTACTAAATATTTATTTTCTAGAAGTCAATGTTAATGATATTTTCTCGCAGTTTGAACAAACAAATTTGCAAAGGTGATATGGGCCTGTCAGTAATTTCACTTTATAGGATGAAAAATATAAGGAGCACAGAATCAGAATAACTACATTAGTTGTTCATTAAATCTATGGTGGACCTACCTACAACAATGAAAAATTTAACTGAGAGAAAAATAACTCAATCGAAATGGAGTGCTTGTTTGGGGCTTTTTAAAACCTAAAAACTATTCAATACACAGGCAGGCTACAGTAGATCTATTAGCTCAGTATTCTATCCTTTTAATTTTCTGTCCCTGTCACGATACAGGTCACACCGTTTCTCTGATGAAGCTTCATTTTGCGCACGTCAAGTCCATGGTTTCATAAAATTTGCCAATGGGGAATAGGTGAATGAATGTTGAGATTACATTTTGTTTAAATACAGAATAGCCTCAAAGAGCAATGTGAAATTTTATTATATTTTTTTTAATTCATATATTTCCCTTAATTAATTTATTAGTTTTCGACATTTCACTCCTCTGCAAAAACAAGCTGTATGTCGCACGCCGTATTCCCTGCGTTACGGGATGCATAGAACCGGCTCTGGCTAACATTATCTATACGGCCCGACTCGGCGTGTGACGTCAAATTATGTTTCACAGACAGCTACAATCTACCAAACTTTGTACATTTGTTCCTTGAAAACTATTCATCACACAACAAAAATAATACCACTGTCTTCAACAACATCTCAACTTTCATAAAATATTTATTATTCTTAAATCTAAACTTCACTTCACTTCCCTATTGATTAAAATTTAAAAAATCTTTCGATTGGTTGAAAGATCAAAATGTTTCGTGGAGCAAGTTGGAAGTTTTCAAGGCCACCAAGACTAGTGTATTACAGATAAATTATAAAAATCTGTCGCCCATTTCCACCCATGGGACCAATTCTTGAGATTCACGTTTTGAAACCGTTTTATGTTACATTGTACCTATAAAACTGGAAACAGTTGACAACTATTGCTTAGCCTTCAACTTTTTTACGCTTTAAACAATGAAACCGCAGGCGCGTAGGAACTTTATTTTGACAGGGGGGGTCAAAATTATAGGGGATCAATGGATGTCAGGAAAAGGTAGTTCACTGCTACAAGGGGTCTGGGGGACTCACCCCCAGTTAGCCCCGCAGGGCCTTTTTTGAATTTTTGATACAAAATAATGGAATTTTAAGCTATTCGTCTCAAAGAAATGTAAAATGTGTGATATTATGCAATATTCTGGGGGAACTTAAGAAAACTTGTTTTTATAGAATTCCCAATGGCCCCGCAGGGCATTTTTTTAAATCTTGATAAAAAAAATAATCGAATTCGACGCTTTTTTGGCATCTTTTTAAAGAAATTTAAAATGTGTGTCCTATGCAATATTCTTGGGGATACAATAGACAAAATAAAATTTTGTTATTTGACAAAATCCTAAATGGCCCCGCAGGGAAATACTTGAATTCTAGTGAAAGAGAATAGATTATGATTTGATTTTGGAATCGACCTTTGAAAAAGGTTGCAAGAGCAACAGCAATAAGCAATCAATAAGAAAAACTGTATTGTGTTTTGGAATCTATTAGTTTAACATGTAATTATTTAATTTGATTCATGAGGGTGATCATGTTGGACAAATAAGTAAATGAGTTGTCTCATTGGATAATACCTCTGTTCAATTAGTTTTGCAAAACTTGAGAAAATTTTGAGAATTCAACCTCATAATGGACTTAATTTGTGCATTCTGTGCAACACTTAATCAACATTTGTGAATATCTGGATGTGTTCAGGATCTCTAGCAGGGGGGTCAGAGTCTCTAGCAGGGGGGGTCAGGATCTCTGGCAGGGGGGGTCAGGCTCCAGACAGGGGGTGTCCGTTCCCCCCTTCCCCCCCCCCCCCCTATTCCTACGCGCCTGTGAAACCGTGACACTGTTTCAAAACATGTATCTCAAGAATTGGCCCCCATGTTGGGTCGGGGAGTGGAGATCCACCTTTATCTTGGGCCTTCATTTTAATGGTGTCGGCTGCCAGTCACCTTCTTCAACTTCCTCCTTTATCAATTCCAGTTGATGTCTCTCCTCTCCACCTCTATCTGTCCTCAACAATCTTTCTGATGTCATGCTCTCCACTCCTCACCTCATTCCTCAACATCCCACCTCACCTGATCATCCCACTTTTCACTACCCCTTCTGCTTTCCAGCTCTCTGACTGGCTCTCTCCATTTTGATTGAAATAAGTTCCTTCCGCTAATAAACAGCTTTAGGTAGCCTACGGATGTCAGTTCAACAAAACACCACAAGACTGTGCACTAATATCTTAGGTGGAATACAGTAATTCACTCCTATGTGCTCTCTGCTTGCATTGATAAATCCTACCCTAAATTTTTTTGATAGGTAGGTAATTAAATTAGGTAGGTACCTCGGATTTAGGGTCAGATTTATCAATTTATAATTTACAAAATAAAATTAAACGCAACCACACCGACACAACACACAACAATGGGGTGTTCATAGTCAAATGCAATTCGTCAATGGATACATTACAATTTGTTATTATACAAAAAATGTCAATTATTCGATAGACAATTGTGCAGTGGAGCAGTTTCATGTGGTGTCTGTTCGTTCGCCTTACATTAGGTGACAGTGACACTAACTTACACCAGCAGACACCAGCCCTATATCGGTACCTCACACTTTCTGTCGATCCAGTGCAGTTACGCTTGCTGCGAACGAACAGACCTATTATTGCAGAATAGGCCCATCCTTCAGGCTGAGCAAGTAGTAGTAGGGTTGAGGTTAGAGAAGACAGCTGTGTTTTGCCGTTCAAAACACAGAGCACAAGGGGCTTATAATCAAACTTTAGTAAGCACCCTCTGACGTGCTTTATATAAGCGATATAAATGTGTCTAACATGTGTGGAAAGAAAGAGATGTCACAGCAGCAAGTGATGGTGCTACAGGTCATTGAATCACATTTAGTTACCTCCGATTCGGTATCTTCCAACCCCACATAGCTTTTAAAGCTATTTGACACTTTAGTCTCAGACATTTTTGAAATCATAACTTTCAACATATTAATATTAAAACATTGTTATAACATGAATAATTCTCCAACACTGCAGCAAACTGCAAAAATAAATTATTATTTTATGCTAATAAACATTCCGCCATGACACTAAATAACCAGGCCGTGAACTTCAACTGAGTCCGAGTCCGAGCCGTGCTATTGAATGGACAAGGTCTTTAGATTGTTGTTTTCTGACTGCTGCCACTTGTATTCCTGCTACCACTTTCCTTTATATTTTGCAGAGAGAACAAGCCCTGTCACGTCATTTCATTCCATTCTCCATTCCTCCAGAAGATTCGTTTCCAGAGGGTCAAGACCAGACCCAGCCAACGCCCTGCAATCATAACTATCTACATAATTGAGAAAAAGGTAAGCCCTACATATTTATTATAAGAATTAGGTACAATTGCTCAAGTTTAATCTTTGAGCAGAGCGTAGAGTTATTGATTGATTGCACAATTTTGCTTTGAAGGTCTCAACACAAGCAACAACGGACGGCCTCAAAGAACTGGGAGGTGTTTCTGGTGCCCCTGGAGGAAGGGACGAAATTCACACCCTCTCCATAAATCGACGCTGGATTCCTCCTTCGATTCTCCAAAGAAAAGATGCTTTCATACCAAGAAGTAGGTCGGGACCTACTTCAGACAATAGAAATGACGCCATTTTCAGGAATGTGCGAAGCATACTCAATAAGCTCACTCCAGAAAACTTCCACAAACTGAGCGATGATCTGCTCCTAATTGAACTGAATTCTAGTGTCATTCTGAAAGGTGTAATTCTGCTTATATTTGAAAAGGCCCTCGATGAATTGCATTATAGTTCTATGTATGCACGTCTATGCCTGCGACTAAGCAAAGAGGCACCGAATTTTGAAAGCCCAACTGAGCCCTGTACTTTTCGTCTCTTGCTATTGAACAAATGCAGAGATGAATTTGAAAACCGTTCCAAGGCAAATGATGCATTTGACCTTCACTTCGGTCCGTTGGGACCAGAGGATGAGGAACGCCGGCAGAATGCTAAACGCAAAATGCTGGGGAACATCAAGTTTATTGGGGAACTGGGAAAGCTTGAGATATTGGGAGAGTCCATTCTTCACCGCTGCATTCATCAATTACTGTTGGAGAAAAACAAGAAGGAAACTGGAAGAGAAAGCAATGACATGACAGAGGATTTGGAACTCCTTTGTCAAATAATGAGAACATGCGGACGCAACTTGGACATCAAAGGAGACAAGCTGATGGATCAGTATTTCCAACGCATGTCTTTGCACGCCGAGAATCCCAAGTTGCCGATACGCATTCGGTTCATGCTGCGTGATGTAATCGAGTTGCGTATGTGCCGCTGGGTGCCAAGGGAGGCCACTTCCATCGAGGGTCCTCAACCTCTGCATCAAATTCAGCCACGTGATATACGCGAGTCTTCTAAGGGTAACCACCAATCGGCCAACAATTTCATGCCGAAGAATGATACCTTGCCCAACAATAGGTACAATAGACCTATGAGAGGGGGACTTGAATATAATATGGGCAATTACAAGAATAACATGCAGAAAGACAACATGCGGAATGGGGACTATTATGGCTCGAGACATCAGGAACAGAACTTAAATCCGAACAAACAGAACTTTCACCGTAATGCTGGTCAACAAAACCAGAACTCAAATACAAATTACCAAGATCATGAATACAACAACACTAACTCTGCTAAGAATGACTTGCCACCTCATTTTGCTGAAAAGTTGAAATTAGTTCATCAGCAAAGCCAAATAAATCTGGATGACCTCTCACTCCGTCCTGCACCAGGATCCATGATGTTTGGCCGCGCTAACTCGAAGCAGAATGGGGCCTCCGGGAATCATATCAACTCGCGAGCCAGCCCAATCAACAAACCTATCCAAACATTGAGTCCTCCACACCAAAAGGATTTGCCAGTCAAACAGACTTCATTGGAAAAGAACAAAATTGTGAAGAAAGAGAAACCAGTAGCCAAGGAGCCGACAATGGAATCGTTGATGGAAGAATATAACAACAATGGCAAGCTTCAGGATGGGTATGTATTTGAGTATTTGACTAGTAATGACTATATGTAATATGTAAATTAATGTTTATTGAAGTAATTAATTAATTGTAACATGTCTTTTTTCAGGGACCAGAAAATTCCCGATAAATTGATTCGCGCATTTCTCCAAGCCGTCATGATAAAAGCTATGGACAAGACCACCACTGGCCAAGAGAATGTGTGCGGCCTGATTTCCCAACTGATGAAGAAACCCACCATGAATTCTGTTCACTTCTTGGATATATTGCGTAATGTTTTGTTGCACGGGGAGGGGAAAGAAGGCGACATTACTCCACTTCACTTGCATGTTTCCGGCTACGCTCTTCACGCCATCTCTGAGGGTATTGTGACCTTGTCCAAGTTATCGGAGATCACTGAAAACGGGGCTAATAACCCTCTGTTTTTGGTGATTCTACAAGAGCTGCACAAGACTCAGGATGAAGCTAAGGTCATTCAGCTCTTCAATGAAAGTAAAGTTAATCTTCTGAAACAGATGCCGGAAGCGGACCGCAGCAAAGAGCAGCTGTTCAAGACTCTTGAAGATCGCAACCTTGGATTCCTACTCCCACTTCTTGGCATTCAATCTGAGCTCTGGAAACAGCTGCAAGCCGATCCCAATCCAACTGTATTCTACAAGTGGGTGAAGGAAAATGTTGACCTTGTTCATCACTCGAATCCAGAGTTTGTCAGCTCTCTTATGACCGTCATACTGAAATACATCATTCTGGAGAGTACCAAGGATCTTGAACCGGAGTCCATCGCAGAAAAGCCGGATAAGGAGCGGGTTTTGCTGGAAAAGTTCAAACCCGTCTTGCAAGTCTTCACCAATGATCACGTTGACTTGCAAGTCACCGCTCTGTATGCCCTTCAAACTTTCTGTCACTCGCTGGATTTCCCCAAGGGATTGCTTCTACGCTGGTTTGTCAATCTCTATGAGCTGGAAATTGTCGAAGAAGAAGCATTCCTCAACTGGAAGGAGAATGTCACTGATGAGTATCCAGGAAAGGGGAAGGCGCTGTTTCAAGTAAACTCGTGGCTCGTATGGTTGGAAATGACGGAATCGGAGGGAGAAGATGAAGAAGAGGATTAAATTCACTTGTCACGGCATTTAAAATCTATTCAATATTGGGGTTGGTCTTGATTATTTACACATCTTGTGTGGTATGAACACTTTAAATTCATAGTTAATATTCTTGCTAATTATTACACACTGGGCATACATTTTAAACAAATACTTATAGGTAAATGGCAAATTGAGAATAACATGACTAATTCAAACAATATTTGGAATTGAAACTGCTCTAAACTGTTCTGTAACTAACTTCATGTAAGCTTTTGATTGTCCGAATTAAATTAAATTTCACAGTTATCCAAAATTAATGCATTTCTTTCGTTATCCTGCTTCCAGTTCACTCCTAACTAGTACTAGTATTATTTAGAGTCGAGTAAGATATTATTATTGGTAAATATCTAAAATTTGGAAACATATTTTTACCATTATCACTCTTCAATTATTTTATTGGCGCTTGACTTGGTCTTGGCCAAATTGACTTTATAAATTACAGGAAATGAGGAAGAGGGAGTATTGATTCCAGAGTCCAGACATTTTCATTTTTACGGTCTGTAGAAGTGTTACATCACTTTTCTTCTAACTAGAAGGTGGAGGTGCCGTATAACTCCACGATTGCTACACTATAGTAGCACCTTGACTCTAATCTAATGATGACATTAACCTGATGATCATGACGTACATCAAGTGTCTAGTCTAGGTCACTGTGCTAGTCGCGTTAGTTTCTAAGCAAGTAGAGCCCAATGACTGACTGTGATATGACTTGGCAAGTACCATTCACTTGCTAGACATTGTGAGTCAGGTGCGATTCATACTTCGCTTAACAATAGATAGATAACGGACAGATATTATGTACTCAATCTGAGCTATAGGATGGGAATTGTTACTATTTTGGTGTCAAGAATGAATAAGTTTATATTATTTGTATTTACTCTCCTTTTGTTGGTAGTTCATCTTGTTCATACTTGGAGACCGCTGGGCGTTGACAAGTAATTGATAACGGGGTTTTAGCATGTTACTATTATAGTCGCCTACGCTGCCGCCTGCCGCAGAAGCTATTGAATAGCCGCCTGCCGCAGTAACGCAGATGTAACATGTTCAATAGCTTCTGGTTCGAGCCCAGTAGGCACCTATACTGATCGTGGCACGCCCTTGCGCCACATATTGTTACACATGCAGCACTATTACTCCGCGGAATTAAAATTTTATCAAGGTGTTGATTGTTAGATAACACTTCAAGAGTTTTGTAATTTCTTCCCAATTAAGTATAAATTATTAAATTATGATTTTTATACGGATATTCGGGATAAAAAATAGTATTGTCTTGTTTGCTATAGAGAAGATTAGAATGTTCGTTTTATATTTTTCTTGTAAAATTGACTTGGTAAGCCGTCATTTTTCAGATAGTAACATCGGGACAAAATTTTAAAAATATCTGGAATATAATCGCGAACAACATTTTGAAATGTTGTAACAGCGTGGTACTCTTGTTTGAGAGAACCTTGTTTGCGCCATTCACCGTTGTTCATCAATAGTAATAATTCCAAATGCACACAAAATTGAGCATAGATACGTTTTAATTTTCTCTGTAAGTACGATATTCCGGGGAAAATATCATACCGTAAAACAATACAAGTATGCGCACGAAACCATGGGGTGTCTGAGCATGGTCTGAGGGAAGGGCCCTCCATGTCAGCTAAATTCGGGCTGGTCCCCTGAAAATTTTGGAATTCAAAAGTGAATTTTGACCATTTCTATGCGTTTTGAACAGTAAATTTCGTTGATATGATATATTTTGATTAATGTAGAGAAATTTTTCACAATTAAGAGAAAGTCTTTATTTGGTATTTATTCATAACTTTCCCCCCCCCCCCCCCTCCCTGGAACCCTAATATTCCACCCCTTAGAACGGACTTTCACACCGGTTGAGAATCAATGCATTTGCGATTATTGAACCACTCATGAGTGGTTCAATAATCGCATATTTCCACGATATTGAAACAGCGAAATTCTGAATTTTAAGTCCGTTCTATTTAAGATTGAATAACTTTTTAAAGTTCAAATTTTAAACAAAAATGTGTCTCGAGCTTATCCTGGCTTCGTCAATAGACCATTTTAAATATTATCTCGGTGGCTCTGCTTTTTAAGAAAAATCGTATGCAGTTTGATTTCCAGACACCTTAGTCCCTGTTTCAACAATATGTAAAATAGGGACTAAGGTGTCTGGAAATAACACTACACATGATTTTTCTTAGAAAGCAGAGCCACCGAGATAATATTTAAAATGGTCTATCGTCAATCTTTGAAAAATTGTGACTAAACCATTTTTTTGATCATGTAGATGTAAAATCATCATATTTTGCATGAATCACGCATTAAATGTTTTACACTAGGTATACATTTTAATTCCGAACAAATTATTTACGGGATTTATTCAAAATAATGGCTCCTATTTGCAACACAACTGATTACGAGGGATGAACGATCAAGACAGACGATCACTGCTCTGCAGCGATAATTGAACAATTGCTATACGACAAAATAATACTTTCGGTGCATAGGCGTGCGCACGGGGGGAGGGGGGGGGGGCCTAGGGCCCCCTAATGGGTCAGCCTCAACTAAAAAATTATAAAATGAGGTCCTCATAGTGTCAAAATTTTGTTTTAAAAGGATTAAAACAAAAAAGTCCCTGCGGGGCAGACTGGAGTTGCACAAATTACTGTTGATCAAGAACACAATATTTTAAAGGAAATTCCACGAAAACAATGCCTAGGTCCCTTCCAAAAACATTATTTTCTCGTGAAACGCTATGCTTTTCCCCTATTTATTTTTTTAATATGCCTCAACAAAATTTCTCTATGACCTTCAGAGAATTGTTTCTCGGGGGCTTCGCCCCCGTACCCCCTTTCGTTGTTCGTTGATACATAAGAAATGTATCAATCTTTGTAAATTAATTCCTTGAAAACTGTTTATCCCACAACAAAAATAATAGCACATCTGTGTTCACTGTTCAGCAACATCTCAAATTTCATAAAATAAATATTATTCTGAAATCTGTTCTTCACGAGACTTCCCTATTGTTCACATAAATGTAGCGCCCGCTTTTTTCAGGCCTCTTAGACAGGTTTAAAATGATTTGTTATTCAATTCATAAGAAAAAATGTACACAAAATTCCCGCGCCACGTGTTTTTTTTTTAATTTTGTCTAGCCCTTGTATTTTGATTTTAAATTTTTGCAAGAAAATTTTATACGCATATCCAAAAAGAATCACTTACCTGAAACCTTATTTTACACTTACTATACGTTATTTTTTACCATTTTTTTTATAAAAATGAGAGGAGTATAAAATAGTAGGTAACTAAAGAGATAGTGATTGGGTGAAGCAACCACAATTTAAAATAGAGTATCATCATGATCTAGCAATGAAAATTAAATCATAGCCATCTGACATTTCGTGGTTGAAAACACTTTTGAACACGAAATGTCAGTTGGATATGATTAAATCATGTGACGAAAAGGCAATTCATCAAATCACATTTTAGAAGTAGTACATTGAATCATCGCAATTATAAACGACTGCGCAGTTGAAATCATTATGGCGGGGTGAATGAAGACAAAGGGAAGCTGTGTGGGTCCCAGAAGGCGCGGGTTCGGGGGGCGTAGACCCGGAAAAAATGTCTGATCCTGGATTTGTTGAATTTATGCGATTTTCGACAGCTTTGAATTTCCAAATAATATTTTGCTATAGATACTTGAACAAGTGCTTGCTGTATGTATGCAGGGTTATGTATCAACAACTTACATTTCTTCATTGGCAGTGTGTCCCGTGTTTTATTATGGCAGTTATTCGCCTTAAAAAAGGCAATGCTGTGTTTTTAGACACGATGCCGTCATTGGACATCGGACTAAGCAAGTCACCCCGTCCTGCTAGCACCGCCGCTCAATTGTCCGCGACCACTTATTTGGAAGTCCTTATTCGTGGCTAACCTACTTCTGGGGTGCGATCATGTAAAATGACAACTTTCTTGTTGCGTGACAATCTTCTCATCTCAATTGATGAGAAGCTTGTCACAGTGACAAGAAAGTTGTCATTTTACGTGATCGCACCCCTGTAGGCCGTTCCCCTATCCGCAACCCGGGGACGCGCTCGGAAGCCCAGAGCAAGGCAGAGGTTCGCATTCCCTCACCGAGAAAAAAAAATACAAAAAAATCAATTCGTCTTATAAAATACACTTAAAAACATATAAACACTCAATTAGGTACAATACATTAACAAATACATCAAAAAAATACCATTCCAGTCTGCCTCAACAAAAAAATCATTTCAACTTATAAAATACACTTAAAATAATATCAACACTCAATTAGGTACAATACATTAACAAATACATCAAAAAAATACTATCCCTGTCCGCCTCAACAAAAAATCAATTCATCTTATAAAATACACTTAAAAACATATTAACACTCAATTAGGTACAATACAATACATTAACAAATACATCAAAAAAATACCATCCCAGTCCGCCTCAACAAAAAAAATCAATTCATCTTATAAAATACACTTAAAAACATATTAACACTCAATTAGGTACAATACAATACATTAACAACGTACATCAAAAAATACCATTCGACCCGCCCGCCTAACCAAAAAAATCAATTAATCTTATAAAATACACTTAAAAACATATAAACACTCAATAAGGTACAACACAATAACACATACATAAAAAGGATCCATCTCACCCGCGTACACTTGCTTTATTGTCCCTCCTCACAACCACAATATTTATTCAACCACTCGACGGCTCTCAGCAATCTCCTCGGCGCTGCATCTTTCTGACTGACTGACTTGGAAATATCTACGCGACGTATGGATAATTTTTAAGAAGAATCTAATAATGTTAATCATGGTAACAATATAGCAAATAGTAATAATTAACTGTGACCAATTGTTGGTGCATTTAATACAATCGGCACCAGAGTGTACTGTTGCATTATCGGCTATTGTTGAAATATACAAAACGTGTAGGGCGAGTGTATATTTTTTTTATAAGTAGCAATGCTTACCTACAGCAAGCACTTTTTAAATTTCTACCAAAATATTATTTGGAAATTCGAAGGGCCATGCTATGTTCAAAAGTCATAAAATTCCATCAAATCCACTTGAGGATCACAATTTTTCTCCGGGGCTGCGCGCCCCAGACCCGCGTCCTCTGAGTGCTCTTACACCAGCTACCCTTTGTCATAAGTAAGAGATTAGGCCCCCAAATGTCTCAAAATTGATTTTGAAGTGCCAAAAAACCAAAACGTGGGGGGGGCGCGCCCCCCACACCCCCCTTCATGTGCGGGAATTTTTTCCCCAGGACTTTCTCCCCCTGGCATTAATCCTGTCGGCGCCCATGTTGGTCCCCCCCTAATGATTTCTCCTGCGCACGCCTATGTTTCGGTGAAAAGTTGAGTTGATACCCAGCTACATACAACCTCTAATATTCGCGAAAATAATCCAATCTTTCGTTTGACAGTACAACTGGTTTTGTGCGTTTTAACCTCATTCGAAATTTTCCATAAAAACACAGAATCTCTCGAATATGTTAAATGCAATTTCATACCAAGTGCAAATAAAAAAATGATTGGTAAATTCATAATATTATGATAATTTATTTTATGAAACATGAGCATTTATGAATTAAATATGAGAACTAAATGAGAATAATAATAATTATAATTATGAGATATCATCATTACCTCATTATAATGAGATTTATAAGAATTTAATTATTCAAAAGGTTAGTGTTGCTAATATTGTAGAATGCAATCAATCGTCAGTCAATATAGTAAACACGATATACCGATTACGTCATTAACATTAAACAATTAGTACAACTGTGAAATTGCATTGATCAGAATAGTGGCGTGCAATTTTATGAATTAGTTGTAAATGCAATGTGCAGAATTAAATTATTTTGAATTGCATTGTGATTGTTTGTCTTCGAAAGTGCTATCATGAGACAAAAAGAATACCTCTTCCTTATTACATTACCGCTAGAAATTTTATTTAAATTTTATTAAATTTTGCTTCCTGACCATTTCAAGAAATATATCAATATAAGTCATTGAGTCTACAAGATTGCCATGTCTAAAACATAAAAGTTATTTAGATTTTGCGGGAGATTGATATTTCTGGTCAATAAACTTCGGTCTAAGTACTAAGTATAGGTACAATAATTGTGTTAGAAAAGGTGCACAAAAATTTTTGGATTATTAAAAATAAATTGTCAATTAAACCTTGTCCCTTTTGGCCCTCTAACCCTTAGATGTATTGCTGTTTTAAACAGATTGTTTTATTGGGATTAATACCTACAACTTATAAAGTTCCCTCGTCATGTAAAACTTTAATTCTGATCGGTAGAGATCATCACTCTACGTTATTGTGTGTCTGGACGTTAATATTCTTCAAAATAATAGTACCTAGCCTACATAATTTCCTCGAAATTCATTATTTTCACATCAAAACGTTCCATAATTTAAAACTTGCCGCTCGAAATGTAATGTTTTCAGAAAATATAGTATAAACATCTACGATCGTTAATTGAGAATTCTCCATAAGCTGGTTCGATCGGATGTTCCGCGGAATACCGATCGTCCCGCGAGTGTATTGACGCTCGGGTGTCTCAAAATTCACTGCCATCTGTATGACACCAGCTACTGACAGTGCAGCAATATGACATTTCCAACAGGCCGTTAAATAAAAAATGGCCGTGGATGTCAGCAAACATCTGTCTAAGTGACATGTATACTTTCTAAGAAAAAAATACCTGTGTTTTGTAATAAAATGTGATTGTGAAACAGTGTAAAGTAGTAATGAAATCAAAATTCAGCATATTTCTCTCAGTATTGTTATTTTATCGACATTTTTCAGTTTTTCACGTCTTGGAGAATTACTTTACGGTCACGGACTATGTGCTTACGACTACCTACTCAATTTGATTTGGCAAATAAAGTATTTAGATCTAGTTATATTCTGGCCAGAAATCTACTTATATTTTATCTGGAATTCATTAGATCTAAGGCAACTACATCATACCTCAAGAAACAATTAGATGAGTTCATTAGAAATGATATATACGATACGAATACCTCAAAAAACGTTTAGAATTTAAAATATAGTGCGAGATGAGTTCAGCAGAAATTACTAATTATTAGAGAATGAGGAATTCATTTGCATGATTTATTGCTAAATATGTAGATACATTATCAATCATTTTACTTAAGAGTTGTGTTTTACATAACTCACATTTTCTTGTCTAGGTTTTCTTTTGTTGTTTTTATGTTCGGCCATTTGTTTTCTTAATAAATCTATTGAATTTTTTAGTTTGTGGTTATGTATTTTTGTTTTCCGAACTTGAAAAATGGGTATTTTTTAAAATTTCTTCATTGTAGGCATTTTAAACTAACTATAAATCGAGTCTAAAGACCATGAATGTCCACTTCAAGTGATACTTTTTACTTTTTAGTTATCAAATGAGCACATGAAAAATGAATGCTTATTAAGCGATACCAATTATCTCCTATGAAATCATCTCGGACTCCCCCTACCTATGAATCGAATGTTTAATAAGTAGTATGAAAAAACATTATAATAGTATCATGTAATATATTTTAATTATCTACATAATTACTGTGTATTATCTGTCCTCAATTAATAATATATAAAAGCGAAGGAAGAAATATGGAAAAACGCCTTCCCACCATTGTTGTTATTCACTAATAAAAACGTACGATTTATGAATTCCTACAAAATCATCGATTTGTATGATCATTGTGTAAACAAACACGCCATCAAGCAAACCAAAGAAAACAATGATTATTCTTTTCGCGTTCCCACCGTTTATTTGCAGCAAAAACTGGGGTTTGAAAAACAAAATACAATTCTTTGAAAATACTCACCCATGAACACAATCGGACTCAAAATAATTAATTGAATGCTGGGCCGGAAGAACCATGAAACCAACACTTTTTTCGAAATAGGTTTTTTGTGGAATCACAAAGTATACGTCATGTCTAGATCTTTCCACTGGCACTATAAAATTTTGATTTTTTTAAATGTTGGCATTATATAAATTGATCATGAATGTTTGCTGCTATGGAAGAACCATGAATATGATTCAAGATAGCCGACGGTGAGGACTGAATTGTGTCATTAAAACTGTTAATTCGTTTAAATAAAAGCAAGAAAACAAAACTGGTGGATGGATAATCAACGAAAGTATTTGAGGAACTCGGAGGAAAGTATTTAAACCGAAAGGGTACTGAAATATTACCCTTTCCAAATAAATAAGTTTTTGTAATAAATGTTGTGTTCAAGTTCCCATTTATTGAATGAAACCTATATAATAACATCCACATATCTTCCGAAATAAGTAATTGTGATAGTACGGCCTTTAAATAGTTTTTGGCTATTTACTCAGAATAATGAAATTGTTGGTTTCATGGTTCTTCCGGCCCAGCATTCAATTACAAAAATCGAAAGTCTAAAATAATATCTGAAAATAGTATAAAAGTAGGACCTATGCATAATATGTATTATATTGTATAATTTGATTTCCAGAACTTTATTATATCATTTGTAAACCACAGTAATTAGTACCATAAAAAACACTCCGTGTAAAAATACCCGCCAAGTCTCTTCAACTATAAAAAAATAGAAGAAATCTAAAAATTCAACACTGAAAAGAAGTGATATCAAAAAATGAGCCAAGTCAAAACTTAATTTTAAAAACCAAAATATACTTGGCGCATCGTGTATATAAATAGTATAGAAGCATATGCCAAAAATTAAATGTACCTAAATATATATAATATACCTATAATGCCCTTAAAAACGATGCGCCAAGTATATTTTGGTTTTTAAAATTAAGTTTTGACTTGGCTCATTTTTTGATATCACTTCTTTTCAGTGTTGAATTTTTAGATTTCTTCTATTTTTTTATAGTTGAAGAGACTTGGCGGGTATTTTTACACGGAGTGTTTTTTATGGGGATATCACTTATTTTTTTAGTTTATTTACACAACTTGTAACACACATCGGAGCAACAATGACCAATTACTTTTAAAAAATACGCCATTTCCGAATTGGTTAATACGAAAAATTGTGTTTGGTGCTCAATATACCTAAGCTTAAAGTGATATTCCATGAAGAATTGCGCAAGCTTCGTTACAATCAGTCCAGCCGTTTTCGAGATATGGTATCACTTCCGGTTTTCAAAATGGCGACTAAAATTACTGCCACATAGAATTTATTTCTATAAATGTTATGTATCATTATAAGCCTTCTGAATATGTAGTTATTGTAGTAAGAGGTCATTTAAATCTAGTTCTTCATTTTCATGACGTCATTTCCGGTTTCGGTAATAGTACATCTCTACTTTAACTATTGATATTCCATATAGATGACCGTCTGAATTATTTGGCGCTGGTTTAATTCTTAACGGTCTAGCTGTTTTCGAGATAATACGTCACTTCCGGTTTCAAAATGGCGGCTTCCTGTTGGTTTTATAAAAAGGCACCTCAGACGCCAAAAGTGCACATGTGGTGAAAATTTCAGATCGATCGGCTCAGCCGTTTAGGCTGTGGCGGTGATTGCGGTGTTTCCTGATATCATCATCATCAGATCAAGATAGGTTTTAAAAGGGGTGTAATTTCACGTTTTTCACGGCCCTCTAGCTCGCAAACGGCATAACATATTGTTCCCTAATTTGGTATATGTAGTGGGGTGGGCCATAGCTCGAAATTAAGATATATCGCAACAATGTGAGATTTTCTAATTTTAAGATCCAGTAGGCCGAAAATGCCGTGTTGTTGCTTACAGTAAAAGTGGTTGGTCTGCTCCTCAGTTTATTATGCATATACGGTATGTTGAGTGAGTGTGAGTGTACGGTACGACTTGGCTGGGTGGAGCGACCGCTCCACTAGATTTATTGCATTTCAAAGGGGCTTTTCACCAACGCTAAGTCAAACTCAACAAAATGTACCTATTAATAACCCTCTCTGTCAGTGTCAGAGGCACAAGATTCCCCCCCCCCCCCTCCCGTGGAGGAATGTTTTGGACACTTTCCAGCACGACGTAAAGGTACGCAGATTTTAATACCAATAGAGTTTGCTAATTCCAGAAATTGTGTACTTTTCGGTGGGTAGAGGGTAAGGGAAATGTATAAAAGGATCAATGTCTGGGTAAGAATAAACTTGTATTTTTTTAAATTCCACTAAAGCAAAATGGAAATGGCAATTGTCTACATAGAGCCATTGAGTTAGGAGCCCTTATAACTCTATTCTAGAGTACCAAAAGCATATTCTCTTGAATTTCGTAACAAATTGCAATGCTGTTCTGACAGTGACAGTTATTTGTAGAAGGTGAATTACTATATTTTAGTGATGCATAGCTACTATTATTAACATCATCACATTTAGTTGTCGATGGTCAATTGTTTGAATATGTGCAATAACTTTGTTGACGTCATACAAGCAATTTCTGCTGACCGCAACATATCGCGTTTTGTACTTAAGATTTATCTACCCTATTCCCAGGCGCGTAGGAATAGGGGGGGGGGGAGGGGGGAACAGACCCCCCCTGTCTGGAGCCTGACCAATGAGACAACTCATTTACTAATTTGTCCAGCATGATCATCCTCATGAATCAAATTAAATAATTACACGTTAAACTAATAGATTCCAAAACACATACAGATTTTTCTTATTGATTGCTTATTGCTGTTGCTCTTGCAACCTTTTTCAAAGGTCGATTCCAAAATCAATTCATAATCGATTCTCTTTCACTAGAATTCAAGTATTTCCCTGCGGGGTCATTTAGGATTTTGTCAAATAACAAAATTTTATTTTGTCTCTTGTATCCCCAAGATTATTGCATAGGACACACATTTTAAATTTCTTTAAAAAAAGATGCCAAAAAAGCGTCGAATTCGATTTTTTTTTTATCAAGATGTAAAAAAATGCCCTGCGGGGCCATTGAGAATTCAATAAAAACAAGTTTTCTTAAGTTCCCACAGAATATTGCATATCACACATTTTACTTTTCTTTGAGAAGAATAGCTTAAAATTCGATTATTTTGTATCAAAAATTCAAAACAGGCCCTGCGGGGCTAACTGGGGGGTGAGTCCCCCAGACGCCTTGTAGCAGTGAACTACCTTTTCCTGACATCCATCGATCCCCTATAATTTTGACCCCCCCCCCCCCTGTCAAAATAAAGTTCCTACGCGCCTGCCTATTCCACGTAAAATATCAAATTATAGTAAATCATCCCCCCCCCCCCCTCCTGCCTTCGAAATAGATGGAAAAACCTGTACCGACACTTTCAGATTATCCATCAGTAAAACGGAGTATAAACTGTATATCAATTTCAGATGAATCCAAGTTACTAATCTTGCTAGAAATCAATAGATAAACGATCAGGATAGTAATACTTCTTTTAAGAAAAAATTGTCTTGAACCGTTTACTTAGTTTGACCTGTAATGTGAAAAGACACAAACAGAGATAATCTATTATTGTGTTTAAAATTCTCTGATAAATTTGTTTCGATCGTATTCGCGGTATCTCTATAATGTGTCCCCCCCCCCTCCCCACATCCAATTTCAATAACATTACCGATATCAAATCTAAAATGCACTTTTTTAACAGTTAAATAATATGGAAGTGTCACATAAATTTGATTTTAAAATTTATGAAAGTTGAAATGTGTCTGAACTCAGAAACTTTTTTGTTGTAATTGTGGAATGAATATTTTTCAAGTAATCGCCGAATCGGTGAACAAAAATTGATATGTTCTTCTGACTTTAAACAATGAAACATCATTGACTTCAACAATTGCTTATGCCTTGGTAAACAAGTCTTCACCATGGTGACATTCTCGGTGACATCATTTGATGATGATTGAAATTAAGTGAATCTCTCACTTCGGAAAGTGTTTGGAAGGTAACTCATTGTTGACGTATGCATAGATGAATTCTTTCTGAAGAATCACACAGGCCTTTCTCCATCCAAAGTGCTCCAATAAAATTGAATTTGATAATTTTATGAATGAAAATGTTATAATTTTATGGTGCCAGCTGTGCCATTGTTTTTGTGTTGATCTTTAGAAATTTGCTATAATAAAACTTGATAAGACTTCCGTATTATTTCAGTTATTTCCGGTTTATTCCAGATCCAGAAGTAAAAAGAGTAGATAAGAGCAATTTAGTGGATTTGTATTCCATGAGGATGCGATGAGAGTCGATGTGAAGCAAGATGCCCGTGCCAGATACTCCAAGTAGAAAGGTCCTATTCAATCCAATATTAGGGCACCATCCACCTTCAAGCTCGTAATGATTAAAATAAATACCTTTGTTATTCAGGAATTATAACAAAAGCTGAGGAAGAGTTGTGCATCTGAAAGTGGGTCCTTGCTTAAACCAAAGACTGTACAGTGATCATCAAATCAACAGATAATGAATACAATGACATCAAAGGCAAAGGCATCGACAAAAAGAAGAAATATCTAACTCATCATAGGTGTAGAGAGAATCGGGTGTGTTTCTTAAACAATATTGATGACTTTGCGTTTCCGATCAAAGGAAATTGTAAAGTAGGTCATTTCATGGAAATAATGCAACATGCTGTAGGTGCATATCGGCTACCATTGTCAAATTCTCGTGGTTTGACACTGCTTTTTACTTTTTATTAATCGAGCAATGACACCATTTTCCAAGCGTGATATTTTATAACTACTTCCCTCCTTTACAGTCATTTTAAAATATAAAACATGTTCTATTTGAATTTTCTTTACGGATGCTGCTGCATATTTGATACAGTTAAGATGTATTGAATCAACTTTACAAACGCCGATGGTACAATTTCCAACTCGACATTTTGCCAGGTCAGATATTATCATTTTTAACAACCCTTTATAACCCTCAAAGCATTGATTTGTTTTTAGACACAATATAAATATTTTATAATATATAAAAAATTTAAAAAATATAAAAAATGTCATTTTAGAAAATTGACAATGTAAATTTAGTTGTCAAGTTGTCAAGTTACCTTACTTTATCACTTGGCTTAGCAAAACATGACATACGTACAATGAAGACGACACAATAGAATGAATTAATCAATAATCATCAATCAACTTGTTAACAGTTAGGTAACAGAAATGTACATTCATTTAGTTTGAAATGAAAAAATTATTAGAAAATAATAATACTTGCATGGACACATTCATTAAAAAAAAGACACACATTCAAATCATAATATTTATTATTTCTAGTCAGACAATGGCTCATTTCTCAGTGAAATTGAGGCCAAAAAGTTACAACCCCAGATCATATCTCTTAAAAAATCCGAAATGAGGATAAAGGAAGTACGAATACAAAAATGAAATTGGAACGAGTCAATATTTAAATTCGCGCCAACAATGTCGAAGAGTGGAGGAGGTCGATCACGGGTTGGCGCATGCGCGTATCTGATTTTCATCATTATTGATTATAACAGTGGATGCAATTGCATTCAGGGCGGTTATTTTTCAGTTCTCTAATTACAATAACCCTTCACTTTCACCCAACACCATTTTCACACATACCTACCACAATTCCAGAGGAATGCTTCAACTCTTATGTTTATCTATCCCAGATCCAACCAAATAAAAATATTTAATTGTATAGAAAAATGTGCAAGTCTGAATTTACGAACGTTTGTTGTGAGATGTCTACATGCCTACATGTGCTAACAAGAAACGCATTCGAACAAAATATTTGCTGCACAAACGTTTAAACTGGTAAGTGAATAATAATATTATTATTTGTTCTTAAAGTCATCAATTTAATAATGACGTAATTTAATATCAATTTTCATTGAATATTGTTAGCTCTACATTTAGTTAACCCACAGTTGCACAAATGCTGACATTTGCAATTTTATCTCGTGCATTTTACCTGTTGCATTAAACTACATCATTTATATGATGTAATTGAATATCTTAAAACAATTTATAAAGAGGTATAATTAGAATTTAAATTATGCGGATTTCAAATTAAAATAATGTTTATGTCAAATCAAAATTGTATTGATTATTTAAGATTTTTATATTTATTATAGCCAATGAAATTTAATTTTAGTGTAATTCCTCCTTTAATTAAGCATATTTTCTAACCTTTGTGCTACATTAAAAAATAGTCAAATTCCAAATTCATATCAAAGTAAAAATTGTTGATTATTATAAAACGCAAACCTTGCAATTTTACAATCATACTGGGAGATATCGTGTCAAATATAAATATTTAAATTTTGTTGTAATCTTTTATCTTCAATGCCATATTTGCCAACATCATCACACATTTTTTTTTAATAATAAATATTAATATTAACTGTTAATTTTATTGTAAAGTTTCTAACAATGTCAGCTGTATGACAGAATATACAATTATTTATTTCAAATAACAAGGCATACTTGTACTGTGAAGCATGTTACGGTAAACCAATGTAAGCGCGCTTTGTGGTGGGGTGTGAAGGGAGGGGGGAACAATCAAGTCTTCTAAAAGTCTCCAAAGGAATATCAGAACGGTGTTGAAGACCTCATCGATAACATCTTACAGTTTCTGTCAGTGTGTCGCCGTCAAAAGCGTAATTGGTATTAGTTTTAAATTAGAGAGCATTCGATGAAACACCATTGAGAAATATTGTAAGTTTTTAATTTTTTAGTTTTTAATTTTAGGTTTTATTACTGAGCTGAATTCTGTTTCCAGTTTTGTCAAGAATAAGTAGGACTATGTTAGACAATCTATATCGATATGCAAAACACAATTTTGAGATTTCCTCAATTTACAATTTCTTTACTCCTGTTCTCGTTGATAATAGAGGAAAAGAAAATCTCGTCTACTAGTCTGTCAAAAGATAGTTTTATCAATTATATCGTGTAAAATATTACTATTGCTAAAAATAAAATAAAATAAAATAGTAAATAAATACTTAGTAAAACAAATTCAATTTCTTGTTTTAAAAAGAAGCGACTAATTCGTGGGCTACTGCAGAAACTCACGAATGTTTTGTGAAAATTGAGTCAGCAGCGGCATTAAATCCGCAATACTCGATTCTATATGACTAAGTGATAAATTGTAATAGCAGGTATTAAAAAAATTAAATCCACAAAAGAATGTATAGTTTATCGAAAACTAACAAAGGGTCAGTTTTAAATTATCTGTTAAAACCATTAAGTAAGTGGTTAAAATTGAAGTGGTCATTCAAGGAATGGAATTGATAGTTGCATTTAACTGATCATTGGAAAACTGTAGGTAGGTAAGAAAATGTTAGTGTTTGTCTAACCTTCTTTGCACTGCCTACCATGAGTATTAATTAAATTAAGATACCACATGGTATCTTAATTGAATTATAAATGCGTTGTTGTATCTCAGAAAAACGAAATGTGAGTTAGTGACTTTTTGCAGTAAGGGCCAGTTTTTCAATACTCTGTTAAAACGATTAGCTAAGTTTAAACAGTCGTTCAAGGAATGTCTTTGGTTGTTGCCATGACAATATAGTCAACCTGATTAAAATTTAGCATAGTATAGGTGTTGAAAAACTCGAGGATTTGTAATCTTTCGTCATTATGACCATTGACGTATAGAGCCAAGCCAAAGCTCTAATGCGTCAAAGGTATAACCATTAGATCAGATTTTTTTTATTGAAAATAACAATGATTTCCTTTTTTGTATGCATCTATTCCATTTATAAGTCCCTCCTTGGGACTTCTGAAGCAAATTATTATTGTATATTGTACAATGACATTATAAAAAATGAAGAATCTCACAGAATCTCTAATGCACTGTGAACTTGTATCGGCTTCAGAACTGCTCGTGTGTGCACGAGACTGTCAACATCGCACAATGGCTACAATACTCAACAGCACCCAATCATTGGTGGCAGACGCCTACGACTATTACCTCTGGACATTGTCGCTAGCTGGTGAGTGAATATCACACGGGGGCGGAGGGAGAAGGCAGCAGTTTAACTCCTTTTTGGTTGTCAAAAGTTAAAAAGCTCGACCGATCAGGGTTACTACCTGACTTTAAAGTGACTTTTGACAGCCATGTGTAAAAGCGCGTACTTTTCCTAAACATGGAGCCTTTTTGTGTGGATTTTATTCTCCCCCTTGCATCGTTGTCATATAAAACACATTGAATGTTACTATTATTTTTTCATTGGGCGACCTAAACAAATTTCTCCATCCTTGTAGTTTATTGAGTGAGCGAAGGAGCGACTCCTTTTGACTCTTTTGGCACGGACCTCTGTTTCTTTGTTACTGCCGATACAGGTCACCTTAGATCAATCTGAAATTTTGCGACCATCTACGGACCATCTATGGGGTTTGCAGAACCTAAATGTTTTGAAATTCGTTGATTAGTTCAAATTAAAAAATATATATCTTGCGATTGGTTGGTCCGATCAATTTAAATTTGTGCCAAGTCATTGCGACCTTCATTGTCTCAAATATTACAAAGTTTCAGCTAAATCCTCCTACTGGTTAAAATTTAAAAAAAAACTTCCGATTGGTCGATAATCTAAAATGCTCCGATTAAGTTCAAATTTTGCATGGTGATTAAGGACCAACAAGTATCTCATATTTTACACATTTTCAACACAATCGGTCAACTGTTGCCATTTTAAGAGTTTAGTAAGGATTTCAAAAGAGATTTTTGGAAAAAATGACATGACACATGGATCGGTTACTCAGTTCTTCCAGAACCAGAGTGTTTATGGAGATTGGAAAGTTGCAAAGAAAATCGTATCGTGTCGTATCGTCGTGTTTGGCTGGGGATGTTGAACGTATCTGTGCTCGCTTATAGAAGCATTTCACTGCTAGTGTTTTCCTAGTATTAAAAACGTAGGGGGGCCTTAAAATATCCGATTGGGTTGGGGGGGGGGGGGGGGGGGCCAAATCTGAAGTTACGCCAATGATATTATGCTGAATCTTCTTCTAACGAAATTGTTCAATTTCAAAAGATCACTAAATTTTCAAACAGTTTCAATTGCTTCTTGATTTCAGACAACCGCACAAAGGGATGGCTGCTCGTGGACTCCCCTCTTCCCACACTGCTGTACACGGCAATCTACCTGATGATAGTGGTGGTCGGTCCTGGATGGATGAAGAATCGCAAGGCTTACAAACTAACCTGGCTCCTCGTGCCTTACAACTTAGCGATGGCAGTCCTTAATTTCTATATAGCATATGAGGTGGGTAGAACATTATAAAATTAATTTGTCTTGAATCTTACAGATAGTTACTAACAAAATTAAAAGCTCGAAATTACCACGCTCTTTGGAGGAAAAGTCAAACGTACGGACGAATAATGCTACAAATAAACTAATACTACCTTAGAGTTAAAGAACTAACAACTATACACAGGCGCGGTTCTAGGATCGAAAATTTGGGTGGGCAGACGAGATCCGTCCAAAAGCACGACCCGCGGGGGGTGTGGGGGAGCAAGGCCCCCCACTTGCCCCGCAGGGATTTTTTTTGAAATTAGATGGGCGTAGAAGTGTTTCTGAGTGTTTCCGGAATATATTTGACTCCAAAATCATTTAACAAATTGTCCCACTTAATAATACAAACATCATTTTGTTTCCTGTTTACATTAAGCCAATTGTGCTCAACCTTTTTGACTTGCGGGCCAATAATGCTAACGGGATCAGCTAGGTTCATTCCAGACGCGTAGGAACTACTTTTTTTAGGGGGGGAGGTGAGGGGGAGGGGCGAAACCCTTCCGTTTTAGCCCCGCAGGGCGATTTTTTAGAATTTAACAATTTAAAATTGATTCTGGGGCTAAAATGCACGAACTGAAGCAAATTAATAATACAGCTCACACGCTAATAATACAGGGGTGAGGGGAAGGGGTTGTTGTCGTCACTTAGAAGGCGTTGGGGCAGTGGAACATTTCATGACTCATCTGTGGTCAATGCAAGAAGCTCATTCTGCACCTGCATTCTGAGAAAAACAGTGTGTAAACAATTGCTTACACTCTCTTTCACTGAGGAAATTCTCGACTTCTGCAAAATATTTTAGATTTTTACACAAAATCTTATTTAGTAGTATATTGAGAATGATAATTCACATGACGAGACAAAAATTTGGGTGGGCGACCGCCCACCCTGCCGCCCCCTAGAACCGCGCCTGACTATACACAACTTAAAAAAACAAAACAAATTTGATGTTTACTGCAGTTTTGTACGAAAACTAGAAGAATACTAAAAGACCGCAGATTCAGCTGATTCAGATTCAGATTCAGATTCAAATTGTTTATTTGTTACAAATATTATAACTTATAAGGATAAAAAGTAACCGACCTACTTTAGAAACCCTCACCTCATCTCATCTTGTATTGGTACTACCTACACAGTCTTTGTATCTTGAGGTAAACTGCAGCTTACAATTTTCTTACATTTTTCAATTTTTTCAATTTTTCGAATTTTCTTTTTTGACAAAATTTTTTAAGACTAAATAAAGCCTCACACTAAAGTAATTTTAGTGGAATGCGAATTTATCAAAAAATAATCTTGTTTTATGCATTGAGGAAAAGCCAGACTTGATCATAATCTTGATCAAAATCAAGATTATGCCATTAGATCAGAAAGTTTCAACAGCTTGGTCTATTTTCTAATAATTTGGAAGGAAAAATAATAAAAACTCGTTTTAACAAAACCGATAATGAAACCATAACAATTAGCGAATTGTTTAATTAAAACTATTTCTTTCCTTGTCTCCAGTTATTGAGTGCATCTACTCAGCTAAACTACAGCTACGTTTGCCAACCAATCTCAAGGCTCTCGCATCCTCAAGAATTGCGGGTAAGATTCTAATCTTTTTAGATGTTAAAAAGTACACTCAATTCTGAATAATGCCAAAATAATTGTAAATTATTCTTTTTCAGATCGCCAATGCTGTTTGGTGGTATTATTTCTCCAAACTTCTGGAGTTCTGTGACACGTTTTTCTTCATTTTACGGAAAAAGGATCGGCAATTGACGTTCTTGCATGTCTACCATCATGCGACAATGTTTTCTCTGTGGTGGATCGGAATCAAATGGGTTCCCAGTGGATCAAGTAAGTCAGAATAATGGAAAGGGCACTAGCCAAACTATCTCCCGCTAGGGTGCTGCCATCGGTTTTGTGACAAGTGTGAAGTAAGCTGTTCGTACCACTCAAAATTAAAATTCGCGAAACTTTATTTTGACATGCGTAAGAAGATGTACTTACTGTTTAGATACATAGATTTTTTACTCTAGTATAATAAAATGTGTAAAAATAAGAAGATAGTGCAATATCTAAAGCAAATTCTAGTTCAATCTGAAGCGACACCCTCTCAATTGTTTTAATTGAAAGTTACAAAATTCCATTAAGCAGTGAGTCATTTCAAGAGAGCACTGGAAACAAAAATAATTCTGTGAGCTGTCATTATATGATCAAAATATCATTATTACACTATCATTTCTAATAATTATCCACTCTTTCGGTAAATAACCAATTATCAACATTAATTCTTATAATATAACATGAAAATACAGACTGTGGGGTAAGATACGTTGATTTGAAAAGCACAGCCTCGACGCTAGCGCCAAAGTGGCCGATCCTGTCGTCAGCTAGCTTGGCTTCGCCCCAACGTTCTACCGTATAGTTCAAATGCTCAAATGTCGTATTTAGTATGACAATTTTGTATTTTTAACATACTCGCGATGGCTGAAATTTGGCCCAAATTTAATGATCAGTTCCAGAAATAAGTTAAATTATTTTATTTTCAAATCCTCTTATTTGTAGAAGATCAAAAATAATATATTTGTTATTTCGACTATTATAATTTTGATTGAATTTGAGTTAAGTCATTTTAGGAAATATATAAGATAAGTAGGGGAGACTGGGGTCAATTGTAACACGGGACAGTTGTAACAGAGGCCCTGTACATCACAACAACGTTTGAAATTCCTTGACAATATATGTAAAGTCTGTATAATTGTGAGAAGCACATTTGACTAAATTTTCACTGCAGTGTGAAGTTAGCAACAAAAGTTATCACCGTTTGTTTGTTTTTCTACAAGGTGAGTAACTTTCAAAAACCAATTTCATTTTCGATTATAATGCAGTAAAATAAGTGTCATAATAAACATAATATATTATATAGATAGAGAATTTCATACTGAAGAAGCTCAACAAACATTCAAATGGATTTAATTATCTAAAAAATATCATTAAAAGCACAATTGTCAAAAATTACCCATTGGGGTCATTTGTAACAAAGGGGCAATTGTGTAACACACACTATTTCTAATTTCAACAAAGTTTTTTTGCATTGATAATTTGAAGTTACGGTCCTAAGTACATTGTAGAAAATATAATTTTCAACTGTTGTTATCAATTAATTATTGATCTACAATGATCATCCAGGAATTCAAGGCTGCGCGTTCTTAGCGTGTGCTTCAGCTACGGAAACAAATTGTGGTCATTCATGCAAACATTGGTATTAATAATTATTTTCAATGATATGCCATTTCTTTTTAAATATTATACTTTGAAAGTTCATAATCTATAATAATTACCAATATATTAATGATGTTACAACTGACCCGACATGTGTTACAACTGACCCTGGCTTGGGGTCAATTGTAACAGTGGTCGGCTCTCCACACTTTATTTTTTAAGTGACATACTACAAATAGTATGAGTATGAAAAAATTACTATACGTAGCTGAAACATGCATGATGTTACAATAAATGTTTGAATTACTTTCTACGAAAAATCTCTGAAATAAAAATTGTAGAGTGAAAATTGTTACAATTGACCCCAGTCTCCCCTACCTTTAAATTTGTGAAATTTTCAGTCCGTTAAAAATGCATTTGCATCCCAATCTTTCTCCTTCTTCTTACTCATTATTGCAAGCGCTTTTACGATTATCTTTCAATTTAATTTGTTGTAATCTGTAATTTGCATTAATTTATTATAATTAATTTTCCTCTACGCAGGTAACATAATTATTATTATTGCACAATTATGGAAGCTCCCATGAGAAGCTAAATTATATTTTTACTGAGAAATGAATTATCATAAGTGATATATTATGGAAAATGATTAACGGATATCTATGAAAAGACAAAAAATTAATAGTTTTGTGTTTTTAATTTCAGCTTTCTTACCGGCGATGGCTAACTCTTTCATCCATGTCCTGATGTATTCTTATTATGGGCTCGCTGCACTAGGGCCTACTATTGCCAAGTATCTGTGGTGGAAAAAGTATTTGACCATTCTTCAATTGGTAAGTTTCTTGACAAATTCCCCAAAAAATATAAAACAGGAAAATTAGAGAAACACAAAACCATGCAAAATTAAAATATCACAATTTAAAAAAATATGTTTTTAGAAGTTGACAAATTATTTGTAATTATAATTATTTTTTTCAGATCCAATTCACCACTGCTATGATTATGGGGATTAATGGCATCAAAAATGGTTGTGATTTTCCACTGTGGATGCAGTATACGTTGGTTGTTTACATGATATCCTTCATTGTGCTCTTCGGGAACTTTTATGCCAAGGCGTACATTGCCAAGGTATGACTGAATGCTTTCTCCATGCAATTAACAATACTATACATTATGTAACTAATTTGCATAATAAATAAAAACACTGGATTTTTTCCATAAAACCCAGTTTCACAATTCTATCTAATTTGATGTTTTTATTCTAGGGAAAAAGGGCCTACTACGGCAGCAAAGCGAAGAAGATCAGCAGCAGCAACGGCAGTAGCAGCAGTAGCAGCAACAACAACAGCAGCAGTAACGGTGTCGACTCGAAGAAAGCCGTCTAGCATCAAGCGCAAATGAATTATGTTTAGAGCTCATTTCGTCGGCTTACTGCAAAAAGTTACTAACTTACATTTTGAGACAATCGAGTTAAGCGTCGGAGTCGATTCTATAGTGTGGAAAAGGTGCTAACACATAACAGTATTAAAAAACCAACACAATTCAAATTTGTGTTTTCACTAAATTCCACAAAAACGATCCAAATCGTTCTCAATTACTTCAGTACTACCCAGTGTGAGTTAGTGATGTTTTGCTGTAAGTCCTCGATTCATTGTATATTACATTGTACTTAGACATGATTGGGAATAGAACCTGATCTTATCAAATGCACAAATCAACAATCACTAACGCTTTGTTGTCAAATGCTCAAGTGAATGCACAAAAGTTTTATAAAGTTTAGTGCCAAATAAATGTTGTTTGTAAGCATGCAATAATTACTAGGCAAATTCGAAAATGAAACACTTCCAGAGTAAAAGCGCATTTTGCTAAGGTTCCAAGACCAATATGTAACCAATGAATCTGCAACTAAATATAAAATTACATAATGGACAGAAATTGCTATCAAATTTTAGAATAAATAAAAATCTGTGCTCACTATTAATTCAAAACTTAACTAAAGAAATTGCTTTTATTAAAAGTAATTTTCTTCAGTTGACGAAACAATGACTTATTTTACATGAATTGGGTAGTGTATGACTGTAATGTACCAAATACTGTTTTTAATGTCATTGTTATTATGTATTCTAATATGGTGTTATAATTGGTGACATTTAAATACATTTTGTTAATGTCACACAAATGGCTCAATAAATAAATAAATAAAATAAATATCATAACTTGGAAAATATTGTAATTGTGAAATTTGCGAGGCCGAAGGTTGTTGGTGCTCATTCCAGATAAAAATATATTGAAAGAATGAAAAGTGAATTATTTTAAGTAGGTACGAACTAAATAAGATTCTTTGACAAATTGAATTTGTGATGCGATAGTACCCACTAATACGTTTACAGTACCTACTTGTAGTTTTCAAGTACATTACAAGAATTACCTAAAATATTAGGAGATATGGCTGTTGCAAACTTACCCCAATGAAATTAATTACACATATTTTCGTTATTTTGTCTTTTATTTGGTTCTGAAAATTCAATTCTCAAATACTTTCTACAGTACCGAACTATTCTCTGGGAAACGTCAAATTCTCTGCTCAGTTAAAAATAAAGTCAATTGGCCCTCAAGACATGTTTTCAAATATTAATATCAAAATATTTGTAAATGAACATATTATTGAAATTGGATATTGTTTGGAATGATTCCTGTAGTATTGCCATTGCTGAAGCTTGCCCTTAGATAGATGCGGGCTTGAGGCCACAAATAAATATAAATATCGGGAACATCCACAGCTTTGGAGGATATAGATGTGTAGGTACTGTACTAAATAAATAAATACGATGAGTTCAGGTATAATATAACACTTTTTATAATTTTGCATAAAACTTAATACAGAATAAGTAAATACAAAAGCTTTGTTGTACAATTGACGCTAAGTACAGTAAATCTAAAATACGGATACAAATACTACATGCTTTATAAGGTGGTAATTTGACAGAGCGAGCTGTACAACACTTTTCCTTCGGGATAAATTGTCTAGAGTATTATTAAAAGCAGTAATAGAAGAACAATAATAGTAAACATTGGTATCACTTTAAAATTGCAATACGAACCTATTTTATACCTTCCTAAATTAATTAGAATTTACTACATTCCTGATTTACTGCCTACAAATATAGTACTATTACAACATTGAACAATGTGTCGTAAATATTGAAAATTGTATTTATTAATAATTTATATAATAACTATGTACTCTTTTTTTCTTACCAATACATTTTTTGACAAACATTGTATAAAATGCCCCTTCTTCTCTCCTCTAACCACTTTGGCTTGAACATAGAATCAATAACTCTTCTTGTCGATTCTACTTTACTGCTGCTATGTTACAATTAATATGTGTATAAAACTGGTACTTCAGTAATCACAGTGTTGGTGGACTGTCTTCTATGTGACTGTCTGGTGGATCAGAATAATCTCGCTTCATAAATAAAGCATCTCTCATACAGAGGCAACAAAAACAAATACATATCCATGATTGAACTGGCAAGTAATGCTTTCCGAGAAAGGACCATTCGGAAAAGAAGTTTTGGTCCCATGAAATCCAGTAAGAAATCTGAATGTTTGGTATGTTTTGTATAAAATATTCTAGTTACATTTTATCTGAAATGCCATTTGCCGAGGTAGATTTTGTACTTATAGAATTACACAAAAATTCTATGTACATAAAATGGAATGTTTCATCTTTTTCTGAATTCATAGAATAATCTTCAAACTAATACCCAAGTAATACCTCAGTTATGTTTTGTTGCTCTTATGAAATAAAAATTAAAATAGGTATGAGTAGGAGTCTAAAGGTAGGCAAGTAACATGCCTACAAATAAAATCAGTGGCACCTCACCATTTGCAGTAATTTTCTATGAACCACTCGTAGGTAATGGGCAATAATGGCATATTATTTAATTGAACGTGAAATATGAAGGTAGGTACATTTTAATTTGTCTGCTTGGAGGCAGCATGACATTGACGACAGAATGTGTGGGAAGTCTTAAACAGTCTTCGAGATATGTATTTGCCAACACAAGAGGTGTGTGCAAATAGCACAGAAAAAGTAATCGAAAAATCATAAAACTGATATTCATTAAAAATAATTAATGAAACTAAAAACATACAATTTCTGTCTAGAAAGTACATTTTGGTGTTCTGCATCATGAGTAAGTTCATTGTTATAAGACTAATCAATATGACAATAATAGAAATTTCATACAACAACCGTCATTGCTTTGTTCAAAGTCACAGTAAGTACCATTTTCCCAAGAATCCAACATTGTTCCAAAATTCAAACAATAATATAAATCACAGAAAATATTAATTCTTTAAGGCTTCCCAAATACATTCTCATTTATCTTTAAAACATCCCTTGAAATGCCACTCATAAAGAAGTGGGCCCAACAATATAATTTAAAAGTAATTGTCAATTTGTATGTCTTGATACTAATACGAAGGCATATTTTGTATTTACAGTATTGCAATATTTCACCACGTAGACGCTCACACACACGTAAATTATAAAATATCCTGAAGGTTGAATGTGGAGCCGGAATCGAGCGAGTTGAGTAGTTCCTGTGCTGCCGCCGAGAAGTGGCTGGAGTCTCCGGTGGGTAAGTGCTCGAGGAATTCCAGGCTGAAGTCGGGAGTGGAAGAGCTGCCGGTGGGAGGCGCCGCGCTGACGGGAACATTGCCGTAAGCGCCTTGAGCATTCGTGCCGCCCACAGACATGGACTGCGACATTTGGAGATTCATGGACATCTGCCAAATCGAGATTCAACTATTAATTATAAATCAAAGTAGCAATAAGTAGAGCCAAGATTATATGGTTTTGTCACTTTTAATCACGAAATTTCGGTTTAAAAACAAACATTTTGTCAAATTTCTATTTTGTGTTTTTATGTTATTTGTGTTGATTAACATAAAACTAAGAGAAATTATATCTTAAAACTACCAAAACGCGAAATTGCCAATATTTAAAACGATAAGGAGAATAGTATGCCCACCTATCTTATCTCCTCCAAAGCAAGCACTGCTGAGTGTAACTTGTAATGACATGGGATATAGTTAAATTTCATTTCCATCACGCTACAAAATCTCAGGGCCTACCTACCTATTTAAATAAAATATAACACATGTAAATTTTAAATTAGTAGGAGGGACTCTCCAAATTTTACAAGTAATACCTATATTTCCCCTTCATATTGTAGATGGGGGCCACTTCTATTACGAAAACGAAATCGTTCCGGCCTGAAATCATTTCAGATCGATGTCATCCTTTTGGACGTGAAATGATTTCATTTGGTTTTCGTTCTAGAATAGGTAGGCTCTCTGGCCGGAATTCACAGAATGTAACTTAAAACCACAGAAGCAATATTGTGTTTCTGTCTTCTGAGATATTTATTTCTGACTCACCTGATTACTATTCATCTGTTGATTGAGCATCTGAGGTGAGCTGATTGGCTGGTTTCTGTTCACTTGTTGCTGTTGATGCATTTGTTGCATGTTGTTGTTATTGCTATTGTTGCCACTCATACCGAATGCGCCTGAAAAGTAAAATATTGATAAATATGATGTAAATTTACAAGTACTTAAGAATAGAAGGATTTCACAACATATAACATATACACAGGGTTCAAAAAAACTGAGCTTTTATAGGGGACACCAAATAGAAAGTTAAAAAGAACAAAACAGTTTAAAAAGTTTTGTTACTAAAAGCAAAAATGTTGTGGCCAACTTATTCCAATAATTCTATTGCACATATTATAATAAGTTTCCTTGGAGGCAATTGATGCAACTGGTAGGTATGAAAGGGATTGCATCAGTTGAAACTATGAGTGTATCACCATCAAATAGTTACCTTGGTGTGGTGGTTGAGGGAATGACGGCCTCATCTGTGGGTTGAATGCGGCACTCTGTTGTTGCGACATGAGCAAGTGTCGCCATTCACTGCTCCGAGCTCCGATGTTCAAGCCCTCCGGACCTGAAACAAGCATCAACACTTAGAACTCCTGCTAAACACCGGTATTACTATTCTCTCTAACAAATGATGCCATAATGGAGAAAGATTTAGATAGGAAAATATTTTCCAGAAGTTGTCTCTTTGAATTACATTAATATTCATACAACAAGCGAAAGAGAATAGTTGTGTACATGCTTTGGCTAAATGTTACAAATTTAGGGTTACACTAATAATTTTGGGGCCTACACTTTTTACAGCTTTGAAGTTGTGAAAAGTCCACCCAGAAAGAAAAAAGCTCAAGTTAACCAGACATTCAAGTGAACTTTTGCCAATGTAAAAGCTCATAAAATGCCTTTCGGTCTTATCTTATGCTAACTCTGGGGGTCTATTCTCGAAAAAGTTATCACGTCATAAGTCCCAAGTTATGATTCATAAGGAGGTTTGTCCTATCTCTCACCATGTTAATATTATGACTTTTTTATGATTCATAACTTATGACGTGATAACTTTTTCGAGAATAAGCTCCCTGGTCTACAAATGGGGTTGTTCACTGCCATTTGCTCTCACTCGCAGCGCTAGCGGCATTGGAGGTGCCTCTCTCTGATTGGTTGGTTTCTGAATCCAAGATCTCTGAATCAAACTCCCGCCAAAGTTTAAAAACCTTCCATTCCGCTAGATGCATTTTGATTGGCTCTCTCCCGGACGATTAGAACAGCAGCGTCATCTACAATAGTTTTGCGTGAACAACCCCATTGATAGAATCTCTCTCCCAAAATAAATCATACAAATAGATAATGCCGCAAAAGCACAGTTTTCTATTGTAATAGTCCTACTCATATATCCCAGAATTAGGATTATTACGTAGGTTAGGTATGTACCTATTTGGTTTCATAACCAATTTTAGGCTGTACATTTTTAAATGTTTTTAATCACAAACATCTTTGTAGGTATGTTTGCTTATATAATTCTTAGGTATGAGTATACTATGTACTATATAGTGTACATTTGACATGAGTAAACACCGCTTTAGGAGCATATCAATTTGTATGATGTAAATGGATCACACTAAAAAATTCAAGTTAGGCAATTTCAATTTCTAGCCAATGGAATACCATTTCAAGTGTAACTCTGAAATCCGATTGGCTTACGATTTAAATTGTCCAATTTGAATTGTACAGTGACATTGTGATATTAAATATTTTTGGATATTGTTTGAAAAGGGCTCACTCCTTACCTATGCTGACATTTGGAGAACGCTGCGCATTTCGGGGGTAGGTGCCAGCCGGATTATTGGGCTGCTGAGCGATGGGATAGTTGTTGCCCGGCTGTGGTTGCGACACCATGCGGTGGTGTTGCTGCTGCTGCATGCCAAGGTACATGTTGCCGCCGTGCAGTTGTTGCTGCGGCCGCATCATCGGTCCCGACGCAGGCATCGGCTGTTGCGGCTGAGCGACGCGGCGCATTGTAGCTGCGGAACACAATACTGTCAGTCGTTTGCACTGATACTATAATATATATAGGTAGCATCACAAAAGAGAAAGAAAATTTGCAAGTTGTAGGTACTAAATTTGAACATGCATTAAGGGGAGGGTGTAGGCAATACTGATTTTTTTTAAATTTTTTTTTTTTTTTTTTTAATTTTCTGTCGAGTTTTCTGAATAAAACAATGTCCACATGTAGTAACTTTTTTTAAGAACTAAAATAGTTATGATGATTTTAAAGTCAAGTGATTTCAATAAACTGATTTCAACTGTAGGTAGTAAATAAAACATATGTATCTTTAAACCTTGATAACTCAAAAACGTATTTTTGAATGTTCAGGTACCTGTTGCCGAAAAACTATCCAAAGAAAATTCTTCATTTTTTCTCTCTATAATCCTTAAGTCATTATCAATAGATGGTAGTAGAATTAGATAGCTGAGATAATTAGGGGAAGTGCTAAAAAAAAATAATCACCAAAAAATATTGATTTTTTTCTGCAACATATTACAGTACCATGCAAATAATAATTTCGACGAAAGTATTCATGCTAGAAGTATAATTCTACTACAGTGCCTTCATAAGACATATAACTATATGTAAAATAAAAATTGTTGAGTTTGAGTGTATACAAACTGTGTAACAGGTACATAAAAATTGCAAATTTAACATGTAAAGGGTACCCCTACCCCCTCCCCTTAAAGAATTCTGGGCAATTAACTAAGGTAATATTTAATTATCCTGTTCCCTCGGTATTTCCTTAAAAAGAGGTAATCAATTTTCATTTGTAGGGTAGGCAATAAATAAATAAATAAATAAATATCACGACCCTGCTTCCAGCTACTGACGGGTCAGGGGGTGGGATGATTCCACCAATGTTCTAGGGCACTTGTGTTCTCAGAGCCGACTTGCCAAGTCCGACACTCCACACTTCTTCAATCTCTTCTTCTTAGGGTAGGCAATATCCAAATAAAATAGTAAATACTAAGTTTATTTGTAGGTAGAAGATTAAAGCAATTTTAAATATTAATTATACACACACATGTCACTGATCTATAAGATGATTGAAAATATTATTTTTTATGATTTTTTATTAGGTACTATATCTGGCATGAGTAAATTTAAAAAATAAAATAAGGATTTCTGAAGTTTAAGAAAACTGCTGAATGCAAGAGTAAAAATATTGTCATAGAAAATTGAATGAACAAGGTAGACTACAGATAGTAAATGAGTAATACTTACGGAATCTCTGTTGTTGTTGCTGTTGCTGTTGTTGCTGCTGTTGCTGACCCATGATATTGTGCAATAGCTGGGGGTTGGCTTTGTACTCGGGGGGCGGCGGCCGGGGGCCCATCCCCGCCACCAGGTGCTGTTGTTGCTGCTGCAGCGCCTGCTGTTGGTGTTGCTGCTGTTGACGTTGCGCGACTGCAATCATACAATTCAGTCAGGACATGTGGCATTTTTATGCTTTACGCTGCTAAAGCCACGACCCCATACTACGGTTTCTGTTTGTTTGAGCAAATGGCTACATTGTAAGAAAAGAAATGGAAGTAAATATAGCTGATTCATTTCCTATCAAGGTAACCCTCTTTCTGAAGCAAACCGTAACCAAAGTATGGGAACCCGTCTTAACACTCATCTGCCCAAAATAATATGATATGAGACATGACAATAATATTATGACAAAGAATTATATTCTTTGTTGCATATTTGTCTATAATTTTAGTCTAACAAAATCGAAGTGAGTGTCGATTTGGTCATAATGCTTACTGTAGAACCTCTATTTCTTTGTCATATTAATTTATTTTTCAATCAAAACATTCTTAACAAATGCCAAATGAAAACACTGCAGAATTTTTCTGTATGTACCTATGCACTTCTGTTGAAATTTCATAAATTTACTTTTAGAAATTAATACTCAGCCTAATAAGAAAGTAGCATTCATTAATAAAGCAGAAAAACGAACATGCAATCTGACCCGATTACACAAATAGTACACTTTAATCGAAATGAAGTCTCCAGTCAATGCAAGACTATTAATTTTGAATTTCAGACATCAATTTGGTGCATTTCTACGCGATTTTTTATGCCCAGTTTCACTGTTCTGTAACCTGAAAACTATCAACTTAAATCATTCTTATTTCTTCAATTTTCTCATCAAGATGGTATAATACACTTACGTAGCATTTGCTGGTGTTGCATGAGCTTGGCATGTTGCTCGATGGCCTGCCGATTGGTGTTGGCGTCTGGCCTCGTCGGCCGTTGTCTCAGGGACTGCTGCGTGAAGTTAATCGTCTGCGACTGGCTCACCGAGTAGCTGTCACCGGGCCCTGCTGGCTGTTGTTGTTGCTGCTGTTGTTGTTGCTGCTGCTGTTGTTGTTGTTGCTGCTGCTGCTGTTGTTGCTGCTGTTGTTGTTGTTGAGAGAAGTA
Source organism: Leuctra nigra (assembly GCA_934045905.1). Classification (NCBI taxonomy): domain Eukaryota; kingdom Metazoa; phylum Arthropoda; class Insecta; order Plecoptera; family Leuctridae; genus Leuctra; species Leuctra nigra. The sequence goes on from OW203764.1 coordinate 21,294,854, forward strand.
CGTCATGTTTTGGTGCGCTGCTATCGAGGCTCCGGGTTTTAAGTCACCACTGATTTGCATGTGCTGCCCTGCCGTCACCTGGAGGGAAGAAAATAAATAATAAATCTCTGTTTTAAGAATGGGATAATATCAATACAATTAACAAAACTGTTATGTTCAGCTTTCTTACAACTATAACATAAAAAATACTTTCCAGAGAGTAACAAGGATAACAAGGGGCTCATTCGGCATCTAAACAACTATGTTTATGTTTTTGCCTAATATGTTCTTTTGGGAAAGAGAGTTTAATATTTTAATAATGATTTGGATTATTTCTATGCTATTGGCACTATAATTTTCGTCAATTTGATATTAATAATCAAAATCTATTTCTTCACATAATATTCACAATATTTGTTATTACTTATTGTATTACCTATTTTTTTTTTTTAGCTAAGGAAGGGCTCCCAAAAGTCCTCACCAATGATTTGATCCATCTAGCGTTGAAAGGGAACAGTAATAACAAATTACGCCATGATCCAAATTTGGAATAAAAACATTCGTCAAAGAATTTTTGTTAAGAACAATCCCAGATTAATATTGAGATTAATACCGAGATTAATATTAATCTCAGTCATCTGAGATGGCTGATACAATCATTGACTAATCAAATACTTTCTATTGACTCCTTAAAAATTTAGTAACGCAAATTGACGACACATTTACAATTTTTTTATATCTAGGTATATTTTTAAGGGTAAAGAGCCTCGGTTAAAATTGTTCTATACAGCACCTTGATCATAGATTTATTTTGTTCTATAATGCATTATCTATAGGTGAATTGTTCTTTCAAATTTACTAATGAATCCACATTTCAGGAGTAGGACAGAATGGCAACAGTGTCATCAACTTATCAAAGCAAAGCACTGCTGGCGTCCCGTGCCGTTATTGCTGGAAACAACTAAATGCACATTCGCATTGGCTGCATGAGCATTATTTGCATCGATTCGAGTGCAGCAAGGATTTGCGTAACTCTCCCACAACCAACTGACGTCAACTCTAACGTGACGTCACGTCATGTACGAGCACGTGACCCCCCCATGTGTTCACCCCGACGACCAATCAGGAGAGAGCAGATGATAACCTTCGAAGCGATAAACGATTGTCAAACGAGAATTTTATGGGATCTAGAAGTTTTTACTTGTCCATGGACGAATACTGCTTATGTAACCATGGCCAGAAATGAGAAAACCAGGTGATGAAACGTGTAAGTGGCCGCTTCCGGAGACGTAACTTGATGCCTACAGACAACAAAATCTTTCTTCACCTGTGTTATGGATGAGAACCGGGACCATCGAAATAAAACAAGGAGATTTTCAAAATCCTTCGATTTATTTAATTATTGTAGCACAAAACGGAATAACGGAATTAGCACAAAACGGAACAACGGAATTTATTCGTTTTCAGTCAAGTTTTGTAGATTGTGATTTTTATGGCAATGCAATAGTATAGGCACTTCCTTCTCATTATTCCTCTTCATTTGGCGACGAAGATAATGAAGGTGGATTATTGAAATATAAAGTTTGATAGGAACAAGGATTAAAAATATAATTTTATTGACCGCCGATTTTGCATCATAGATGGGTTTGGAAAGAACAATTCTGTTTTGGATCATTCAAGCATAATATCCATTGGCAATAGGAATACTTTATGTAAAAATAAAAGCATTTAAAACGTTGAAGAGTCCTTCGGGTGAAATACCTCGACAGAAAACATCCGATCCTCCACGCAAGCCGAGTACGAAGTGAAGGAGGCGGAGGAGAGAGAATCGAGATGAAGAAGAAGAGAGATCTGCTCGATGCACCAGTTTCCGCGCATCCATTGGCCATCGCAAAGTGGAGTCGCCGGCAGAGCAAGAGGTGACCTGCTCAGTACGCATGCGCTCAGCGGACAGAGCGATGACCCGACAGTTTCCGCTTATTGCATGTCGTCGACGAGGACTGCAGAGAGAGCCGGCCGGTGGAGGCGGACGACGACTCGTGTACCCAACACAAAACATGCGATTGTGCACCCGAACTTAATGGTTCCCCATCGGCATGGGGATCGACGCTTAGCGGGTTGCATCCCGACACATCGCGAGCCGCTGGTTGCCTACCTTGGGTGGTGGCCTCACATTGGCCCTATAGGTATTGATTGTCGGGTCACGGCTAGAGGGGAGGGGGAGGGGGGAGCGCCAAAACTCCGCCGTACTAAGGGTGGGTGGAAGGGCAGTGAGCAAGCAAGGTGCCACAACCAAGATCGATCACAAACACAGTCAAAACAAAGCCGGAGATGGAAAATGTCGAAAATTTTTAACTCGGATTCTTCTCTAACCCCTGCAACCTCTCTCGCAACCCTTCAGAGTGGTTGCATGGCGAGGGGTTCATGCTGTGGGGGAGGGGGGTGGATTCCGAGGGGGGCACAATGGTGTATGAACATCTGCCGTGTGTGTGAGTGTACGATGCAGTCGGAAAACTCGTCCCGTCGCCGGCGAGCGTCGTCTCGCGTGCACGTGACGTCACGCCAGGAGCACCGGGTTCGAGTCAGGTGGCGGGGCTACTGATCGTGGTTCGCCGAGATTCGCACGGACACCGGCGATGTTCATGGCGATAATAAAACACATGGCAAAATAAGGCTCCCTTTCCTGGTCTATGTTCATGAATTAACAGCTCAGAAGATAAATACACAAATCTTTCAGGTTTATAGACTTTTCCCAACGTAAGCTGTTGAAAATTGAGTACTTGAAATGTAACAGTATTCCCCTTCTTTCGTAGCTGAGGTACGATTACAAATACGACAGTGCTGGGCAACAGGATGGCGAGTCTGTACTGGACCGTACACTATGGTCCTTCTCTCAATTTATCTTGGCCTAACGGGCGGATAACATTATCGCAAGATTCTGGCCAGAGTTAAAAATAATTACGTTCTCGTCTCTGCATGAACGTTCAAACATTACGCCCGATGGGAGATTAGAGCCTGTCTAGACCTTGCAGATGAAACAAATCATTCCTCAGGATATTCCAATAAAATCTAAATTATTGACAAAATACAAGAGAAGAGGAACAAAATGCACATGAACTGGCTTGGGCTCCCTGTTCAGTTGTCAAAAATCTACTTTGATGCAAAAAGCCAACCACTCGGGTTACAACATTAGAATGTAAAAAACGCACGAAATAAAGCATTTTATGTAATGTTACTCCCTAACTTTCGTACTACAGATACTAAATCAAGCAAAATTATATAAAATGTCGAGTTTTTCAGATAAAATTAAAATTTTTGATAATTTTATGGTTCGCTAATTTTTGCTGCAAATGTATATTTTGTAGCATATTTTTTATTAGCTACCACTTGCTCACAGTCACACATCAGTCTTGGACATAAACATCTTCGTCTCGAAGAAACTCGAGAAGCCAGGCGACAAGTAACATGAAAACTGAATCAGTGCACCGTATAGTGGGAGCAAAGGGTAAGACAGGGCTCTGTAGGTGGCACACCGACATCGAACGCGAAGACGAGCACCCCGATTTATCACCACCATGATCTATGTATCTCCACAGCGACCTCACGCATTAGCATAACATCAATATTAATATCTCCGGTGTAAACCAAGATTCGTAACAAGCGATATATCCAATGTCAGCGTTTCCTTCCAACACTATTGTCGTCGTCGTCGCTGTCGTCGTGCTTTTTTACAAACTCTCCCTCAACCTTGATAATATTGAATATCATTACAGGCATACGCTTTGCTAAGAGGTAACTGACTAGAGCTCAGAGCTGTCACATGAAAATAATTAGATTCAAACTCTTCCAAGCAAGACAAAACGACATATCCTCTGCCGGAAAAAAGGCAGTCCCACTTGAAATAATCAATAAAAGTCACAATGCATGATCTGAACCTAGATAATACGGTCTGAATAGGTTATTCAAATTTAAAAAATATCCGAATAGGGCATTACTTAATTTAGTAACTTAATTAAATCTGTATTTTCTATTTTATAAAATCCAAAGATGAACGCCCAAATTTTGATACGTTTTTACAGCACTTCAAAAGCGCAACGAATCGGGTTTACCTGATTGTCGACCACTTCAAAAGATGTAAAAACTGGCAAGCTATGGAGCCTTCTTGTGTGGATTCCATCCCCCTTCTCTCATGGTACAGACGCGAGGTGGGTTTCTGTACGCAGGTACCCACTTGTTGTGAGCATCACTGTACCTAGGCCGCCAGTACCGATACCTCTGTTTTTATTCTAGGGGCCTTCCGAGTTGTCGGCCATTGTTCGTCTGTGCGCGCACACGTGTGGCGAGTTGACGCAATCGCTGGCATAATAATGAATGCGCATTGAAACAATATGGAGGAGCGTCATTAACAGGGCTCAGATCAGAAGTGTCAAGGTGTTGAAAATATCGCGGCCTATGTAACGTCGAAATTACAGCACAGAGATTACCTTTTTTTACCCGCTTGTCAAGCATTAAATTATAAATCAAAGACGTCATAGTTAATTGAAGCTTGACGAAATGTGCTGAATTTTTCGCATAATTTTTTCAAATAATAAGAAATAATAATGATCACAAAATAGTAACAATTAAAATCACAGCATGTAAAAAAGGCAATTTACGTTATCGAACATTGACGCATTGCAAAATACGTCTGTTTTCTTACCTAATGTTTTTGGTTGTTTTTGGTGTAGGTATCTAATAATTTATTCAGAAATAGTAAAAAAAACATTGCTGTAAAAATATGTATCTTCTTAAGGTTACATCACTGAGATATAAGTTTGAAATTTCAAAGAGACAACAATTCTAAGTAATAGAGAACTAAAATAGCAATAGACGCCAATTAGAGAAGACAAATCGCAATTGGTATCAAGGCGTGTAACAAGACATGACGTCATTCTAATTCGTTCAGCTTCAATGCATGTCGTCGAGATTGAACGGAAGTGTGAGTCATCCCAGCGCATCTGCCCGATGATCGACCACTGCAATCATCGCCCTCGCCCACGCGTTGACGTGGACTCCACGAGCACCCGATGATCGGCGACTACAATCATCGCCCTCGCCCACGCATTGACGTGGACCCCCACTGCAATCATCACCCTCGCCCACGCGTCGACGTGGACCCCACGAGCACGCCGCCCTGATGATCGGCCACTGCAATCATCACCCTCGAACACGCGTCGACGTGGACCCCACGAGCACGCCGCCCCGATGATCGGCGACTACAATCATCACCCTCGCGTCGACGTGGACCCTACGAGGACCCGATGATCGGCCACTGCAATCATCGCCCTCGCCCACGCGTTGACGTGGACCCCACGAGCACGCCGGTCCGATGATCGGCGACTACAATCATCACCCTCGCGTCGACGTGGACCCTACGAGCACCCGATGATCGGCCACTGCAATCATCACCCTCGCCCACGCGTCGACGTCGACACCACGAGCACGCCGGTGCGATGATCGGCGACTACAATCATCGCCCTCGCGTCGACATGGATCCCCCGAGCACACGATGATCGGCCACTGCAATCATCACCCTCGCGTCGACGTGGACCTCACGAGCACACCGGCCCGATGATCGGCGACTGCATAATCGTCTCTCATCATCGCCTCCACCCTCGCGTCGACGTGGACCCCACGAGCACGCCGCCCCGATGATCGGCGACTACAATCATCACCCTCGCGTCGACGTGGACCTCACGAGCACGCCGGCCCGATGATCGGCGACTACATAATCGTCTCTCATCATCGCCTCCACCCTCGCGTCGACGTGGACCCCACAAGCACGCCGCCCCGATGATCGGCGACTACATAATCGTCTCTCATCATCGCCTCCACCCTCGCGTCGACGTGGGCCCCACGAGCACGCCGCCCCGATGATCGGCGACTACATAATCGTCTCCCATCATCGCCTTCACCCTCGCCGCGACGTGGACCCCACAAGCACGCCGCCCCGATGATCGGCGACTACATGATCGTCTCTCATCATCGCCTCCACCCTCGCGTCGACGTGGACCCCACGAGCACGCCGCCCCGATGATCGGCGACTACATGATCGTCTCTCATCATCGTCTCCACCCTCGCGTCGACGTGGGCCCCACGAGCACGCCGCCCCGATGATCGGAGACTACAATCATCACCCTCGCGTCGACGTGGACCCCACAAGCAAGCCGCCCCGATGATCGGCGACTACATAATCGTCTCCCATCATCGCCTTCACCCTCGCGTCGACGTGGACCCCACAAGCACGCCGCCCCGATGATCGGCGACTACATGATCGTCTCCCATCATCGCCTCCACCCTCGCGTCGACGTGGACCCCAATGGCACGCCGCCCCGATGATCGGCGACTACATGATCGTCTCTCATCATCGCCTCCACCCTCGCGTCGACGTGGACCCCACGAGCACGCCGCTCCGATGATCGGCGACTACACGACTATAATCGTCTCTCATCATCGCCTCCACTCTCGCGACGGCGAAGGACGCGACTTGCGTGCCGCGCGCAAAGCAACAAGTGTCAATATTCTTTACTGGCAATTTATAAATCAATCACATCTGTGGCGGCGGAGAGAGTGGGTGGGAAGGGAGGAGAGAGATTGTCGGTGAAACAACGCTTCGCTTCTTGCGGGTGGAAACCAAGCCGGCGAGAAAGTACTAAATCTAGAACGCAGGAGACCTCAAGCAGAAATCTAACAAAAATGTGGAAAGCGAGCTAGAATGAACGCGAAAGTTGACAAAGTCTTACCTGATTGCCTGGCTGTTGGATATGCATCTGCTGGGCCTGGTTGATCTGCAGCCCTCCTGTAGACGGCGGCCTGGGGGGCGTGGCGGCGAACTGGCCCACGTGGGCGCCTGCCGGCTGTCCCCGGTACTGGGGACTGCCATGGTTGGGCAACGGGCCCGGACTGCCGTATGGCGAGAACGGTTTGCTCTGATAGCCGCCGCCCATCATGTTGTTCTTGCCGGCCATGTTGGGCTGCTGTTGCTGCTGCTGTTGCTGTTGTTGCTGATGCTGTTGTTGACTCTGTTGCTGGATCTGCTGCATGCGCTTCTGCAACTCAATGTTGCCGCTGTTGTTGCTACTGAAAGAGGCTTGTTGTGAGGCACTGAACATCACTTCTTGTTTTATCAGATCTGAGGGGGAGTTGGCGAAGTTATTGTTCGTATTCGTCACTTTATTGAGGTAAGGGGTTTGGTTCTGGGAGTTATTACTCCCGGGGTATTCGCCAGGGGGGTACTGATACTCCCCGTACGGAGATCTCACATTCCTAGCTTGGGTGGGATTAAAATTCATGCCTAATTGTGTTTTGTGTTGGTGTTGCTCGGCCATTTGTTTGAGTGTCTGAGCGGCCGGACTCAGCTCCGCTTTGCTGAAGTCCAGACCCGAGTACGAGCTAATGCGGGACTTGGGATCGAAGTTCTGCTGGGGCGAGTATTGCTGATTGTTCGAGATCATCCCGCCCGGACTGTTATTGTTATTGTTATGCGACTTGTTCACTACATCCATCATGTTCGGGTGAGGCGGATGATGATCTTTATCGTCCTCCACTTTTAAACTATTGTGCACACCGCAGTTCGTATTTAAACTGTTCAAACCATCGACACCTTTGTCTTCAAAGTCAAAGTCTTTCATGAACTCCGGATGGAAGTCGGAGATCTCGGAGATGAGATCCTTGAACGCGTCGTCGGTGATCATCTCGTCGCCGGTGTCGTCGCCGATCAGGTCGGAGAAGCCGGGGAACGCGGCGCCGTTGGCGGCGGCGTCCTTCTCGAGCGCCGCGGCGCATTGTTCAAGGTCGACGAACTCGCTGTCGGGCTCCTGTTTGCACTCCACGAGGTTGCCGATGTCGACGCACGTGATGTTGTTCGTAGTCCGTCCCGACGCCGGCGTCGCCGGGTTCGACTTCGGCGACGACACGTCACTCTTGACACACGCATTCGTCAACGCCTTCACCGTGACGTTCGTGGAGATCTGCTGCGGCTGCGAGTTGGCCGTGGAGGTGGTGAACTCCAGCTGCTGGACGATCTCCACGGAGAACTTGGTGAGGTTCTCGGTGGAGGACTGCTGCTGTTGAGGGCCGGATGGCCGCTGTTGCTGTTGCTGTTGACTGGTGCACTGGATCTTGGCTGGAGGCTCCAGAGAACCTGACGCGGGTTCCAGCTCGTCGGCTGTGCGCTTCAGGAATTTTTGTTGCTGTGGAAAAAAAACAAAGAAGAAACGTTATTGATATTCTCGTTCACTTCCTTGATAAAAACATTGTTTTAGTTCCGTATCAGTCTGTACAGTTGCAGTAGACGAAATGACCGTCTTATCTGCCAGATTGTCTAATCAGGTTCTATCAGACGATCTCAACCAACGCAATATCCAATCACCTTGAAGTATTTATTGTTTTAAGAAGGACCCGGTGTTGATTTCCGTGGTCGACCTTCCCGATGGAACAGACGCAGTTAACAGTCCGCCATTGCTGGGATAGTTACAACTCTCTCTCTCTAAAAACACAATTGATTCAATTCTGGAAAATCAACCCAAAACTTATGTTAAGAACTCCTATGGATATTCTTTTCCTCACATGCGATGGGTTGTCACGAAGCGTTACACGTGGTGTTATGGACATTATGTTATGGTGACATGGTGTTATTGTTATGGCGACAGCAATGCAGGGCTGCTATTACGAGTGCGAATATCACACACACATGTGTTCTGCAACGTGGTGGCTGCTGAGGATTACCTACACATGATAGCGTACTTGTGAGTGGAATCACGCGATATAATCGAGCACGGGGGGTTCGTTTCTGCATAGGAAAATGACGGAAATTTGACTTTTCCTTCAATATTTAAAAAAAAATTATTAATACTAGATAACCCTATTAAAGCATCAGTACTCAAAAGCTGTGAATATTTAGTGCTCTTATGGGGGGGGGGGGAGTTCACGGACTTCACAAAATGGCCAATAGGCTTGTTCCATCAAAAAACAGGATACAAATCCCTACGAAAGTAATTCAGTAGTTACATATTGTATAATTAATTCGAATGTTGAATCAAAAAAAATCCTGAATCTCTTCATATGATACAAGTAACATCATAACAAATTCAGGGACAAAAATTTCAACACCTACATCTTTTTTTGTAGGAAGTATAATTTAACCGACATAAACACAAGAAGGTTAAAAATCAGAGACGTTGGCAAGGTGTCACATGCGACGTAAACGCTCGCTTCGCTCAGTTAATCGCGACATGCTTTATGTACATACAGAGTACCGTGGCAAATCTTATAGGTAGGTTGCTGTTTTGCGTAGCCATGAGTTCTAGCGTAATAATAGTACCTAGCGATTCATATCTGACATCTAGTCATAGACCTGCCGCAATTGACTTATATATCCATTCGCTTCGTGGGAGGGGGGGGGGGGGGAAGAGGGATAGATTTCAGTTTATATAGAGAGAACGTATTTTTGGTCGATTATTTGCAAATGAGTGACAGGCAAAATAAGGTCAAGGTGTCTCGATGACAAAACGTTGCAACACTGGGGCAAAAATCATAGATACATCTGGCAACGTGCCAAATCCTTTAGACGTTTGCATATATTCGATATTACGTAGTAACACCGGCCTTGTTTACATTTCAACATTACGGAGAAAAAAATTACACCGAGACGAATTACTGAAATTTAGCAGTATGAATTTCGAGTCTGATAGAGAGAGAAATATATTTTTAATCCATTTATCTTTGACCACCATTAAAATTATTGGCAGATACTGCTGCTAAAATTATCTCTATTTCATAACCCCTAAAAGACGATAGTATTATTTATATGTAAAATTTCGCAACTTAGAAATTGTTATGAAATAGCGATATCTTCATCAATAATGATAGTAATTAATAGCGTTTTCATTAAATCCATAAATCTTGGCGTCACAGAAATAATCATAAATTTGTTCTTCGGTAACCTTGTGCGTTGCGATTGCTCGACAGATAACACAAAAAACTGTCTCAATTGGCATGAAATTTCATGGAATTAGGTGTACAGCGGATTCCACGCAAAACCAGCAATAATTGACATTGTTGCCGTCATCCGGCGAGGACGTTTAGAAAGCAAGGAAACTAGTCCATGCACTTCTCTGCCGATAACCATGAAGATAATGAGACACCAAACCACAAATACACATTTACTAATTAACTAGATTAATTACGTACCATCATCACATTCACATCGCTCGGCCACGAAAAGCGAATTATTTTAGACAAAACTTGCTGCAGTACACTGGCGATGCGTTGCTTCAGTACACGACTAACGGCGCGGTTTTCAAAAAACAATCAATAGAAACGCTACGGAACTGTCAAAATCACGAAAGTAAACTGAAGTCACTTTAATACAAATCGAATGTTCTCTCACTAAGATTATATGATTTTCACTTCATCCTTGTCACAATATTGAATAAACACGATGAAACTTCGATATTTCCACAATAATATCACATTTTGACAGTTTCGAATTCACAACTTTTCCTAAACATTCGATCTTTTAAAATAATCTATTTCACTCACTGAACGCACACAAGTCAGTTCTGACAAGACGCAAAGAAGTCGACGGCATGAAATCCTACCACACAGCACACGAGTATCACTGTTCCGTCACAGCCAACCGATATTCTATGTGTGATATTGTGTTTGTTTTTAGCTCGTCGGTGGTTTGCCTGCACTCCGGCCTGATGGGCGCGCGCCACAACGCTACGTTGCCAAGTGTACACTCGCTTACAGTTGCAGATAAAGTGGCTTACCCCAGTGGAGAGCCGGGGAAATGTGCCGCCGCGATTAGTAGCGCGTGCCATGCGAACACGCGGCACTGTGTGCATCGATTGCGGACGTCCCGTCAACTAAATACTGTCGCGCTTACAGCCAATTCAATTGATAGAGAAACGCGAAGTTTCTGTGTTACAAATTATCTACGATTTCCAGTCGAAGAAGACGCAGTTTTACTTGGCCGTACGACAGCAAATGACGACGCAAAATTTCAAGGATATGAAACTCATATTGAATTTGCAAGACTAATTTATAGATAGAATGACATATAAATGTAGTATTAGTTTTATTTATATAACGCGAATTCTTTTGATGTTTTGGAATAGTTTACTTTTGCTACACAGTGTTTAGTAATATCCGGGTCCATGCGTGCTTCAAAGTTCAGTGGCAACCAAAAGAGCGCTTAAAGGTACTTCCTAGTAAATGACAAAGGTCTTGTAATTGGATAGTCGAGGATCAGAAACCGAGTGCTGTCCTTCAGTACTCGGGGCTGTCACGCGGACGGTTTCGTCGGCGCTATGTTGCCGTGGCGCCCCCGACAGCCGAGTGTGGATCACAAGAGAGCAGAGAGCATCGCCGCAGGGCGAAGATGTCGCAAGGAAGGAGCGCGTCGACGGACACACCAGGCGCAGAGGCAAGCGGGAAGTGAGAGAGGGAGGGGAGGGGGGCGCCACCAAGTCACCGTTGTGGGTGGCGGGGGGGAGGAGGCGTGTGGTACTCTACTTTTCTCTCTCGCTCGTTGCACGCCAGTCATCGACAAAACCGAATCTCGATGTTCTTATCTACTTACTGGCCTAAACCAGCAAGGACAACGCATGACGAAACAATCACTTTTTACCGATACATTGTTGGAGCCAGTTCAAGATTATTAAAATTGACCGTCACTGTCACATACAGATTCAAGGAGAATTTAGAGGAGAGGTCCTACACCTTGTCAACTCCAACTACGTAAATTTACCGAGAAAATCACGCTACAGCAGAATCTAGATTTTTTTTAAAAAATCGTGATTCCAGAAAAAAGCATTCAAAGTTTTGGTGGAAATGTCGTCGGTAGCCTAAAAAAATTTGTACTTAAAAAGCGACTGCTCTAACATTGGCTCTAACCGATAATTTCACGGGGAGCCCCCGAACCGTCTATTTTCTACCTTTACTTGCGCTCTATTTCTTGTACATGCTCAGAGGTGTTCCTCAGCGGCCGACAAAATGTGTAGGATAAGATATTTTTACAATAATCACGTCTCCGCGACTGAGCGTCTTTTTCCTCGAACTCTTTGCGCTCCTGTTGCTCTCGCGGCACACGCGGGGACGTCGTCGTGTGAAGGAACGCGTGTAGGCCAACTTGACTCGGCACTCGGGGAGTGTGTAATGTTATACACACCCCGTGCCGAGGGTGGGGGGGGGGGGAGGGGAGACGGATCATTGATCCGGTAGCCGGCCCACCACCCCTCCGCCCCGCACCGCGACGCCTTAATGGACACCCAGGAGGATGCACCGACGTCGTCGCACTGGATTAACACGGGGCGTCGCGGCGGCGTCGTCGAGATGTAAACAATAATAATGATAACGTGATGACGTTCTCTATACAGAGGTAAAAAGAGGTGACAAAAAGGCGTTATGCATTGACGTATTCATTGAAGGTACTTATTGAATTGCGTTGCTAAATAATTACGGAGGTAATATTCAACTGTCATGACGCTGTGCATTATTTAATACCAAAGAGCTTGCGTAACTCGTTGTCAGCGTGCAATATTTGCTGTGTTTATGGGTGTTCCCAGGAGGGGAGGGGGGGGGGGGGGGGTCATGCCATTGGAATTCTAAAACTCCCGAAATAATACGAATAATAATACTTTTAAAAATTAATTTATCTGTATTTTTGTTTGCCATTTTCCCAGGAATGTGAGTAATCTGTCTTATCCCTGATATGTTTTTGGTACTTCCTATGATCGTGTAGAATCATAATTTTATACAAATACGTGCAAATACTTCTATTCCGGATAGGACACAGATTACGCTTGATTACAGATCATGTCCAAAACGTAACAAATTGCTTGATTCCTGTTGCTCTCGCGGCACACGCGGGGAGCTATGCGCCCAAGACCCGCATGTGTTGGGGGACCCTCCTCGCTGACCCCACTCCCCATTTCTCCCCATGTAAAGAAACACTGCGGAAGGCCATGGTTGTGTGTATGATAGAATGTTTGCTAGGTATCAGGTGTAAAGACTAACAAAATAGAGATCGATGTGCATAAACTTGACGAGAAAATTTCAAATAATTTCAAGATTAGCTTGACCGATTTGCTAATCGGTCCCTCCACAACCAGGCAAGGTTTCTATTGGTTTCTACTTGATCGGTTGCACGGGGTTATTTTCACTTTTCAACAATTCAGACCAAAATTTCATATTGATATGAGGAACTGACGTCACGGAGCACAAAAAAAATCGGAGTGTCGTGAGGACACCCAAATAGCTGAACACCGTTAGTAAACTTCTATACGGGAGCCACCAGCAGGATTAGTTTAATTATTACTAATGGGGTGTTGCTGAACAAATTAATTATTCATGTAATTAAAAAAGAACAAGTGGCGAGTGTGCTGGTGTATCGATCAGCCATCAGGCCGTGTGCGCATATCGGCGTGGCCTGTTGAGTTAGTGATGCAGATGTTGAATCATGCGAATCAGTTCACACACACTGTGACGTCAGAGCGCCGGGAAGTCCTGGCGTCATTGCACGCGACCAGTGTTTATCAAGACTGAGATTCCAAGTAGCAAGCGTCACAGGGTGTTATCAACTTATCGGAAGTGTAGGAGACATTTGGGCGAGATGCTTGCCAGGGTGGAAGTTTAGTCGAGAGTATTTTTCCTGCGTGATGCAACGAAAACTTGCTCTCATATGAAAGCATTCTCAAATTTGTCATATCTACAGATTTGTTGAAATACTTTACAACAGCATTAGTCTCTAGACGTGTCCGTCAGCATGGGTGTCCAGAGGTTTTCTGCCAGGGGAGTGGGGGGGGGGGGGGGGGGGGGAGGGCAAGATGTGATGTTCAGGGGGGTCTGGGGGCGAGTTCCCCAGTATAAGAAGATCCGGGGCGCATAACCCCGGAAAACTTAGGTAAATTGAAACTCGATTCCAAGCCTTTGGGTGTGTTTTGGACAAGAACTTTATTCATCAACTCTGAATTTGGCAAAATTTGTCAACCTTTAGAATCAATTTGTTAACCCAGTAAGTAGCCAAAAATTGTCAGAGGTGAGGCAAGTTATTCACTTTCCTTGGAAAAGGGCAAACAAAACATTTAAGGTAAATAATTTTTTCGTGACCCTCTTTTAGTTTTGAGACTTCCAGGGGTCATCGCCCCTCCCCCCCTGTCCGTCTGATTGGACAGTCCGCTGAAGTGTCAGCCTGTGCACGTCCAGACTTCCAGGAGGTCAGCTCCCCCCCCCCTGTCCGTCTGATTGAACAGTCCGCTGAATTGTCCGCCTGTACACGTCCAGACTTCCAGGGGGTCAGCTCCCCCCCCCCCCTGTCCGTCTGATTGAACAGTCCGCTGAAGTGTCCGTCTGTGCACGTCCACTTGTAGACGATCACCGCCACAAGCTGCTCGCCGGACGGACGGAAGATCTGCTCCAGTTACTCGCGTGCAGGCCGATGAAGATGATGATGCAGTATTCCACTGCACTTTCACAGTTTCGTCCGTGCACTCAACAGTTTCGCCTGTTTTTCATCATTTCCTTTCGATTCGATACGAAATGCAGTGATTGATTGAATGCATTGTCGACTTGAGGAATAATTGGGCCCAAAGTAAACAAAGGCAAATTGTACAGCCCCTTGACACCAATTATTTGGTCGTAGGTATTATTACAAACTGTGTCCTGAATTGAGGACACGTTGACACCAGGATACATTTCTTCAAAACCAGGGACTGCGGAACCCAAATGAATGTTGATCTGTTTCCATAAAAAAAACGGTTCCTATTCCGGTTCCATTTAGATTCAATGCAACAGACTACAATACAATTATTTTTTTAATTTACTTTTTGGAACTTACAGGCACAGCAGATTGCATAACCAAGGCAAGTAATGCTTACATTAAATGACTCGGTGATTATTTATAGGTATTTAAATTTGAAAAAACGGTAAATTGTATTTTGAGAGTTTGAGATTGAGAGTAAAAGTAAAATTAAAGTAAAGATAAAGATAGAGTAAAGATAAAGTAAAATTTTAATTAAATGCATTATTTAAAGAACCTTTATGGAACCGAAATAATGTTAAATATTATTATAATGGTTCCGGTTCCAATTATACTCCAAAAATAATATGAGTTCCGATTCCGGTTCCTAAAAAAATACCGGTTCACTTCGGTTCAGGTCCCTGTTCCAAACTTACTAAAGGCCACTCCATAACTCAATATATTATGTATTTTCATTTTTCACAATATATCATATACCAATTTTCGGCTTTTGATGTAGCCGTGAGTAAAATTACAAGTCAAAATTATCATTAAAAGTACAGTAAGAACCAGCGAATACTTATTGAAAGCGTACGAATAAATTAATTAATAAAAACGCATACGGAAATCTTCTGCTTACACGAAAGCATACGTGATTACATCTAATCTACGATCTTTATCTCGGAGGATTTTCATTGTTTGAATATTATGTGTGTGAGAATTCGGGTGCTCTCGCTCCCAAGTTGCAGCATTTTGAATCATATTGTTTTCTGCCCGGAGTACTTCGAACACAATTTTAACAATCTCGTCAGATGAGGCAACATTGTAGCGTTGCACTAACGCGTAGCATTGATTCAATCAGAATATAATTATTATCAGATTATGAGGAAGATAACAAGATGTCCACTTGTTAGGTCCGTAAAGATCGAATTAGGAACATGGATCAATTTTGAAAAAAGACTTAAGATGAACATTTAGCTATATTGAGCTATATTTAGAATAATCTACTGTGTAAAACCGTGTAAAACCTTGTAAAACTATACCTAAATTTACTATAAGCATGTTTTAACCAAAATTCTTCATGTATAATGTTGTCCCCCCCCCCCTTACATACTTCATTTTACTGTCTTTACTTGTGTCCTATGTTCATGTTTTAATTTATGTAATTATGGCTAGATCTTAAATCAAAATATTTTCAGGCATTATTCAAAGCCTGAATTTTAAAGATACCTACTGTTAGTGTGAAGAATTATTATGATGTGACCAACATTTGCAAAAATGATTACATTAAATTTGACTGTCGTGAATGTCATTATAAACCTGAAACTCAGGGCTGCATACTAGACGAAATCCAAATGCCATTAGTAAGATACTAACTCCATTGGCAATAAAGCGAGAAGTGACCGAGAGATCGGTACAGAATGTAAGGTTATAATTTCAATAAAACCGCAAAAGTTACCGCTCACATAGGCGGCGAGAGATAACACCATTTCACTTGTCGAGAGGCTGCCTCGATGTATCTAGGTCTCACATATAGGAAGCGTGCACAGTAATTGCCGAGGAATTTCATTGTCCGAGCCTGCGATCTCTACGAGTATAGTGATTGATACAGGAAGACATCGCCGAGATAAGTAATCGAACGATATCTCAGTGTGGGTAGAAGGACGCGACGTAACGGCGTCACAAGACACTTTCGAACTTTCATTATACGTCGTATAGTCGGTAGTGACTCTCAAAAATGACAATTGTAACACGACGATGATGTGACTTATTGTATTCGAATTGTGCATCACTTCCTTTTCTTATCTCGGTGACTAATTCAATTTTTCCTAAAATTCAAATGGAGTCATTGTGACTAGGCGTTGAAGAAACGATCACTCGTCAGTCCAGGATTCCAGGAGTAAATTGGTGATGTTGCAATAAGCCGTAATGTGCGTCTCTGCTAATACAATAGGCAAACTGCAATACATTGCAATTGCAAATGAAATGAATGATTGCAATGAAATGGCAAAATGACGATGAAAACTTTTTGGAACGTGTCATTACCGGAGGCGAGACGTCCCCAAAACCCACCCTCTAAAGAGACATAATTTTTTATCAATTTCACAAAAAAATCACAAAATCACCGAACACAAAAATCTTGTCTCACCATAACAGCTGTACTTCACAATAAAGAAGGTTATCGGGAATCTGAAAAAACAGTTGTACTCAGGAAGAGTCATGCTATGCAATGCTGCCAACCGCCCCGCTCTCCTACGCTCCATTGCCGCGCAATTAATAAAGTCCTGGAACTTTTTGATCACCCCATGAACATAGCCAATAAAAATACTTGTATGCTTCTCTAGTAGGTCATATTCAAAACTGAATTCTGGCGGGAAAAAACGGAGTGTGACGACATACGTGATGACGTAGACAGCAATGTTATCAGCAACCAGAGTCTTCATGATTATACATTTGTAGGTTTTTCCGTCAGCTGTCCATTGAGACGGTATTGCGTTCTCGATTGACTCGTATTCAGATTCTGAAGAAGATTCCAATATGACGATGACACAAGTAACGTTTGAATTTATCGAGATCATAAACGTGTATATTTTTAATATTTCATGTTTTTAGTTTAATCCTGCATCTAGAGACTTTCTTTTGTGATGCCACAAAGAAACCAACATTAGTTTGGACTTAAAATATAGGTTTCCCCAGTAACACTATTTTTTGCAGGTCTCTATTGAAAATAGTATAAATTAATTTGTACAGTGTATTTTTCAATTCAGAGATTATTTTAATGAATTTTGAGGTCTGTTCTAGCTAGGAAAATGCTCAGCCTAATCATCATGATATAAAATACAAGTCCCACTATCTGTAAGTGCCACTACGAGAGAAGAGAAATTGCATCTACATAGGTACCTAATAACGCTTAATTTCGCGGGAGTACTTAACGATACAACAGTTTTAAGTATGCAAAGCCCATTTAGAGGCAGCAAAGCGCAAACATTATCATGTACCGAACTCAAAGTGGAATTTTGACAATGTAACTGGGAATGTGCGATGTGAAAAAATGTCGGCATATCAAAGCCCGAGGGCGGAACACTGAAAACTCTCAGCTGGGAGAGGTATCGGGTTCGAGCCCCTGTTCAGTCGGATATTTTTCAACTCCCTCATCCCTTCATATATATTTTTTTATACTTTACGACGATTTACAGCGGCTGCCGTTTCTCGCATCTCAATCAACATTTATCCCATCCTCCTCCTAATCAACCTCTTCCAAATCATCATAACTTCATATAACGTATACATAAAATCAGTAACTCTATTTGAAAGCTGTTCAAATTCACTAGGAATGGCGCCTCGTGCTACAACTAGTAAAATAGATTCGAAATCGCGATCTACAAGTCCCGAATCTCGCTCACAATCTCTCAAATTTTCATTTGTTCTCCTTCATCATCTGATAACTTTCTTGCCATAACTCATGACAAAATCCTTGCGAAACTCGTTTCGGGCAATACTATTATCCAATCTCCAGCTCGGTTTCCGTCAACTAGATGACAAGCAAGCCACGCCGGCAGTCCATCTCTACTCTCCAGTATCAAACCAGCGAAGAACATACTTATATACCAGACGATTAGAGAGAGTTCTTACTGCATGAGGTGGGTGGGGTCACAGAATTCTATTTGATTATACGCCGCCGTTACCAAGTGAAAGGTAAACCCATCTCTTTTACAGAGTTCTGTTGCTCCTTTACTTCCTTCATACAACACACAACTTTCCTATTACTATTTTCTTCAATCCTAATCGTATTGTTATTATGACCTATTGGGCGATGGCGATGGAACTTGGGGTGATTGAGACATCGGCAATTGTGTTCGCTGTAAGACCAACTCATGGGAGAAAATGGAACGTTTGGAAACAATTCAAAGAGGCTTGGTGATGTAATGGTGAGGCAAGGATTGGAAATGAGAGCTTATTTGAAGTGTAAGAGTTAGACGGTTTGAAGCTGTGTCCGCGATAAAAACTGGTGAATTCGCATTGAATAAATTAAAATGATGTTATGTATAAAATGTGTGTAAATATGTCGTATTTTAATTCTACCTCTTGTTATAGCTTAGTCTATAGCTTAGTATAGGTATTGTTATTTTTTAACAAGTAATAATCTTTTGATACCTAATTCTCAATAAATGTGCTCAATGCCACCATTCAACTTGTTAAGTTAGAATAGTTATCGAATCATTTCTGATTGATCTTTGATTGGCTATCAAAGATAGTAAAACATTAGGTACTACAAATCTTTGTTGTGACTGCATGTTTTAGAACTACGAGAAGATCGAGGGGTTATAAGTGTGTACATTTTAAACATGTATTTTGAATAATTTTGTTATGATTTATGATGATGAGTGTTGATATTTTGATTTTCGTGCTATTTATTTCTATGATTTTTGCTATTTTTCGAAGTGCCCACTGTTTTTGTACACACGCGTATATCCTACGCGTATATTGTAAAGAATGGAAAATAATAGCCCCGTAATAATATTTTCACTTTTGACAACAAATTAATAAATTCATTAAAAACTTTTCAGTTTTGAAAAAAAAATTGCAAAATAAATTCTTAAAATTACGGTTGGACACCAAACTTTGAGCACCATAACCTACAATCGTCCATTTCCTGTGCACACATGTTTATGTGTAATTTACGTATCCTAAAAAAGTTGAATATAGAATCACTTTGACAGAATCCCTCTCATGAATATAGAATCACTTTGAAGTCACAACCAACGCGGGGTCAAAACTGCAAGCGCGAACAATCTTCTATCGCCATTACGTCAAGGATATCCACACAGGAAGTGGAAAGCGAATACATGAGAAGGTACATTTTGACTTCGACAAAAAGGTGCAAAGCATACGATTGAATTATGAAATTATTCAAATTAGTGACGTAAATCAACGGTATAAAAAGGATGTGTCGAACAATTTTTTTACACTAAGCTCGCAACAATCAGTAACAAGAAAGCCACCTGTTGTTCGAGAAGCTTAGAAAAAAACGTTTCTGCTACAGGAAAACTGTGGCAAAAATCAAATCTATTTCCAAGGTAAGATTATGTAAGTTTCTTCGAAGTTCTCTATACCCTACCAATTTATTCTATTCTTATAACTTCGTAAAAAAAACATTTCTTGTGCGTTATTACTTATTATATTGCAATTACTTTGCACATCATCGCCACAATGTGGTTACTAAGCTGATATTGATAAAAGTCTCGAAGAACCCGTCATGCGGCAGAAAAAGTTGCGGCAAGCAACAGAACATTGCGTGTTAGGACTCCTCCCCCGAGGAATCTCAGTTAAAAATGTAGAAAAGTACTTGTTTAGTGTCTCGAAATCTGCATCGAAGTCGGAATCACTGCTCGCGTCGTCGTGCATAAGTGTAACTTGCTTGTAATCCAGGGAAACCCCGAACAAGACAGCCTAACACTGGGTTCGAAGTCAGGACAAGAAGTTCGTCGTCGTCAACAACATTATTTTTCACACAAAATATACGAAATTGAAGCCATGCAATAAATGAAATATTGCCGCTAGCTGAGATTTTTTAAATTTGCTTACCAAACGTGGACCTTTCTTCGCAGGATTGTTGTTCCATTTGTAGTCACCCAAAAATATTCTCTTCGGCCGGTATTACTAAAGTAAAATTGTGCTGGATTAACTAACTTTTGGATTAAATTCAACCAGTCAATTTGAAATATCTGATTGGATGTGCCGCCAATTTAGTCCAATATTTAGTTAATCCGGCTCAGATTAACTTTGGTAATACCGGCATAGTTATTGTTGGTACCTTTAGTTATGGCTTTTATTACGCTCTAAGAGTGAATTTTAACACATTAGAAATATAATTTCGACCCTAGTGGCGAATCACAATAAGTCGTAGGACTTCATATAGTATTTCTTGAAAAAAGAAGAAAATATTCGGTCAGTTTCTCCTCACTAGCGTGACCTCTCGGCAAACACCGCTTTACATATTATGTCCGCTTCTGTCCAACTAAAGAATTCTCCGACTATTGTGAAACCGAGTAGGCTAAAGTAATGGAGAGGAAGCGATAAATGTAGGTAAAATTATTGCTCTTTGTTTCTTCTACGACTATTGAGGTTGCATTGCGTCACGGCAGAAAGAAATGACAATGTATGGACGCTAAAATGTCAGTTCAGTCAGCTATTACACTAAACCGCCCCTGACCCAATGACCTGTATGCAGCCCTGCATGTAGGGGTGCACGTAGAGGGGAGGGTGTGCAGGGGGTAACTGTCTTTTATCATCGACATTCATGTCCGAACGTGACAAACACTATAGAGTTTTTCAGTTGAATATAACAACAGGTAAATAACATTCCACTCTCCTGACGAAGCATTCCAATCACCGATGGAATGCGCCCCGTTGAATGACACCTGACAACGAACCACCCTCGCCCGCTCGCAGTGCCCGCACTCGAATATTACATTCCATTACAAGCCATCAGCATCCGGTGGTTTGGTTACACAAGGTTGGAGAATGAAACTCAATAAGTGATCGAGACACTTTTTTTACAACGGCGAGTGTGAATGAGGCGCAGTGTGTTTTACTGGTCTGAAAACGAAGTGATCCAACGCTAGAACAGTGAGACCCTCTTTTCTTACTTGTAGCGCGGCAGCGGCATCACATGGGCGGCGTTGCCAGATCGACACCGCACTAAATCATATCACTACTAATAATAGAGATTTTCAGCTGGTTTTGGGTCGTAAAATGAAGACATTGTTCAATTTGGCAAAGCAGGTGTGTTCCGTTTTCTCTTTATGATTTGAGGGAAGCGAAATGTAGGCGCCATTTCAGCAAACAGCAACGCCCTGCCCATGGATTATTGTCAACGGGAGAAAATGCCGAGGGACATATTTGACACGCAACTTTGCTAACGCACGCCTACGCGTTTGAGGTCATCACGGAGCAGAGAGGAGGCAACCACTTCAGAGATCAGACTGAACAGATGGGCTTTAAATTTAAACCCCCAGTTTCATACAAGACTTTAAAACTATGTTTATAAAGTGTCGAAACCAAGTAGACGGCTTCCATTCAAGGTCTTGACAAGCGCCCTAAGGTCAAAAATCCACCGAATTTAAAAGACGCTTGATAATAATTTGCATCTCGAAAGAGTAGTACTGTACTAGATACTCGTGACGTCAGTAAATCGGTGAACTTCACAGATTTTCATACCTAAAAAAAAAAGCGAAGAGTCAATAATTACTGCGTCGTTTATGATAAAGATTGCAGCTGCATTGAAGGCCATGCGCCATACCTCGTCTCTATCAGCAGCACGCACGCGCGTCAGTATTGCTATCGGCCATAATTTAAATAACTCCGTTGCAAGTGCAACAAATGTGCACTTAGCAAAGCAAGCAGCGCAGAGGGGTCAACAACAGTCAAGCAAAAGCAACGTTATATAGATGGAACAAGTGTGTGAGAGGTGGGCTGGGTTGGAAGATCACCTTTTGTCCGCCGCTCTTATAGTTCTGCGATCATCCTCCTCCTCTCCACTCGCAGACAAAGGGTGACTGAACCCTTCCACTTGCACTACACTCTGCACATCTGTGCTTTCTAGCTCTTCGATATTCTAGACTAAACGAAATGGCTCCAGAATGTGTAATCGGGAATTCGACCCGAGAAAGATGTCTAAGATGCATTGTTTTCTTCTGCGGCTACTCACATGCGACGATAACTTTACGAGCCCATGAACAACGTATTAAATTCGCTGACGTGTACACGATTTCCAGCCCACACCTGTTCGAATCGACACGAGATGTACGCATCACACCGACCCGAGTACAATCAGGTCAATCTTTAGAGACTGTACGCAACATTGCATCGATTTGCGTGCACGTCGCTCGCTCTTTCTCTCGATCACACAGTGCACCGACATTTTCACTGGATGCAAAGTAGGCTAAAGGTGTCAAGATACAGTGATGATAGGTTTGGGACAAGTGAATGCCGGAACAAGAAGTAGAGAGAATGTCGAAGAATATATAAAATAGATAAGATTTATTACACCTCCAGTAATTTCTACCATGTGGGCTTGTAAATTATGTAGATGTGAAATTATTCGCGCTAAGTAAAAATCATAATGAAGGGAAAACGCAGGCCCGACTTGAAATTTCTCACACAATTTGCAATGGCTCCTAAACTTTCCCGTTATGCACAGAGTCTACCGAACTAAATCTAAACCGTCGACGAAGTCGTAGAGACGGTCTCCCACACTAAAAACAACCTCGCCGAAATACGCAACGTAACGCGAGCTGATATTGGTAGAAAAACACCTCTTCCTTGTCCGCTACTGTAGCACTCAAAGATGTGCCGGATAGGAGCAATCCATTAATTCGATTGCAATCCACTAGTACTGTGTAGGTAGGTACACAATTTATAGAATTAAAATAATTATCTATGTCCGTCTTAAAAAAAAGTGCATTGCAAGAGTAAAAGTACCGTAAAAATACGAAAGTACAAACGAATTTTGAATAAATTGGAATTATATTTGACATTTTCCATATCGTGTACATCTATTTATTTTAAGTTGTTTCTCGATGCAATGTGTTTTAAAGTCCAATTGGCATCTGAGATTCGAAGATTCGAATATTCCAAAAATGGGTAAAAAGTGTAATATATAATCAGGATAAATTTCCCAAACGATACCTTTACTGTCGCATTTAGACCGCCACCCTGGTAATTTCAAAATATGTTTTATAGAGTGTATCAGGTTGTTCTGACCGATGATTCGAGAGCATCGCAAGTTACACGCTAAAGTCTGAACGATCGTCTACTATTTTCTTAAAAAAAAAAATAAAAAGTCAATTCGTAAACTGTCCGAATTCTCGAAAGGTTGCGTGCAGGATTTCATTAATCCCAGAGAGTGGTCTGATAATGTCTCGCACAGGTACGAAAGTTCGTGTACACACAGAACTCCTAATTTCAATGACCTGCTCACCAAATCAATAGCTATGTATGCCAACAACAGCAGAGTGCGTGGGTGGTGGGGGGATCATTTTTACCACAATTATCTCAAGCCGAAACACTTCCTGGATAGGCGACGTCGAAGATTACTGGCACACTTCCAATAACATATTTTTCTATCGTATCATTTTAATATCAAGATCCAAAAACAAAGTAATAACAAAAATAATATCGTATCGAGAGTATACTATGTACAGTCTCGACTTGTAAGAAATGTGTGTCGCCATTCCAGTCCACATTAGCCAAGCAATCTCCACCGTCATATCTAACAGATGATGTCATTTTTACATCTTGTTAGACAGGAGAGACCAATGCGGTCGCGATCACAGTTTTATTCTGCTGACTGCATTTGAAATAACCTCGCATACCTCGACCACCATTGCACGCCAGCCGCTAGCGACTAGCAGCCAGTCGCCGTCAAGTGTTACATTATGTTTATCAGAAGAGACTAGCTGTGTGTGTTGCTTTGCTTTTCAAGCGTTGGACAGCTCCCGTGGTTACATTGTTGCCATGTGTGGTCAACGCGCGCGAACAATATCGCGCGACGAAAATAGTTTACCAATTACAATCAAGTGCAATTTTATCGTGTAGGTATGGTTTTCATACTGTACACAATAACTTGATTAATTTACTACATTACGCTTTCTCTGACTTCTCACACTCGACGACTAGGTAAAGAGTTGAATTGAAATGTGAATAATAAAGCAACAATAACACAAGACGATCATAATATTGCAATCAACAAAAATTCATAAAAATGTGTAAATTAGAAGATGTAATAAGTCGTACCATACATAAACTCTGCCTGCTTGATTTGAGTACATGCATGTACCCAAATCAAGCAATATTATCTAGGCTTTATTACAAAACTGTCAGTTACTTCACAGTCTTGCCTGCAAATAATTTTCAGTAGTAATTTCTATTTTCTTCCTTTCGCATCCGTTTGAAAAAATTATATTTTTTGCCTTTCAAGCAACCACATTTTTAAATGCCATTAGAAATAAATTTTGCGCATGCACATTGTGCCCAAATAAATGTTGACGTTCATCTACGTTCATCAACCAGTTATCCGACCTACATAATGAAATCTTCACCTGGCGTACAATCAAGGTTATCATATTAATAAATTCGCCGTGCAACAGGCAGTCTCTGGAAATAGGCGAACTATCGCGGGGGAACTCGTCTCGGTGTTGGTGTGGAGCAGCTGCCATTTGACGGAGTCACAACACTGGACCGTCAGCGAGTGCCAGCGAGTGGCGAGGGGGACGGGCAAAGGCCGATTCTGAGGGGCTCTAGACACATACTGTCTGATCCACAACATTCATTGACTGACTACACATATAATCTAGTAATACCTTACAATTATCTAACAGCACAGGGATTTACCGCACTCACAATTCGTAAGAAAAAAAACGAGCTTTAGTATTGTTTACGAAAACCACCTGCACATAATTTAATAACTGGCATCCGGACTAGGGATAATAATTGGTTTTGCATGAATAACTTCTAACGCCCACGTGTTGTAAAAGAGAGCTCGCTGACGCTTTGGCAACCTGTTGGTTTTGTGAAGGATCGAAAGCAAGAATGTCAAGAGCTTACCGCATGGAGATTGTTCTGAAGGCTATTGGTGTTGTCCTGCTTCTTGTCCGTCTTCTTAGCTGCCCGTTTCGCCTTCGTCTCCAGAAACCTTTGCTTCAACACCAATGTCTCCTGAATATTCTGCTCGCAGTGACCGTTGAACGCTTGGTCGAAACGTGGAATGCAGTCACCCTGTCGTCGCCGATAGTTCTCGATCCTTCTTCGCAATCTGTCAAACATGGTCTGTCTTTTGGGGGGTGACACTTCGCCCATAGCAGCCCCCTGTTGAACTAGGAGGCCGGGAGCGGGGCCGAGGCCCCCTCTGCCGCCCCCCAGTGGATCCACGATTGGGGATTCGTGGACACAGTGGATGCTCAATGGGTACGTTGCCAGTTCAGAGCAAATTTTCGGAGGAATGTTGGTTTTTATAAAAGATGTTCCCTCCCCCGCAGGTGTAAATTAACAAGGTTTGAATGGACAATAACTGTCATTGACGACAGCGTCAACCGCTGGTCACCTTCCCCGAAGAAACGCATTCCAGAAGATGTCAACTTGTCAACGCGAAAGTTAAAAGCAACATTTTCCACGCACATAAATCACTAAAAAAATAATGTTACTGACAGTTGTCCCAAAACTAATACAGGTATTTTAGATCTATCTCTCAAATATACATTTTGTATTATTGGCAAATTTTGTCGATAATTGAAATCTGCCAATGGCAGAAACACAACAGGTTGTCAGTGTAGCCCACGCAAACGAAACATGCGTGATCTCTGTCGTAGTATTTCTAAGCAGGTTTATGTTTCACACTCCACTCTTGTTTTATAACGGCTTCGAGGTCTCTGTCACTCTATACACTTTATTTCACAACTTGGCAGTCTTGCGATGATGCCGTGAATATATCATAACGATTTATGTTGTGCTAACATAGTTCAAAAAAACATTGTTTACGTAGCGAGCGAATTAATCTAGCCATTTGACCGGCGCGTGGGGTATCTAGAGCTCACAGCAATCACGTCAACACTTATGGACGACACAAACTCAAATGATCAATTTTCGCGGCAACTTTTGTAGCACTCGCGTCATCTAGCGGAACAAATGTGCAGCGTTTTCGTGTTATCGTCACGTGATTAATGATGGCCGCCTGGATCCGTCTACAACGTGCTGCCAGTTTAGGAAGTTTGATTTTACGAAGAAAAGCTCGAGTAGTGCACCCAAATTTGGTCCAGAATTGTATATTGAGACAACAGCTACAAGGTAAATTATTTTCTATTCTGTAATAACTATGGTTTAACCTTTAGAGCATGCAAAATGATCGACCTGTCGGAACATCATGGTAAGGTTAGTTTATACTGCAGCATGACATTGTGTGCATGCTCATAATCATGTTTATTTTTAATTCAGGCATAATGCTCTACCTGAAACTTTGTAAAAGTTAACTATTGTATGTGATGTTGTCTAGATGCCCCAAATAGAATTTGTAACGTCTTCCTCTTATCAAGTTATCAACGAGAGCCCTGAGCCGCGCAGAAATTGTCTGATTTTAGGGTGGTTTTAAAATAAATGGAATCCTTCAGCTATGATTGGGCGTTTTTGTAGGTTCCTACTGTTCACAAGAGGTAAAATTAAGGCGAGTTGTTACACAGCAGGTAGAGCATACAGTATGTAGGTGGTACCTAGGTACTCGTCGTGTACCTACACAACGACGAGTGTTTTAACACCATGAGATGCGCAGAAAAGTAAAAAATAGATCTTGCCATTTGCCAGTGAATAGGTATATAAAAAAATTGTCAATTGTGACAAGATCTTGTATAATTCTTGTTTACCTAGATTTATCATTTTAATATGATAGAGAAAATATTACACAATGGGTAATATTGTCAAAATTTGACACTATCTTACAGAAATCTTGCAAGATCTTGGTAATTGAGCGAGCGAAGCAAGCGACTCCTGTCTCTTTTGGCACGGAACTCTGTTTTTTTGTGTATTTTTTTCTGCTACTAACCGATACACAGGTTGAACCGTTTCACCGATCGATGGGAAATTTCGCACACATGTAAAAACCACCTTTTCTGTTTACAGACCCTAATTTTTTTGAAATCCGTTTATTGGTTACAATTTAAATAAATATCTCCTGATAGGCTGAAAATTAAAATGTTCTTCGATAAATCTGATCAAACTCATATTTTGCATGGTCAATTGTCTCTTATTTTACAAATTTTCAGCTTAATCAGTCAAGAATGTAGCCTAGATACACTTATTGACATTTTTAATAAAAGTACCTATCGACACGAATAGGAATTTTCCACTGCAACTGAATCTTATCTGCTTTAGGTAACCAGTGTTTAGATAGCTATTCTAAAATTTCAACAAAAAACAGATAATATGTAGGTACCTACCACCTACTTTTATGTTGATTGAGTGGCTCATATTCCATTTCAATATGGATGTTTGATTTCTGTGCATTATTGTGTAGGAACGCAATTCTGGTTCGAGAATTTGCACGTACCGGTGCTCGCTCATCAACGTGTTACACTGAGCGTTATCCTAGTTTTTTTCAACAGGAGTGGCAATTGCCATTGGTCAAGATGACTTTTAGATGGATGGATGTGGGCAGTAGGCCTGTACACTCAACAAATCATAAAACGGTAATTGAGCGAGCGTAGCGAGCGTCACCACGGTACTCTATGGCACTTTCTCTGTGTGTGTTTTTTTTTTTTTTTTTTTTTTTTTTTTGTGGTCACAGCCCAGGTCTAACCACTTAAGCAATCGATCTGAAATTTTGTACACATACTAACGTACTCTATGCGGTCCCTGGGATCGTTTTTGAACGGGCTCTCGTGATTGGTTCAAATTTAAACAAAATTATCTTTCGATTGGTTGCTTCAATCAATTTGAAATTTAGCAAAAACATTGCAACCAACATTGTAAAAGTTTCAGCCAAATCCTCCTATTGGTTCAAATTTAAAACCATTTTTCATGTGATTTTTGACATTTAAACTAGAACCGTATGACCGATCAACTTAAAACTTCGCGTGGTCATTGGTACCAACATTTTAGATGTTTTTGCCAATTTTCAGTCTAATCTGTCGTTATTTTCAAAAGTTTTGTCATTTTTAGGTCATTTTATTCCATAATCTTGAAAAATGTATACTAAATTGTCATCCCTGCCTTCTTTAAGCTTCTGTTCCAAGGCAAGGCCTGTAGAGCAGCCAAGCTATCCACAATGTACAGTAAAATGAAAGCATTTTTGAGCTAGCGCATAAAATCGGATGCAGTACGAAGGCCAAATCCTCTACTTGGTTTAAGTTTAAATAATGTCTCCTGATTGGTCGACAATAAAAATGTTCACATTATAAGTTCAAATTTTGCATGGTGATCAAGACCAACTTAATATTAAATTTTACATATTATTGTAAGCCCAATCAAAGTATTAATTGTAATTTTACTAGTATGGGATGTCGCAAGAGATTTCTGGAGAAGGTATGTAGGTAAGACTTCACGACACAATGGACTGTTATTCATCCAGAGTATTATGGAGATTGAAAAATTACAGAGAAAATCGTCTTGTGCCGTGTCGTGCATCGTTACTATGGGGATGTTGCATGTTCTGTGCTCGCTCATCAACGCGTTACACTGAGCGTTTTCCTAGTTTAAACAAAACAGATGGCTACAATCCTCCATAGTTATTATCAATGAAATCAGAGCTCAACTACTAGAGCCTAGAGGTAAATGACGAGTTAGCATAGATTTCATGGGATGGTGCCATAGCATATTTTCAGCCAATCTTTTTCAAATACTGTTTTATCAAATTTGTTGAGTGCACCTACATTTAAATTTTTTAAATGTTAGTCGATAAGATCTTGACTGTTACTTTTTTTTTATTAAATGTTATAAAATGATGTTCTTGTTGGCCATGCAGATTTTCAATGTGGTCGGAACAATTTGACTTTTCAACCAATGAGAAGATTTTTAAAGTTTTGATCAAGAAGAGGAATTGAATGAAAATTTGGAAAACTGATGACATTGAGAATTGAGATGAATAACCTTGCAAAATTTCATCTTATCGGACCATTCTAAAGTGTAACACAGTTTTTTTAAATTTTAACCAACGTCGGAAGATTTTGTTCAAATTTCGGTCTGCACACCATGGATGGTCTTTACGTAGGAGCAAAATTTTAGCTTGATCATAGAAACCTGCACCTGTATGGAAGCACTAGACAGAATGACATGTACCTAATTAACAAAAGATCAAAAACATTTAAGGAAAACGAAGTTTTGTGCCAAAAGAGTCAAAACGAAAGGAGTTGCTCACTCAATGAATTAAAGTTGTCTTTTCAAGCGTATTCAAAATTAACTCATAATTTCCTAAATAATTTTCAGATCTCACAAGTCAAGTTAATTATTTGATAAAGCAAACATAACATAACGTAATTAGGTACGTTGGTTTAATTAATGTACCACCACACACAGATATTTCAACACTTCAGGAACTTCCCAAGCAAACTTCAGACACTGGTACCTACCTAAACTAGCAGATTTTAATTGTTTTCATCCTCAATAAGATAATTATAATAAAGTTCATCTTTTTGGCCGCACTTCCAACCGGTTGGCATGTTTCAGGTAAGACGGAGGTTAGATTTGTTTCTGCTTGGCTCATTAATTAGTAATTAATCATACCTTTAGGCAACATGGTAATATAACTCTTATTTGTTGTTGATGGAATGATCATCATATTATATTGTGTTTTGTTCTGCCTCATATTTAAAAAAAACGTTCCATTTGAGTGTAATGCAGTCTCAGAAGTCGTTGGGAGTCATACCCAACAAAATAGCATTAAAGCAGCCAAATCAGTATGTCTGTACCTCAGAGGTAGAAGGCCGTAAGTCCATTTTAATGATCCTTGAGTTTCGCTCAAAAATCCATTAATTCTCCCTTTTTCCAATCATATTTAACGGTGACATGATTCATTGTGTTTCAATATCGCTGTATTGTTGACATCAGTCAAATGGCAATTGGTAGGGCTGATTCCATCATTCCAAAGGTGTGCAATGCAAAATCGAGAAAGTGGACTACAAGATCGGGGCTGTAGGTACCGATCTTCCACCTCTGTGGTCCAGATGTTATTTTGTTCTGTCAGACGTCAGGATGCTGTGAATCCGCAAGGTGTTTAGATAGGGCCGTACGATCTCGGAAATACTGCGATCATATCAAATTACAGCTTTGTTCTCGCGTGATAATTTTCTCATTATTCAGGCCTTCTAGGTCGAGATGAGAAGAAGCTTGTTACGCCATTGTCAATGGTTACGCGACAACATTTAACTACGAATAATATAAAATCTTCAAATAAACGTAGAGGTATATAATAAAAAAAATGAATTGTACCTAGATCTAGTGGAGCGGTCGCTCCACCCAGCCAAGTCGTACTATACACTCACACTCACTCAACATACCGTAAATGCCTAATAAACTGAGGAGCAGACCAAACACTTTTACTGTAAGCAACAACATGCATTTTCGGCCTACTGGATCTCAAAATTGGGAAATCTCACATTGTTGCGAAATAACTTAATTTCGAGCTATGGCCCACCTGACAACATATACCAAATTTGGGAACAATACGTTATGCCGTTTGGGTGCTAGAGGGCCGTGAAAACAGTGAAATTACACCCCTTTTAAAAGCTATCTGATGATGATGATGATTCAGATTCAGATATCAGGAAACGTTGCTATCACCGCCACAGCCTAAACGGCTGAACCGATCGATATGAAAATTTTACCACATGTGCACTTTTGGCGTCTGATGATACCTTTGTTCTTATAAATTTTTTGTGCCGCCATTTTTAAACCGGAAGTGACGTCATATATCAAAAACGGCTGGACCGATTAGAACGAAATTAGCGCCATTCGATTTAGAAGGTCATCTATAAGGAATACCAATAGTGAAAGAAGAAATGTTCTATAACCTAAACCGGAAATGACGTCATAAAAATGACAAATCTGACTAAAATCATCTCTTATCAATAACTACATATTCAGAAGGCTTATAATGTTACATAACATTTATAGATACAAATTTTAGGTGGCAGTGATGTCAACCGCCATTTTGAAAACCGGAAGTGATGCCGTAACTCGAGAACGGCTGGACCGATTGGAACGAAACTTTTGCTATACTTTGTAACATATTATTTATAGCATTAACACATATTATTTATAGCATTAACACAGGCACAACTTTTCTTAGCAACCAAATCACAAAATCTTATTTTTTAAAAGAATTATAATCTTTGGTGCCACAATATGTTACAAGTTGTAATAATAAACTGAAAAAAGGAGTGATATTCCCATAAAAAACACTCCGTGTAAAAATACCAGCCAAGTCTCTTAAATTAAAAAAAAATAGAAGAAATCTAAAAATTCAGCACTGAAAAGTAGTGATATCAAAAAATTGGCCAAGTCAAAACTTTTCAAAAAATACTTGGCGCATCGTTTTTTTAGGACATGTGTAGATGAGTACATTTCATTTCCTGCCTACTTCTATACTATTTATATGCACGATGCGCCAAGTATTTTTTGAAAAGTTTTGACTTGGCCAATTTTTTGATATCACTACTTTTCAGTGCTGAATTTTTAGATTTCTTCTATTTTTTTTTTAATTGAAGAGACTTGGCTGGTATTTTTACACGGAGTGTTTTTTATGGGGATAGATAATACTCGAAAATCAATGTTCAAAGCAATGTTTATGCATCTTATACACAGCTACATCCAGGTAGCCTATCTGTACGGCGTTGCTTATGCGTTAGAAATGTCTGAAGTATCGACTGAATGGTACTTTTGATAGGTGATGCAGTTGGCCTACCTCACAAGCGTTGCCCAAACAATACTTTGCCACCGGTGGAGGTGCGTTTGCGCAGGTCTCTTTAGAGTACATTTTGGTTTATCAAAGGGACGTAGAGAGACCGACAAACATGTGCATTTTTACTCGTTTTTTTACCCAAATTGGGGTCCTTTTGATTTTTACCTCGTGTGACCCTATCGGCTATCGGCCTGTTATATCTGTACCATGAGAAATGCAGAATAGAATAACCACAAAAAGTGTAGGTACTTTACAAATTGATTCGTTGGCAAATGTGTGCTTTTTTACAACTCTCAAGTTGTTGAAGTCCACTTGCTATAAAAATGCTTTTCCCAAGAAGATGGAGCATTTGTTGTATTTATTTTTCCTTCCCTCGTGATGCTGTGGTACAGCTCGAGTTGAGATAATAGAGTAAGAGTTCGCATACACGTGTAAAAGTTAACAATAACAATTGCTAACCTAACACACAGGAAATTATAAATAATATTTTGGAGGGACATAAGTATTCGTTAAATTACAGCCCATTAGATTAAACCATTTTTAACTTAGTAATTTTTCTTCGTATATGTAGGTACCAAGAAGTAGTTGTACCTACCTATATTTTATAACCTCCTAAAGTAATTCTGATTTGGCTATTTCTTTTTTGCACGTGTAGGGGCCCTATTCTAGAACTTTTAAATTCCCAATTCCACTAGTCTAGAATTCGATTCAATTCAATGTAATCCTTATGGTCGTGACCGGATTCCATCAGAATGGAATTGGGAAAACATTCTAGAATAGGTTAGGATGATCCTAACTTTTACAATGTATGTTATTATGTAGATTATTTATTTATTTATTTGTACAAGCATATTTATGGCTACCTAATAATAATTTTCAATTTTCAAAACGTTATTTTGTATAATTATTAATTTGCAAACCATTTTACGCTAAATAATTTGGCAGGGTCACTACAGTAATCACTAATCAGTGTCACTATTGCACAGGTCATGTCCAGTTTTTGTACCTAGGTAATTGTAGTTTTCCTAAATAATGACAAGTTTGCGTATAGGTTCGTTCCGGATTTTAGTTTTTAAAATTCCCAGCTACAATATTTGTGACACACGGAAATTGGAATAGCTGACACATTATTGTGGACACTTTAAAGTTAAACATTTTAATTTATCAGGTAAAACTTCTGTTATCCATTTCTTATGTTTGTCCACAGTATGTCGGTACCCAATCAGAGCTCTGAGCACGCAAAGCGAAACAGAGACTTCTCCGGACAGCAGCTTCCACTCCATCATCAAAGACAGCGAGAAGGCCACAGGTAATTCAGTTCAGAATATTCAGATTCAAACAAAATTGTTTCAACTTGACTGGATATACTCAGAGATGGGCAAAGATACTTGAAAAAAGTATCTAGATGGAAGATACAAGATAGTCTCAACTACAGTATCTAAGATAGAAGATAAAAGATGTTTTAGAAAATGAGAAAAGATATAAGATAAAAGATAGTTCATTTATGAAAGATACAAGATACAAGATAAAAGATACTTTGATTTTTTTTTTATTAATTAGTCGTATGATTTTTAATGAGTAAAATTATTGAAAATCAATGCCGACTGTAATGATTTGCCTCAACATAAAAAATTCTAAATTAAATAATTTCTTCAACAGAATAGTACTATAACCGGTGGATGGGGGCAAATAATAAGAGGTTTGTTACGAATACGATCATTAGCCAAAAACTGCACCTACCTAAATGAAAATAATTTGCAACAATTTCATGATCGAATAAAACCGGAAACCGAATGGTATTTTGCAAGTTGCTTGTTTTAGAAATCATCTCCTAACTTGTGTTCACAATTGCATTCAAGTCATAAATAATGGGCTACAGATAATATTTACCTTTTACACCGAAATCAAAGAGGAAAAATTAGTAGTGTGACACGGTGTGACATTTTAAAAATAGAAAATAATCCAATATAGGAAAAAGTATCTTCTATCTTTTTGAAGAAAAAAGATGGAAGATACTAACATAAATAGTATCTAGATGGAAGATAAAAGATAGTCGCCACAAAAGTATCTAGATAGAAGATAGAAGATACTATCTTCTATCTTAAGATAGTATCTAAGATACTTCCATCTAAGATAGTGCCCATCTCTGGATATACTCAATTCTATATTGTGATATAGAAGAATTAGTACCGTTTACATGAATCAGTTCAAACACATTTTATTAGGTATTTAAAATCAAGTTGGGCAACATGCAGAGTAAAAACAGTGCAATGTCTTCACATTACACTTTGCACACATTTCACTCATGTCAAGTTTAAATAAAAATAATAAGAAAATGGGACATTCCCACGTAAATTGAAGAGATATCTTACAAACAAATTATGAGGTCTCACCTGAGCGAACATGGCATGTCTGAAAATACCGGTAGGTACATGGTTTTTTCGTCTTTGATCTTCTGTAGTGATTAAAAGTTACATTTACATATTTAACAATTTTGTGGTCACTGAATAGCTCATAGCTTTGTGATGAATTTAGTATTTTTTAAATCTTAATGTTGCAGGATGTGCTAAGAGATATCCATCAATGAAATTTGCTCATTTTCTGGTTCTCCCACTTATTCAAAACATTCACTGAAGAAAAATTCTTACTGTGGTAATAACACCCGAATTATCAATTAACTTAATTTTTATTTTTCGATATTTAAATATAACCTGATTTCGCTTAGACTTGACATATTCTTGGTAGCTACGTAGTTCCTGAAATAAAATATGTTTGATATAAAGTTATGGTTAGTGAATTATTGGAGCAGTTCTGCAGCTTTTCATAGACACAAGTTAAAACAAGCGAAGCAATCTTCCCGGGAAAAAAAATACTCGGAAAATTGTAGAATGAATGTGTAAATACTTGGAAATTTAATGCCTAATTTTAATGCCTTACAAGTTATTAAATATCCAGGTGATTTATTTTAAGAGGGCTTGGTAGTGAGCGTGGCCTTGACGAGTTGTTTAATCGATTTTTATCAATATCTTTTCTCAGTGTAATTGTTAACAAAATAGGGCTATGGAGGTGAATTCAGAACAGTACAATGAAAATAATTTCATAGTTTGGAATAAGCTATTAGTTTTATTGTGTCCAACAGGTGTTTAGAACCCGAAAATTTCCTGTTGGACACAATAAAACTAATAGCTTATTCCAAACTATGGAAATATTTTCATTGAACTGTTCTGAATTCACCTCCATAGCCCTATTTTGTTAACAATTACACTGGAAAAAGATATTGATAAAAATCGATTAAAAAACTCTTCAAGGTCAAACTCACTACCCAGCGTTTTTTAATCGAAGCCACTAGTGCATCAGTTTATTTTTGGTACAGTTTTGTACTTGATGAGTTGATATTTCATAAATAAGGGTACCTACTACAATAGCTGATTGCTGGGAATTTTAAAACAACCACACGAGTTTGTGATTAAAGTGTGTATAGTAATATTGAGACACTTTCTCATTTTATATGCCAAGTAGGTATCGGATAACTTCGTTTCATGTAGAAAAACAAAGTTATTTTCATTTGCTAAAAGGTAATTTCGATTGAACGACTTCAAATATTTTCCCTCATTCTAACTTTGCAGTCCACATGAATGTTTTATCTCTCAATAAACCGGATCAGTCGCGAGCGCGGGTGGATTTACCGCCCACCTAAGTGTGGGTACTCGGTAAGTTCGCGGCGTGTGAAGTCCAGAGTGGCTGTGCGATGCAATCTGCTCAAGTGACTGCAACTCATTATCCTCCCGCCGTTCCATCGGGAAGAATGGAGCAATTGGTGGGAGTGCCTTGTCCCTGTTCCCGTGCCCCCCCCCCCCCCCCCCCCCCCCGCGCACACTTTAGGACTCCGTCGAGAGGGTAAGGGAAGTTGAGCGCGGATTGCCTCTAAGTGCAAAGATTTAAATTTATAAAGGATTTAAATGCAGAGGTTGGTTTAGTACAAGGGAAGGTACTATTCTGATTCAATAATGTTTAAAAAATAAACCCAGTTTATACCTCAACGTTTTTTGCAATTTAATTACAATTCTCGAATGTTTTTTCGCATGATATTTCAATAACCCATCCAAAATGACGTCTCCGATAATTATGTGGGTAGTCTATGATGTGATATCGCAAAATGAATCAAATATTTTTAAAACAATCAAATTCACATAATATAAAAACTTTATGTGTTGACAATATTTTATTTTATATTTTGTAAATAAGCCTAGAATCTTGTTGCCTTGTATAAAATGTGTAAAATTTAAAATCGTGTTTTCAAAATGTTGGTATATGCCCCGAAAAGGGCTCCAACTGAAACGTGAAATTAAATAGAGAATTTGAATACCACAAAATTTCATTCTACATAAATGGGCTCCATATTTTGATATTTGATCGTATTTTCCCAAATAAAAGTCTGTTAAAACGCACAACTCTAAGAAATTAATCTATTTTATGTAGATTCCAATCCCCTTGCCTCGTGATACGGATGTTCTGGAGCAGCGGGTGGGAAGGAGCGAAGGCGGGCAAGTGTTGCAGAGAGGCGAGGGAGTGAAATGAATTAGGGGTGATCTAGATAGCGATAAGCCGCAGTCTGGACCAACAATGAATGGCCACTTTGACCCACAGGAGCAACCCAGCGGCATGAGTTCCAAGCGGAGACGAGGATGCTGCTGGACATTGTTGCCAAGTCGCTCTACTCGGAGAAAGAGGTGAGATACCATCTTCGAGTGTCAATTAACTAATTACATTGTCTTGTTCATAATATTCAACACCATGTATTATAAAAATAGAGAAAATAGAGAATTGTCAGATTTCCATAAATTTGGGCACAAATAATGTATTTATAAGATGGTGTTTGTATTGCTAAGTCAACTCAAAAAACAAATTGTGTTTCACATTATTCGTAATTTGCAAGAGTTATGAATGACAATATTTAGGAAATATTATCTCCAAAGTTTACCTTCGAGTGCAGCCGACTAAAATAAATAGTTTAGGCATTTTATTTTTACCCACCAAACGAGAATCGATTGAACGTTGATTGGTTGGACATCCCTGTTCCCTGTAGTAAATCTGAAAAAATCGCGTGTAAAATTTTATTTTCACTTTTATTTATCATTTAATAAAATGAATATTTGAAAAGAAAACACGCGTATATAATTTATTTTTACAGGGTATACCTCTCTGTATTAAATTATCAAATTGTCCTTGAATTACAATAAAAAAATAAACATTCTAAGAATCGACAGCCAAATCAGTAACCTTCACTCCTGACCTACAATAAATAACTCCCCACTGATATCAGTATCATCATGTTTCGAGCCGCCAACATTTTATGTGCGTTTAAAAAAAACTGATAACAAAACTAAAATATCTCCACTTTTATCTCAAAAATAATATCTCAAACCTTATCAAACTTAAAACTGTTGATAATACTAAAAACCAACCATCGAGGACCTTTTCTACAAACTATCCTCCAAGTCATTAGAAAGGTCTAATTCGAAACATAACCAAAACGTGATCAAGCTGTGAACTATCTGCTTGCCTTATCGTCTATGATAAGACTGTTTATGATGGGCGCTCTAACCTGCCACCCCGGCTGGGGGATGGGGGGTTATAAATGATGGGAGGAGGGTAGTATTTCCCGAGCGCTATGTCAATGATAATCGCGTGGGTTTGACACCTCTAGCTAATAGAACCCCACTGTGATTGATAAGCATGGCGAATGCAGTGGGCTCGGCCATCCATCTGGATCGTATGACTGCATAACGCGTACCTGGTATTAGGTTGATGGATTTGTTACGTTATTCTGTCGGGGATATATCATTTAGATGATATTTCTCGTGCGTTTACCACTCATTGATATTGTGAAGACCTATAATCTGTTTTATAAACTAGGCAAATGCGTTTATAAGCGAGCACCGATGCGTGCAATCTCCAACCAATCACGATCCACCCAATCTAAGATTATACTACATTTTATTTAATTTTCATTGCACCTTGCCAATTTCCATATATACATTCTGGAATAATTGAATTTGAATAACATATATATGTGCCCTTAATTTGGTACTTCTCGAGGGCTCTTTAAAATTCTTAAAACGGCAAAAAGTCTGTAAATATTTGACCGATTAGGCTGAAAATGTGTAAAATATGAGACAATGTTGGTCTTGATCAACATGCAAAATTTGAACCTAGTTGGAACATTTTGATGTTTGACCAATCAGAAGATATTTTTAAAATTTTAACTGTTTCGAGGATTTTGCTGAAACTTCCTAAAATTTTATAAAATGTTGGTTTAAATGACGTTGCAAAATTTCAAATTGATCGGATCAACATATCAGATTTTTTTTAAATTTGAACTAATCAACGGATTTCGAAAAAAAGTGCAAAATTTCAGATCGATCGGTGAACAGTGC
Source organism: Leuctra nigra (assembly GCA_934045905.1). Classification (NCBI taxonomy): domain Eukaryota; kingdom Metazoa; phylum Arthropoda; class Insecta; order Plecoptera; family Leuctridae; genus Leuctra; species Leuctra nigra. Next base: position 21,333,495 of record OW203764.1, read on the forward strand.
GACCTATAAACAGGGACAGAAAACAAACAAACAAACAAAAAGCAGAGGTCCGTGCCAAAAGAGCGAAAAGAAAATCACGCGAATACGCGATACACGATGGAGATTGTGATGACTGATGAACAATCCCTGCTAGTGACTGACAGTCCTTGGTTCGTGTCTCCGTGTAGGTGTTCGTGCGAGAGCTGATCTCCAACGCCAGCGACGCTCTGGAGAAGCTGCGTTACGTCACGTTAACGACGCACGCCGCCGGCCAAGAGGGCGGCGAGAGCACCCAGCCCTTGGAGATACACATTGCCACGGACAAGCAACATCGCACGCTCACGATACAGGTAATTCACTCGGACATTGCCACTCGGACATATGTCATGCTTTATCAGCTGATGGGGATGGAGTGAACATGACTTCACTTCATATGTAAATACATCGCATTTTTATGGCATGGTCATTGGTCAGAAAAAATTATTAAAATTTACTCTATCCCTGAATTCCAGATAGTTACTATGTAAAATTCTGTAGTACCACAAAAAAAATTACTTTTGGAAAATGGTGCAGAAAAGATTGAAAAGTCAATTTTTTCGATTTTGCGTTGCCCCACTTTTGGAATTATGAAGTCAAGCTCTATCAATTGCTATTTCACTAATCTAATGTCATCAAATACAGTTTTATTAAAGTATTCGATTACATAATGACTCATGTCACCATTACACAATTATTATTGGATGAAAGCAGAAGTAGGTACCTACTTGTTTTTTAGCATCATGGATATGGACTTCTGCCATTCTACCTCTGAGGCACATAATTGCAAAAGTAAAATAAATTGAGTACTACCCTTTAAGTAAGTATTTTCTCTCGTAATTTCCTTTATAAATCAGAAAAGACCCCTCATGTCCCTCATCCCCCCCCCCCCCCCCCCTGCTGCGCGTTCGCTGTTTGGTTATTTTATTTGGCCACTATGAGATTTAGGGTTGGAAGTATTTTTTAATGTATTTATTGTTGCTAGGGGCCCTTTTGCTGTGGTGTACCTAAACTCTTCTAGTGGAGTCAAGAAGGGTTGTAAGACGTGAACTATAACCAACACAACGACACTGGGTCTAAAACCCAGAACTTTTGCAAGTGATAACATAGATGTATGAGGTTTGACGTGATGGTGGTGGTAGAGGTAATAGTGGTGTCCACTGTCTCCTCTAAGACCCATCGAATACAATATTGTGAGCGTTCTTCCATTTCAGCCCCAATTTGACCGGACATTTTTGAAATCTTTCATGCTTCAATCGATCATAGAATCATGTTGTAAATTTATCTGTATTCTAGCTGGCCTATTCACAAGTCTTAATGTACAAAAGCCATATATAATTGCATTAATTGCTCCCTGGGCAAGCAACGTCATCTCTTCCAGCTTCCTCTTTAGTTACATAAAAATACAATTTCCCCTAAAATTCACACAATGGCCAATAAAACAGTCTGTGAGAGAAATTCAACAGATAAATGATATTACGAAACAGAACCACAATATGTAACTATTAATATCTCTATTACCTAATAGCATTACTATTTTAAAATTTTAATATTTATGGTTGAAACTCTCCAGGGTAGATAGTGGCATAATTTTATTATTTTCACATCATACTCTCTTGAAGTCCTTCGTTTTGTGTCCATAAAGAATATTATTTTGTTTTCATAACTAATTTCAATAAACCACGAAAACAAATCCAATATGTCATAAATAATCCAATCAATATGTTCCTATTATTTGTGAGTTAACTTCCCTGTCCACTGCAGACTGCACATAACCCTATCGCTGACCCGACCCATATTTCATTATCCACTCCTAATGAACTTCCCTCTTCATTCCCCCGAGCCGAAACAATGGCGCCTCTACCTGTGAGTGACCCGCACTGACCTCGGACACATCTCTTGGAGCTGTGACCCAGACAATTAAATCATGCATAATGCCATTTCTCTGAGATCCGCGCCCGAGTGTCGCATATTCTCAACCCAAGGTCACCGTGCGGCGGTATGTCACAGCAATGTCTGGCGAATGAGACAAAACGGGAATAATTGTTCCATTTAGACGCTTCCATGCTTCTGTGACCTTCTTATTAATAGATGCTTAATAGACAATTCAGCTTTAATTAATTAGATTGCACTACTTAAGTAATTATTGTAATATCTCAATTGACGCTACTTGTAATTGTACTTGTAATTATTTCAATCGCGTATGAAGCAGTTCAGAATTTCTACAAGATTCTCAGCTTGCGTTTCCTTCCTTCAAATAGATGTGGAAATAAGTGGGAAACTAAATAGCCAAGCCTTTCTTCTGTCGTCGGTAATGGGGAAGTCATTTGAGCCGTCTGTATTTTGTATTGTGTGTTGCTTTTTAGCATTGTTTTAGTGTGTATTTTTGTATTTGTGGGTGCATGTACGTTTCAAATAAAGGTTATTACTTTTCTTAGCTGCGCAGAGTTTTTAATATTTAAATATTAAACGAATAGACTGTAGAGAAATGTCATAGGACATCTTTATTTTTGCTTCCAAAGTAGTTTTTTTTTACAATTTGACCAACAGAGGATTTACAAACTCTTTATTGAGCGAGCGAAGCGAGCGTCTCCATTTGGCTCTTTTGGCACGGACCTCTGTTTTTTTTTTTTTTTGTTTTTTTTTTTTTTCTGTTACTGACGATATACAGGTTAGAGTTTTTCTTCGATCGAGCTGAAATTTTGCACACATGTACGTAACATTTCTGATTGTTGCAGACCCTAATTTTTTTGAAATCCATTGATTGGTTCAAATTTAAAAAAAAATAACTTTCGATTGGTTGTTTTGATCAAATTGAAATTTTGACAAGTCATTACCCCCAACATTGTACCCAATCAAACAAAGTTTCAGCCAAATCCTCCCATTGGTTAAAATTTAAAACCATCTTTCCTGTGTTTTTAGAAATTTAAACTATAACCGATTGAACGATCAACTTATAACTTCGCATGATGGTTGGGACCAACATTATCTGCATTTTTGACAATTTTCATACTAATCTGTGTTTAAATCCAAACGTTATTGACATTTTACGGACTATTTGCGTGTTGGCTGTCAAATTCACGGCGACTTAGACTCTTCAGTTCAAGGCAAGGTAGTTAGAGCAGAAACTTTCAAACGCAAATGAAACTGATAATGACCGTTTAACAGTCGATCTGATATTGTGTAGACACACTTATATCATATGAGTGGTCTCAGGTATATTTTTTGAAGGAGATCCTGTGATTTTTGAAAATTAACACGGAACAGTTCAATCATAAAGGTTCAATCGATCAACTTAAAGCTTTGCATGGTTATTTGGACCAATATTTTAGGAATGTTTTGAGATTTCTATACAAATCTGTGGCGAAATTTTAGAATTATTGGCTTTTAATGACATTTTCGATAGACAGAATTTCGGTTCGAGGTGTTGCGCGTATCCGTGCTCGCTCATCAACGCGTTACTCAGATTCATTGGTTAAAATTTAAATAAATATCTCCTGATAGGCTGAAAAATGAAAACGGTCTTCGATAATTCTGATCAAACTCATATTTTGCATGATCATTAAGACCAATATTGTCTCTTATTTTACAAAATTTCATCCCAATCAGTTAAGAACGTATGAAGTTATTTACATTTTTAATATCTGTCAGTAATGAAGTATCGAAATGAATGTTTTCCAGTGCCAATTGAAAATTGATTCTGATTTGCTTTATAAACCAGGTGCTTAGATGCTATTTTAAAGTTTCGATGAAAAGCATACACTTTTAAGTTGATATCATAATCAATTCCATATGGATGTATATGTTTTCTGTGCGTTGTGTACGCATTTCCGGTTCGAGAATTTGCACGTACCCGTGCTCGCTCATCAACGCGTTACACTGAGCGTTTTCCTAGTATATTTTTCATACGAGATTAGAGACTGGGTTTTCTCGAAGACTGTCAAATTAAGTAGTAAATGATCTTGGAGCTTCTTTTTGATGGTGAAATTGAGGAATAGCCCAACGACGTGTCGTGATGGCACGTCGCTTATATTCAATCACGAAATGTCAAGAGGGCTACGACAGTTGAGTTATTACAATAATTGAGCTATTATATTCATGTTTATTATTTAATTTTAATACTTTTTTGCCTCGGAAGACGATTAAAATGTAGTAAGAACTGCTGTAAGATATTGCAATTAAATGAAAAGGAATGAAGTAACTGGATATTTAACTTGTTCTTCCTTCTATTCCCAGGACACCGGTGTCGGGATGACAAGGGAAGAACTGGTCTCCAATCTGGGAACAATCGCCCGATCTGGATCGAAGGTAAGAAGCAATCTTCCCTTGTCTTTTTGTGCCTGTTTTGTGTACAATCTCGTTGACGCGACGTCAATAACTCGTCGACGTCGATCTCGACGGCGCTACGTCACGGCGTCGGTACGTCACGGATGTGGCGGCATGAGGGATGGACAAAGTCAATCAGTTGGCGCAGGTAGGACAGTTGACACGTGCGAGTTACCGACGGACAGTTTTCAGAACATAAGGGAGGACAGTTTACCGAACATGAGGAAGGACAGTTTACCGAACATGGGGGGGGGGGGGGGAAGTTCACTGGAGAAAGTTTACCGAACATTGGGGGGGGGGGGGGGGGGGGGGAAGTTTACTGATCACGAGGGAGGACAGTTTACCGATCATGGGGGGAAAGTTTACTGGAGGACAATTAACGAACATGAGGGAGGAAAGTTTACCGAACACGGGGGAGGGCAATTTACTGGAGGACTTTATCGATCATGAGGGAGGACAGTTTACCGAACATGAGTGAAGACAATTTACTGGAGGACTTTACCGGACATGAGGGAGGAAAGTTTACCGAACACGGGGAAGGACAATTTACTGGAGAATTTTACCGAACATGAGGGAGGACAGTTTACCGAACATGAGTGAAGACAATTTACTGGAGGACTTTACCGGACATGAGAGTGGACAGTTTGCCGTCGGACATTTGAAATTTTACCGAAAATGTGAATTTATTGTTAATGCTATTATATCTACACATTTTAAACCAGTGATCATCAAAAAGTGAAATCAATAGTCGACCGACTCATTATACCTATACTTTTGTGTAGAATAGATGAAATATTCTGAAAACTGATATAATTTTTTCCATTTTCAAAAAAAAAATTATCGGGAAAGTGTGCGACTGCGATCTATGTCAGTAAAAGTCCTTGGGTAAAGTGTTCATTACGACTAGAACTGGTGGCTGTGTTCGATGCACCACTTCATTGCTGGTTTCTGGCGGAATGTCGCCGTGGATTGACGAATGGCGATACACGGCAATCTACTCGGCGAAGATGAATGGAGCACGGCGGTATTGAGGGGATGAGGCATGTAGCCACGATCCTAAATCACCCCCTCGGGAGGCGGGCCGATCGCGGAATTACGACAAATGTTAAGAATATGGACTGAGATAGGTTGTTTCTCAAATATGCCGACATTATACCCGATGGAATTGAGGGGGAATGGAAAACGTCGAAGAAATGTTTTGATCTTTTTTACATTGCTACCTTGTCAAATAGTTAAAAATATTTTGGTTTTAGATCCAAGTCCAAATTTCAAAGAAATGTATGTATATACCAACATGGCGTATCCAGGATGAAATTTCGGGGGGCGGCCGGACATTACTAATATTTTGAGATATTACAGTGGAAAACAGGGGGTTCGGGGGCATAGCCCCCGATAAAATTTTGGATCAAGATAATTCACTTAGGTGCCATTTTGAATCGCAGTGTATAGCTATTTGGGGGAATTATAAAATAAATATCAAAATACCCTAAAATTATATATTTATTACACTCATACAATATGCAAGTCCGGGGCGCATAGCCCCAAAATTTTTTGGAACTCTAACTCAATTCTAACCATTTTGAAACGTTTTTGACATGATATGTCTATTTTTAAGTTTGTTTGCACACATTATTTTAAATGTGCTTATTTTCTTAGATGAAACCCTGATTTCGGGGGGGGGGGGGGGGGGGCGAATACGCCCTTGGTATATAAATAAGTTATCAACAAAACGAAGAGTTTTCGTGTTGTAACTTTTGTGTCAATTTCTTCCCCCAAAATTTTAGCATCTGTAAGCAGGCACTAGCAGTGACAAAGGCAGTGACTACTAAATTTAAAATGCTTTATTATTTGTAACAATAAATCTCGACAAAGCATCTTCTCACAAAAGACGCCAATACTGGACTGTACTCCTCTCTTGATTTTCCTTCTTGCCGAATGAAAATGATGTCGACGCAAAGATTTGTGGTTTTCCGCGTGAACTCTGCTGACCGGAAGTGATAAAACGGATGTCTCCTCTCCTGATGATCCGCCATTACAATAGGAGGGCGGGTTTTATCACCCTTATTGATCACGTGGCTCGAGGGGGTGGGGGGTGTTCGGTTTCTGCGGCCAGGCGGGAAGATGCATCGGCGAAGTATATCCCCAGGTTGTGAACTTAGCTTTAACATGCTAATATTACCCGCTGGTTTCGGTTTACCCTAAAGCTTTGGTCACTTTATGTGTTGACATCAGCGTTACAGGGATCTATTTGCCTGGATCAGGTTGTCTTTGCTGCTGGCATAAGCAAATAGCGTCAAGTTATATTTCTAGAAAATCTGGACGATGGCTATCCAGATTTCGTTGTACCTTTGAATGGGAAGATTTAAAATATTTATTTCTTCTGAAAAGTTAGGGAAAATAGAAAATAAGCTTTTTCAGAACGTCAAAATGTCGTTTCAAATTTAAATTATTATATGTATTTTCGTGAGAAATGATTGTCTTTCTGTGTCCTATTGACAGAATATTAGTCAAAATTTTGAATAAAAATATACATGTTATTATGAGTTATCATAATTTCGTACTATTCTATGAACGAACACCACTTTTGTGTTCGTGGCGTGGGTGTTTATAAAATTGTTGGCTTACTTACAATTCCATTTTTGTTGTAAATATAAATAATTATTAAAAATGTAATACATACAAAATTATTTTGCTACCTAAAGACACGTTATAGTTTGACCTTGAAGAGTTTTTTCAATCGATTTTTATCAATATCTTTTACCAATGTAACTGCTACTAAAATAAGGCATTGTATGAGTCTTCAGAACTGTTCAATGAAAATAATTTGATAGTTTGGAATGGCTTATTAGTTTTATTTCGTCCTACAGACGTTTAGTGCCATATTTTTTACTAATATTCAGGCACTAAACGTCTGTAGGACAAAATAAAAATAATAAACTATTCCAAGCTGTGAAGTTATTTTCATTGAACTGTTCTGAATACTCGTACAAACCTTATTATATTAAAAATTACATTGGTAAAAGATATTGATAAAAATCGATTAAAAAACTCTTCAAACTCGCTACTCAGCCGTCTTAATCGTGATCCTTGACAAATGCAGTATTGCGGCGTTGGGGCGCCACTTGTTAGCACCCTGTAGTATGTCAGTGGTGTGAGTAATGGCCCGGCCTCATCTGGCCCCGCTATAGGTGCGCGGCGCAATTGATGGGTTCTGTCACATCTCGTCGGCGAGGGATGAGGGGTGGGAGGTGGGGTGGGGGTGGGGGACCGGCGTGATAAAGTGGTGCAAGATCGGCGTCCACTTCGGACACATGAAAATCGTTACCGCAAAATCCACAGCCCAGTTAGTGTTAGGAATGAGGATACATTCTAACTTGCCCAGGCAATTATGTTAGTTTCTTTGACTTTTACCTACTTTACTCTAATTATTAAAATCATATTGTTGATGAGTCTCTAATTACGTAATCAGGCAGTGACAGATTATTGTTTTTAGATTCTGATCGTATGTTCTCCATTTTCATCATCACATCCTATTCACACTAAAAGTTCAATATGGGTGATTCTAAGCAAACAGGTAAATTCATGTCACTGGCTCATATCTCCTTAACCAATTCCTCTAAGCCTGAACCATAAGTCCGTTTAATTTGTTTTTGTTTTGGCATTTTGATTGGTACATATTTCTGCCCTCTTTTAATGTATTAATAATTTGAGAAATTATATTGATAATAAATAAAAACAGACAATTTTGTCATTCTCCTGCACTTTGTTAATTACACAATTATTTTTTTGTAAAATTTTCATTCCTTTAATACTATCCATGTTATACTATACTTGGTTTGGGAAAGTCTGTTGCTTTAACTTGTTGTATACACTCAAAAAAAAAAAAATGCGTTTTGTCATTCTCATGGCATCACTTTCCGTCATTTTTCGTCATTCTCCTGGCATATTTGCCATTTACTTTAATCTTGAAATTTTGGAAGTGCGAGTAAACACACAAAACATAACATTCAGTAAACATACAGGCACACATCCTTGTTTAAAATGATGTCCTGGCTATCAAGTACCATTCAGAGAATGTCTCAAAGTGCATGTCATTTTTTCTGATTTTTAAATTGATATTTAGTAGAAAAATGTTATTTTTGTTCAAATAAACCTGTTTGCTTAGAATCACCCATATAATTACTTCTTCAGGCACAAAAAAAAGTGAAAAAGTTTTTTTTTAAATTTTTGCTGAAAGCAGCTTTTCATTTGACATGGAGATATCAAATAAAAATGTCCCTTAAAATCCAGACTAATCATCTTTCTAGTACATTATTGATTGTATTTATTAATGGTTGTTATTGATCTCCAGGCGTTTCTGGAGCAGCTAAAGGAGAAGCAGGGAGTGGGTGATGCATCATCCATCATCGGGCAGTTCGGCGTCGGCTTCTACTCCAGCTTCATGGTGGCCGACAAAGTCGAGGTGTACACCAAGTCCAGCCAACCGGACCAGCCGGGACTCAAGTGGACTTCCGATGGGTCAGTGAAACTCGAAGCGAATCGTCTGGGGAAATCAGAATGCAACTTAAACTTTGTCTCGACTAAAATGAAGACAAATAAAATATACTACTCACACATAGATTTATTGATCACTTTTCTCATACACTACCACTTTGTTTTGTATTGAATAATGAACATACATGAAGATAATATATATTTCTATGAGCTATTTATTTTAAAATTTACAACTATTGACATAATACATCTTTGAAAAGTTAGAACATTAAAAAACAGCATATCTCATCATTCCAGGGGTGCAATCACATAAAATGAGAACTTTCTGGTCCCAGTGACACAAAATATAAAAATAAATGGTGACAAGCTTCTCATCTCAATGTTATTCACGGCCTCCTTGGGGGAGATGAGAAGCTTGTCACTGTCACTGCAAGAAAGTTCTCATTTTATGTGGAGGACATTTTTCGATATCGTTCAATTCGTTTTGCCATTCAAATTCCCGTCCTGACGACACCGAAAAAAAAAATTGGCAAGATTTGGTCACGCTCGATTATTATACGGCACTCAAACGATCTCGAAAATAGGGTCCAGGGTACTTATCCTATATCTCTTTTTGATCACATTTGCCAATATCCTAATTCTATAACTTTTTTTATCTCGTTTCGACCGAATTTGAATTCATTTTGCCATTTCGCTGAAACGAATTCGGTCAAAACGATATCAAAATAGACAGAATAAGTACCCAAGAAGCCAATTCTTGACATTACAAGTTTGAAACCGTTTATGTTTGCATTGTATAAATCTTTAAAAAGTTAAAGGTGAAGTTGTTGTCAACTTTTTAACATTTTAAACAATGAAATATAAACGGTTTCAAAACATGAAAGCTCAAAAATCGGCCTCAAGGAGGGTTATTCTGAATTCCGAAACAGGCGTCACAAATGTTTAGCTGTGTCAATGTTAAATTTATATTATATTGTGCAGTGCAGTCCATATCACGCAAAAGAACATGACAAGTTAATTGAGCGAGCGTAGCGAGCGTCACCACGGTACTCTTATGGCACTTTCTCTGTGTGTTTTTTTGTTTGTATTTTTTTTTGTCCTCACAGCCCAGGTTAAACCGCACATTCAATCGATCTGAAACTTTGCACGTATGCTAACGTAATCTATGCGGTCCCTAGGATCGTTTTTGGACGGGCTCCTGTGATTGGTTCAAGTTTTAAAAAAATTATCTTTTGATTGGTTGCTCCGATCAATTTGAAATTTAACGAAGTCATTACAACCAACATTGTACCCAATCATACAAAATTTCAGCCAAATCCTTCTATTGGTTAAAATTTAAAACCACATTTCCTGTGTTTTTTTAAATTTAAACTAGAACCGTTTGACCGATCAACTTAAAACTTTGCATGGTCATTGGGACCAGCATTATCTGTATTTTTGACAACTAATCTGTGTTTAAATCCAAAAGTTATTGACAGTTTACGGACATTTTGCGTGTTTGCTGTAAAATTTCTTGAATTTCATATTTCACGGTGACTTCGACTCTTCAGTTCTAATCCAAGGTAGTTAGAGAAGCAACTTTCAATCTCATATGAAATTTAATAATAATGACCGTTCACCAGTTTGATCTGATATTGTGTGAGTGGTCCCAGGTATATTTTTTAAACGAGACCCTGTGATTTTTGAAAATTAACAATCATAAAGGTTCCATCGATCAACTTAAAACTTTGCATGGTTATTGGGACCAATATTTTAGGAATTTTTTGATATTTTCATACAAGTCTTTGACGAAATTAAAGAATTATTGGCTTTTAATTACATTTTTGATAGACAGAATTTTGGTTTGAGGTGTTGCGTGTATCCGTGCTCGCTCATCAACGCGTTACACAGAGCGTTTTCCTAGTTTAGAATAACTCTGCAGAGGCAAGACTGTATAATTAATTTCTGAATTCTAGGTTTTCATTCTTGTGATTTTTGGTTCTCTCATAGGTAGATTCATGTATCCTACTGAACACGTATTGAATTATTTAAGTTATCTCCCACTAACTGTTGGGTACATTTAAACATTTAATTTGATACAGTTACTTAAATTAAATTTAAGAATGCATGCACCATCCAGTCATTCATCTGACATAAGACGATACTATTTTGACATTTACACATTATCAAACATATCAAAATAATATAATATAATACAATTTTGTTATGTACATACAATAGACAACATCATAAACTATCAGAGCTCTCTGGCGGGAGAAATATCGGCGCGCATTGCCTATCGGGTACCTGGTTCAATCCAACCTGCAGTCTCTACGCGTAGTCTGTATACATCTCATATGATTAGGTATAAATTCAAGTCTGTACGGCATTGAATAAATGAAAACTATTTGAACAACTTGTTCTTAGATGTAAACAAATCCAATAATTACGAATAAAATATAATATCGGGACATTTCCACGTCAATTAATGAGATAATGGTGAATTTCCTTTTGAATGACGCTCCTCAGCCAATGAGAGGCGAGCATTCTGCTCTGGAGCTGAAGACTGTAGGTTAGTCATGCCCCAAATGCACCGACATATTATGGTTTCCGTGCATGCGAAGTAGGTTTGTGATGTTGTCTATTGTCATTTTATTTATTTCAATAAAGTGAATCTCTCTACAAAGGTATTGCAAGATTGACGGTTCTTCTATGCTTCAGGTCCGGAACCTACGAGATTCAGGAAGCAGAAGGTGTGCAGACCGGAACAAAAATTGTTCTTTATTTGAAGACTGACTGTCGGGAATTTAGCGACGATGACAAGATAAATGGTAAGTAACTTGAAATTGCTTATCACTGTAATGAATGTGTTTGAGATTTAAATAGTAGAATGGCAATGGGTTGATGTGGAGATTCTGATTAAAACACCTTGAAAAAGGTTCAATGTGGTACCTACTGACTACTGAGTAGTGACTTGAGATATTTTGCATAGATACACCCACAAACTTAATATTGGCCGTTGCACAGCTACGTTGGAGCTACGATCACCACACTTTACAGGGATCGGAAACTGTCTGCGTATAGTGACGTCACTCCCATAAGACCAATGCTAAATGATGGCGGCCCAGTGCTTGGGCCGCCGATTTGCACCTGATGACTTCCTGCACCCGTTTACTTCCGGCCGGTGACCCGCGAAATTTAAAAAAAGTACGATTTTGGAGTGTTTTAATTTGATTCACACAATTGCCGTCAGGTTTGAAAGAGCTTCTCAAACTTGCCGCTGCTAAAGATGATAGCGCATTGTCGAATATTTGAATTCTGTTCTGGCGGGAGATAAAGACATGTGTAACGAGATTGACATCACAGCCGCCTGTTCTATGATTGTTGTGTTCAAGGTGACCAAGCACATGGCCAGCTAGTCAGACAGTTTCCGATCCCTGTAAAGTGTGGTGATCGTAGGTTGGAGCTCCAATAGACCACTTTAAAAATTATCAATGTGGCTCTGCTTTTTAACAAAAATCATATGCAGTTTGATTACCAGGTCCCCTTGTAATGTGTTACCCATTGTTAAAAACATTACAAGGGGACCTGGAAATCAAACTGCCTATGATTTTTTTTCAAAAAGCAGAGCCACATTTATAATTTTTAAAGTGGTCTATTACTGTCAATATTTGTTGAATGGATAAATGGTTATTATTAGGTTCAGTCGGCTGGTTCTTAAATAATCAAATCCTTCAACCCTAGACCTACACACCCTACACCTTGTATTATCAACTGGATATTCAGTTTGAAAAAAGTCTTCAATTTTTAAGTAGGTCTAATTTATAACTCGGTGGGTGTATAAGTTTTTTTTCTGATGCCTTGTAGATTTACAAATAACAAGAGCAATTGTTGAAGCGTATACCTTTTCCTACTTTTTAGTCCTTTCTAAATAATAATTAGGTAAGGAACTGGCATAGTTTTTATTTAACATCTGGACATCTACCGGAAGTCTTAAATTATTAATGTTAGTGTGTGTCCATTATTTAGTTTATTCAGTGCAAAAGATGGATCAGAAGTAAAATCTATATTTTGTAAATGTTAAAAGATGTGAATGCAAAACCCAAATTCATTCTTGAGCTGCAAGTGTCTCTTGACACAAACAAGTCCATCTAAACAGCCCAAAAAGAAGATTTATTACACCGTGTTTTCATTTCAGCCATTATCAAGAAGTACAGCAACTTTGTTGGCAGCCCAATCTACGTGAACGGACAGCGAGCGAACGTGATCCAGCCGCTCTGGTTGATGGACCCGAAGCAAGTGACAAGCGAGATGCACGACGAGTTCTACCGCTTCGTTGGCAACTGCTACGACAAGCCGAGGTTCACGTTGCATTACAACACCGACGCGCCGCTGACAATACGTGCGTTGCTCTACTTCCCGGAAGGAAAGCCAGGTGTGTAGATCGTTGGGGAGAGATAGAAGATAGAGACAGGATGAAGCCATTGCATTATTGCATTTGCATCAAGGGATGATGTTACTGCTGACACCCCATCTTTTGCATGCGTTCATGTTCTTTTCTAAGTTGTCAAATCCTACATTTTAAAAAGTTCAGTTTTTGCAATATCAAATTTAGTTTTTTGTGATTTCTATTTTCTCTAGGTACATGCTATTATTTTCAGAAGTCTCCTTCTCAGTCTATGGGGAGGGATAATTAAAATTGTTTTGGGGCAAGCATTCATTGAATAATGATTAATGTTCATAATCATCATTCATCAGTGTAGCAATGTAACGATTATGACCATAAATCTTTTGCAATTTACAATTCATAACCTCGACTCTGATCTTTCCCTAAAAGGTACAATTTTATTCTATCTATTTTATAAAATTCTATAAAATGTATTATATTTTCAAATTCTTAGTTTTATCATTAATCTTTATCAATATTATACTCATTTCTAAAACTTACTATTCAGGGATGTCGTACATTTTGGAAGAGACCAAAAAAATAAATGAGAGAAAACCAGGAACTAGTAAATTCATGAAAAAACCATTACAATTTAAAATGCATGTTCTTTTAAGAAAACGACCAGAAAATCTCTTTCTGTTCTCTTCTCTTTCTGGTCTTTCCCATTAGAACATGTAAATATTTTAATGGTTTTTTCTTTTTCATGAATTTTTCGTTCCTGGTTTTCTCTTGTTTATTTTTTTGGTGTCTTCCAAAATGTACCACATCCCTGTTGGTATACCTAGTAAGTTTTCAAATTAAAGGTGTAGTATTGAAAAAATACTTAGAATTTGAAAATGAAATCTAGAGCTATCTTACTTGATTATAAACATAATGAATTTCCTATTAAATAAATTGCCTACATCTTTTTTTAGGATTGTTCGAAATGAGCAGAGAAACTGACGTTGGTGTCTCACTCTATACACGGAAAGTCCTGATCAAAAGTAAAGCTGAAAATATTCTACCCAAATGGCTGCGGTTTGTCAAAGGTGAGATGATTATCATATCACCGTTAGTTCTCGAATTTCCTTTTCTCTTTGAACTTTTATCACATGATTAAATATCTGTTCTCTTAGGGGTGGTGGATTCTGAAGATATCCCGCTGAATCTAAGTCGAGAGCTGCTTCAGAACAGTGCCCTTATTAGGTACTAACGATAAGTTAACTTATGAGTTATGACTTTAATTGAATTTGGTAAAATTTGGGATTAACAAACTCTTTGTTTCCTTCAGAAAATTACGCACAGTATTAGGAAACCGAGTCCTTCGGTTTCTTCACGACAAGTCAACGAAAGACACCGAGGAATATGACAAGTGGTACAAGGATTATGGTCTATTCCTGAAAGAGGGCATAGTCACTAGCCAGGAGCAATTTGAAAAGGAAGAAATCTCAAAACTGTTGCGTTTCGAGTCGTCCCGTTGCGCTGCCAACGAGAAAGTCAGCTTACCTCAATATTGTAGTCGTTTAAAGGAAGGACAGAAGAGCATTTTCTACTTAGCATCACCAAGGTATTGTTTAAAAATCAATCTTGTAACCTGCAGGCTGTTCAATTTACGCTTACAACGCCGCTAGGGTGTTACTAAGCAGCACCATCCAGACCTTTCACCTGAATTCACTCTTTGCCAACCTAAACTTTCCAAAGTGAATCCACTAACTTCAATGTGCTACCTAGTTCTAGCTGATTTTCATTTTGTTGTGTTGGTGCTAGCGTAGTACATCATTTTCGTTGCCAATCTTCGCCACCATAGTCATTGTAAAGAAGATTTGAACAAACTGTACTTATAAACAGATGAGTTCATATGAAAAAATAGGTGTTCTGGTTTTCATGTTTTCCTTGCAGTAAGATTATTTTGTTACTGTTAGGAAGTGACCTTGGCTTACAAGTCAATGTTAGGTGAAACAAGTCGCTCCTCACTCATCACTCATCGTTCAAAGTAAATAAAACCAGGAGAGGTAAATGAGAATAATTCGAGTGGAGAGCTCATCATTGCTCATTGTCATTACATATAGCCAGGGCCAGTTGTTTATGGTTTCCGCGATAAACGCGAAATGTTAAGAAACATGAATTTTCTTTCATATCTTTACGTTTCATACACTCCTGATTCCAAATATATGTATCTTTTTCTCGCGAATTTTCGCGAAATTTGTGTTTTGTCGCGATATTGACGAATTCTCGCGATTTCACGCGATTTTGTCCCAAACTTACGTGTTTTGCAACATTTCCCGATTCCGAGTATATATTTTACGAAAATTTCCTCGATCTGTGTCTAAAGTACCACGAAATAGACAGAATCACACTGTTTGCTTCGTAAGCTAGCTGTCAATGCCAGCCAAAGAGTGTATGGGGGTGCCAGCTGTTTGGCTGCTGAGCATGGGATGACGCATCTACATGACCTTGAACAGGGGTGCGGATGCGCACGCGCCGAGTCTCGCTAGTGAGAAGTCGCTCGCTCGTCATATTTCACACTTATTCTTACAGAAATAATTTTTTTCCCATTTCACCACCAATCGCGAAAATTAACATAATTATCACCACCAATTCACCACTTTCAGAATGTTGAAAACGAATTTTGGCTTTTTTTATCACCACAAACAACTGGCTCTGCATATAGCGCTTCACAAAGAAGTTTGATGCATGAATCATAAGCAGGGCCAGTTGTTTATGGTTTTCACGATAAACGTGAAATGTTTAGAAACATGAATTTTCTTTCATATCTTTACGTTTCAGACACTCCTGATTCCAAATATATGTATCTTTTTCTCGCGAATTTTCGCGAAATTTGTGTTTTGACGCGATATTGACAAATTCTCGCGATTTCACGCGATTTTGTCCCAAACCTACGTGTTTTGCAACATTTCCCGATTCCGAGTATATATTTTACGAAAATTTCCTCGATCTGTGTCTAAAGTACCACGAAATAGAAAGAATCACACTGTTTTCTTCGTAAGCCAGCTGTCAGTGCCAGCCAAAGAGTGTATGGGGGCTGATTGGCTGCTGATTGGCTGCTGAGCATGGAATGACGCATATACATGACCTTGAACAGGGGTGCGCATGCGCACGCGCCGAGTCTCGCTAGTGAGAGGTCGCTCGCGCATCATATTTCACACTTATTCTTACAAAAAAATAATTTTTTTTCAGGGACCCGAACCTTAATTAATAAAGGTTCCGGTTCCACAATTTTACTTTATAAAGGTTCGGGTTCCGGTTCCGGTTCTTAAACAAATAATCTTAAAGGTTCGGTTCCGGTTCCGGTTCCTGCATAAAGGTTCTGGGTTCCGGTTCCGGTTCTCAAATTTTAAATCAAACTATTATAAAACTTCAGTAATTACCAAAGATATTTAAGGGTATTACCTATGTAAAATTTAATGGAATTATTGGATTTGGATTTTCCTATGATTGCAAGCACAAGTGTAGGCAGTGTCTGTATGTCTGTATCACAGGATGGTGCGCAGAGTAAATATGAGAGGAGACAGTAGGTATAGTGGCTGCAATGTTCTCCATAAGACAACGTAAACATTCATTTTATCTGAGCTATCATATTCAAATTGTCGGCAATGCAGTTCTCATCTCAGTAGTCAGATTCAAAATTGAAAACTCGAGCAGCGTTTGCATAATGAAGAATTATTAATTCTTATCAAGAATTAAAAATTTCTACAAAAATTACATATTGGAAATTTTATCAAAAAATAAACTTTATACAACTTTGTGAATAATATTATATCCAAGTGATATACATGATTTTTTTATGAAAAGAAGGAACCTTAAAGAACCTTTAAGAACCTTTAAGAACCTAATTGATTATAAAGGTTCGGGTTCCGGTTCCGGTTCTTTGGGAAAAAAGTATAACGGTTCCGGTTCCGAAATTATAAAGGTTCATACCGGTTCTAGGTTCCGGTTCCGGTTCCGGTTCGGGTCCCTGTTTTTTTTCCATTTCACAACAATCGCGAAAATTAACATAATTATCACCACCAATTCACCACTTTCAGAATTGTTGAAAACGAGTTTTGGCTTTTTTTATCACCACAAACAACTGGCTCTGATCTAAGCAATGTGTGCCGCTCTTTCATTGGGTCACTCAAGGTCTCTTGCCCCTCCCAACCATTATGCCCAACAGTAGGGTGATGATGATAGTGTCAACTCAAGTGTGATAATGAGTTTTGTGTGACTGATGAGTGACTGAGCGATTACCTATCCGAGTCATGACTTGTATGAGTTGAACTTTCTGCACTGTGCTTTTACTCTTGAGACCAAAAGCTTACTGGACTGAAAGGCCTGAAAGTGTGACAAGGCATAAGGCGCATATAAACAAGTGAAAAGTCCAGTAAAACAATAGAGAAAGGAAACGATGCATAGAATATGAATGAAAATGTTCGTAACAAACAAGGCTGATAAAATTTGAACAGGTGTCCGTAAAATGTGAAAAAGTGCCAGCAAATTACAGGTCCCGGGATGCGATTACAACCCGCGTCCCTTGCCTGTCCGCCGCATTTGAGACTACTTTATTCTGTCTGTTTCAATATCAATCTATGCATTACGTGCTAGCTCAGCTCAGCTAGTGCATGTCACCACTAGAGCAAATATGAACTTAAATTATGTGTTAGCCAATCACTATAATCTCGTACAAGAATTTGTTTTGGCATAGAACTACTTTTCATCGGGATACATATTACATGGCACAATCTCGGTACGTGGTGGAGGGGAGGCACAAAGCCGTACATAGTTCTACTTTTCAATACAGGAGGCGAATCCACTTTGGCCTCTCTAATTCTTTCATCACTCAAAAATGCATATACAATTCCTAGTACTAGATAGATTCAGACAATACCACCATGCATTGCCACTCGCCCCCAATTCTAGCAAATGGTTATCTTCTTAATATGTAACATTGATGCAATTTAGGATGACCACTGCTTTTGGCATGGGACTGAGGGGGTAGTAGGGTTTATGTTGATACTCTTTGAATGAAACGATTTTGTTTCTCTCCGTACCAGCCGGGCTCTCGCTGAAGCATCACCGTACTTCGAAGCTCTGAAGCGGAAAGATGTCGAAGTGTTGTTCTGCTATGAACCTTACGATGAACTCGTTCTGATGCAACTAAGACAGTTCAATGAACACAATCTGATCTCGGTTGAGAAGGAGATGCGGCAGGATAAGGAGGCGGAAGATCTCACAGACTTAGGTACAGTATAAACAAACAATCGATAATTTATATAATATTGTACTTGATCCATTGTGACGTTTATTTTGAACGTCACATTTTACCGCGCTTTGCTTGAGCACCTAGCCTATCTAGTGCTGCCGCCTAGCGAGATCGTTGGGTACTAAGTACTTATGTCAGATGAAAGTGGGCGAGACTGTCAATAACTGCACGATGTATTTATGACAAGTTTTGATCAGAAACAGGTATTTATTAATAGTTAATGATGTAATGTACTGTTTGATTTGCGCATGTGCAATCAAGGAGCAGTGAGAGCGTTTCCGCAGAGGATTCGTTCTCTTGCTGCGGTGTTCTTGAACTGTGAAGTCGCTTTTAGCTCTCGTGTTTCTTGGATCCGAATCTTGCATTGGTATTGGATTTTGTGATATCGCGAATTGTATTTGTGATATTTATTTCGATTAGGATCAATCTCTTTGTGCTTATGCCTTAACCCTGTTTGGGACGCGTTGAATGTAACTAGTTGTTGCATTACGTAGTGTGGAATTTAAAGTAAAATAGGCGTAGAAACTCGACTTTTAGCAACCACGTTTTTCGTTGCATTGCATTCGAGCTTGGCCAGGTTTGAATGCACGGGGAAGCTGTTTCACAGGCTAAAGACATCGCAGCAAGTAGCATTTGTTTAGACCATAAACCTATCTAAATTTCATGTGTTTCGAATTGTTAAACCTGAAAATTTGAATAAGGTAAGAGGAAGTTTCCATAAATTTAATTATTAAATATGCAGCTTGCTGCCAGACAATTTTGAGGAGAGTGATGGGGCTAGATATTAGTAGTCGCCATTTTGTGTACTAGGTATTTGTAATTGTAACATTTTTGCTAAGAACGAAGTTAGTTCTTATTCTTGCTATTTCTCTGGAATGTTTTATGAGTTGAAGATAATCAGTTTATAATTGTGAGCCTACATTGCCTCAGATATCACAGTTGTAATTTCATTCCATCCATTATCTGGACTTTTGTTTCATGAATAGGTATTTAATGACCTTGACCTTGGTTCAATAAATAACTTTTGTTCACTTTGTAATAGAGAGTATTCTTGTATTTTGCATTCCACAATGCCACTGGTTTAGTTCCTGGTTTCCCTACATATGTATTTTTCTATTTCTTCGCTCCGAGTACGAACGTCTGCGACATTCTTCACTGCCAGCTAGCCAGGCCGGGAGAAGTAAAGGATTGCGGGAGGTTAAACCCGTAACACCATTTAATAATGAAATTTACATGAGGCACCTGATCAATCATTTTAAAAGTTCTGTTATTGAAACCTACATGTAGTTTTACTTGTCAACAACTCTCCTAGTTTGATCATATTTCAAGGTACTACCGTTTTACTTGGGTACGACATGGCCATATTTGTGATAAATATTGGTATTCATTCACACAAGTTCAATACGAATGTTAATACATATATCACTTTTAAATTAATGCCGCATTATATCTACCTACTTTGTTTCATAATGTATTGCGGTACTTCATATCAGTCTTTTCAGTTCACCATTTCAGTTATGGTTTCAAAGAAAGTTTGTCAGTTCGTTGAGTTGTTAACCTTCAATTTAAATTCTACTTGCAAACATAAGACATGATATAATTGTCTGCTCACCAGGTGGCAACAGCTTGCTACGCACCGAGATCGAGAACCTCTTGCCGTGGGTGAAGCAACAGTTGACGGGCAAGGTACACACGGTGCGAGTGACCCGCCGCCTCGACTCGCATCCTTGCGTTGTGACGGTCGAGGAGATGGCCGCAGCCAGACACTTCATCCGCACTCAGTCTCACCAGCTACCCGAGGAGAGCCGCTACTCTCTGCTCCAGCCGCAGTTGGAGCTTAATCCCAGGTTGGCAACAAAGATTTATATTACCAGTTCGAACAGCAAGTTGTTGCTTCATCTTTAATTTGTGCTGTTATGCGTTGCTATAATATTGCTTTCATATCTTTTCAGTCATCCAATTATCAAGAAACTTAGCAAACTGATAACTACGAATCCTAAACTAGCTGAACTGGTGACACAACAGGTAAAGTACCATTTTCTCAGGTTCACTTTCTTTTGCTTAAAATATACGTAGTTGTTTATGAGGAGTATTTGTTTGATTTATTTTTAAAAAAAAGTCTACTATAAAAGTACAAACAGTAGAATTATTTTGTAGTTACCCTACAAATAAATCTTACCTTTGAGTTGCCTGCTAGAGAACTCTTATTATATCTGTTAGGATATACATACATGTGTATATAAAGATAGAAAATGTATAGTCCAGTCAAATAAGAGTTTTACCCAAAACAAATTGTATGTAACACTTGTTTTTTTTTTGGAATGGTGAAATTTTCTGACAATCTCAGATGGAAAGATGAACTGCAAATTTAAAAGATTTTCAAAATTAAAAAAAAAGTTTTGTTGGCATTATTCTTTTTAAAAAAATGCCCTCAACATATCCAAAATCTTCCAAAATCAGTGCACCTAAAGTACATTTTTACGCTCTTTACATTAATTCCGTATGGTTATTCCATCTTGCAAAATAAAATGTGTTTCATGTAACTCCGATTTTGACAAAACTTGGGAGAATTGTTCATCATCATAAAGAAACTCATGACTCTTGGAGCGGTTTTCTCTAAGTCTCATGGTTTGGGAAATTCGAAAAGTCAGATTTTAGTCAGATTTATATGAATACGACGGAAATATGGCCCTTCGAAAAGTCAGATTTTAGTCAGATTTACGAATTTAGTCGCTTTGAGTAAAAATTGATGTTTTGCAAAATATCTGTCATATTCAGTATTCTATTGAATATTAAATACCAAATCTAAGTTTTGAATGTAGATTATAATTCATTAGAATTAAATTATTACTAAAATAAGAGTGTCATATATATAGAATATATAACATAAATGTACCAATTTCCTCGGAAGAGGGTCAAAGGTTACAAATAAACAAATACAAATACAAAAATGTCCCTTCAAAAAGTCATGTTTTAGTCAGATGTATATGATTTTAAACTTTGAGTGTAGTTTGACAATTTGCGACGTTCATATTTCCCAAACGATGAGATTAAAGTATAAAATCCATGCCAAAGGAGCGAAAAGGAGTCATTATAACCAAGTCGCTAATTGTTTGGTTTGCTGAACTGCTTGCAGTTGTTCTCCAATGCAATGGTCTCAGCCGGACTAGTCGAAGATCCTCGCACTCTCGTATCCAGCATGAACGAACTTCTCACGCTCGCACTGGAAACTCACTGAGGTAAGGCATCTCCCGAGGTCGCTACTCGCTAACTCGCAACTTGAGAGACATTCCTCAGGCAGAGGTTTACTGAGTCTGTCATTACTGCTGAGTGCTGAGACATGCATTCTGGCATTACTTACGGAGTCATTTATCTTGAATATTTCATGTTCAGTTCGATACAAACTCTGCTAGAACTCTCTTTAAAACCTTTAGTAATTCTAAGGAAATTTTGTGATTATTATTCATAAAAGTGTATTTACCTATGTTTTACCTATTTACCTATCTACTTGTTTTACCTATTATTGTATGTATTAATTTTAAGCTTCATTCACAACAGAGTGGTTGTTATTTTGTGGAAAAGTTTTGTTGCTACTTAGTTGAAAGACTGTGACTTGCGTTTTCTCTCAGGGTCAATACAATAGGTTTTCTTTGGTTGAAAATAATGCCTGTTATGCAAAACCGCTCTGCTATGAATTATGCTTTACGCTAATGACTTATGTTGTACAATAAAACAATATTTAGTATATTTATTAATGCAACTGAATTGTTTGTGAGTTCACCTTGACCACTCTGTAGGAATTTCTGATGTCCTCACATCATTTTAAAATGAAATGATTCGACCCAGGTCCATGGGGGGATCTTGTCATATGATACAACCCCTAGAGTGACATTTTGTCCATCTACAATATAGGTAGTGTCTACTTCCTACTTTATACTTTGCTAAAAAAAAGGAAGGAGTGATCTTGCTCATATTGTCCATTAGATGCATGGTCAATATATGATTTCCTGTAGTATATCATTTTATATCTTTTATCTATTAGCTAAATAGAACTAAACCTACCACATAATGCAGTAAAGTAATCCTTTCTCATACCACACTATAATAACGTGAACTTGAAACTGGGCTGGGGTATACTTTTATGCCCTGCTTCATTGTGTCTTTACTTATCATATCATACATTCTGGAAATTGATTGGATTAACTTATCAATCTATTTGAGACACAATGAAATAAAGTAAATTAATGCATTGATTGATAAGCAGAGTTTATCTTAATAGCACCAATACAAAGGCTCTAAGCAATGATTAGACTCTCACTGCTCTGAATCCCAAGTCAAGGATCATAATCAGGACTCTGATCATCGCTCCATTTCCACGGCTTAATTCAATGCCACGACACATGAGCAGGAGGTAATTCCCTTCAGTTAAGATTATCTAACAAGGAGTGTAGGCACTCCTATCGCACCCCCTACCTCCCTCCTACCTCCTACCTCCTATCGGTACCCCCTATTACGACTACCAGTCGTACAAAGACGTAGTATAAGTTGCATAAAATATAGATATTTGTATACAGAGGCAGTGGCGTCGGAACCGGCGGGGGGCAGCAGGGGCACGTGCAGATCCTACGCAAAATGTGCCCCCCCCCCCCCCCCCTGAGAAAATAGACTTCCGACGCCACTGTACAGAGGGGTGTTTTTAAGACTGTTTTTTTCACTGGCTTTTATCAGAATATAACGAGGCGGCTGTACATAATATACTACCTACATAACTAGGGTGTCCATATTACTATACATTTCAAACAATACACAAAAGATCAATGGGTGGTCTGTGGAAAAAGTTCCTTGGAAAAACGTTGGTTTTCTGACTTGATTCTAAACCAATTCTACGTGTTCTACTCAACTATTCTCTTGGCTGTTTTGATCCACAAAAATCAACATTTGTCATTAGAAATTAGTTCTTTAGGTTCTCTTGGATTAACTAAATCATCACAAAAAATACTAGTAAGATTCAATAAGCTATGTAGGTATATATTATCCACACAAAGCAAAATCACTCTTTGAACTTCCAGATATTCATTCAATGTGCATGAAAGCTAAATGAATGAATGATGTGTTCAATGGGTTACAAAAATGAAAAACTGGACAAAATAGCTTCCCACTTGAAGGTTGAGGGGGGGGGGGGGGGGGTTGGCCACTAGACACACTATACCTAATCAATCATGGCTTTTCATAGGCGTCTCAAGTCTTGTCATCTCTTGATATGTGCAAGATTATCATTGATGGAATATGTACTTCATAACTACGAATCAAGTTCACTATCTACTAGTGAAATGTCTTGATATTTGAATATCTAAGAGCAAGCTGTCAATAACTGTCAAAGCACTTGACACTCTTAATGAATATGGATGGACTGAGTTTGGTTTTCCATAGTTTACTGTGTAAAGTGCATTGAAAATGAAATCCATTTAAAGCTTCTTATCAAATCTAGTCCTTGTGATCGAGATCCGACTAAGTAGGATTTAAGATTAAGTGACACAAATTGAGAAATAGAAGATCCACAATTTGATTTTTACAAAATAAAATGTCAGAAATATGTTATTCAGTGCCTCAATTTTGCACACAATGTCACTGTCACTTCCTGACTGTACCTACATTCATAATCAGAAAGATCGTCTTACCGTGTCACTTTATTTAATGTAGTGCAGTGCAGCTAAATGATGTGCCGGTTGTGCAATCCAGCACGTGAACTTTGTAAGCAGACACCACACGGCATAGGAAGTCATCACACCTATCATATCTCAACCCGACGATCGCATGCCTTCCTGCATTGTTTCAATTATCTGGACAGCTCATTATCATATTCTATTAATGCTGATAGGCAGTGACCTCCAATAAAATATACTGCTCTTTTCAAGCGTCGCCATATTCCCCAAAGAAATGTGTACTTACCTAAATGTAGCTCGATACCTAGCAAAAGTAAGGTAAACGCCATGTCGTACAGAGTGATAAAAGAGTTTCACCTTTTCCTTGGCTTCAGATGGCCTGATATTCACGTTGAATCCATGATGAGTGTTAAAAAATGTCGCAAATATTATTGTCATGACATATCAATGGACGTCGGAAGGGGGATGGGAAGATAGTAAATGATCGCACCCCTGGACTTTAAAAATAAATTGAGCAGAATGCATATTTTAACAAAACTCCTTTATACAATTTCACGTGTCCAGCTGAAGATATTACATAAACGAAAATTCGTATCTCAGAGGTACAAGTCCGAATGTCCATTTTAATGGACCCAAAAAAAGAGGGGAGCCCAAAAACCGGAAATTTTGCCTACATCCAATCTTATTTGTAAAAGTAACATGAGTCATTTTCAATACATCTGCTTCAATATTACTGTATTTAAGTCAAACTGCAATCGATTAGGTTAGGTACCTAGACATGATTTCTATGTGCAACGCAAAATCGAGAAAATGGACTTTGGGCCTTCTACCTCTGAGATGCCGAGTTTAAACGCCGCAATTCGTTTTGGAAGGGTTAATTAAATAAGGTCTTGAGGGACATTTCCCTGTCCTTATAGGCTAATTGTTCATGGTCTCTTGAGCCATCGTCCCACGTTTTATACAATTTTCGTTTCGGCATTGTCTACAATTTGTGTGCGTCCCCCCCCCCCCCCCCCCCCTCCCCAACCCACCATGGCGGCGCCAATGGCTGTCATATGCCTTTATCATCGAAACAGATCATAGTACAATTCAACTCTTTTATCTTGCTTTCCACCAATTTACTTAAACCATTAAACCGATTTGCACGATGTGTGAATAAAAAAATAATTATTTTATTGAATGTTCATTCCCAGTGAACACAGGTCGTCCCAGGGACAGACTATTTTTAGGATATCCTAGCCTAAAGTAGGACATCCTACTAGGATGTCCTGGGTACCTCCCTGGGATATCCTAATAAAGGAAGAAGATACTTTTTTAGGAACATTCTTCCTAAATTAGGCAATTGCCTTTTTTAGGAAGAATTGTCCTAAAAATGGCTGCTACTGAAATCCTATTTTAGGACAATTCTTCCTAAATTAGGCAATTGCCTTTTTTAGGAAGAATTGTCCTAAAAATGGCTGCTATTGAAATATTTTTAAAAGTTTCTACAACTGTCAACAGAGTACTCTGCCCTTCGACTTCACAATATAGATTTTTAATTTCAGCATATCTCTTTATCGTTTGTTTTTAAGTAAGTTATATTATTTCCAAAATCTGCCAAGTATTATAAGATATTATAACAAAAAGAGACATGTCCTATTGGATGATAGGAAAAATGTGTATTTCTTTTATTTTGTACTGGAACCTAAGTTGTCACCTTGGAGTCGGAGCCATATTTTTTGGATGCAAACATTGATAACTGAATTAATGAATATGAATAATGCGAATCGTGCGAATTGGTGTCTGTGCAAATAGAACCTGTCTTGTCTATTAAATTGCATCCCAATAGGGGAAAATTTCTTCCATAGGAAATACCATTCTATTATAATAATAATGAAAAATTATATATTAAATTTGTCATTTTCATCCTAATTTAGGAAAAGCATCTACCTAAATAAGAAAATGACGTCCTAAAGTAGGACAATGTATATCTTAAATTAGGCAGTTTCATCTTAATTTAGGAAAAGTATCGACCTAAATAAGGAAATGACGTCCTAAACTAGGACAATGGATATCCTAAATTAGGCAGTGTCGTCCTTTTTTAGGAAGGTCCGCCTAATTTAGGACGTACCTGGGATCGAAAAACTTGTGTAATTAGGACACTCTGGGGACACTCTGGGGATCATTTTAGGCCGAGTTTAGGACGGACTGGGGATGTCCTACCTAAGTAAGTAGTCTGTCCTGGGGACGTCCCAGGTACGTCCTAGTGTTCACTGGGTTATGTGTAGGTATATAAAATCCAATCTGAAATATGTTTCTGCTGATACCATCAATTCAATTTGTCATAATCGATTTACACCACAGATTACTAACAATATAACTTTCTGTGATTGCTTTCTGATAATTAAGTCTAGTAGGTACTACAATTAATAAATGGCGGTATTAATTTGTTCCACGCGTATAACGGGACCTAGGCCGTCTTGGACTAGAAGACAGTGTACCGTCTTGTGACATTCATGACGTCGTGTCTCTGTAACTGTGACGTCCGTGATATCACGAGCTCGGTTACCGCAGAGAGATGATAATCAATTTGTGTACCGTCAAGCTCGCGGCAGAGATTGTCATTGGAAATCCTACAAACTGGAAAGATTTCTGATGCTAGAAGCTACAAGAAGTTGCTTGCTTCCACTGCAACAGCGATGTATTATTTTTAAATTGTCCCAACACTCAGTCCCTAAAAAGTTCGCAAGTAATAATCTTTAAACCTGATTTAAAGCCTGGTTACATATTACTATTTATAATAATTACTACAATTATTAAAATTGCACAGTAGTTGGTGGCCTTGTGTACGGAAGAAGGGATCTCCAGTTGACAAATGCAAGGAGATGATCAAGAATGGAACATTACGCCAACATGCACGTGAAATAAATTCGCATTCCGTTATCTTTTTGAAAGTCGTTTCTCGTGCGAGTATAATATATAGGACACACTCAACGACTCCGAGTCAGGTGGGGTCTTCTTTCAGTGATAAGCGCAGTGGCGGCTATTACAGTGTGCAAGGTGTGACAATTGCACACCTGATCATCCAAGAAAATTATTTAAAAGTGCTCCCTAATCCAGGAAGTAGGAAGTTAAATATTTTGTCTAATCATTTTGCTCTCCAAAAGACGTAAAAATGCATAAATTTCAAACTAAAGATACAAAGAAATCCGAGGTTATGCGCCCCAGCCCCGCATCTGCTGGGGGCTCGCCTCTTAGAGTACTTTCTTCTACGTCCTTCTATGTAATTGAACACCTGTTGTAAAGCCAAATAGCCGCCACTGGATAAGCGACTTACATGACTGAGTGAATGGCGTATAATATAACAAGGCATATTTTCATAGATAATATATTTTCATGAGTAATGAGTGACTCATGACATACGACACTTCTTGACCATTTATATACCTACATTGGCAGGGCTGTGTAGACAGTCATTCCAGTTAAAATCGAATCAAGACATTCATTGAAAAATAATTGTCTCTTTATCTATTTCTTGGTTTATGCAAACGATCATTGTAATTACTTATTTATTACTAGATAATTATATTTAAAAAATTACAATCTTCAAAAATAAAATTATGTGCAGAAAATGGTTTTTTGTAAATTTCTGCTATGGTATTGTGTGGTAAGCAAATTTTAGGTTGATCTCGTTTAGATATAACAAAGTTTCACTTCCACTGTCACCTGGTGTCGAGAACAGAATAAATTCACGCAATGCTCGAGTAGAATTGCTGCACAATGAATCGAGTTGACCCTGTACCCCAAGGGCTGACGACCGATAGCAAGGACCGCTAGTGATGTCATGGGTGAACAGAGATTCATCAAGTGTGTCAAACTTTGCGATGCTTTCACTCTAAAATAAAATTAAACAACCAAATCTTTTTCAATGATTTATTATTAAAAGCTTTATTACAACTCCGTCTCCCATAAATTTTTAGTATTTCAATCACCTTTTTTTCAGATTGTTTCTATCCAACCGTCAGGGAGGTAAAGCAACAACTTCTTGATCCTTTTAATTTTGTAACCAAAATAAAATGCTTCCGGAACTGCATGTGTTACTCTTTCTATCATGTTCATGATTGTTCTTCATAGGTGTCTTTATATTATATACGAGATTAATCCTAATTTGTTACGAAACTACTATAATTAATAAACAATTTTCTAGCATTTGATCGTAAGAATTCATCATTGTTATGATTACAAGAAATGTACGTCCGTTGGTTTGACTGATGAAGGACAGACATTATCTAACAACGTGTTCTGTCCTTACCATTGAGACAATATGACATGTCCGTATTGGTAATTACGTAATTTATGCACGATGTGCAGCGTAAAGAAGCTAAAATATGCCTCGATTAAATTACTGCTGATAATGAGAAGAATGCAGTACAAACAATGCGTGATAGAATACAATCCATTGTTATCGTTATTACGCAAAATAAAATACAGATTTCGTTTTTGTTGAAAATATTTTCTGTGTAAATGAATCATCGGAAAATTGGTTCCGATTAAATTGCATATTTTCTGTGGAAATTTATCGCTGGAAAATACGTACATAATACTTACACACTGACTGAGTGATAATAATTTAACAAATCACGAATTAGATATGCGTGCGTGGTATTTGAGACATTGCTTGACGTAAATCCTTGATGCGATTTACTAATCTCTGCAAGATTAATCTCTTTGATTAATCCCAACACAGAATCAAATAGGGTTTAAACTTGTCACGAGTCACGACTCACGAGTAAGTTGTCATGCTCCAGCCTACATTTCATTGCCAGTCAGCTGCTAATCAGCTGGCTAATTTATTTGCAGGCAGACCTACCATTATGTAAGCACTACATTTTTAATATTGGTTTAGTTGATAAAAGTTTTTTTCAGCATCTAATCAGTAATCAATACCTTCTAACGAGCTAACACGGTGATGGAACCTCCAATCTTGTAGCCATATCTTGAGTTCCAAAAAAAAAAAAATTTATTTGTTACAATTATCGAATTTTTTTATGAAGTGGAGCCTAAAAAATGTCTCACATAAATAAAAAAAAGTGACAAGTTCTTCTGTAGTTCTTTTGTTGGTCGAAGACTATTACGTCATACATAAAAAAAAATCAGAGTGCAACTGCACGTACCTTTAAAAACAGGTTTACTTTTTCAGGTTAAAGCCCTAGTGAGTGGACTGGTTATACAAGCCTGGCAAATCAAATCTTGTTTGTAGAATATTTCAGTGTAGGCGCGGATTTGGCGCGCAGGATTCATGCTCAGCCACTGTCTGCTCTGCTGCCCTGATCAAGTAGTGGAGCAGTCGATTTAACTTTGTAGTCGTGCGGTGTACCAAGTCCATAAGACATAACTTCAAATCAGAACTTTGCACATTTCCTAGTGTATTAATTTGTGTCATGGAATTCTAATTTCATTTAACTTTAAAAACTTAAATAGTTGATTGAGTAGCAAAGATGATTTCAATTTTTCTCCTAATTACTTCGCCATACAAGTTGGTATTTGATTTCTAAGGACATCAGATGAGGAAAATCCAAAGCAAATGTGTCTTGTAAAATATAATTCGTCTAACAAAGTATGTCTTGACATATATTTCAATTTTATTAATCCATCTTCATACACCATTTCACAGTCATGCTAATGAATTTTATGTTACACAAGTAAGGTGAGCTTTTTAAAGTTCGTGACGAGTTCCAATGATGACCGCTCTACTCTGCTAATTCCTCATTGCAGCTCGCCCAAAATCTCAACAAAGTTCTTAATGGCGGTAATCGATTCAACTAATTAAGTAGCTAGCTACACTAGTATAAGTATTATATATTCACACAGACAGGTGTAAGTTTGGGATGACAAAATTATAACAGCTCAAATTCAAGATACATTTTTACAATTAACAATCCAGCGGCTGGTCCGATTATAAATAACTCAGTTCATTTATTAGCTACCCAAAAAAATAATTATCTCCAGATATCGTGAAGGCTATTTGTTCATATTCTCAACGTGCCAACTAACATTCCCACCCACAAGTTACAGTTTGAACACAGTGGAGTAGCGATCACTGCCCCCCGATCCCGGCAGTTGATAAACATCACAGCAGGGGGTCGCTACGTGTACCACGTTTAACAGACAACTGTAGGCCACTAGTATTTATAATTAATTAAGGTGTTTCACAACATTAATTTATTCCTTTAGTTAGACATACGATACAGAATAGTACATGGATAAATAGTGTGTGAATGGATACCATCAATAAAGTATGTACCTAAATTGTACTGAATACTGTAAATACGACGAGATCTCACAGTCAGTTTACTTGAAATTACAAATAATGATGATCTAGACTGAGGAATTACATCCTTTTATGGAGGTGATCAGACATTCCAGCACACAAATGGATAACATCTGCAGAGGATGCTGGGGTACCTATGTCGAAGGTACGGCTGGTAAGTCGCTAAAAGCCATAGTAATTAATTTAATATACAATTTCGAACACCAAACTTCGACAGTGATTTTATGAGTATAGTGAAATTATAAGTCTAAATAACTGGGTCAATAGCAGGTTTTTGGAATGTACACATTTTCATACTTTATTTGAAATCCCTCGACCACATTCTGTTACAATCGCACAGTGAATTCATTTAGCTACTGACTATTTGCTAGCCTAAATCTCGCGAGATAACTTTAACAACTAGGATGTCTTTCATATTGAACATGAGGCTCACAAAAGAATTATAAAACATTTCATTCATTTGGAGACCTTTCTTGCCCATGTTAATGCATAATCCCTAAGCAGTGTGTTGGATGAAAGAATGTATAAATAAAATACTAAGTATCAAAGAAGTGAAAATAGTTAATAATACACTGTACACAATTAGAATTTTCTCACTACCCTGCCTAGCAAATAATTCATAAAATATAATTATATAAAGCTGTATATACTGCATATGAAGATGTTTCAATTGGTGATATGTTAACAAAGTACTCAAGTCAATATACACACAATTGTTTATAACAATTATATAATTTGAAGTATGCAGACGTACCTTCTTTCAGGCAACACACTAGAATTTAAAAAAGTTTCAACCACCTAATTTCATAGTCCGTTCTAGAGCTGACATACTTCAGAACATTGCTTAAATTAATAATTTTTTTGATAACTTAATAGATAATATTGTGCTAACTGTACTTTGTTCGTTACGCTCTGAACTAGGCTATGAAATATTGCCAAATGAGGGGATTGTTCTTTTTTTGGAAGTATCTATAGTTCATCTGCGACTTCTAAGAAATTACCTAATTGATCAGGTCACAACAATTGTATGATTGAGGATAATCTCTCATTGTCAACCGAAGGATAAATTGACTTCTGTCCACAATTATTAAGATCCTTGGAACACAAAAATTTGTTTCTACAGTGAATTACCACTTTCAGATTTGAAAGAAACAGCTTGAATTGTTTCAAGTGACCCGTGACCACTCCCCTCATGCCATTCACAATTCGGCATTTGTTAGTTTAAATGGTATTCCACTGTAACTGAATAGAGATGATACATGCATGAATGATATTGATGGGGGTATAGTTAATTTTCTGATGATGTCGAATTGCTTATTTGGTGTAGAGGTAAATAGCAACGATCAAGCCATAAAGACCCAATACTTCCGCAAAAATAAGGATCAAAATCATTCCTACGAAAAGACGTGGTTGCTGCGCTGTCCCTCGCACGCCTGCATCACCGACTATACCGATGGCAAAGCCTGCTGCGAGACCAGAGAAACCCACCGCGAGACCGGCACCGAGGTGAATGAAACCCCTGAAACGAGAAGAGAACACATTTTAATACAACACATCTCAAACAATACAATACATTTCGTTAAGCAACCGGCCCTTGCAAAGATTTCGAAGTAAGAGATGCAGGTAGCGATGTGGGAGAAAGGGTTGGATTGAGACTTGTGGCTGGGACTGGCAGAAAAGGTAGACACTGCACAAAAAGGAAAATTTGGCCCGTTCAGCTGGATTAGAATCAGGGTGCAATGATCTAATACTTGTTGGGCAGCTTGCCACTTGTCCTATTGCAAATAGGATCCAGGGGTCATGCAAGTTTTCAAGGCCTCTCTAATAAACAAATATATTATGTTTTTCCGTAAAAATGGTGTGTATATTTCTCCGGCTGAACTTTAAGATTGAGGTGTCTCTGTTGTGACCCATGGTAATTACTGTGTTAAAAATTGAAACTTGCAATTTTGATTGACCAATTAACTAAAATCTGTCCATTCTTTACAATTCCAAATAGGTCGCTAAAATGCAACAGGTATGCAATATAAATAACGGTGCATTATCCTTGGGTGAAAATGAATATTAGTACAAACATTGAAAAATTTCATGAAAATTTTCACCAAAAAAATCATGATTATTCCCAACACTATACCGCCCAGTCCTGGAATAGCGTAACAGGGCATTAATAATAATCAAATACTAGTAGGCATAGCCGATCCTTGGAAAAGGGACGTTAAATTTACAATAAGGGAACTCACCTTGAAGTAAGAGTTAAAAAACCTGAAGGACAAGCAAGCAATCGCTATTTTAACAAATTTGCGTGTAGATTACTGTATAATAATACCAGAACTTGGGAATTTATCGTTATTAGTTATAATTTATTATTTTATAATTTTATTCAAAGCAGAACCTAGATAGTTCCTTAACCCAACTAATACCTATTAAAGGTTTTATAAATGTATGAATGCAAAAGCTCAACATAGTTATCTATACAGATAAAGGGCAAAGGTCAGAGATAACGACTAGCTAGTAGCTACCTACCTAGATTTAAGCCCCTATCAAAACTATAGGTACACGACCACAAGATAAGATTAGAAATAACTGCCTGATAGATAGGGAAAAGTAACCTAAATCTCAAATATAACGTAAAATAATAACAAAGCACTGCTTACTTATATGCTGTATAATTGGTAGGTGGCTCTATTGCACCAGCTATGAGCACTGCCACTACTAGACCGTAGATAGCAATGATACCAGCCATGACTACGGGAATGATGGACTTCATGATGAGCTCGGGCCGCATGACGGACATCGCTGCAATACCGGTGCCGGACTTAGCCGTGCCGTATGCTGCGCCTAGTGCTGAAAACAAAATGAGGGTTTTATTATCAGGCACGTCTTCCTTCCACATAACACACCCATGGAGTTACTAACTGCTCCCATGATGTATGATATCCAGGGGATATCAAGAATATTCTCAAGAAGTTTATTGGCAAAATACAAAGTGAATTTATCATTATTATTAGGTACCTACTATATGGTATAATTTTTGTAAGCAGAATCTTGATAGTTCTTTGACACAACTAATAGTGAATCACAAGAAAGGTTGTCATATATTTTGACCAGTCAATAATATGCCTTTTCTAAACATGATAACTAATTTTCAAGAATTGGAGTTCAGTTGCATAAATTATGGTAGTAAAAGATAATTAAAGCACATCAAAATATCGAGTTAAAGGAGGGTTTGCAACAGATAATCAGTCAGAACAGGGATTTTCCAATGTATTCATCAAAAGTGTTGATTCCTCCAAGAATTGCTTGAAAATGTAATAAGGATCCTAACTTATGAGTTGATGATGAAGTTCTGGGTTAGGATAAGTTACATTTGAAATACCTATGGATTGTTAAAAAACTCTACATTCTTCTAACATTAGATATATTGTCTCCTTTGGAAGTAGGTACCTACTGAACATCTGTAGGTACTATTTAGGCAATCCCTCACAAGTTTAGCTATAGGTATTTATGGGAATTTACCCTCGTGACTTCAAAAGTATTGTACAATACCCTTGTACTCAATCCGAAAGGTGAATTGAAGACATCACTTTGTCTGATTATATTTATAAAGATCAATAAGTTCTAAAAGGTCTCGGAATCAAATGAAATATTTTTTAACAATATTATAAAGTTTCAAGCTAGTATTGTTCAAAATCTTATTGATGCTTTAGCAATGTAATTTCATATTACAGGTGGGTGTGTCTTATTCAGGTCAGGCACATGACTACCTAGGTAGGATGCAATAATTTGTGTGTAAAATTGGTGGTCAAGATAAAAGTTGGTTTCAACTGAATAATATTGAAATAACAGCTGTACTTATTAACATTTTGTTGAGTCAGGACTGTTAAAGAACTTATAAATATTACAAATTGTTAATATTTCAGAAGGAATTTCTGGTCACGAGGATTCACGCCCATCTGCCATACGGTCACAAGACCACGTTTGTGGAGAAACTGATGACATCAAGGATAAAGAACATTATTAACACAAATGATCACAAATAGATGAAATGAAAGTGGTACACTAAACATCCGAAACAAACATAATAATGAGGAACAATACACAAATGGTGATGTGAAAAGGAGCCAATGCTGTTCATTCAATCAAGTGAGCCATAAGCCTATCCCCGTAAAACCCAATCGATAGGTTCCATGGATCTTTACTTACAACTGAATATAATAGCCGACGCGGCGCCCATAACTCCGAAAAACGGTCCATAGATGGGATTCTCTTCTCCTAGCATTTTGAATTGTTTGGGGAGTATTTACAGGTTCGTTAAAGGTCGCAGAAGAACAATCTTCACACCGTCACTTTGCTTCACTAGACTGACGACTGTCAAAAATGGCTTTACAGTGGTTTCAGTCATGTGACAAGTAGAAAATTTCACAGGTGCACTCGTGATGTGTGCGATATTTCTATTGGTTGAACAATCTGTAGTACTGAAGCAATAGCCAATCAAAGCGCTTGTTTCATGAAAAAGATTTGACGTCATCGTTGCTAGGCTCGCAGACTAGTAGATACTCCAAAACTTGATTTATATATTAATTATTTTTAGTATTTATTTACATCATCGGTAATAAAAATTTGTCACTGTGACAATAATTTAATTTTTAATATATACATGAAATAAATTAAGAAGAATAGAAGTAATGGACAGAGAGCATATCCGATTCATTCAATACCGACAATGATGCGAGTCTCTTCTCACGGCCGATTCTACGATATCCACGGCCAGTTCAGCGTGGTTGTGTGAAAATGAGTGATCATAGGGACCGATTGATTCAATGGATTCGTACAATGGCGTCTGACACCACATGTGTACATTGAATTTTAATTGATTTGACAAGAAGCTCTTGGCAACATATATTCATCATGAAATTCGCTTATCAGGTATGTATACAATAATGAGAGGCATGTTAATAATTAATGTATCTGAATTTTAATGAATGTTCTGCACGATTTTCTAGCGATTCAGTGTTTTTTTAGGTTATGTAGGTACCTAGTAACCTGCGTGTCGTACCTACCTACTCTTCAGCAGTAGGTACTTGGGTCTCGCCGCTAATAAATATTTATAAATAAGGGACATACAATCAATTTACCATTCAATCGCGATCCGTTGCAAACTAACTATATCTTATTACCTAGCCCTACCTAGGTACTTAAGGCCATTGCATATCACGTGACTTTATTTCTCTACATCCGATCAAAAGAAATAGTTACCTATGAGTACATACCTTACATCGTTCATGCTGAGTAATCCAAGGTGATTTATGAAGGAAATTCACTGCATACTGGAGCTTATCAATATTTTCAGTCAATAATATTTATTTTTGCAGTGGTTCAATAAATAAAAACAACACAAATATCGTGTATACGTACGCCTGTGAAGACTGTCAAAACCAAGTGCTGTTATTTTAAATATTACATTCATAATAGTGGATATAATTAATATCTCAACATTTCGTTGGAAAGATGAAGAAAGAGCGCATGTTTTGTTGGCAAAATTGTGTCAGGTTTGTGATGCATGTCTGCCCTTTTATTAGATTAAAGTTTGCTGTTCTTGGCAACTCGTAGGATTTCCTTAAACTTCAGGTCTTGATTTGAGAATATTTAGGTGCAAGGAAGTAAAATCATCTAATATGTTATTTTCGCAGTTCTTTTCTGCGTAGATTAGTTCCAACAGATGTGTCCTAACTTATCTGATGAGTGAGAAGTATTTGCTAAACTGAACCCTTCCAAATGAAAATGTGTAGCTTTTTGGTTGAAAAGTCACGTGATATGCAGCCACCTTAAATAATTACATGATGATCCGTACTAGTACTGTACCTAGACCTACCTACCAACCAACTGTTGAAGCCTTGCATTTCATTCATGTTTAGCCGACAAGTACTAGTTGTCGTCAGGGTTTACTTTCTCCATAACCGTAATTAGAATGGAGCCTACTTGTCATTAAGTTGAGCTCAGAACCAGTGGTTAATTTGTGAGATAATAAGTGGGCGGACGCTCGGTGAAAACATATTTGCTTACGAAAACAATGGGGGGTTTGGGGGGAGGGCCCCCCAACATAATGCGGGTCCGGGGCGCATAGCCCCGGAAAAATTTTGAATTTCAGGACCAAATTTGGTGCCTTTCTATGCGATCTGTACACAATTTTAAGACAATTTTTACTTCTATGAAAAATAAGTGGGCGGACGGCGTCCACCCTGAAAAAAGAGTGAGGGGATGCGTCCGCCCCCAAATTAACCACTGCTCAGAACTGGTTGTGGCAACAAGAGTATACACAACAAACTTGTCTTGTGCAGGCAACATTATCGGAAAGCACGCTTTAAATTGGAGTGTCTTGGTTATCTGACTGCATAGCTGGCAGATAAGATATGTGGTGAACTGCCAATTTGATAAAAAGGGGCTCGCTGTCTGAACAACGTATCTGTTTCCACCTAAATATCGTCCAAAATTTGCTCCCAAGAATAATTTTCTCAGAAATAATTGACCTCTAGCCAAATGAGGGTCCTCTCCTAGCTGAAGGAGACCCAGGATATATATTTTTTTTTCATTAATTTGTATGTAGGGTTATTATTATGACTATAATTTTGGGTAATTTGACAATTGTTTCTTCATAATTTATTTGTTGGGTACACCTAACTACCTAGGTACCTACTACAAATTATTCAAGCATATTTTTTTTATAAAGGGCTGTACAAATTCTAAACAAATCCCCTCTGCCAGCTCAACTCTTCTTGATTGTGATTATCGTTTCTAGGTAATTTGGAGTCCGAATAAAATTAAAATTTATTTTACCTTGGACTTAAAAATGTACAGGTATCAAGGAAAATTTCATTATTACCCTGGGCCTACACCAAAGATCTTCATGACTCAGATGTCTTGCTTGTTCCATATTTTCTTTATCCCAAAATTGACATTCTGGTTCAATGAAAAACAGAAAGAAAACATTTTCTTATTGAAAAGCTGTATATTTTTTATTGTGAGTCCATTTTCACTATATCAGACATTTTATTACAAAACTGTGTTAGGGTGCTACGGAAAATTTTTCTCAACAATAAAACAGTTTGTACCTCCCTCTGCAGATTTGAAATAAAAATCCAATAGGTAATAATAAGTATTGTATTTTTTTCTAGTTTTCCAATTTATTTGGAACAATCTACAGGAAAGGAGACCTGATATTTTCACAAGATGGCAATTCTGTAATAAGTCCTGTGGGCAACCGGATAACTATCTATGACTTAAAAAAGTAAGTTTCTTGAGGTCTTTTCATTTTCTTTTTATCTACTACAGTTCCTACAAATCTACAAAACATTTTAAAAAAAATTTGTTGTTATTATTATTAGGTACTACCTAACTAAGAATAAACTTTAACTTTACTTAGTATAGGCATTGTAAATAATAATTGTCTCTCTTTTAGTAACAAATCATCAACTCTAGCTGTGGAGAGCAGATTTGACTTCACAACCCTCGACTTGTCTCCGAATGAATGTACCCTAATTGCGATCAATGAAGGTTTGTTTTACAAAATTACAAAAAAAACATTACAGATGCTGTGCATGAATGTTAGAGTTAGGTAGATAATTAATAATTATACCTACCTACAGATTTTTAAATCTTTGTTGTTTTGCAACTGCAAGTAAAAAAAAATCTGATGAGATCAAAAATGCTGAACCATATTCAGTACCTATATTAAATTTGAAAAAAGTCACCCATTAGAAAATAAAAACAATTTTGAATTTTCATCTTATTTTGCCGACTGCTTGATGACCACCTCAAGATTGTTCAATTGACAGTCTTGTAAAATGCTATGACATAATTTTTGTCAAGCCTTGTAAAACATTCATAAATTGAATTATGAATTAAATCTACATTATGTTGAGGTCAACGGCATTGGAGATTGTGTAGGTACTTACCAACTACTATGAGATGCTGGGTTTTATTGATAACTTCCAGTGGAGTCAGGACGATGAAGGGATGTATTTAATTTATACAAAGAGTTTGTAGATCCCTATCTGGCATCCGGCATCCCTATCCCCATGTTTCTATTTTTCTGAAATAATGTGTAATGTATGTTTCTTATTATGCCTTTAGTTGGTGAAGCTCACAT
Organism: Leuctra nigra; assembly: GCA_934045905.1. NCBI lineage: Eukaryota > Metazoa > Arthropoda > Insecta > Plecoptera > Leuctridae > Leuctra > Leuctra nigra. The sequence continues at coordinate 21,372,114 of OW203764.1, forward strand.
GATCAGTATGATTAGTCGGAGAGTCATTCACAAGTACCAGTTCAAGAGGAAAGTGGCCGCTTTACGATTCAGTCCAGATGGCAAGCACTTTGCTGTTTGCAAGGAAAACAATGGTAAGCAAATTAAAAAAAAACATTTGAGGGGCCTGGTGCAAAAACAAGTCACGTCACAAATGTGTCATTAAAAGTTATTTGAAATTTAAGTTTTATAAATTCAGAAAAACTATTTCACTCATTATAAAAATAAAAAATCATTTTTATTAAAATGTTGTAACATCTTGTGCTTCATTTAATTTTTTTTTTTTTTTTTTTTATCAAATGGTGTTTTTTTTGTACCCCATGGGATAATTTTGGACTTGCAGTGTTTTTGCACCAAATTATTTTTCAACAATAAAATGCATTAATAATTATTTATATCAACTTCATTTTATTGCTTAATTAAATTTTTCATTCATCATCATCATTGCAATCACTTTCTCCAGGAGGCCAAGTCTTGAAACTTACGCTTTCAGGACGCAAACGCTCTCGGACGTCATAAAGTCCCATTTACTGTAAGAGTGATCGACATTGAATCCACCTTTAACTGTTAAGCTTAATTTTGAATAAGGTTTTATGACTGTATAATATCTGTAATAATAATTATAATGTTAATAAATTGTTTGCAATAGATTGCTGGATGACAATCAAATAAGTGGCTTGACTTTATGTTTCAATGTCGATCACTCTTACAGTAAATGGGACTTTATGACGTCCGAGAGCGTTTGCGTCCTGAAAGCGTAAGTTTCAAGACTTGGCCTCCAGGTGTTACTTCATTTTCTATTTTCCATTGAAAAAACACACCGCCTTCTCATTTGTGGCAGAAAGCTGTCAGGTCCAGGACTTGACAGGTTTTTGACACAAAATCAGAGTAATCATGACTTTGCAGTGCGTATAGCCAGGTCAGGCATGTCGGGACTCAACATGTTTTTTGCACCAAAATTACGGCTCTAAAATACATATAATTATCCCGCGCTTAGCTACAAAATGACGAAAAGTGGACTTGACTTATTTTTGCACCAGGCCCCTCATTTGTGTTTGAATAGACAATTCAAATTAGGTAGGTACCTGTATTACAGGAGGTTACCTAGTGGAAACACTTTATCTAAGCAGTAAGCAGTAGGTACGACTAAAACTCGTGACTAGTAAAATTAAAATATTTAACAGGTATACGAACTCTTTAATCCGTATGGAAAATCATATAGCTGTTCTGAGTTCACTGTTGTTGTTTTTGTAACTCACTCTCATAAATTTGTGTTTAGTCTTCATTTTCAGAGCCCCTGGACCTCATTCTGGAGAATTCAATCCGTTTGTTATGGAGCGTGTTTTTCACAGTTCATTCGATGAAACCACATGCCTCGATTGGTCGTCTGATTCCAAGCTATTGGCAGTCGGATCTAAGGATATGTCTGTCAAACTCTATTCCATGGTGAAGTTTGCTAATTATAAGTCATATTCGTTGGGAAGTCACTCGGATGCTATCACTGCCTGTTTCTTTGAAAAGAATTCATTGGACTTGAGTACAATCAGCTGCAATGGGCAGGTTTGTAATTAATGTCATAGTACTTTTATTCCTTTAAAATGTTTTTAAACTATTTTATTTAGCAAGGTTGCTTTGGTGGTCACTCATCCCACGGCATGATATCTAATTTAATCTCTTTATCATAATCTAATCAGATCATAATCTGTTTACCCGGTGTGCTCTTTTCCCCAATTACTACCAGCTCAATCTCAGAGTCATTTACAACTTCCTCTCAAGATTTTGGGTTCTTTCCCTCTTTCTTCTCTTAAAATGTTGTCATTTTTGTGACTGCCTTGTAAAATCTTACGAGTTCTATACAATAAACTTGGTCTTCTTACATTATAAATGTGTTTCTAGTTGTGCGTTTGGGAGTGCAGTATAGACCCGGAGCATTTAGTGCCATATGAACCAACCGAGAAGAAGCCAAGAATTGCAGATGACAGTGATAACGAGGATGATATTGATACTTCAAAGTCAGATGAATTAAATGACAAAAACACATCAGCCTTACCAACTGAGGCTGAAGAAACATTTGATGGTTTGTTTGTGTTTTAGTTTATTCCAAATCAAATCATTTTTGTGTCAAAATGCTTCAATAAAAGGAAACACTTTGGATCCCCACAACTTGTAAATTCTTCACAAAATTGAACTGAAGAATCCATTTTTTTTTTACCCATCTTCTTTCAGGTGAAGAGTCCGAGGGAAATGGGTCAGCCGTAAATAAGCTGTTCTATAAACGCCTGTCTCGGCACTACCTCCATGACCTTGTAAAGGTCAAGGGTGAACGCCCTATACGACTGTCGTCGGCTGCCTACCACAAGGACACGCGCATTCTCGTGACGGGATTCGTCAACGGCTCGTTCTTCCTCCATGAACTGCCCGATGTCACTCTGATTCATTCACTGAACATCTCGGACCAGGAGATCACGTCGATTGCCATGAATAACACTGGGGACTGGATCGCACTTGGATGCGCCAACTTGGGTCAGCTCCTTGTTTGGGAATGGCAGAGCGAGACATACGTCATGAAACAACAAGGACACTTTAACACTATGAGGTAAAGAAATGTATTTGATAATGGTGCCAATGTGAGTTATGGTAGGTAAAAATCATTGTATTGCATTATGCAAAGCACTCATCGATTGGCAGAGCTGCTGATCACTGATTAGACTCAGGGGCGAAGCGTCAGGGGAGACAGGGGAGACAGTGTCTCCCCTTGAAAATACGGACAGTGCTGTTCATATATTATTTCATACATTAAAATTTGCTGTAATTGTATTTTATTTGATGTATTAATTGGTGTTGTAATGAAACACATTGGTTGTCAGTTGAAGACCGTGCTCAATTTGTGTGTCTTTACGAGCGAGCGAGTGTTGCCGCTGCGCGCGCATCTCCTATCTTTTAACCCGGGAGACATAAGCTACTTGTGTCCTCGCAGGCGAACGCAGAAGTATCTGCATCCTTCTTCCACTCGTTGTTCACGCATTCATATGTTTTCTCCCACTCGCACTCGCACTTACATCCGCCCGCCTATACTGCGTATGGACATTCCATGCTATAACAATCTTGCAAAATAGACTCCTAGGTAGACGTGTCTCCTTGGTTATTATAATGTCCCTTGACAGCAACAAGAACAGATAGACTGGAATGTACACACCGCCGTGCCCATGCAGCGCTCGCCGCGCTCGCCTACACCGTTGTGTAACACACACACAACAGTCGCATAAACGCACTATGTCAGCAGTAAAACTAAAAATATCTAGAAAAATGAGTCAGACTTGAAAACAAGTCAGTTCACGCATTGAAATTGCGTTGATTAGACGTATTATTTCCTCCAGATATTTTAGTTCGTTAATCGTTTGTATTGTGTTTGTGTACGGTGTATTATTTAATAATTTATTTGTCACTAAAATGGAAACTGACGTTGACAATGACGTTATCGATTATTTATTTATTAACAAACAGTTTTGCCGCTCTTTCATACAAATAAAAGTGTTCAATTAAATCAAAGCGGCTTACGCCTCATCTCGAGATTAGCCAGAGATATGGTAAAATAAGTCGTAACTCGTAAGTGCGTCGAATTGAGTTAATATACAAAAAATTTAGGTAAGCCAAAATACGCTATTTTCTATTTATTTGTTGTTTTGTGTCTCCCCAATTTTTGGAGGTACGCTTCGCCACTGATTAGACTGTGTCTCATTTCTATTTGATCAAGGTTTTGGGACTCTTTTTCACTTAGCACATAGCTACCTTCATACCTAATCATATCATTCTGACGCCACTGTAGCTTGCATAAAACTCACACCCTCAAACGGTCTGGAGTCTTATCATCAGTTTATTTCACAAAACTTGGATATCTCTTAAACTGTGTTAGGTACCTTTTCTTAGTTGTAGTCAAGGATTTCAGTTAAAGTTATTCTGACCTTACATGTAACTTCCATTAGAATTCTTTCTCTGATTGATTATCTGATTTAAAAATTACTAATTAGATACTACCTCCACACCTACATTGCACTGCAGCGAAGAAAAAGGCCCCATTCTCATTTCTTTCTTTTACAGATTATATAGGTACCTCTAGTCTAAATTATATTTCTGTTTCAGTTGTCTCTCGTACTCAGGTGATGGGCAGTATATCGTGACTGGAGGTGAAGATGGCAAAGTGAAACTTTGGAACACCAGTTCGGGATTCTGCTTCGTTACGTTTTCCGAGCACACTGCCGGCATTAGTGCTGTCAAGTTTAGCTCCAACAGGAAGTTTGTGGTATCGGCCAGTCTCGATGGCACAGTTCGAGCTTATGATATGACCAGGTATGAATCACTAAGTTATTTACCTACCACTATTTAGTTATTTATATTATCAAAATTATTTGGATGCAAGAAAAAGAAGTTAAGAAGTTAGGGTTGTTTTTCACTTTTTACTTCAGGTATCGTAATTTTCGCACTTTTGCTTCTCCACGACCTGTACAATTTGCTTGCGTTGCTATGGACTCAACTTCGGAGTTCGTTGCAGCTGGAGGTCAGGATGTATTTGAGATTTACCTCTGGTCCATCAAGATCGGTCGTCTTGTGGAGGTATGTAGTATACTTCGCAAAGGAAAGTCTATCCTTCATCGTGTATCTAGAAACACAAAGCACGACTGTTGAATTCCTGCAGATCTTGAGTGGTCACGAAGGGCCTGTGGTCAGCTTGGCCTTCTCTCCAAGCCCGACAAGTACGGCGCTTGCCTCGGTCAGCTGGGACCGCACGCTGAAGCTTTGGAATGCCATCGAGTCGGGCAGCAGCCACGAGACCATTCAACTGACATCCGACGGACTGTGTGTCGCCTTCAGGTCCGACGGGGAGGAGGTGGCGGTCTCCACGCTGGATGCTCAGATCACTTTCTTCGACGTGCGCTCAACGGAACAGGTGAGACTGAGTGCAAAAGACCTGTTGCTCATTTTTCTGATCAAGTAATGGAATTGTTCTCCATCCCATGTGTGTAGGGGATGAGACCTTGGAAATGTCCTCTCGCCAATAGTAGTATAGTCATATTTATGTCATATTTATGATTTCAAACATAATGAAAGAAGTGGTTTTCAATAACCAACGGTTTTAATTCCAATTTTAGTCAAGTTATCAAAAATGTTTGTGTTTAGGTTGGAAGCATCGAGGGAAAGAACGATTTGGGAAGTGGTAGATCTGAAACGGACCTTGTGACGGCTAAGAAGAGTCTGGAAGGAAAGTAAGTACATAGTTGTAGCATAGAAGAAAGAATAAATAAATTGTTTCCGAGGAAAGAAAGAAGAAACAATTATTTCTTCTACATATGGTTATTGGTTGTAGATCTGCAAGTAAAGTAAATAAAAATACATTCAAATTATTACGTAATATGGCAGAATTGCAGTAGCCTTCTGGGCCCTTACCTAATATTGTACGAGTCCTGGGCATCAAGATGATACCACCTTAATTTATTTGCCACTTCAGTTCATCATTTTTGTGTCACTTATTTCAGAGCATTCCTGAGCATTTGCTACACAGCTGATGGACAATCAATCCTCGCTGGTGGCCAGTCAAAGAACGTATGCATCTATAATGTTAGAGAAGGTTTACTGATCAAGAAGTTTGAAATCACACAGAATCGATCGTTCGATGCCGTAGATGTAAGTATTACAAGTACCTATACTGATGTCACCGTTATTATTGTTATTGGTTTAGTTTCTGTATTCTGTTATGTGCAGCTTCATCAGTTAGCATTTACTGTGTCTTTAAGCGAATGTCACCACATTCTGAACTAGAACTAGTATTGTGTTTAATAACCAACAAGCTCACTTTCACTTTAATTTTCAATTTCAAATTATTTCAAGTACTTATTGTCAGAAGAGAAACACTGCAATATGTCAAACAAGTTCTGGGGGCCAATTCTTGAGATTCACGTTTTGAAACCGTGTAACTGTTTCATTAGGTCTGTTCGTCGGGGTGTTCTAACTTGCTCAGATCACACCGGAAGTCATCACGGAACAGTTTACTTATACCTATCCGTCGAATTTTGATTCGAAATCCTTGCACCTAAAATATTCAGTGAGGTACTTCCGCCTGTTCCGAGCAGGTTAGAACACCCCGACGAATAAACCTATTGTTTAAAACGTAAAAAAGTTGAAGGCTAACCAATAGTTGTCAACTGTTTCCAGTTTTATACAATGTAAACGTAAAACGGTTTCAAAACGTGAATCTCAAGAATTGGCCCCCTGATCGATGTTTGTAGGAAATTATTGATTTATACATATCATATTTATTTTTGTTTATTAATAACTATTTTACCATCATTTAATTAAATGCATAATTTCCATTCACATTTTATTTATTACATTATTTGCATTTAGGTCCAGTTTTTCAATACTCTGCTAAATTTTAAACAGTTGATTAGGACTACATTGCAATGGTAACAACCAATGACATTCCTTGAATGACCATCAAACTTTAAACTTCACTAGGTACTGGTTTTAGCGGAGTATTTAAAAACTGGTACTTACTACTTAGTATGATTAGAAATACTATTTAAAACTGCAAGAACGGGTAACTTAACTTGTTGTTTTATGTGTTTTCTCTGCAATTAACCAATTTGTGTTACTTTTTAGGATTTTATTAATCGTCGGAAGATGACGGAGTTTGGAAATCTCGCTCTTGTTGAAGAACGAGAAGAGGGAGCAGTGACGGCCTTGAGATTGCCGGGAGTGAGAAAAGGAGACATGGCTTCGCGTGCTTTCAAACCTGAAGTCCGAGTTTACGCACTTCAGTTTTCCCCAACAGGTTTGTTTATGATGCCAAATTTTATTTGAAAACACTCAATTTTGTATGCACCTGGTAATGTCTCGGGAGACATGTACAATTTTCGCGCGTGATGTTGAATGTTTTTCAAACCATCACAGTCAGGTCCATGTGAATGGTGTTTGCTAAACTAGTTCGTTAAAACTAGGTATGTCAATGTACAAATTAAACATTGCATGTTATAAAAATGCTAGGTACTTTGTATTTGCAGGTCAGGCGTGGGCAGCGGCCACTACAGAGGGTTTGTTGGTTTACGCTTTAGACGTCGGCATGATATTCGATCCATTTCAACTGGAACTTGGCATTACACCTGACTCCATACGCAACACATTGGCAGAACGAGAAAATGCAAAGGCTTTGATGATGGCCATCAAACTCAACGAGCAAGATTTGATTCAGGAAGTCATCGAGAACATAGATACAAAAGATGGTACGTATTGTCCTAGTTTCTGGATTTAATATATTAGGTTTGATTATTCATTCATACAATTGAAAGATTATATTGATTTTATTTAAATGTTTTGAAAATTACAGTTTTTTAAGGTTGTATTTTTCCTATTGCAGTTGAGCTTGCAATACAGTCGCTGCCTGAAGCGTATGTTGAAAGAACTCTGAAGTTTGTCGCAGCAGCTCTGGAGTCCACACGGCATGTCGAATTCTACTTGCTTTGGATACAAACTCTGTTGTCTCGTCACGGTTCCAAACTGAAACCATCGTCTCAGTTCAACACTATGCCCATTCTAATTACACTACAGAAGAACCTGACCAAGAAATATGATGATCTCAGTAAAATGTAAGCGAGTTCGTAAACAATTCAGTATTCTTTGCCGTAGATTTCTATCAAGGCAAATCAAATCCAGTAACGTTTAATGCAATCTTATTCATTTAAAACGCCTCGATGCCATTTTTCAAGTTTATGTTTAAACTTAACGGTAATTATTTGTTTCTATTCTAGATGCGATTTCAATAAATACACTATTCAGTATTTATTAAGAGTTGGCAAATTAAAAGAAGATTTGAAGACTACTGCAGAAGAAGCTATGGAAGTTGAAAGCTCTGATGAAGATGTGCCTGTAATGTGAATGCTGTATATAGTTCTCAATGTACATGAGATTGAGAGGTATGTAATAATAAAGTATAATTATATATTGTTAATGTTGTTGTAGCTAATATTTAGTGCTAAACACGGACCCTTGTAGGTTGCAAATGCTAATGCACTCTATTATATCCCATACTGTTTCTTGCGATGGAATGGAGTTTTGTTACAATTTTTACATAGGCTCTAGCCTCTATTATATCCCATACTGTTTCTTGCGATGGAATGGAGTTTTGTTACAATTTTTACATAGAACTTAGCTAGACACAGATTACAGACTGAATAATTTTGATCATGATGAAGTTGAAATGGGAGGAGGAAGAGTGGAGATGCATGGGGAACCAAAATCACAGGTGTGTTTCATTCATTGTCAGCAGGAGTAGGAAGATAGGATGCTACTTTAATATGAAAATAAATACAAGAGAGTAATGTTTAATAGTACTTTTCAGTATCATTTATTTTTAATATCTATTGTCACAAATACTTGTCATTGCCACACATTTGTCATTTGTGAAGTCTTAATAAAATTTAGTAATCACATCGACGAAACTGTCAAGTCGAGGTGAAAGCAGCAAGTAGCAAGTGCTCAACATTACCACAGACTTGACATCAAGTCTCTTCCATCATGATTGAAAATCTTATAAGTTCTAATGACAGCATTTGCCACTGAGAAACTTTGAGCATCCACCACTCACTGCTCTCACCTACAGTTGATAATATCAATGGGTTGTCTCGAACTCCTCGTCTTGGCATTTCACAGCTTTTTTAATACTTGAAACAGGTTTGCAAGTTTTCTAAATATCAAGAGATTCATTCTGATGCGTCGGGACCAAGGAGGTATTAAATATAAAAACCTAGGTTTCACTGCATGATAATTGACTTGTCAAGTCTATTCATTATTCAGCACATTACTATTGTATCTCGATCAAAGGAGAATATAATCAAAATAAAAATGCTCAGTTTCTCCGTACATCAACACTTATCAAAAGTGCAAGGAAGCTCAACTAATTGGGTTCACCTAATTCTACTTGAACTTTAATGTTGTCTAGTGCATGCATTTCCCAAGAAATTGAGGCTTTGTGCATATTCTATTGCCTGTGGGGGTTTTAAATGTCATAGAGTAGGTATGTACCATTTTATTTATTCCTATATTTCAAATATCGATCAAGGTATACAGATCTTGTTAATGTTATTCGATTGTCTTCTATATTCATACAGTCTCTGGGTACATTTCGTCGTAAGGCACTAGATCTGTCATTCCGTTGAGGATTTGTTCCGCTACTTGGCCCAGAGCCGAATTGAAAGCCGGACCAATTTCTCTGTGTAGCTCTCTCCAGTTCTCGTTCATTACCAGATTCATATTGTCACCTGCGTCAAGAAATAATCATCATGAACTCAATTTATCATGTGAATGTTTTTCATGTAAATGTATCTAATTCTAAACTTTTACAAAGAAAGGGTCATCCCAGGAAACAATATGAGATATGTTAGTACATTGGCAGTTTATCGGTTATTTGAAAAAATAAAATATTTTTTCTTATTATAGCCAGGTACATTATTTTGTACACCATTAATTATGTATTTAAACCTAGTTTTTCTCTGCTCATGAAAATTTTGTCTGGGACCTAAACCTTAAGAAACCCACAAAATAAACCCTTACCTCGATACAATTGGATTAATAAATTCCTCTGCATTTGTGGGCTTGAATCTCTTCAAAAATAAATATTGTTCTTGCTTACCCAAAGCCTTATCTCCGTTGAAGAGATTATCCATGCTTAGAGTCATCAACTTTGGCGTGGACACAAAAGTATTGTTTCTTGTCACCATATGCAGTTTTCCATTTTTTTTCTTCTTCAAATCAAAGTCGTGGGAGAAGGTGGTCTGCACATCGGCTGCAAGGACAGACAATCAATCAGTACAATGTATATTCTGGAAATGACAGTTTCCATCAACTCCGGAACTCACTGAGAGTGATGCGATTGTTTCCGCTGCCACTGATCGGCAAGATCAAGATGCGTCCCGATGCTGTGTATTTGGCGGTGATGTCAAGCAGTGGTATTTGTAGATCGAATTCCTGATGCTGGTTCTTCAGGTCGATTCTAAATATAAAATTAGGTTTTATTAATTTTAAGTGTTGTTATATAGGTATGTGGAAAATGAAAACTATTAGGCTAAACCGTTGCCTGAACCCGGGACTTCACAATTGCCAGGCATGAGATTTCAATCCTGTTTTTTGCAGATATTTTTTTTTAAATTTTTTTTACTAAAATCGGTATCTAATTTAGTAATACTAACTGTATTTATGAAATACCTAATTTTGAAGTTGTAATTGAAGTTGGTAGCAAACAAAGCCTTGTCCGTCAAATCACTGAAGAGTAAACCAAATGTGACAACTTCCTTGCCCTTTGTTTGAACTTTGCCTACACATAATGTCTTTATATTTGCATGATGTATACAATATAAAAATGTAATATTCAGAAACCACTTGCGCAATATGAATTTTCAAAGGTGTTGCCAACTTGGTGCCGGGATGTCCCTCCCCTCCAGGTTTGTTTTCTTTAGAAAATTATCGGATTCGAACTCTTAATATTTCCTTTCAGCAATCAATAAACCACACTTCACGCTCAAGGCAGTGAACCAGTTTCATATCAACTCTTAAAATTTGTAATTTTGTCACCAAACAAAATTCAGTATATTCAGTATAGTAGGTACAGCCATTTCAGTATAGTAGGTGTCTAAACTAATATTTTAGAAAATATCGCCAAATCCAAACTTATGAAACACGGAATCTTGTTCCTGCACCCTCGCGTGTACATGATTTCATGTTTATGTACATCATGTACACATCTCTCATGGTTTGTACCTGACGGCAGTGATCTGAGAGTTCTTCATGCCGGCCAGCTGCATGTCCTCGAACTCGAGGTTGAGTCCGCTCTGTTGGATCGTCATCTTTGTGATGAGGAGAGGGTCCAGCACGGGGATGTTGTACTTGCGATCACCTGGCAACACAGCATCCTTTACAGACAAGTGGGCCGCGTAAATCCGTCCAGGCATTTTATTTTATTAGTGATAATGGACTCGTGTATAGTTGAGCGAGCGAAGCGAGCGTCTCCTTTTGGCTTTTTTGGCACGGACCTTTGTTTGTTTTTTTCTGTGCCTGACGATATACAGGTCAGAGTTTTTCTTCGATCGAGCTGAAATTTTGCACACATGTAGGTACGTAACATTTCCGATTGTTGCAGACCCCAATTTTTTTGAAATCCATTGATTGGTTCAAATTTTAAAAAAAATATCTTTTGATTGGTTGTTTTGATCAATTTGAAATTTTGACAAGTCATTACCACTAACATTTTACCCATTCATACAAAGTGAACAGCCAAATCCTCTGATTGGTTAAAATTTAAAACCATCTTTACTGTTATTTTTTAAATTTAAACTAGAACCGTTTCACCGATCAACTTAAAACTTTGCATGGTCATTGGGACCAACATTATCTGTGTTTTTGACAATTTTCAGACAGATCTGTGTTTAAATCCAAAAGTTATTGACATTTTACAGACATATTGCTTGTTGCTATGGATCTATGGATCACGGCGACTTTGACGCCTCAGTTCCAATGTTCCAAGGTAGTTAGAACTAGAGGTTAGAACAGAAACTTTCAAACGCATGACACTAATAATTAACAGATCGATCTGATATTGTGTACACACACTAATATCATATGAGTGGTCCCAGGTATATTTTTTGAAGGAGATCTGTGATTTTTGAAAATTAACACGGAACCGTTCAATCAAATAGGTTCAATCGATCAGCTTAAAACTTTGCATGGTTATTTTGGAATTTTTGAAGATTTTCATACAAGTCAGTGACGAAACTCAAGAATTATTTGCTTTGCTTTTAATAACATTTTCAATAGACAGAATTTCGGTTCGAGGTGTTGCGCGTATCCGTGCTCGCTCATCAACGCGTTACCCAGAGCGTTTCCTAGTAAAGTAAGTTCCTTCCAACTGCTCATATGACTCTAAAAAAAAATTACATTTTCCAAACTTGCAAAAATACGTTGCTAAGCGAGCCTGCAAAGACAAAACCCTAATGATTTGCAATAGATCAAGGTGCAGTGTATATGTTACTTTCTCGGTAATTCAATTTTAACAACTATTTGAAGTCATTCGCCAATTGACGATTTTGCTTAAATTTATAAAATTTGTTAACGGTTCATGTTCACTTTTTTCACAAATCGGAGTTTTATACGAAACAGTGGCGGTTTGTGCATGAGGCAAGGGAGGCTGTGCCTCCCTAAATATTAGAGAAGAAGAAAGGGATTGCATCGTATTTCACAACTCTTAACTTCATATATAATTGTGTATATCATTTTAATTTTAAATTATATAAATATTAGTATTTTACTTTGACTGATTGGTTTAATTCGCCACGCCTATCCCCGACAATGAGTGCGCGCGCTGCTGAATACACGTTAGCCGTATACGCGGACTGCAAGGGAGGCTGAGCTGCTTACAGCCTCGTGTAGCCTCTGATTTCTACAGGCGAGGGGCAAGCGCGGGAGTGCGGGGTAAGCGCGACGCATGCAGAGCTATGATGACGTCAGGGAGGCGGCGAACATGCCCGAGAGGCTCCGAGCGAACGACGAAGCTTTCTGCCCGCGCGTTTACTGTAGTATTTTATAATTACGTTTAATATATTTCACGTATTTATAAAATATTTTTCTGCCTCCCCACATTTCAAACCCACAAACCGCCACTGATACGAAAACATAGACAGCAAACGAGACAAGTGATAATAATAATATGACAGGTCAACAAGAGAAACCTTGTGACCTGTCCCACCAAACAACCGGAAATGAAACAAGTTGACCTGAGCCAAATGTCCACTGCGAGGTACATAATAATTGAAAATGAATATATGATCGTACTGAATTAAATTCTTATTGTATGACTGTTTTAGCTTTTGTAGATACGCTCACGATTAAAAATAAGTGCAGTAAGAGATCTTTAAATTGCTTTGTTCCTTGTACAAAATCAATTGCATCAAGAAATTAAATGTTATTATTATTTTTATTTCTTTGTAAATAATTAATTCGTTAATTTTGATATGGTTAATCCACATAAGAAAATAAACTTCTTGAAAATACTTCGGAATGTATTTTGTAAATTTGTGTACTTAAAAAATAATAAATAAAAATATGTAAAAACAAAAATAAATATTTCTTTACCTTTCGTTACGAAGAAATCTAGTGCAGCATTCCCCTTCCGTTTAGCACACTCATTTAGTTCTGGGTCATTCCGGGAACATGGTTGTATATATGTTGCTGAAAGAGATAAATTCTTCATAATTTTTGCAAACTGCTAAAAAATTATCCAAATTTAAAAAAAATATATACTTTACACTTACGTAATTTGGCGGCATTAAATTGCGTAATACAAAGTGTGAGAATCAGAGCCAACACAAATATTTGCATATTGCTGGACGAAGATGTGATCTTACTCATTATATGCACTTTAACACTCTTGTGAAGACTTGCTACTGGACGCATCGTCCATTCTTCAAGATATATATACGAGAACAAGCAAGGCTGTCATTCCTCTGCTCAAGGGCACATTTCTACGAATAATATAGAAATAATAATAAAACAAGTAACGCATGGTGGGGCAAATTTGAGAGATGTGTAAAGGAAACGATATTGCACGATATAGTATGGACTGGACACGTAATCCCAATTTACTATGATGCCGTCATAAATACTTGCATACCTACGTTTACTGGTATAACTTTGTCCTGCACAAATTGATAATACTACGTATACCTACCTACACTCTGGAGAGATAGCTAACAACCCCAATAGTTTGCGAGTGATCAATGTGTGGTGCATATACTTATTATGGATAGATCAAATTTGAAAAGTATTTTGAAATATAAGCTAGAAATGTCAATGAAGTGTAAGTTCCTCACCGATCGAATTTTTTAAAAATATGATTAGCCTACAAGAGATTTATTCAATACTCTGCTAAATTTTAAACAGATGATTAGGTCTTGCCATGATAACAGCCAATGGCAGTCCTTGAATTACCGTTTAAAACTTAACTACTGGTTTAGCGGAAGATTAAACAACCTGCTATAAATGCTGGTCTCAATACCAATGCAAAATTTCGTCTCTTTCAACGGGTTATTTTTAATTTTCAACCTATATATATAAGGGGTTTGAGCTCAAAAACTATATCTACAGGTGCCGGAATGTGCAAAATGTCAGGTTGATTGGTTGATCGGTATGTCATATCCATTCACAAATCGATCAAACAGAAAAAGTGGATACATTAAACTAATGTGTAGGTATTTCTTAATTTGGTTGCAAAATGTTTTGATTTACTCTACACTGTCTGCACTCTGCACCGTGGCGTGGAAGATTCATTACGATGATGATGAACAATAGCCGTATTATGATGGAAGTTGGGAAGGAGACGATCGTAGCCTGTTAGTAGGGAACCTTCCCATCATTTGGCTCTCGAATCAGTGACATGAAAACACTTCAGTCAGGAAGGACGACGTTAAACGAACCCTGCAGGCCGTCCAGAGTGCAAGCCAAAGAAACCAGAAGAAAGTTCGGATAAGGTGAAAAGAGTATTGTCAGCATATTTTTTATCAATATACTGACACTTGATTGTCCAGGTGTCCAGATTGTCCAGATTCCAGATCCAGATTGTCCACTTGATTGTATCCAGGATGAAACTTTCGGGCGGGGGGATATTATTGAAATTTTGATTCAAGCTAATAACATATTATAAAATATAGTACCTATGTAAAATCAGGTAAAATATAGTGCAACCGCACCACTAAATGCGTTGTATGAATATAATGAAGCCAGTGGAAGAAAGACAGTAGATACTGCCAGAGTAAGAAGCTAATCAAAGAACAATCTCAACAATTTTCTCATTGATCCTCAGGAGAACTGGGAAGAAAGTGAACGAAATCTTTTGCATCAATCAAGAAACATTTGGTTGAGACCGACAATTAATTTTGTCAAAAAAATTAATTTATTCGCAAATGAAAGTAGATTAGGATATTGGTCAGAATATAACAACCTTGATCTGACCTCCATACCGGATGTAGAACAAATTAAATCAAAATCCGCCAGATATTTTCAGATTAAAAAGTAAAAATGAGATGCTCGATGGGTACTTGTACTTGGTACCTAGTTTCTACTTACAGAGGCAACCCAAGCGGAAGATATGATGTTTCGAATCACAGCATCTGAATTCGCAAGGTTGCTACAAGAAATTAATAATCAGCACTCTTTAATTCCATGGTTTTTACATTGTACAATAAGGTGAATGTAATTCACCTAAAAATTATAGCAAGTTTACTCCCCATTATTATTGTTTGATAATCGCATTCAGCTATAAAATTAAAAGTATAAAATAAGTGTCGATTCCTTAATTCTCTCTTGATTTTTGTTGATTTGGTCATGATTCATGCAATTTGATACACGATTGTATAAAATATTTCTACCTGCATGAACACCATGAATTAAATGCATATTAAATGCTTTATTGTTTATTGCTTTAAATGCTTTAATTATAAGATGTTAGACTTCAGCTCCAATTATTACCGATAAATGTAAGTATACCTAGTACATACACAGTGGTCGAATTGTGGGGGAAGGGGGTGCGGGGGGGTGATAGCCCCCCATGGGGAATATATTGATGGGCAAGGGCATAAATTGATGGGCAACCTTGCCTCTGCGGGGCAAGGTTTTTGATGCATGCTGCCCACACCTTATTGGAGTGAAAACTGTGATTTTTTTAAAGTTAAAAATCAAAATACACCTCAGAACGTCTCAAAATTGATTTCAGATTGTCAAAAAAACAAAAAAACGCCCGCGGGGCGGCGTGGGGGGTGCACCCTCTACATCCCCCTCAACGCGTGGCAAGTATTGTTCCTTCACTTGCCCCCCTTGGCAGAAATCCGGCCAGTGCCCCATCCCCCCATGGACAAACTTCCAATTCGACCACTGTACATACATACGAGTACATCGCAAAATTTTATGTTATATACTAAATTATGTCTATGGACATAGGACTGAGGCCATTAGCCTCGCTGCAGAACAGTGCGACGTTAAGCCCCCCCCCCCCCCCCAAAAAAAAGGACAGTCTCGGTGCAGTTTTATTGATTTTTATAAGTGACTATAAAGAGTGATTTATACGATTCCGTGTCAGAAGCAATATTAAGAATCCGAATCGCAATATAACTCGAACTAGGATTTAAATCAGGACTTCTGTTCGAAGATTCATGCCATGCGGGATTTGGTAGTAAACTGTGTGAACTGTCCGACTTGGCTGAGTGGAGCGACCGCTTCTGTAGATGAAGGAGAATGTTTTAGACACCACCTGTTTTAGATCATTCGACATAATAAACAGTGAATACGAAAATGGAAAAATACTGTAATTTTAAGAAAATTGAGAAAAACAATACCTCTATTTGAGAAGATATATCAGAGACATCATCATGATCGGCATTGATAAGTGATGAAAAATATTGACCAATCAGAATTATAAAAATCAATATAACATTGGGAGGCGGACGCCAATAGAAATACGCTTGAGATTGACTGTTTTACACATGGGCGTCCGCAGGATTTCTGCCAGGGGGTGGGGGGGGGGGGGCAAGAAGTTTAATGGGGGTCTGGGGATAGGAACGCCAGTACATTCGGGTCCGGGGCGCACTGCCCCGGAAAAGTGTTGATAATTTGAAAAACTCTATTCCAAGCATGTTGGTGCGTTTTTTTAAATATAAAGCCTAAACAGGTGTTCGTATTTGAGCAATAGAAATTAACCCAAAATATCATAGGTGGGGCAAAGTATTCATTTTCGTCGAAATGGAGCAAACAAAACAAACAAAGAATATATTTTTTGGCATATTATCAATTTATCATTTCCTTTTTCGGTCTTTTTGGTAATCCAGGGGGGAGGCGCCTCCCCCCTCCCCCGGCCCCTGTGGTTTTATAGCCGAGTGTTGATTTCTTAAACTGCTTTACAAGATGCCATATAATAATATTATGATCTTGCTGTTGTTAATTAAAATGCGAATAATGATGGTTATAATTGCTGAATAAGATTGTAAGTGATACTCGGTTCTCATGTAGAAGGATGCAGGTTAAGGTCCGACGTATTGTATACATTGTATTTCTTAGATTCTAATTGAAGTTTTGGCAGCAAAGTCCTTGTGACTGTTGTGAAGCTACTTAAATCTGATTGTAAACGACCTTTTCGTTTGCAAACTTCAATTCTCTGTAGACTGTATGTTACTTTAAAATTATATTCTATTTTCTGTTAAAAATGCATGCAATGCATGGCAGTAGCTAAAAGTAAGTACCTTGGTAATTATATTCTTAATGAAATTTTCTACTCTGTATATAAAGTGATTACGATGCATTCTAAATTCCGCATTGGATATTTGCTTTATGGTTTATTGTGTTGATGAAATAGATGCATTGCTGTGAACTAGTTCTTTATTTGTCCCAATTACATACATTTCATTTGAGCAGAGTTCAACAAATTTTGATTCATTATGTTAAATACTTTGACCTCAAGACAGAAATGTGAATAATTATTAAAGTTAAACACTCACATATTATCTTAATTATAATATTTATTTTGCTATATTTTACCCAGATGGAAGAGGGTGGGTGGGAGCTGCTATTGATACTTGGTGTTTCGGTCCTAAAGGAAGCAAGTCAGAAAAGAAGGTGATGCATTTAATAGCTCAAACTTTATGACGTAGTTATATTTAGGAAATAGATATTATCTTCATCTTTGACCTTCCAGTTCACGCGACTCTTGACGTAAGAATTTATATAAAGCAATTGTGAACGAGATTGCATCTGTTAGTTTATGTAGTGGGTACATAGTGTTCACTATCCAGCAGACTAATTATTGCAAAATTAATTTATTTTATATATTCTAGCTGGTTATCTGATTCCTCCCTTCAATGCGATATAATGCCAGTTGACATGTAAAAATGTCTGATGAATGGAAAGCAGTCAATAAATCAAGTACTTAGTCACATGGTAGATATATTGTGTGACAATATTTCACATGGGCAATACGTACTCATCAATATGACAATATAATCAATAGATATGATCAATTATCAATTGACAATCAATATTGGCTAGTCAATTATGTGCACACTTGCCTATCCCCATAAAACTTACACTATCAACATTGTTGTTATCATTGCTTTTTTCCTGTTTATTTCTATTTCTTGCTCATATTTAAAAAAAATGTAAGAAGGATGCATTGAATTGGAAGATCATTGTGTACTTATTATAATTTTATATAAATAATTAATGTCGTCTATTTTGTATTGTTCGGAAAATAAAGAGAATTTGCATTTTAGCACGTTTTATGAATTTAATAATATAAATACTTGGCATTTGAAAGCATTTCATCAAAACTTAATCTTCTCACCAGTTTCATTCCAATCATCCCTCTTCTAGATGACATTACTTCCGGTTTCATAATAAATGGTATCCGTTTTTTTTTAATATAAAACGACTAATCGGACACCAAAAGTGCACTTCAAGTACAAAATTCCAAATGGTAGAAATGTACGTTACACCTAGTCCCACTTTACTTATTCCTATTTTTTATCCATAAAAGGATACCCCCAACAACTTCTGAGAAGAAGTAACTTTATAGGTTTCTATCACCAACCAAAACCCTAATTTATAAACAAACTGACTGACATCAACGGCAAAAGTAAAACAAACCCTCATCTGGGTGTCATTGAATTATGTAGGTACCTATAATCGTGTGAAATACATAATTGTAATAATGTGCTAAATTGTGAGAGTGAAGTGATAGTGATTTATGCGGGAGAGCCGCTTTGAAGTTTCGAATTTTATAGAGTGAATCAGCTTGGTTTGGTACAAATTCTATTTCTCTCGTGAAGCAAACAAGATTTGTTTGACAACAGATAGCTCGCCTCGCCGTAATGTCTTATGACTAGATCGCGGTTCTAAAAACAAACAGATGAAGCATCATCTCTAAAGACATTCATTAATCATTATACATTTCCAATACATTTGAAGAGACCAGCACGCAATTTATTTCAGTAGGCCAATGAATACTTATTTTATTTAGTAAAAATCAATTTTAATTTAATTTCGTGGCACATATTTTGTGTGACTGGAATTTCGGTATGATGTCAATCTTTGTACTACTCAACCATGGCGCAGCGAAGACTGAATCAAATCAGGCTTTAGACGAATATCTTCTAAATGAGTAAGGACTAAGGAGGCAAACGATTACCTTAGGAATAGTAATAGAAATATTTTAGTAATTATGGTAATACCATTAATACCTTTAAATAATAAACAACTTTAATTAAATAAAAGAGTCTGCAATAGAATAGTTTTTTTGATCAACCAGTTCTTTTCTCCTGTATTACTTGTTACCTGTTGTATTTGTTTGTTTTACTTGTGTATTATGCAATTACGTTATTAATATTTGGTAATCAATGCTTATAGTACATTTTAATTTTTAATAACAGGCATACAATGTCAGATAAAAATCATATCACAATCATAATATCATAAAAATCATATTCATAACCTCTTTCAATTTAGGTTCCTATTTTATTTAAAATTGCCATCCGCTTAAAAAGATAATAAGTAATAACATCTCGTCTCGTTGATGTGGCATGTGCGCTAACTCAAACTCATTCATAACGATTACAGCATTACAAGGAAATACGTTTTAAATTGCGCGGTGTTTACACTGTACCTACGTGTTTGCCAACATAGAAAGATATATATCACTACTAGGTGCATTTATTAATTTAGTTGCAAAGAGAATTAAATCTGAATATTGCTTTATTATAAGAGGAAATATGCAATATACAAGTATTTCCTGGTATTCTAAGTTTTAAAACACGCGCATAAAGCTGCTTTTTATGTTGTAAATCCGTTTTTGTGTTGACGTACAGTGATGGTAGTGGTAAACCTGTACGCCGTCAGCTGGCTGTGCAGCAGTGCCGAGGTCAGGTCGAGAGTAGCAGAGTATTGAACATTTAATTTACTGAATAAGAATAATATCTTTTTGCACATTAGTTCTATTTTTATATTATACCGTTTTTTTATTGTATGTAGTTCTAACATACATATGGCTGTCTGTTGCTAACTTGCGAATACGAAGTTATTCCATTCTATTAACCAGTGAACGTAGGTCAACAAACAGTCCTACCTGTATACATTTTATTTCCTTTGTCCGGTTCAGTCAGAAAAATCATGATTATTTCTTGTTTGTGTTTAAATGTGTCAATAAACACGAAATGCTCAACTTTGCAAGACGTCGATGTTACCCAACTCAAATTATCAGGAGTGGAGCAAGCTGATCCATTTTTCAAAGAGGTGAGTTTTGTACAAGAGCCCCTATGAGGATCAACATTACAAACCAGAAATTACCTAGGTAGGTAGGTAAACCTACCTAATAGCGTAGTAGGTAGTACCTTCGTGGATATAAAAGTAAGTTTATTTTATAATCGGCAACCGAAGACAGCTGTAGTTTCAACAATGAGAAGTTGGAGGCTTGCTTTATGTTCAAAAATGCATCAAACTCTTCCCTTTGTTGTCATGAACAGAATCCCTCTTGAGATCCATTACCTTTTGAAGCCTAAAGAGCACATCTACAATGTAAGAACCTTCCGTTCCCAATTTTCATACAGGCATTGCAGTGGAAAAGGTGTCATTGATATGCAGCCTATCCATTTAGCATAGGTATTTTGTTCAAGGCCGCCAGAGTCGCCATGCATTTCTGGACGCCTAAACCAATAGGTTTGAACAACGCAATTTCAAAGGAGACATGTCACATTTTTGGAATGTACCTAGTGTAGTTCTCAGTAGGTACTCTCGTTTAATAGCGTTATGTTCAATCCTGACCGGTTTAGCTGCAGGCAGAGACATTAGGTAGTGTGACTGCCGAGTGCTGCCGAGATTTTGTGATGAACATGTACTCAGTCGATTTCCTTCTTTCAGGATATTTGTACTGTTGAGATTGAACGAATTTCTAAAGAACAAGGAAGTCTGGTGCAAGTTCGCAACATTGGAAATTGGATTATTCACCGATGCCTTAATTGTTTGATTAATACTCATACTCTCCATCGAGAGAGAGGTGCAGCTTATGTCCTGGTCAGCCGAGCTATGCTTGTAAGTATTTGTTTTGGTAAGACCACACGTGCACCATTTTATTTCAGAGTTTTGGTTGGCGACAGAATTAAAATACATGTACCTTATTTGTAATTTCAGACAAATCCAATTGAAATTGCAGCCTTGAAAGCCAGTGGCAAATATTCCACGGTTTTTCGCATTGTAATCGATCATTCTGATGCCGGTTTTGATGGAGCTGCATGTTCCCAATCTCCATCAAAGTTCACAGGTAATTTTAAAAAAATATTGAGTCGAATAGTTTTAGGTACACTCGGCACATCAAAAATTGATCGGTGAACAAATTTGAATGACTGCTGGTCATGTTCCACAAAGCTTGTTATTATCATTGAAATATGAGGTCAACTACAGAGTGAGACTTGGAGATCGCTTGGACTGACTTCTGATGATGTGATCTAACATTCTTCAGTCAATCAGATTTATTGAACGATCAATTTTATTTGTGCCAAGTGTACCTACTTTTGGTAAATTATTATTTTTTTAAATCTCACTCTGTGGTTTTTGTAGTGGCCCAGCTGGCAGAACCTGTGCAGACCGCATTGTCAGCAATCCAGCACCAGTTGCAGGAAGCAATACAGCAAGAAGTGTCGCATGTAGAAGAGAGGGTCCGCATCTACTCTGAGCAGCAATACGCAGCGTTGGAGGAGTTCCGTGAAACTGCTCACAATGATCACCGCACGTTAATGCAGTTATTATATAATGCCAAAGATAGTCTTTCATCAGTATCTAAACCATCTTTCATGGAGAGTGGTAAACCACGTTCCAGTGAACCTGATAATGGCAAGAATGATCCTCAACTCTCCACTTCAGTTCCTCAGTTGCCATTTTCAAATCTCTCCACTCTCCCTTCGAGTCCCAAACCTGGAACTGTGGGTCGAAGAGAGCTAGCCGAGGAACCAATTATGGCAGCCAAACTGTTGAAGTCAAACAACTCTTCTCCAGTTATTGTAAGTATATTACTTGCAATGAATAATACACAGATAATCACAATAAAATGTTTTGATCTACCTAGTATTAACGTATCCATTCTTCCATTTGCAGAATGAGAGTGGAAGCTCCTCCAAGACTGAAAAACATAGGAAATCAAGGTTGTGCAGCCGTTCCCCTGGTAACAAAACGGAAGGATCTTTGGATGCTGAAGGTCTGTTTGACCTGGAGGGAATGGAAGACATGCCCGCCGAAGTGTTTCACTCGGAAGAAGAGACTGACACGGACGACTCTGCTAGCCGTGATGAAGGCATACATATCCCCCGTACTCGGAGCGCTCAGTTCGCAATTGCTAAATCATTGCCCATGAATGTTCCAGCATTTCTCTCTGCTAATGTTAGAGCTGACATTACTGATGAGGACGACATGGTAAGAATGTTAATTATTGTTTCAAAGATACTAATCCACTTTCCATGAGATGATCCTGAGTTGACCTCCATCTAGCATGGCCAAAGTCAGACTGGCCCCTGTTAGTGGGATTGACTTGCCATGTTGCTGCCCCTTGTTAGGGGGGGGGGGGGGAGATAATAGGATGAAATGAATTTTCTTTTAGATGTATTTAATAATGAATTTTTGAAAAATGTTGCTCTCTCATGAATCATTATACCTAGTACTTCATAATTTAAATTATGCCACAAACTTCAATTAGTTAAAAGTTTAAAACTAAAAGTCATAATGGTTTCGACATTACATTAGGAAGAGAATAAATGTCACGTCCCATAGAGACATCATGTATCTCTTGTAATGTTGCAGCTGCAATAGACCATTTTAAATATTATCTCGGTGGCTCTGCTTTCTAAGAAAAATCATATGCAGTATTATTTATAGACACCTTAGTCCCTGTTTTACCAATTGTTGAAACAGGGACTAAGGTGTCTGGAAATCAAACTGCATATGATTTTTCTTAGAAAGCAGAGCCACCAAGATAATATTTAAAATGGTCTATAGACAACAAATTATCAAAAATTACAATTATTAAATTATTACAAATTATCTCGGTGGCTCTGCTTTCTAATAATTTTCATATATGCAGTTTGATTTCCAAGTATCTTAGTGGGGGTTCAACAATGTAAAAGCCCCCTTCAAAGGGACCTGGAAATCAAACTGCAAATTGAAAATTATTAGAAAGCAGAGCCACATAGATAATTTGTTAAATCGCCTATTGTGTTGATTGTGCAGGTTATTTTAATAGTTTTCTTTTGCTTTCACAGCAGCACCCTCACGACCCTATGGCCATAGCAGCTTCTATTAAAGCTCTCGCTCGCAGCGTCCATGGAGACGCAAACGTATTCGGAGAGCTTCCTCGGCCTCGATTCAGCACACAGATCTAAAAGCTTTACTTTTTCTAAAAATATATTATTACTCACGGAGAGAAGAATAGTAGGCAAGAGAGCAGTATGACTAAAGTAAGTTGCAAGTATCGAGACATTTAAGACATGTACCTTACTAGTACACCTAATTAGGGCCATTTGCTCCGCTGCTAGTGCTTAATTCCGTAGTGTACGAGAATAACATTTTATAAATGGAATTGCTTATCAAACCTAATAATAAGGATAAATCGGCAGCACTTGATGTGCCATTACTTGTATGTAGGTTACATTTTTGATTTAAAGTAAAGCATGTCGACAATAGAAATAATAGAAACTGGTTTTTGTTTATTCTCACAAATTTGAATTACATTTACTGAATAAAAGTATTGCATTGCAGTTGCAGAAGATAATTCAATAAAAATAAGTACAAATATAATTGTAAAACGCTCAATATCATGGCTTTTTCAAAATATACTTAGGTAATTCTTGTGGATTCCAACATTCCTCTCTTGACATTTCCTGACCAACCTTACTTCTTGCATGGCATACTCTTTGAACAGCCATGGTAATGATATACCTAGGTACTATTATTAAAACTCTCAGGCCCGGTTGTACAATGTCCGATAAAGATAGCGGTAGGAGTTCTCGGTTGAAACCTTTGCAACGGCAAGTAAAACGAAGCCATCTAGATCAGCGGTCGCCAACCTTTTGGACCTGGCGGACCACTCACAAGTTACAACACAATTTTATATATTGCGGACCACTCGGGCGCGTAAAATACGTATGACGGGAAATACGATTGTTTAGGGTGACAAGGGGGGTCTGGGGGGAGGACCCCAGGAGCAAGCGGGTTCGGGGCACTTAGCCCCGGAAAGTTTTGTTTTCAGAAATTCATTTGGTGCGTTTCAACGCGATTTCTAGCCAATGTTTATTTCGAGAAATAGCGTTTAAAATGAAAAAGTATTCGAAAACTGATATTATTTTCATACTTGATAGAAACCTAGTGAATACAAAAATATTTTGGAAAAGGCTTGCATTTAAAGTTAAACCTAAACTTCCAAATTTCTCTGCAGTGGTCTTTGCAGTAATTTCACCAGTTGGCGACCACTACAAAATGGCTAATGTGAACTTTATCTTACTTCTTGGGACATTGTACAACCGGGCCTTAATAAAAAAAATGTTCAAAAATATTTATGCAAGACATGGACAGCGATCCACTAATGTAGAGGTACAGAGTAGGATTGTGTTTGAAATTTTGTTGCCTTTGAGAAATAGATGGCAGAATAAAGCCCTTCTTCCATGGACGCGATGTGGCTGTGCGGCACGATTTTGCAGTCACTGTCTTCCATGAACGCGATATTTTGCCGCCGCATCAAAGTATTTCAAATGAGCCCATTGGTTGAAGCAAACCAACGAATGCGCATATCACAGTGCGGCGAAAATTCGTTGCCATTTTCTTGAAGTTGGCTCTTCTTTCCGCTGCGATATGAGTGACGTCTTGCGTTGCCGCGATTCAAGCTTTGATTGGCTGAGAGACCAATATGTCGGAGAAATATTGCGTTGCGACAAAAAACTGCATTCCTGGAAGACGGGTTTTCCACACCAATTTTCAGTCATGACTCATGAAGGAACTTACCCATCTTAATTTACACATTATGCTAGTGTATTTGGCTATACTTTCTTGACATTCGGTGGCAAAGATACATCAAACACAATTGGAGGATTTGTAGGCAAATAATTGAGATCACACGTTGAAGCATTAATGTAGATTATTTTGCCATCACTTGAGATGCCGTAACCTGGGAAAACAAAAAGGAGATGAAGTTATGAACCAACAATCGTGTGTAATTAATACAAACGAAAAATTATGGCAAGCAGTTTGCTAGAGGTCATCTCTCAATTGCTAAAATATATCAAATTTATTCTAAAATTGAATAGTCCAGCATATTTATCCCAAAAACGAAATTTATAAAATTATAATAGTATACAAATCACTTTTCATAATCTGAAAACATACCAAACCACGTCTTGGTATCAGAAAAGACTACAGAGATACTTTTACACTTGGACCAAGTAAAAACAGTAAGTAATGCTTATTTCCACTTGCTTATTACATACAAAATCAATATGTTTACCTTCATGAACGTGTCCAAAGACATGGTACTTGGGTTTGACTCTCTGTTGAACTGTGGTCAGCAGTTCCACACATCCGGCCCGAACACCTGAGCAGCACAAGTCTCCGTGACCGATGGGTGGCGTGTGGGTCACCAGGATATCGGTGTCCGATGGAATATCATTCCACTTATTCAGGCACGTCGCACCACGTGGCAAGTTAAATGCCCATTTACAAAATTCAGGCTGCCTAAAATGCCAATAAAAATTGATTCATTAATAAGTCAAGAGCATCCCAATATTTGGTTTCCAGTAGAATTTATCATTTAATAGACCCATTTCTTCAATGTTACCTACTCTGAAAAAAAATGCTGTCCATAGGGTACACTCGACAATTCATAAAACGGTATTTGAAAGAAATGGATTGTCTGAAAAAAATATGATAGCATCATCTGATGAAGTCTATACTTACTCGTCATCTACCTCTAGTAGGTGAGCTTGATTTCATTGATAATAACAAGGATAGATTGTCAATGAACCATGGCCAGCAGCAGCCAATCTGTTTTGTTCAAATACCGTTTTATGAATTGTCGAGTGTACCTACCTAGGTACTAATAAATTTGTGGCACCAGTAAAAAGTATTTAAATAATTTTTTTGGCAATAAATTTTCGAATTATTTCATATTTTGCCTAGGTAGGTAGGCACCTCCTTAATTTATTATTATTGAACATCTAATTCTATGAATCATTTGGGACAGGAATTCTGAAGTTTATCAATAAACTTGAACCAAAACTTACCAAGGAGTGCCATAAATCTTCAATCCATTAATAATAATTTCAGAATCTTCTAAATAAGTACAATTGGTCAGGTAACTCTTGACATTCGTCGTTTTCACTGCTTCAGCTAGACTGTCCCTAGACATTCCGAGCGTAGGAATATCATCAACTAGACTAGAACGTTTGTGAATTGAGCCACAAGGGCTTGATGTTGCTGTGAGTGGATGCGTAAAGCTCTTATCGAAACTTAGTTCGTGGTTGCCGGCAATAACAATTTTGTGTGTGTGAGGTAGATCACCTGAAGGATGAAAACGTTATTTTTAATGGTAATGAAAAATCATGTTACTCATGCATAATTATGCCTCAACTTACCTATCCAGGTGTTAAACTCCTGTACCTCTTCGAGGTGGCCACATCGAGTGAAATCTCCGGCATGTATAAATACATCTCCTGGAGGAATGTCAAACTTTATGTGTGGCGTCAACGAATGTGTATCGGCCATACAAACAACGCGTAACTGAAATAAAAGGAAATATGTGTTGTAGAATGTTAAAAAACATTATTTTCCCGTACTTTCAGACGATGACATAACCTCACTTTGTCATGAGGAATAGTACTTGTTGTCGGAGCCTTCAAACGAACTTTGATTACTTTCTGTTCGCTTGAAAGTACTTTCCATGCAGCTGTTGGATTATTAGATAATGGATGCACTTCAATTTGCATTTTCAGATAGCTCAAATTACTCTGCAATAATAAAATATAGTTTTCAGCATTTTTAATCAATCTGTCAGCTGTCACTTCACTCGTTCACTGTCAAAAAACGCACCCACGCATGCGCCAGCACGGCGTGAATGAAATCTAATCGATTTCAAAATGTGAGCGGGAAGTGTTTTGTAGAAATAGATTTGTGATTATGTGCGTGGCGTGCGTAGAGACTTATGACTCCATAGCTGAACATAGTAATTTTTCA
The DNA here is from genome assembly GCA_934045905.1 of Leuctra nigra. Taxonomy (NCBI): domain Eukaryota; kingdom Metazoa; phylum Arthropoda; class Insecta; order Plecoptera; family Leuctridae; genus Leuctra; species Leuctra nigra. The sequence continues at coordinate 21,399,465 of OW203764.1, forward strand.
GGTCATTTTTTACCTCTGAAATGTCGACCGCCTCGCCGGTATTTCTCGCCGGTAATTTAAAAAATACATTCATAGTGGTTTCTGATGAAGATCAATTTCATTTCCCAATGTAAATAAAATAAATACATGTTATGTTTTTAAAACACAGTTTATGGAATTACTACTTTGCATTGTCATTACAAGTAGAAGGGATGGAAATATGTGGTACACTCAGTGATAGAATTGTGGGCGGGGGGGGGGGGGGGGGGGGATGCGGAGGGATGGGGGGATTCCCCCCATGGGGGATTCCCCCCATGGGGAATATATTGGTATGGTCGGTGACAGGCAAAGATGAACCCGCGCTAGCAAGGGCCGCCTGGCAATGCTAAACAGGGTTCATCTTTGCCTGTCACCGACCTTAGTTCCATCCCCCATGTCTAATTTGTCCACTTCACCATCCCCCCCCATGAGAGATTAAAAAACAGTACTATATACTTCAAAATAATATCATTTCTAGAGAATTTAACAATTTTAGCATCTGAAGACGACATTTTGTCGAGATAAAAATAGACATAAAACAGCGCCAAAATCACGTAGAAATGCACCAAATTAACTTCTGATCTTAAAAAAATTTCCAGGCCGGACTTGCATGTTGCTGGGGTGCCTTCCCCCCGACCCCCTATTCAGGGACGCTAGGAGTGGGGGGAGGGGGGGGGCCTAGCCTCCCCCTGGACGTCAGGAAAAATAAAAATGTTTCAAAACCGTTAAAAATTGATTTCAAAGTGCCAAAAAGCAAAAATTGCTCTGCGGGGCAAGATGGAGACATGATGCCCACCATATTCCAAAGTTCCAAATAATTCAACAAATTACATCTCAAAACGTCTTTAACTTGATTTAAAAGTGTCATAAAACCTAAAAACGTCCTGCGGGGCAGGGTGGGGAGCACCTCGACCCATCCTTATCCCGTGACATAGTGATTTCCTTGTCTTGCTCTTCCCCCCCCCCCCCCCCTCCACCGACAGAAATCATGTCGGCGTCCATGCCCCCATTGACCTGGTTCAATGTTTTTCTTTAAAAAAAACAATACACCATCCCCCCATGTACTGACTTCCAATTCGACCACTGCTCCCTTGCAAGTGAAAGGTAAACCAAGGTAAAACCTGTACTTAATCAGTCAGCTGCGTTAGTTGTTGTGTTGCCTATAGATACAGGAGCACTACTGGCAATGCTGCTAAACCAGTCATTGCAGTTAGATTACTGCAAGGGTTTACCCATCTCTTGGAGTTTACCCTACCTACTCACTATTTACTACACGAACGAAGATGATGTGTTACAAACTCTAATTTTCGAGTCTCGAATAATTTTGTTTACTAGGTAGCTAGAGCTAGGTATAACCTGTACGTTAACTCTGATGTGATCATACAACCGAAAATAAGTATCAATCTTGAGCATCTTCACATTGAATAAATAAGAAATAGCCTGATCAGTAGCCACAGCGTTCCATACTCCCATTCTCTGCGAGCGTTTTTCTGTCTTCTCTTTTTGATCATTTTTGCCTGTACTTCTCAGGTCACAGCGATATCAACCAATCGAACTGATATTTTGCACACACATTAAAAAACAAACCCCATTGATTGATTGAAAAGTAACTGAACCTGTTTTGCCCAATCAAGTTCAAATTTTGCTTGGTCACGAGAACATTAGACCTACATCTTTTCAGGCTTGACAAATTCAGCCATATCGATCAATAACTTGGGTTATTGACTTGAGATATTTGTCAATTTTGAAACTGTAGTTAATTAAACATTGATATAATTTCATATTGATGAACAAGTCGGCGTCCTACTCTTTTCAAGTTGGATTACCCCCCCCCCCCCCCCCCCCCCCTGTCAAACTTTGTTTCCTCCACCGGCTAACGGACCGGCCGAACACTATTTATTTCAAATGAGAAACAACACAGAGGTGTGATGCAGTCCTTTCATTTCAGTAGGTACTTGTAATGTTCAAACCGGACAGGTTTAGCTGCAACAACAGGATCACATAGTGTGCCTTCGGTCTGAAATGTTTCAATGGATTCTGTTTGGAGATGAAAAGAATACACCATATAAAAATCAAGTATTCTGATTATATTATTCTTGTGTCATAAATAGTGCATAATTCACATTGCCATCATTACTTTAAAATGTAGTTCAAACATTTTCATTGTAATAAAAATATCAACCGTCTTTACCTTTTAGTTAATATTCTAATAGAACGCTTTGTTAAGAGTTCCATTAGAAGTACAAATAGGATCTAAAAGGTAAGAGGTGGTAGTATTTGGCAGCTTCTGCAGCAAGAGTTCATAGGGCTTCAGTCACTGGAACTATACTGCCTAGAAATATACATCGGCCTGTTAATGTTGCACTTCGATGCTTATGTACTAGCTTATTTAGAAGCAAACATATGGCTTTCAATATTTAGATAAGAATGCATCCATAAGGGTATACCAGCAGTCACATAAAGTAGTTATTTCTGTAGTATTCAATTATATAAATCAACATCATGACGACAGTTACATTAACATATTATATTATATAATTTTGTGACAAATATAAATTTTAATTAAATGATAGAAAATTAGAAATGTTTGTAGTATTCTGTTCTGAAATCTGCTTGCCTAGAACTCTACTTAAGCATCCCCGGAGCCGTAGCATTTTGTGTTTACAACAGTTATTTATGAATCATAAGAAGTGAAAACACACTTTAATTAGCTGCACATCATTAATTGTTATTTTACAACATATGGGTAATTCAACCACTTGTAGAATATAAGTGGTTACCTTTCAAGAACTGTAGATGGCAGTACAGTCCTACAAAAGCTTAGGAATAAAGAGTTTGTGAAATATTAAAAAAGACTAGGCACCCAAGATCCGGGAATCAAACCAATGATCGATAAGCAGGAAACTTAAAATCTAGCTTATATACACAATGTTTAGCTTTCAACAGAGGACAGAGTTTCTTTCAACGCGACTAACTGTTCTTCTCCTAATTTGATCTTATCGACTATTTCTCGAGAATCCATGATCAGCTTTGCTTTCATATTAATAAAATGATCATAGTCTGTGTACTCTTCAGTATTGAAATATTTATACAGAATATTGGAAACAAACACGCTTCTTCGATCAATGTTTTCTTTTAGCTTCTTTGCTTCTTCCAGTTGTTCTCTCAACTTGTCCCGTTTGCTCTCCAAGATTTTCTAAAACAAAATAAGAAAACAAACTCAAATAATTTATTGTGAATTGATCTATAGCAGAGTTTGCGAAGTTTAATGTTTAGAGAATACAATTCAGTGTACTCTAAAATATTAATCCTTACCTTCTCTGTGTGGTTGTCCGGCATTCCCGTGAGAGCGTTCTCTGCTCTAGCGAGTCGTCCCGACAAGCCGAGCAGCAGACTCGTGATCTTGCCGACCTCCTCGACGTGCAGCAGATACTTGGCTGCCTCGTGCGGCCGAGCCAGACATGACACCTGAGCAGCAACTGATGCACCGAGTTCGTCGTTCACTCGACTCTCTTCGGTCAACTCCAGATGCTCCGCGCGGAGAACGACTAACTTGCGATCCAGACGAGCCATCAATTCCTCCTGCAATATGAGAAAAACAATTGATTAACATGCAATAATTGATTTCATCTCATACTATAGGTCTGTTCGTTTACCCTGCCAAAAGCTACAGCAAACTGCCACAAGCACACATCATCCAACCAGATCGTTCCTCTGTAGCTTGAGGCAGTTTGCTGTAGCTTTTGTTTGGCAGGGTAAACGAACAGACCTTATATTTCCATTAATTCATGTTTCTATATTTTTCTTAATTTTCATGTTTCTACACAGTGTGATATTTTATAAAATGATGGATTTGAAGTTTATATAAAATAAAAATATTTTATTGCATTAGAAAAGCAAATGATATCAATATCATCAAGCTACAAATAAAATTTTACAATTCAGGCTAGGCAGAATGTGGGCTGTTGACTAGGCAGACTAGGAACTTTTCCAATTTAAAAAGTAAATCAGGGATATTGGAAAACACAGTATTTTTCACACTGTACCTTCTTTCGTTGCAACTCGTCATTGTCTCGTATGTTGTCAAGTTGGTCGGATTGGCTCATGTCCGTACTGAACATCGTTAGGAACTTCGCCTTGGACTCTGATGTTGTGAAGTATGCGGAATTCGCTGACAGAGGGGGTTGGGTGGTGGATTCCGAAGATGCTTCGCTGACTGGTTGAGGCAAGTTGTCCGCCATCGTCGACTGAGACTTCGAGGAGCTGCGAGAACGCTGGCTGATGTCAAGCCGGAACAATCCAGCCACGTAATCAGTGGGCCGTTTCAAGTCCGCAGCTGGAACTAATGAAACAAGATATAACATTATTATGAGTGGGACAAGAATATGAATCAATTTAAGAGAATAAAGTTACAAATGGACTTTCACTTCGAATACTTGCATGAGCACTAAATAAGTTGTTAACATCATCTCACCTAAGATCCCCTGTAGTTTGTCAGAAGGAGACAATTGGCTGGCCAGATCTAAAGAGAGTTCCTCGCAATCGATTTCCTCTTGCAGCTTCTGCCGGACTAGTGTCGTTTGTTTGACCGCTTCCTGGGGCTCACTTGGCGTGGTTTCCTTCTCAGTCTGAGACGCTGCGTCGCTTGTCACCGTGTTAACAAGCAACACAATTTCACGATCCACCACTGTTTCCAACGGCGGCGTCACAATACATTTGTCCACGTTACACTCAATAGTCAGTACACTCATATCACATTGTGTCTGTATTTCAACACCTTTCACCACAATCACACTTTCAACACTAGTTTCTTCAACTTGTTCCTTGAATTGTTTGTTCTTATTTTGCAAATCACTAACTAGTTCACTGTTCACATTTAAATCTTCGATTTGAATTAACTGTTTGATATTGTCACAAGAGACACGTTGCCTCGGAGCATCGTCACACGTTTTCACCGAGAGCTTCTCGTCAATCACAGTAGTGGGTATGATAATGCATCTCTCTTTGAGCTCTGTCTGATGAGCAGGATGATGACTAGGGCTGAGTTTATCAGTTACAGCAGCAGTCAGGGGCAGGCGCACACAATCTGCAACAAGACCATAATTAGCTCAGAAGCAAGATCAAAAGGGCAATAGGGCAATTAAATAAACAATCATCATAATAGTCAACAAGAACATAATCATTATTATGCACAATAATAAGGATCATTATCTTTTGAGCACAAGTTGTTCAAAAACAGTGTCATTTTATTTATGATTGAAATGTATTTTTAATATAATAAAAGTAATTTTACCTACTAATAATAAAACTGTCCATTTATAAATGATAAAATATGCTTTTGGTGTAATCCTGATAAAACTTTTCTCAGCAACTTGAGCTTGAAAGCTCCATGCTGTAAATATCTGAATTGAGGTGTGTGCATTCAGTTCAGTTAATTAATTTGAGAAATGCAGAGCAGAGACATTCACCAGCCTTGACCCTTATCATGGCAAATAGTGAGCTGATTGATTGAACGATATGTTTTATGATGTTGCTAAACTACAGTGTTGTTCAATTGTAAATGTTTAATGTTTAAATTGAGCAGTTTATAGAATGTTGATGTAGATTTTCGCAGAAATGTGCATCTACTAAATCTAAAATTATTTTAATTATTTGTCTGCGTCATGTCATAAATTTTGCGTAGAAATTTGAACATGATTTTCAGATACTTAAAAAATGATTACACAGAAGTTACAGACGAATGACAAAATAATTGCGACCCTGGGAAGTTAAAGAATAAGAAGGAAACTACACAAATCGTCATTTAGAAATCATATTATGCTACAAAGCTGGATCCTAAGTGATCTCAGACTACATCTGATGCTCAGATAAAGAAGTATTTGAACTGAGTTCGACTGTTACCTGTCGGCGTGTGGTTGTGAGTGTCCAGAACGACCTCGGAGGGTGACATCGTCCTCTTGTAGCTGCCCTCGAAGCTGGGGACGCTGCGCTCGCGATGGCTGTCCCGCCTGTACGCCAGATACGACGCCTTCGACGTGCTCCTACAACAGAAGCACAAGCCCATGGCTCAGTACGACGTCCCGACGGAATACAAGGCTCGACAACATCTGGGACAAGCATTGGCCGCCGTCCAGTGATCAGTTACTGCTTATGACGTATACACATACGTGAAACATAAAATTAGTCGCTATCTCCTCACGTGTTCTAATATCTACTAAGCATTCAGACACTTTACCCCGTCGAATCTTCATCAATTACCAAAGCGTGAAAGCAAACAAGTAAACCAATTAAATATCAAGAAATACTTATAATTAAGTACTGTAAACAGAGGTTCATTTATTTTAAAAGTTTCATCAAACCAGTCTTCAAATTTATGTATTAAAAGTAAAACACAATTAAATCGTTCACTGACCATACCTAATTGAAACTTCTCCGAATGATATACCTAACTACAAGCTGTCTCACAAGTAACTAAGTTGATGACACAAACAAGAATCAAAGTATCAAGATGAAGTCATAATATTTCATGCTCTGTTTGTTCTCAGTTGGTTAAGATATTCTGTTGATGCATTGATCTTATTTCAACACTGACTGCCGATGAATTGAAAGTTTCGGTTGACTCCATACATCATCCGCGCCTCGTGAATGTGAAGGAAATATTGATGCGTTGAGAACTTTCCTCGCAGATCGGAAGTCAATTCGAACATGCCAATTAACAAATCAAGCGACTTTAGATGATATATTACGTACAAGACTGTGTAGTATAATTAATTTACAGAGTGGATCTATAAACCCAGAATCAGAAGCCCCAAATATCAAACGTGTTACATCTTTCATAGTGAAATCTATCGATCGGGAATATAAAAAGTACGCACACCAATGAAAGAATCAAACGTTATGGAAGTTCTGCTTTGGAAGGTCTGTTTGCACTTGGAATCCTGTACTTTACGCTGAAAAAAAAACTTTCCATTTAACGACACTATATCTAGGTAAATGGGTGTAATTATCTTAGCTAATAAACCTGTTGGTTTGGAACGATTGGACCGACCGCGAATCAACAAACGCCCAGAGTACAATGCACTTAGAAATGCAATTAAATCCATTTAAATACAATACGATTTCGCTTCTTTCTATAAATTTACTTAAGGGGGGATGCCCAAGTAGAGGTCTCCGATAGATATCTGAATTAATATGCTTATTTAATAGATATTTTCCATCTGCACCATAAAAACGCAAGAAAATGTGGGGTAGCCGAACTAATTTCCAAGATACATCACTTTCTAAATTTGAGTTAGCCCTATCTTTAACATGGCAAGTCGAAAAAACACAGTAATTTTCCTAGTAAATATTAGATTTAAACTATTTTCCGCCGATAGATTTTTTCGAAAAACTAATATTATGTGTATTAGACATAGAGGTATTTGTTAAGATTTTTTATATATACACCTAGCCGTACGTTTTTAAAAGTTACACGCCAAATTCTAAATAATTTTCCTATACCTCCTGTGTTAAAATTTCAAAATATTCTGAAGACATCATTTTGAAAACTCAATATAAGTCGAGAGTTGCTAGTTACAGGACATTTGATGGATCTTTTACATTAAAATAGAGTTGAAATGTTGAAAAAGTTTGTAAAAATTGTAAATTTCAACAAAATATATTTTCGGAAAATCTACTTGGGCATCCCTCCTTATATTTAAAATATAAAATGTTATGTGCTTGGATTTCTAACGTCCCGAATAATATACCGACATCATAATGTGTGAACGTATGTATAATCAATGGCTATAATACGATTTTCGAAAGTGATCTGAATTTTGTTGATTATAATGCTGACGGACGTGTGAGATGTAAAAACTCGGCTACCAGATTTGTTTAGCTCTTAGCTATATTGCCGGCAGTCGACAACCAGAATCATTAGTGTTTTCTACATAGAGTTTCTATAGAAACTAGATAGTGTATCACACGTACATTACTCGGTAGCTACTCAACCAATACGCAATGCACTTAAAACCAATTATAATTGCTTTCGAGTAATCATGCTACCAACCTACGCTTTTAAACACTCTATGTTGCAACAATCAATAATTCGAACTGCAAAAAAGTCGAAGTATAGATAGGAAATGTGTTTTTAATTTTCGCCTCGGCTCGACTGACCTACTCCTGAAAACACACATTAAATTAAAATAATCATATGCTAGTGTTACATGGAAACGACACCAGTGACAATAAAGTAATTGAAGATTGTTTTCGAGCATCACGCAAGTTCCCACAGCTCGTTGGACGTGAGAGTAAAAACATTCAAGTCTATGTTGTAAACTAATTTCGTATCACTACCTGGCCATGGCATATTTATGTACCCAACACATTTAGAATCAAGTCATGATCATTCGACGTACAGACACAAGTCAAATATAGGTTATGTACAGAATTATTCTCCAATTTGCCGAGGTGCAATTATTCAAATAATACCGTTCGCTGCCTTGGCAAATTGTACTATCGAAATCAGGCAAATCAGTGCATTTAATGGCGGCAAAACATGAAGATACGAAGAACAAAGAGTATTGTGTACAGTTACTTTGGATGGATGAAGGCCGGAAACAATGATACAAAAGGCTGTGAAGATAAAATTGCTATGGTCTTTCGTTACGGCCTGGAAATGGATCTCTAGTTCCTGTTTTCTCAAGAAAGATCTTCTTCCAACGCCCGCTAATTGTAATATCAAAATAAGTGGTCTATTAGATTTAGATCGTGAAGTCATCCCTCACAAAATCTCTCTCATCCACATCGTAAAAGGTCAAAGGTTGCATACAAATTTAAATTAGGATTTCAATGACTTTTACGGAAATTTGAAATGTCCACATTTAGGTAATAAGTGGGCATTTAAGTATTCCACATTGGGCGAGCTTACATATTATTTACATGGTTACTAATTGCTTGATTAAGACTAAGATATTTTAATTAACTCGATTCGTATACCATGTCAATGTTAAAATAGGTTTCACGTTTCCAAGTCTGCAAAAAGCTAGCCAGTAAACTGCTATTACAATTTCGTAACACTCCAATTATTCCTACTTTTCCCATAATCCAATCATCCATGAAACTCTGACCTGACCTGAGTGTTGTAATGTTAAACGATCAAAATTAGGTTCCATTCGTGAGACCTAAAAGTTTAATTTAAATATATTAATATAGAATAGTGTCAAATCGGTTGGCTACCAGGTTTGAAAGCTGAAAGGTTGAATTGTGGTTATCAGCAAAACACCTAGCGACTCTGGACTCCGAATGAAACGGAATTGAAAACGTGCCCAGCCACTTTAGAAAATACGTCTGCGTGATTTTGTAATCCTCAGGCACGTGGTCTTCCTTCGCAAGATCAAAGCAACTATTTGCTACTTTTTAGAGAAAAAAAAACTTTCCATTTTGTTCTTGAGTGAAATTCAAGGTGTATGTGAGAATTGCAGAATTAAACTAACTATAATAATATAATAATTTATGTGTTTACTCATGAGAGTGGTCTTGAGCCGATTTTACTCGCATTATAGTGATTATTTAAATATTAACAAAGGGACATATTTGTAGTAATTTATCATTCTCATTGTCATGAAGAAAACAACTGTATTTTATTTAAAAACCTCGAAATAGTCATTTTGTCAGACTGTCTAGTTGCAATATGGATGATTACCTACCAAATGGTGTACATAAATCTAAAACGTCGGTAAATTTTTGGTCAATTCGATAAAAAAAAATCAATAATTGAATAGGTATATGATTATTTATCCCTTATTTTTAGTTAGTTACGATTACCATATTTTTCTTATATAAAAATAAAAATAAATCCCGATGGAATAACCCAATTATTCAATCAATGTATAAAGACACCGAAGGAACGGTTTAAAACATGTTTGTACCGAGCGTCTAGCTTGGAAAAGGAAAAGGTGAACCCTGCGAGCTCTGCAAGTACCTACTAATCGACAAAGATTTAATTGTCGACAGACACTCTAGTTCCTTGTACCAATTGGTAAAACACATCAACCACAATCACAGCTTTCTTGACTACAACAATACGATCATAATTGCTTCACTTTTTCAACATCAACGCCCAATAGGCAATGTGCATCAATGGTAACATATTAATTATTCGAAGCGAGGTGTCAGTGGAGAAGAAGAAAGACAGAAAAAAACAACCTCCAGCTCCATAATACGATGAAAAGAAAGTGATTACGGTTGGGCACCAGCTGCATTCTGATCTGTAAACTCTCTCCGTGCTCCGTCGAATATCCCGCTCACCTACAAACATCATCGCCATCACCACAAGGCAACATTCAACAGCTAGTCAAATCCAACCTTGTGTCAAATTAACGTCAACTCTTAATTAGCAAAGAGGGACACGAGGAAATTAACTCCCTGGTAATGATGGCAATGATGAGAGTACATAATTAGAGAGTATTGTTAAATAGGTGCTAAGAACGATCTTACATTGTGTTATGTTGTACTAATATTGGTTGTACCGCAATTTTGGAGACAATCCTCATAAATATTTATTATTTAGATTACCTCTATTATACATGGAGGTCACATATTACGTAACTCTAATTTATATTGTCATTCATTATTTTTATCTTAAATACAGTAAATATTACGTAATAATGTTATAATAAAAGAAAGATTCTTTCACATAGTTATGACTGAGTGTTACGAAATACGGCGAATTTCGAGTGAACTGAACCGTAGGAGTCATCTCTTGGGCGAAAACTGGGTCACTGATGCTGATTATGTAGAAATATCCCACTCTTTCTACCTGTTACAATTCATTAAAACAATTAGGCGTTACATCGAGTCGAATTATTGCAATTCATTTGGGAAGAAAGACTGGAACACATGTCAAGGCTTGATCGTGAAGGTCTAAATTTATCAAATGTTGTCAAGATTACAGGAATTCAAATTGCATTACTACCTTTGCCACGAAAGAAGTGGTAATCAACTAGGTACCTTCATACTCTCAAAACACTTGTAACTTGTCGAGCAAACCTGGTTTACCTGAATCTATAGTCCTACTTTTGATAACTGGTGGCAAAACCGCGAACGATTTTAAATACGATTTAAACAAAAAATTACTTAATCCATCAACGACCTCGCGTGCTATTGATAACAATTTTGCATCGAAAGAAAAACTGCAATTTTAGAGTATGTAAGATTTAATTATGTATGCAACATTCCATTGCTTTAAACTGCAGTTTGCCTCCAGGGGAGTATGAAGTAACTACATCAATCTTTCTATATCTTTATCACCATGTTATCAGTCTAATCAAATACCAATCAACGGGAACAGCGTTAGCTTTCGCCAGGTAATGAATACCATTAATAAATTTAATACTATTTGATTACGAGGTCACAATAATTATTTACTTCCACAACATACGTTTGCTTTATAAGAATTTTGAATACAATAGATTTTGCGGAAATATAAGTCAGTCCAACGAGCAGAAATAATTCAGACTTTCTAAGATGATCGTGTAGAAAAATTTTGCGATCGACCGAAAAAAAAATACGAAATCATTTCTCAGAGATTTCCGCAAATTCAATAATCCAGGAACATCTTGTGCCAGATGCCGGTTACACAATGCATTATGTTATTTTAATAAGTTTAATTATTATTGTTATCATCATCATAAGACGTTTCTTCCCGTTGTTGCTATATTACCGTGGGAAGCAAATGCCATGCCATGACCGACTTGGATTACAAATTACGTTTCGTATCGCGTACCTGGTGAAAAACTCTAACCGTAAAAACTCCGACTGGACAGTCGCCAAAGCACTTGGAAACACAATACTTCGATCGCCAGTAATCTAAACAGCCACCACGTTCATTGTAAAACTTCACCTGTCCGCGATAAAACCAGACACACGTCGCTAGTTGAAACAATCGAGACTACCGACTTGTGTGCATTTACACCGTCAGTCAGGTGTTCCGCTGGGTGTTCTTACGCTGCACCGATTATACCTCGAGGATATACAGCCGAAAGGGCAATAACCAACAACCCAGATAATAAAGCTTACAGAGATTACTGACACGAATGTCAATTATTCTTTTTATGAGACTATGTAGTTTGTGAAAATATATGTCCACAAATAGTTCAACACATAATTACACTTAAAAATTAGCTTCCAAGTTCCAGGTCAGCTACAATTCTCATACTAAACAAATATGGAACAAAGGTGTATTTAATTTGAAAAATGTCTAGTTACACAAATACATAAATTGTTGCAAATGTCATGATATTTAGACCATTTAGTATTATCTATGGTATTATGTAGACCATATGAATTTGATCAAATTCGCACTAATTTATCTGTATTTGCGTCACCTTGCTGTCGGTGATTTAGCCTTGGTGGCCCTGTGACACTAAATCTGTCAAATATTAGTTTTGCTCTGAGGTAGCAGCCTAAACAGCCTACACAGCAGTAATTATTCACGTGCACTCATGACAATTGTGTTCTGTGTTGACTTACAAGTCATAACATATGACGCACGACGTTAAATATCACACCTTGATCAAACTGAGCAGAGTGTGTGACTAATGATTAAAAACATTTTCAGCAACTATGCGGCGAAAATTAGGTGTTATATTATACTCAGCATCTAGATTGAAAATCGCAGCTTTAGGTCTATTTGTCTGTTATAGCCAATGACGTACACTCAAACCAATAAAAAATCGGTACTCGAAAAGAAAAGTATTGGCTGATTAAGGTTTGATGGCATCATCCCATAAAGGCTGTGTTAACGCATCATCTACCTCTAGTAGGTGAGCTCTTATTTCATTGATAATAACAAGGATTGATTGTCAAGGAACCTTGCCAGCAGCCAATCCTTTTCTTTTCGAGTACTAATTTTTATTGGTTTGAGTGTAATTATACGTGGGGGCCCCCCGAAATCACATTTTATAACTGTACAAATGTACTGGCAAATTAATAAAAAATCACAGATTTTTCGAAAACTACAATAAGTTTCTATTTACTCTTTTATATGAATTGAAATGTCGATAACTTTTGAAGTCGTGCCATAACACGAGAACAGCATCAAAATTTGATCGGGGCTTTCGCCCTATTTGTAACAATAGTTTCTTTTTAAAAACAACCTAATATTGCCATTCCAAACTCTTTGTACTATTCCTGATTCTACTTTGTCTCAAAAGGATTTGAAACATGTAACATTTGTTTTGTTACACAATTCCTAAATCATGCACGCAAACCTCAAAATGCATTTGAAAAAAGTGTTGAATTCGTGAATGTTTTGTTAACCGTAAGACAATTATGCAACAGTACTTCTAAATGTTCTGTTAATTTCTCCTGCCCCCCCCCCCCCCCCCCCCCCCCCCCGCAACAACTAAGTGAAACAATGGCGGTAATTGGTACACACTCACTGTGGCTGTGGCAACAGACCAGTGGAGAATATGACAAAGATCTCGACGTCTTTATCCCGACGGTCGTGACAGCGAGCAAGCGGCGAGTAATATCGCACGTTCTTCGTACACGATTTGCCCATCGTCGACGTCACAACAACTCTTTCTTGTGTTTCAATTCGAAGAACAAATCATGCCAATCAATTAACTCTTGTCTTTTTAACCTTTTCTCTCTTTTGACAACTGTAAACTTTCATTTAGTGAAATACATTAAAAAAAGGAATCCATGATTTCAGGTATAAATCGTAATCACTTTGGACAGTTCTCAATTGGATCTCAACAATTAAAGTTATAATACATTCTGAATATAACAAATTTGGAAAGTTAAACCGACACTAAACTAAAGACTATTCTTGAAATGTACCAATTGTCAATAAGTGATGGAATTGCTCAAAGAGGCCGCTATACAAATGGATACTTTTTCAACGAATACTCCACAAATGCACGAAGGTCTTGGTTCTGGAATGGACTGACACAGAGTGAAGTAAATACCCTGTCTCTTGGCCGTCATATTGGATTATCGAATGCATAAGCCACACCACAGACCACCGAGCCATCGACAGCTTGCAGGAAGCCGGACAAATCATCGCAACTGCGAGCGAAGCCGTAACGCGGAGAAAAACCAAAGGACAACGGACTCGTCTCACTTCAACAGTAATATAACTGGATGTTCCATTTCTTGTCTATGATTTGGTGATCAGAAATTATTGAGTAGGTGCAGTGCAAGTTTGTTGACTACCGAAAACAAATGGTATAACCGGTAGTGTCTTTTAGGTAAGTTTAGAACAATACACTAATATCATATTATAAAACTTATTACGTGGCTACCATTATTCATTGGTAAGTGCATATGAGTACAGGGCCGTATTAAGACCTTCGTAGGCCCTAGGCAGTACTTTTTTCGCGTTTTCTTTTTTCGTACTTTTTACGTTTTTCTCCCCCCCCCCCCCCCCCCCTTCCCTGACCCAAATATTTAAATATTCCCAGTGGTTATTTGTAAAATAATAAGCGGGGATAAGATCAATGATCTTTAGTGTTTTGCTGAAGAAAACAATGGGCATGGGCGTCCGCAGGATTTCTACCAGGTGGGGGCAAGGCAAGGAAAACAATATTTGTTATTTGTTTTGGGTCAAGGGGGGTGTGGGGGGGGCATGGCCCCCACCCTGCCCCGCAGGGCGTTTTTTGGTTTTTGGACACTTTGTAATCAATTTTGAGACGTTATGAGGTGTATTTTGTTGAAATATTCAATACTTTTTAAATTTGGCACTTTGGGGTGGTGGGAGACATGTTCAAATCTGCCCCGCAGGGAATTATTTGTTTTTTTGACACTTTGAAATCAATTTTCTGGCACTTTCGTAGGCCCCAAAAGCTTCGTAGGCTCTAGGCAGACTGCCTATGCTGCCTCATGGCAGCGATCATCTCATGGATAATACGGCCCTGTATGAGTATGACTGCAATTTAAAATTTGCATTTATATAAGAATGCATTGCGAGCGGTAGATTGCTACTGCAAACCAAGGACATCCTCATTGTTTTGAAATAGGGAAATGTTTAAAAGTAAGAAAATCAAAGTAAATTTATTGGTAAGTTTAAAGTTTGTCTATCAGAAGAGATTTCTTGCATTCACTTAACATTTAGTTCACTTGATCACGCAAAAAAAGTGCAAGAAATGTACCGTCAATTTAGCGGTGATTTCTAATTGATTTGAACAGTTCTACTAGCGCACATTTCTGCATGGAAAAACATAGCACCTGAGAAAGCACGAGACCACAACGACAGCAACCAAACCAACCGCACCAGAAGAATGTCAACGAAACTCCACTCGTCAATCAAAACACGAGCAACGCTCGGCCGTTCGAGATAAACAACCTACCGCGCAAGGTGTCTAGATGGTTGCATGGTAACGGAGTACAGAAATGTGCAATGTAACACGACCACTTTCATCAAGGATTACCTCCAATGACGCCGATTGAACGTTGATGCAGCTACTGGACATGGAAGAAGAGTTTGCTGGATCAGTTGGTTGGATTTACGAATACACACACGACTTGATTGGCAGAGAATGGTGCCAGACTAGTTACATGTAGTACGATCAAGATTTGTGCCAAGAGTAGATTAGTGGCATTAGATTAGAGCACCACAATCTATATTAGTAGACTGATATTGGTTATGGATAAGTCTATCAGATATATCGATCAGATATAGTAAAACCCAGATAAGAGACAACCTATACTATTTACAGTCTCATTTGCAGATTTAGTAGATAAACCATACTTTAATTAATTGCACTATTGGTATTTCGTATCAAGAATATATGTGTTTTATTCTTTATTATATCATGGACTTAGAATAAAGTGTGTCATGAAATGATTATTTGCATGTAGTCTCCCCTCCTCCTCCCCCCCTCCCCCCACCACAACACCCCATGCGATCATCACAATAGATCGGGGGTAAAGATGCGTCAGATATGCATTAGGGGTTGATACGACCCTTATATGGAGATAGTTTCTACTCCCCCACACAAGAGAAAAGAATCGATAGTTTCCTGCACCACAAACAAGAATTAAAAGTATTGATCCATTATTATGCACAGCAAGGCAATTAAGCAGGTAATCGATATTAAAAACTTTACAATGTTACAATAGACCAGTATAGAAATGATCTGGGTGACATTTGCTTATAAAAATCAGTTTAATTTAATTATTCACATAATCACATCAATCACGCGAGTAGTGTGATTGATTGAACTCGCGAGTAGCCAGTTGTAACATACAATCCACACAAAAAGGCTCCATGTATGGGAATATTAATGTCACTTTTACAGATTTTAAATCGTCAATCCCCCTTAGTCAATATCAACCAATCTGACATTATGAGGATCACGTTGGAGTAGTTTTGTGCGCATTCAATTCCCCTTCTTTCGAGAAACAAATAGTATCTTATCTTGTCTTACATTGTTGTAAAACACGACAAGACAACTGGCTAACCAAACTAAAAAAACAGAACCAGAAGCCAGAACTATAGCGAGTTCTAATGTCACTTTTTGGATTCAACGGTATCAAAATTAAGGGGTTGATGGTGAAGTAAAAAAAAAATTTAAACAACTTCTTGCGATTCTATTTTTTACACGGTTCAGAAAAATATTTTTTTAAGATAGTGCTTCAAACATTCGGTCCAAACTAAAAGAAGAATAAACCATATATTTTATTTTGTAATTACCTCCTAATCCTAAACTTGCTGCCACTACCGAACACCATGGTGTCAGCGCTCACTAATCCTCACACTAGTATTGCACTCGCCCGGCCTCGAACTCATAACCACTGACACTGACGAGCACTGCGCGCACTGACACTAACACGGCGACGTACAGAGACCGACTGCCGCTAGCCGCTAGGTGCTCGCCACTGCTGCGCGCTCTCACCGACACGACGTGAGGGGTACCAACTCCACGCCACTGATTACAACCACGGTACACACGTTACCTGTCACGTGAGGAGTTAATGTCGCACGCTTGTGCAACAGATGGTTATGATGTTCAAGGAGACGGTTGGGTTAGGATGGACGTGGGACAAAAATCGTGGAACCTTTTTTTTTGTCGCCATTAGCCTCGCTGCAGGACAGTGCGACGTTAAGCCCCAGACAAAAAAAGGAGATCGTGGAACCTTCCCATCATTTGCCTGGCGATAAAGGACCACAAGAAAATCCTAAGAAAGTCCGGTCGCGTGAATCGAACCCGGGACCTCTGGAGTACAATTGTCCAGCGTTACTGCCTGAGCCAAATTGCTTCATTTATTGAAAAAAAATTGGTAATTACATTATTTTGACTATATTTTAATGTAAAAACTAAAAAGAAACAAGCGGTAGCTTATAAATATTAAAAATCGTCAAACATAGCAAAAATGATCGGTCAAGTAATGCTCTCTAATATTTTAAATATTTGTAAAAATACTTCTAAAAAAAGAAGTATTTCGTGTTCTAAAAAAACGGTAAATTTATTTTCTGACAAAATAAGCAAAATATTTTTGGAACCCAATTTAGTTCACATTTTCCTAGTGGCTGAAATACGAGCACTGACACGGTCAAGTGAGAGCACCTCTCCTCCTCAGCAAGGATCTCTGTCGGAATCCCTACATCGTGGCAGAAGAAAGAAAGCGTTATCCACGTCGATGTTACAGTCTTCAGGTAGCAGTGAGATTTTATTAGATCATCGCAGACGATCAGAACGAGATTTCATCTCCGCGATAAGCATCCGCAGCTTCTTGAGAAAACAGTGGACAGAATCTTGATTCGAATTTCTTTTCAATCAATTCATTTTGATTTATAGGTGAAGAGTGCAAATAGATTTCCCACAGACTTGCTAGGTGTGACCAATGAATTCGGATAGTACCGAACTCTTGTAACGACTTTTTCTAATCGTCTTCCGTTTTTTCCATAAAAAGTCGATACATTTTAAATTCGCATGGAATACGGCAAGTGCTGAGAAAATAAAAAAAAATGATTTCAGGAGCTCGATTGGTCATTTAGGATGTGAAGGGAAACGACCACTTCAGAACGCCACATAATTGCTACTATCAAAACTCGAAATTACTTATCGAATGAAAAGCTCAAGTCGTATATTTGAACTGTTATCAAAACTTTCAAGTTAATCGAGCCATTAGAACCACCGCATTCCATTAGAAATCTCGACAAGCCACACACACACTTGAAAACAAACAGATTGAACCCAGGCGAGAAATTGCAGACGAGTGTTAACGCGTTCATTCACCAGACAAACTATTTGCGGTTCATGAACGCACTTTTCACGGTTGCCAGCCGCGTTCAAAGAGTTCAGAGATAATAATACAATTCCCATTTCTCGACTAGCGACTGACGATTTCACTCTTGTAGGAAATTAACGCTCCAAATTAAAAACCTATTGATTCTTATTCGCGTGATGTCCATTTTCTTCCCAATTGATCTCTCTTCCACGGCTTTCACTCTTCCGATTGACCGCATAGACCCAAGTGATAACTCGATAAGACAATCAAACGAAATAATGCTCCTATTCTCTCCATGCCTCCAACATGACATTAGAACAAAAGTTCACTTGAATGTCAGACCTAGAAGGATCGTAGCCATGTTCTAAGTTCAGGTTTCAATTCGCTTTGTCAATGCAATGGCCAATACTGGATACATACTTCTAAGAAGTCCGAGCTTGTTTTGTTAGTTGTTTCAACTATATGAAACAGCTCTGCTGAGGGCATGTGCTTATAAGGAGAGACAACTGCATTTTATTGGATCTCTAGCGTATATGAATTAATAATAATGCTTGTTTTACCAGGCTCTGTCTAGCATGAGATATTAATGTTTCAACTCCTTTATTGTGTGAGAAAACAATCTAACGAACGAAGTACAAGTTTTTATCGGCTCATATACCTTCGAAGTGTTATATTATAATCTAAAATGTAGAGTGCATACGGCTTGTTGTTATGAAACCGAAAGGTATTAATTATTAGATTATGGTCTCACTTTAAATTAAAAACAGTGTGTACTTGCTACCATCTATACCTTGGAAGAAGGGGAATAGAATCTACACAAAAGGATCCATTACTTGGGTTATTTATACACGTCAAAAGTCAGGAAGCCAAAGAGCTCAAACCATTCAGATTTACCGGGCTCCAAAATGTCTAATTAATAAAACGTAACTATCCCGAAATGGAGCAAATTTATGAAGATTCTATTTATTCTCTTCTCTCGTGGTACGAACGAATAGTAAAGTCAGATATGGGGTGAAAACAGCCTGAAGAAATCAAGAGTGACATTTTTATATAACGCGCGCGGCGCTCATTAAAAGATCCTCAGAGCAAAGATCGTCGCTGATTAGCATAAGAATGTGGGCAAATCTCGGAGCGTTGCACTTTGATATTTATTTCCTACGTGAAGAAAGGGAAAACAAATACCTCATGGTTTTGGGCTTAACTTATTAGCAATTGCAATTCGCTTTCTTTCGGTTCTATAGACTTGTTTACTCCTGCTGGGCATTCGAGGAGATTTGGACCACTAGATCGGGCGCAAAGAAAGCAAATCGTCATAATTACGTCAACCACAATACACAAAAACTTCGCAGCCGTTTCGAATTGAATTAGACATCAACTATTTAGCGAACCCTTTGATCGTTCATTCCGGGTTTTTATAATGAAGCTATAAATGGAGTGTAAGATTTATTCGAAAGACCAACAACCTAACAGCTGTGTAGAAACATTTTGCCAAACAAATGCACGATTTAGTAATGGCCGTTCAATACAAAAACCTATAAAAAGTGTACGAACATCTGAAAAATGGTCACACAAAATACTGATTTGTTCAATAAATTATGAAATGAATACGAATTTTTAGTCCATTTTGGATTTCAAAAACCCACACGAACGGCAAGTAAAGATAGAAACACATTGTAAGGCCATGACTACGTCTTGGAAATGCAAGATGAGGAAGTATCTTCTCTCCAGCCACCTTCAGCCGTCGCCGCGATCTACAAGTACAGAGGTTTCTCATGACGCCTCCCCGGGTGAGCCGCCGAGGTCGACGGTCGTGCTCGTTTTCACAGTTCCGCACCGTGGCTCGCTCATTCCGCTTCCGCTCGTTCCTTGATACAGATTAATAAAGCGAACTTCACTTGTTTCCGTCTTATTCGTGGTTCAATGCGCCGCTTAAAGTCTGCCGTCTCCCGGAGGTCGTGGGTGAAGAAATAAGCGCACACAGACAATGCAATGCAGAGAAGTTCCGGAAAGATAAAGGAGCCATCGCATGTGCATGCTCCAGTGGAGTTACAGATACTGCGAAATATGTTTGGAAGTTTGATCCAATCAACAGTTGATTACAATGTTTAAATTTGTTTTGCTAATGACTACGTCAAAAACATACCGTTCACTTTACAGACTAATTAATTTCGTGACAAAGGATACCAATTTTTGAAATGTTTTTGTAGTAATCGATTGTGTAATAACTAATAATGTAAGGACGATTCCGAGAATACGGTGAAATAAGGATTAGTTAGGTGCTGGGAAGAAGACGGTCAAGACAAATTGTAGCCCACGGGGGCAAACTTGCTTATCGACGAATTTTAAATGGGAAATTTAACCACAAGAATTGTTTGGAATTCATAATCGGTCGTAATTATAACAATGATTTGCAAGTTTATATTATTACCTACTATAATTAAAAAGACAACTTGTAAAAAAATCTAGTGGAGCGGTCGCTCCACGCCAGCCAAGTCGTACGGCGCGCGCACACTCTCATTTAAAAAGGCTGAAGCAACCCACTTTTACTGTAAGCATCAAAGTGGCATTTTCGGCCCACTGGATCTTAAAATTGGGAAATCTCACATTGTTGCGAAATATCTTAATTTCGAGCTATGGCCCACCCCACCACATGTACCAAATTTGGGAACAATGGGTTATTCCGTTTGCGAGCGGGAGGACCGTGAATATCGTGAAATTCGACGGCTTTCTTCAGATAATAATTATGATGATTCATCTTCCAATAAATTCCGCGGTCTCCGCCACAGCCTAAACAGCTGGGTTGATTGACCCGAAATTTTCACCACATATACAGCTCGTCTGCCTGATGATACCTTGCCCTTATGAATTTTTTGTGCCGCCATTTTGAAACCGGAAGTGACGTCATATCTCAAAAACGGCTAAACCGATCGGAACGAAATTTGCGCCAATCGATTCAGACGGTCCTTTATATGAAATAACAACAGTGAAATTAAAGTTTTCTAATTACTGAAACCGGAAATGACGTCATAGTTTAGCGAAATCTGCCTAAATTCACTTCCCCTTTATATAAAAACCAACTACATATTCAGAAGGCTTATAATGAAATATTAGTATTTATATACATATTAATACAATGTGTAAGAACTTTCAGCCGCCATTTTAAAAACCGGAAGTGATGCCATATCTCGAAAACGGCTGGACCTATTGGAACGATGCTTTCGCAATTCTTCATGGCATATCACTTTAAGTTTATATTTAGCTCCAAACAAAATTTTTCTTAGTAACTAATTCGGAAATGGCGTATTTTTTTAAAGGAATTAAGGAATTATCCATTGTTGCCCCAATAAGTTTTACAAGTTGTGTAAATAAACTAAAAAAATAAGTGATATCCCCATAAAAAACACTCCGTGTAAAAATACCAGCCAAGTCTCTTCAACTAAAAAAAAAAATGAAATCTAAAAGTTCTGCACTGAAACGTAGTGATATCAAAAAATTAGCCAAGTCAAAACTTTATTTGAAAATTAAAATATACTTGGCGCATCGTTTTTTTAGTGCATTGTAGGTATACTATAAGTATATGTATTTATATCTAGCCTATACTTCTAAGCTATTTATATACACGATGCGCCAAGTATTTTTTAATTTTCAAATAAAGTTTTGACTTGGCTAATTTTTTGATATCACTACGTTTCAGTGCAGAACTTTTAGATTTCATTTTTTTTTTTTAGTTGAAGAGACTTGGCTGGTATTTTTACACGGAGTGTTTTTTATGGGGTTATATTAACCATTAGACATTACTGACTTCGGTGTGTGAAAAGAGTCGCACCGACCCGCCCACACATGCAAACGATACAATAATATAGGGGTTACCATGAACTGTGCAGTGTGCTACAAATAACAACTGGTTGACGGCAATTACATGAAGTGACAAGCAGAAAGACTATTAGAACGATCACTTCTTGCCCAGATATTGTGGCAATCTTAGTAAAGCCGACAGACGAAGTTGGCCTTGGGTTTGAAACCGGGACATCCCGATTTTTCCGCCATGCTTCAATACATATCAAATAATGTCAATCAATTCAAGTTATTGGTCTCACACGTTGTATTATAGCTAAGTAATCTAGGGTAACATGTTATGACTTATGAAAGTACACGATTATAATAGCCCCTATATAAATTGTACATAAAAACAATACAGCAATTAGAGTAATACTAATTACTCTATTATAGGATATAAATGTAATATATTAATCCTAGGAAAAAAGCTTTTTAACGGTTACCGACAGCTGGTTGGTAAAGTTGTATAGACTACACTTGGGTTGCTTTGAGAGATCGAGAGATCTCACATAAAATACAAGAACTTATCGTAAAATCATTTGGAAAGCAGATTTCTTGATGTTTACTGCTCGTAAAATTAAGGATACACCGGCAAGATACAGTGAGACAATTTCCAAGTTCTTAATTTTTACAATGTATTGTGAGGTTGTTGACAACTTTGTAACATTGTGTTTTGAGACACAGAGTGCTTTTACGTTGTAACCCAATTATAAAAAACAATCTCAGCTTGCAAATTGATTTCTTCAAATTTAAAGATTAAAAAGTACTAATTGGGAAATTAGTATGACAATCACATGTTGTCTTCTTCTAATTTAACAATATGATTCAGACAAACCTGGCTATAACATGTCGGCGTTTTTTCTCAACACTAATCTACACTGTGTGTTCAGTGATAACAACACACTATCAGCTGATTAGAAACAAGACTAGCCCAATGTTATCGCGAAACACGATCTACTTGTGATTCAGCCGTGACGAATTGCAACAAGGGATTATAGTTTAGTCATACGAGTCCATGATGAAACATGGCGGATGACATTCGTGTGTTTCTAGGTTCACTAGTTCAGGTCCGCAGATGTTGAGAGCTACGCGGTTCGATACTCCTTGTGTTTGCAACTTGAACATCGCGATCGAGTTCATCCTATACTTTTCGAGCAAACTGTCAACTGTTGTCGCGAATGTCCTGTACCTCAGAGGTAGAAGGCCGGAAATAAATTTCCTCTATATTGCGTTGCACACTTTTGGAATGATTTAATCAAGCTATACCAATCTATACCGATTGCGATTGCTATTTGAATGTAAACAAATACAGTTATACATGGTTATACTGAAATATTCTCTTACACAATAACTCATATCACCATTACAAATATGATTGGATGAAGGCAGAATTACTGGGTTTTGAGCTCACTTCATGAATCACTGAAATTGACTCTTCTACATCTGATGTACAGAATATCATATTGTGCAGGAGCTTTCATCTGTATACTCAGATAACAATAGAAGTAAAATCTACAGATTGAGAACGCTTTTCAAGTCATTTTCCTGGTATTGACGTGAATTAGTGAGCCAAATTTCAGCTCGATCAGAGTAACGGTTTGACATGTAAGATGCACATATCGACAATAAATCAATTATAAATATGAAATGCTTGCTAACATGTCAAAGGTGATGTCCGCTGAATTAAAAGTATCCCTAACATGCCTAACAAATATTTTTTTCGGCAGTTCACGGATGTACTGTTGAAGCATCTCAATTATTTAGAATGTGAAAAAATATGTGTTGCTATTTCTCGAGTAGGAAACACGAACTTAGCACAACGCAGCTACAGATAAAATATTCTCATTTATTCATCTTTGCGTTTCGAGTTTCACAACAAAATTGTAGTTTCGATTCAAGACACTGCTTTGTAAAGAACGTTTTAGAGACTGTACCTCGGGTTACAGCAAACTCTTAGAACCCTCATTCATGATGTACAATCTCGTGAGCCGTCAAGTTTACGTATGCACTAGTAGTTTGTACCCAACACACAATCGTCATACTTTAAACATCCGGCCAACCTTAAAATCCATTCAGATTAGCAGCACTCATGAATTCGCAATTGCATGTGTAGTGACAGCTGCCAAGAAGAAGAAGAATGTGTCTTTAATCGATGCATAGACACCAGACAATGTGACCTAGCTAGCTGTCGAAGCCTATAATAACTCTTGATTTAATGTAATTCTTGTCTAATTATATACACCACACTGACATGGTAATTTCTTGACTCCTATTGTGAAGCATAACCCCAGTGAAACTTCTCCATACATTAACATATACAGTGAGCGACGGAGAGCATGAATGTATAAAATAAGGGTAATAATAAATATTGTGCTCTCACAAAATCCCATATGAATTATTTATTTAATAGTTTAAAACTGTGAGAGGAGGCAATCCCTTTTTATGTCTATTATTAAAGTGTGTGCGATGTATTATTTTCTCGTATCAGTAGCTGAAAAGATGAAGACGATAGCTTAAGCTGAGCTCAAGGTAAAGTGGGTGGGGTTACTTTCTTAATTGTATTGTCTTCTCATAAATAGTCTCGACGTTATTCCACTACTGGAGCTCTAGGAGACATTGATCTGTGTACCACCACGAGCTGAGAGGAACAGAATAGACATAATAATGCTTCATTCCTTGGGGTACAGCTTTTAAGTCCAAGTAAAAAGCCATTTCCATTCTGGTATACCAGACTGCAACGTGGAATGTTGACAACTAAAAAGACTTCAGAAATTGGGCTAATTTAAGTAGATCCTACTGCCCTTCTCTTGTGGTACAGAAGGTATCCTTTGAAAATTTGGTTAAAACAAGAATAACAAAAGTTTCCTGTAAAACACGCAAAAGTCGAGAACCTAGACGTGGATGTAGGTAATAAATTACTCTTGTTGCAACCAAATAATGAATTCAATAAAATTCAAGTAAGGATGCACCAATGGTGAAGT
Source organism: Leuctra nigra (assembly GCA_934045905.1). Classification (NCBI taxonomy): domain Eukaryota; kingdom Metazoa; phylum Arthropoda; class Insecta; order Plecoptera; family Leuctridae; genus Leuctra; species Leuctra nigra. The sequence goes on from OW203764.1 coordinate 21,424,520, forward strand.
AGGTTTATTCATCACACTCTTAATTTCTAAGTAATCAACCTTTCTATAGAAAGGCATTGCCTCTACAACTTTACAAGCAAGATATTAGAAAACAAACTCCGTTTAATTTATTTATAGAAATAAAGAGTTATTTCTGCTAAATTCTGTATAAGTGGAGTACCTTCAGATTTCGTAGCCTCTCCAGGATAGTTTTACGGGCCCTCTCATTTATTAATGGTCTAACTAAATAATTCTAAAAAAATAATGCATCTTCTAATAGGTATTACCACGTAGTACGTACAATTTGTAATGTTCAATAGATTCATTATCACATCTTTCCAATTAGTACTACCAAGCCGAAGGCTATACAATGTCTATGGTACTACCATTACCAATCCCGTTGATGCGGATTTTTGTAGTAGATAAGAAAAAATGAGTGCTGTAAAAATACATTGAGTGGTCTGGGTAGCAACAGCTCACGCGGGTTTGGGCCCCATGGGTCAGGGAAATGTTTAAATTTCGCAAATGAAGGCAGTGCATTTTAGGCAATTTCAACATCTAAAACTGTTGAAAATACTATTTTGATTTTGAAACTAAATAAAAGATGTTCTGAATTTCAATTTTTTAGTTATAAATGGATAGAAAGTCACGTGTAAAGCGGACACAATAACAATAAGTTGTCCAATTTTTCAAATCTGGACCCAAAAGAATGTATTTTGAAATAAAATAAAATAAAAATAAAATAAAATTAGTGTTTCTTTTAAAGTTCATGCCCATTCATGCCATCATTATTTTTATCTCAATATTTTCATTTCTATGATATTCATTTAAATCCTGTAACGTCCTAACCATGAAATTTGAAAGATGACAGTCTGCATTACACACAGGCAAAACGTTTTAAGGAAATAAATCACAATTTGGAATGGGTTCCCGAATTTATGAAGAAAAGTTAATTTACTACACAAATTATCATAAGCAATTTTACGGAGAATAAAATAAAGTGTAAAATACTATGTAATACGTATGTTCTAGGGGACACACTCCTCAGACCCTTTCCCCCCATAGATTTCCACAAATAATAATAAAATCAAACAATACCCCCATAATAACATTAATGTAGTAGTAAACAGTAACTTACAAGATGCAGTTGTTGCCCTGCTGTCCCCTCCGCTCTGCTTCCGAAGGGTTGGTCGGTGTGGGCTCAAGCCGGCCGTTAGTCTCTCCCTCCAACTGAGTGGTGCTCGGCGGTGAATGTCTCGTCCTCTCACCAGGTGGGGATCTCGTTGTTCGGTTTTTCTGACTCCGGAAGCTGTCTCGAATATTCGATGCCCTCAGACGAGGATCGTTGGATTGAATCGGTTTCAGATGTGGAGGGGACCTTGACGAACCGTTCTGATTCTCCGTCGGAACTCTCTGTAGCCGTGCTTTAGATGGCAGTAACATGTTCCCATTCATACGCTCAGGTTCGTGCACCGGCAGTGACGTTGCAATCTTTCCGTTGATCATCAGCTTCTGAGTTTGATATCGAAGTGCTGACCAGTTCGTGTCAGCAAGCTTCATGGCAGGTACTCCGCAGTTGGCTGTAGATTCATTGTCAGGTCGCTTCATCGAAAGTGTTCGAGCAAATGTCTGATTCATGTTTCTGTTGTTAGGAGATAGTTGAGATTTATTGTTTTGAGGAGACGGAGATTGTTTAAGAGTAGGAGGTGATATTCGCTCAGAGCTAACGGTTCTCTTGTGGCTGATTCCATTCTCATATATCCTCTGGTTTACGGACGCATCAGTCAGTTTTTTAGCCTCTTCTGGTTTGGATTTATCCACGTGCGTTTGTGTCCAGGCAGAATGGAGTTCAGGTGGAGGTGGAGGAAGAGGTTCGTCGAAGGCAAATACTTCGTCCTCCAGAGTGGCAGGTGGTGAAGGTGGAGGAATATCAGGACTTGGAACTCGATCTTGCCCAGGAGGAGGAAACGCAGTGCGAAGATGAGCTTTCTTCGGTGGTCGCTCTGGCACCCAGTCATCCAGTAGTATAGTCGGTCCAAGGATCAACGGTCCAAGGAGATCAGTAGACAGCGATCCACAGCTGTTGCTGTGCTGATGTCGAGGCCCATCCTTGATGTTACCGGACTCAATGACCTTCTCCACCCGACTAGGCATCTTCTCTCTCCAGTTCCCAGCATAGTCGGAAGCAGAAGAGGCCCGACGCGATGCCTGACTGCCACGAGGTCGAGGAGGGGGCTGGGGTGGGGGCGACTGAGGTGCCGGTGCCAAGGTCATCTGCGCCGGCTGCGCCAGAAGTGGTTCTGAACGCCATACCTGGTTCCTCGATGTTGAGTGGTGACGCTCGTAGAATGACAACAGAGCTTTCTTCTGGATGGCCTTGAGAGTCGGATCGGAGACTCGTAGCCTCTTGTCGGGGTCCAGGTACGAGTATCGAGACTGCTGTCTCTCGATCTCTCCGATCCTCTCGGCTACGGTGAGTTGCGGCGAGGTAGGAGAGACCGGGGTATTCGGCTTGGCCTGGTCGGGTTGTACGGTGTAGGTGTTGACCGGGAACAACCGCAGCTTGTTGTGGTTGTTGTTCCGCTGTACCCGAGTCTGCCAGCCGCTGCTACCCGCGGGGAACAACACGCTCTCGGAGTTGTGTCGTTGAGGAGTCTGCACCTGGCAGAGATCAATACATTAATAAACTATTCAGAAGACTATTGCAAAGTTGATTGATTGAGTAAAATCAAGTTTAAGTTCAATCAAGTTGAACGATTGATTGCTACACAAAACATGTAGGAATGTACCTACATCGATTACTGAATTTACACTTGCACTATAGATTCAGAACACAAATGATACATTGTTATTATTTCTGGCGGGGGGAGGTCAGGGTGAAAAGGACCGGGATGCGATGAGGCAAAGGTCCCGGATAAACATGACGTGACAGGGTCCGTAAAACAAAGGAGAGATAGAAAAAATGTATGTAAAGGAGTAAAAATGCTGGTTATATATGAAAAACGACTGTAAAATATAAATAGGGGCCCGTAACATGGAAAAAAGGGCCCATAAAAGACAGGAGCCCAGGATGCAATCGCACCGTGGCACCCCAGGCCAGACCGCCACTGATTTCTGGTATTTATTAGTGGTACCTACCTAATAACTTCATTTACTAAAAAATAAAAGAGATATTTATAAAAATAAAAAAAATGAAACATGGGCTATCGAAATAAAGCATAAAAATAAGTTACATCTTCACATAGCTGTACTTTCCAAAGTGAAAAGGTTGTAATGATATTAAGTGTGTTGTTATACCTTAGCACTGTGAGCGATGAGCTGTCGGGACGATGATTGGTGATGCATGTGAGAGCTGCTGGTGACGCTGACATCGCTCATCGAGCCGTGCCACTTGAGAGTCTCGCTGCTCGATGCCGAGCCTGAGCTGGTCGTCACCACACTGTCACGGCCGGCGCGATCGCCCTCGTCGCTCCACGCAGTCTGCGGCCCGGGCTCAGGTCGCACCGCCTCACTGCACAGTCAATAGGTACCTCGTTTCATTGCCGTCAAAAGTTCTAATTTAATACTGTTGCCGCCCTCATCGCGATTGTGACCATCTCATTGAAGTACGAGTTTAAGTGACAAGTTGTACAGATCAAATTATTCTGTGTGCATCTTCCACCATTTGTTTAAAAATTTTGATCTCCTTTCTTAGATATGAGCAGCTAAATTTTTGCTTAAAAATAAAATACATATTTAAATTCAGAAAATTAAATTTGAAAATCAACTGTATATTTTGGATTTTTTTTTTTTTAAATTGGTTAATAATTCATAAAGATCTATATTTATTCTCTACTACTTTGTCAGTTCAACTTAAACAACTTATCTTCTATGAGGATTTAGAGGTTGATCTCCAATGTTTATTACCACATACAGGCTGTTCAATTTACTCTTACAACAGCGCTAAGGTGTAACTAAGCAGCACCATCCAGACCTTCCGCCTGAATTCACACTTTGCCAGGCTAAACTTTCCAAAGTGAATCCGCTAACTTGAATGTGCCATCTAAGTTCTCTAAGTTCTAACTGATTTTCATTTTGTTGTGTTGGTGCAAGCATAGTACCTACATCATTTTCGTTGCCAATCTTCGCCACCATAGTCATTGTAAAGAAGATTTGAACAAACTGTAGAACAATATTATACACAATATTGGCAAAGATATTTAAATTATTGGTATCTTTAAAAAAGTAAAAAAAAGGTTTCTTTGTTATCTTCCATTAAAAACAATTAGTAATAATAACTGTCATCCAATAAAAAGTACACAATAGAACTAGAGGATTAAAAACAAACAAACAAGTCTCATAATTAAACTAATAAAACAATTGGCTTATGCTGCACTCAGGAAGAAGCTCAGTTCTTAACTACTTAGAACAGGATCTACGAAGTAGATACAGTTATTTTCCTTAGTGCAGTACTAGTATAAATTCACTATGTGATTTAAATTCTATACTGCTAATATCAACCCTTAAAAATAAATTATAATTTCACCATAATATATAAGTGAAATTTTCTGTCCCTACTTTTAAGCATGTACAAGCCGCGCCTTTTCAGTTACCAAACTATTTTAATTTTGCAAAATTTTGAGATAGTTTAGTGTTTACAACACTTTGTTCACACCTTCATTCAATATATGATGCACAATGTGACCTTTACATTACAAATGTGACCATACCATTACTGTCAAAATAGAACTGACCACAGTCAATATCAATAAAGTCTAAAGGGGAAGATTGCTACAAGTACATTTTTTGACGAAATTAGCTAGAGGCTTTCTAGAGGTGTCATCTCGTAGTGGTTTGATTGAGGTTTTAAAATAGTCTCACAGTTTGATGATATATAAAATATTGATAAATTATGGATTTAAACTTTTCAGAAGCGTTTTCTTTGAACTGTATCAAATAGACTTGTAACGTTCTTCTCCTCTACTCTTCAAATAACAAATAAGTGGAGTGACATGTGATAAATTGTGTAATAAGCCAGGTAGTTACCTGTCTCTTCTGAGGCGGTCCATGAACGGCGTCGCCATGATCGAGTCCGTGCTCGATACGTAGCTGTGGTAGCCCTCGGACTGCGCGTACGATGGTTGCTGATGATGCTGAGGTCGCATTGGCTCATCGTAGTTGCGCGAGTATTCTTCTAGGTCCGCTTGCGTCAAGTGCGGTGGAGACTGTTTCGGTTCTTGGTAGGACATCGCGTATTCCTCCAGCTCCACTTTCGTCAGCGGCGGATCTCGGTAGGACCTGTGGCAATGAAAGAAGTTGATGCAATATTGAAGTAGGTATGTATGTACTAGTGTATTGGACAACATAACACTACTCTCCTGATTTGATTGTTGTCAGTGTACAGAAAATAAATAGAATGTTCAGTGTAAAGAAACAAAAACATGTTAGCTAAGTGAGAAATTTGTTCCTAATCTGTTTTCAACAAAGTACACACAAAATGAAACAACAAGACCCCTCTACATTTACAAATACAATCCTTGTCTCTTCTCTCAGTCTTCGCTATTTTTTACACAATAATTTTGATACTCACTACAAATGGTGACAGAAAATGGTATTTGTTTTCTTTTTTCTTTTTAACTATTAACTTTTTATTTTATTGTATTATTATGATATAGTACATCTTAAGTTCAAATAACCTGAGCTTAAAATATCAGTACTTACTGTTATAAATATTCAATGCTGTTATTAATACTATTACAGCAAATATAAGTTTATTGATCATTAATTAGACAGCTGTTGTTGAATTGATAATTTACTCATTGTTTTGGGGAATCATATATTTTATTTATTAATATACGCAGAGCCATGTTATCAAATAATTAAGTATTCATATAAAACCTACTGAATAAGTTGACACCGGTATAAAAACAAATCCTTGTCCACAACCTTGTTTGATGGTATTGAATTGCAATCAATTCTGCGTAGAAAAGTGTAGATAGGTGATGAGAATCTTACGTAGAGAGTGATCTTGCATACTCCTCGAGGTCCGCCTGTGTGAGATGAGGCTTGGTGGAGATGACATCTCGCTCGGGCGGAGAGGGAACCATGTAGTCGTTGTCACCCAGCAGCTTACCCTCGCGATCCACTCGCGGCAGGTACAGTCGAGACTCGTCGGGGGACATCTTCTCGCAGCGCTCCAGTACAGTCTTCAGTTGCTGATGGCATGAAAAGCAATTATAATAATTATAATGGTCATCTTAATCTTCTCTTCCAGTGATGAATATTTACAATGTAAACACTTATTTTTAAACTTATTTCCTATAAAACATTGTATGAATTTTATTTTTACATCCTAAAACAGGTCTTACAAAGAAGATACATTTCAAAACTATATAGGTTTCTATATGTACAGATTATATACACATTATCATTTTCTACACATTTTCCTACACATTTTCTACGCAATTCACCATTTGTCACCATTTGTCATTTGTACACATTTTATTAAAAAATAATTAAATTAATATATACTTTTTTTATGGATTCGAACTCTCAAGTAGGTATGTAGTATGTGAATGTGATATGATAGAGTTGTGTACAAGACTCTGACATCTGATTATTAAAAAACAAAATTATAACCACTGAGATTGATAATGTTTTTCATATGTTACCTGCTGAGAAAATGAAGGATTTGGTCGCTTCATGAAGGGTCTTGTGTAGGGGATGGCACTCTCCTTGGGGTAGTTGGTGTGATCCGTCCAGGACTTGGAGCGATGGCTGCCGCCGCCGGGATTAGGTCGGACGGCCATGGGGGTGGCCTCCGCAGCCGCCGACATCGGCCACGACGGGAACTTCTCGTGGCCGGGACCGTACTTGATGCCCTTCAGACTGGAGGCGTCGCGCACGGGAGGCGCTGGAGGAGGTGATCCTGGAAAATCAGGACAATCAGTAACCGAAACAGGAAGCCCATCTCTTCAAACCACAACAAATGACAACCATGAATGCATAACTATACACAAACCAGTTATTTTAATGTGAATCAAGTAACATTTTTCAAAATGCATTTCACAAGAAAACAACCATGGCCAAACAAGTATTCAGACTTGGACAGCATTCAATTCTTGAGGCACTATAAATATTAACTGTGATAAACTCAAGGGCTGAGTTACCTACCCTCACATTCCACTAATATTATTCTGCTCAATGTAGTTATGACTAATTTTCTTGCTAGGTAAGTTCTAACCTGTGTTCAGGTTTCTTCTGAGAAGGGGAACATCCAATTCCAAGTTTATGACCATGGAGTTCTTGTGTTCTTAGGACAACAAAGAAAGGTGGACCCAGCGAGTGGTTGACTCATCAAAAACCTACCCAAGAGACCGGCAAAGATGCTTCAAAAGAAGCTGGCGAAATATACTGATTTACAACATATTATTGACAACTTTTACTGCTTGACTTATTTACTGCAATGTTGTTGTTTTCGACTCATTGTTTCCCTGGGCTCTCAAACTCTCTCCCAAACAATGCATGAAGCTACACTAAAAAGCGCCTTTGCCGTCTTAATTTTAATTCGACGGTATATTTGATGATCAGCTCATGCAGGTATGCTGAAGGTCCTCATCCCACTTCAATAGTCCAGCTCACCTACACTATATTTATTGACACGTTTTTTTTATAAAACGTGTATAAAGGTGAACAGTTACAAATACATTTTTTTCTGAAGATGAAGACAATAATGTCGTAAATATTTTTTCAGACAGGATTTATTCAGTTGAAAAATTTGCCCATGTAAAAAAATTGAGAATTTCATACGAAGTTGCAGGTAACTGAGTGGTAAAATGAAAATTATCTAACATTTTTCCACTTCACCTGATTTTACAAGCAGTAAATAATTTAGCTGTCAAGTCCAACTACATTGCTGAAATCCGAGAAAGTAGACATTTTCCCGTTCCTCATTATCATTTGACTTGTACCTACATAACAAAACAAACACAAGTAAGTTCAGAAATTTCGAATTTTAATTGTAACTCATTCCAGATCGAGTTCACACTGACTCTAATGTAATTAAAACCCGCTAGGTCTAATGACAATTAACATATCGTACTAATTGGCATACCATGGGAAGCAAGCTGCGCGCCATATTGTTATTACAATAAACCCGTATAATTAACAGCTGCTATAAAATTCCTCGCTCAAACTTATCGGTAATCATCAATACTCGTGCCTAATAATCACCACACATGCAACAACGTATAAACCAAGTTTATATAGTGCCATAAGTCATGAGATATCTTCCAGATGGTATTTATTGTAGATATAATAGAATGTAAGGCAAGGAGAAGAGGGTGTTATGTGGGGGTGTCAAGTTACTCTACCTGTTCCGGGATACTGCAGCTATTTATTTAGTTCGATAGCAATTGAATATGGAAACAGCTGTTTTCAGATGCGTGTGTCTTATCTTATCGCTTACTTTTAGAATATCTCACGACTAGGAAAAGGGACACAAACTACAATACCTCAATAAGGGCAGGTTTTTCAATTAATTCAAAATATGTAGTAAGGTTAAAATATATGTGCTCTCAAAAAAAAGTAATAACATAGTGGTGTCAATAAATGAGTGTATAAAAAACTATAAATCTGTAAACTAAACAGAGCAATGACACTTGTTCTATAGACACATGTTTACTCTGTATAAGCATTGAAGGAAAGTGAGAAGACAACCTCCCATATGTTAGACAAATAGACCGCGACTAGATTCCCTTATGTCTGCGATAGTTCTATTTACAATACCTCACTGGAGTACCTCAGTGTCTTATCAAGCCCTGACCTGGCTCTAAAAAGCCATGCCTTGCCATGTGGCTTTTACGACAAATACACCCAAACTCCAGACAGATTGCGGTCATGTTAGTTTTAACAAGATAAATGGGCGGTTTTGGCGATGGCTGAATTTGGGTACTTCAAGTGATGCCGTAAAAGTAAGCAACTTCCGGGCCGAAATATTTGCGATACCGTAGAGTGCTTCTCGAGAGATCTAAACCATATGGCTTTTTTATAAATTCAAGACTGCACTACACATAATTTGCTTAGAGTAAAAAAAAATGAAAGTAGAATTGGCAAAATTATCAATTGTGCACAATTTTGTTTTCGATCTCGTGATCTACAATCGTAATCCACAATCGTGATCGTACAATCTATGAAAATCAAGAAGCTGTGAAAAGCAACAAAACTGAGATTTTTATGCCTTTTTTTTAAATCTAATTTTGTCAGATTGGATACAATACAATTTTGATAGGTATGTAATTTTACAATAAAAATAAAAAAAATAATGACACGTTAATGAATCGCCAAATAAATGTAAACTTGTTTAGGTGGATTCACACGGCCGTTCCAAACTTCGAGTTTGAAACTCAAGTTTGCCAAAGTTCCGAATCGCCGTTCCAAAAACTCCCGTGTGAACTATAAAAGTTTGAAACTCAATCCTCACAGTTCGAATCTTTTCATAGTTCACACGAAGATTTTTGGAACGGTGATTCGGAACTTCGGCAAACTTGAGTTTCAAACTCGAAGTTTGGAACGGCCGTGTGAATCCACCTTTTGCCTCTTTTCCTATAGGAAAATTTCCTCACAATGGGGGTAAATAAGAATTTGGTTCTAATAATTTGTTCTTCACAGTTTTCAATGTATGTAAGTGATGACATACAGAGAGTAAGATCCACGAAATGTTCGAAGATGGTTCAAGAAGACTTTTGGAACGAGCTTGATCCAGCGCCTGGAATTTCGAACTCGCAACATGAGCTCTAACGGTGTTTGCACTGGACCGCCTTTCATCTGTCGATGTGCATTGTTAGTAATTGTATGAGTTCACCTCTGCGTCGACCTTTAGCCCTCGTTTAACACCTCACACTAGACCTGTACCACACTTCATAATATTAACAGCTAGAGAAGAATGTTTGTGGATGGGAGGCGAGCTAATAACGTACATTAGATCAAAGATAAACTCTTCCATTTCACTACGCGTCAATAAGCGAACTTGAATTTCAATAAAAAAAAATAACTGGTTACCATTACAAGTTTTTATTGATATTATTTAATAGAAAATAATGAGCTGGATGAGTACCGAAAAGATGATTGCGGCGACTGGCAAATTTTAGTTTTATAGTCCGAAACTAACTGAATTTAATGATCGTAAGAAAAAAACTGCGTGTGGAAAAGTAGGCCTTGGACGCTCAATATTGCCCCAACTTCCGCTTACACCCAGAAATCATTTTATTTCCTTAACACTTTAGAAGGCTAATGCACTTGATGCACATCACTTGATGCACAACACTTGATGCACCACATCACTTGATGCACAACGTTTGAGTTCCATTCAAACAACATGACTCGTAAATCCACAAAATTGTCGTGACGTCATCTCAATTCTGTGCTATATTGCCGATATTTGATAGTTTTAAAAGCTATCTGGGAAATTGTAGGTTCCGTAGAAATCTAATTACGAAGAGTTAATCACTCGCATTACAAAAATACATCGATTTACCCCCAATTAGGTAAGTAAAATCTAACCCGACAACACGTGTCATCATAATGTCCACCCCCGGGGGGAAGCTTCAAATCTTTGCACTGATAATAAAACAAAGGACGTTGTGCAAACTATGAATAGCATTAGTGCCGTTGAATATTAATAATGTAGTGCGTATTCAATGATAGTGCTAAGCAAACAGCATCAAATAAATGGTTTGTGTACTCAATAAAATTTCAAATTATTTTTAATTATTTTTAATAGTGTCTAGACGACTCTCTGTAGGTAATATCTTGTCTGCAAATGACGATGATGATTGGGATGAAGACTTCGATGAGAAGTTTAAAAAACTAGTTAAGTGGTAGGTATAGGGTCGGTCGTGGCATATCAGTTCCCAGAACAAGTGACTAAAAAGTCGACGACAAGGCATAAGAGTCGGTCTGTACCTTCTAGAGACAATCTTCATTGATCTCTTTTCGACCAAATTCATGAGCCCTACTGGTCAAGTACCCTGGCCTCCCGATATATTTGAATGGTATAAGATGGTATAAGCTTAGAGGAATAAGTGGTGCGCATAGACATTGTAGCCTTCATACAATGTCTATGGTATAAGTAAAGAACGTTATGAGTCAATTTTTTGAAAAAAAAAATAATGTGTAATATTCTTTGCAGTTCTTTTTTGAGCTTTCAGAATATAGCCTCGGTTTTTAGAAAATGTTGACACAAAGTCTTGAAAACGCAATTGAATATTTTTTGTCTGGGGCTTAACGTCGCACTGTTCTGCAGCGAGGCTAATGGCGACGGATGAATGATTATGATGATGATTGGGAGATGATGGCGAAGTGTAGGTAAGAATGGAAGGTGGGAAGGAGGCGGTCGTGGACTATTTGTAGGGTATCTTCCCAACATTTGCCTATCGACTGCGGGAATACCACGAAAAAAAAACCCAGTCAGGAAGGACGGCCGCGGGAATCGAACCCGGGCCTCCGGAATACAAGTTCAGAGCGTTACCACTCACCCAACCTGTTCCGTATCATATCGAATTGAATATCGATTTGTATGGAAGATAGATATACAAGTTTCAACATACAGCTTCGTTTATCTAAGTTTCATCCGAAAATGAGCCCTGCTGGTCAAACCCTGGCCTCCCGATATAATATTTGTGAATCATTTACCGGCGTCCCTCGGCCACTGATGTTGCTGCTGCTCCCAATGCGGCGGATGTACGACGGGGGCGAAGTTGAGGCCCGACTGGTTGTGCAGGTACGAGTAGACGGAGGACTTGGACCCCTGCACGGGCCCGTGCATTGTCCCCGGCACCTGGCCGCCGGGCAGGTTAGGCCCCGACATCATGAGGTGCGCGTGGGCGGGGGCCGCCGTCTCGCGGGCCATCTGCCGCGCGTGCGCGCTCCGGACATCGGGACACTGCACCAAGCTGTCAAGGAACAACACAATTACAATCGTGAACATCGAATTACACATTATTTTAAATCATATTCTGCATTCATATCTTTGATTGGAAGATTGACATTAAATTATAAAATAATAATTACCTACTGCTCGCAGATAAATTAATAAATTCGCTAGTAAATTTTAAAATTTTAGCACATTACATCACACTTCAAATTGAAACAGTAACATTAGTAATTACATATTTCATTACTACAAAATGGTACAATTTTAATCAGGCCCTAATATTATGAAAGTATCACTTATTGTTTACCACAAAAGTAGCAATAAGCATTCCATAATCGTTTCTTGTGTTAAAAATAAAAAAAAACATCACATGTGGAACTTGTCCCTAAACAAACAGAACGTGTTTTCTGGGTAGTTCAATTTCCGCATTGTATTACAAATGATGTATTTACAATACCCCCCCCCCCCCCCCCCCGGCAAAGAGACAGGCTGCGCCCATGAAAACTACTCGACGTCCTCTTCTCTAATCGCACTTCGGTTTGCTATTCGCAACGCATCAAGTTGTTCCCCAGGGTTACCCGAGGACGGTGTAGGAAGTCGTCTCGAGAGTTCTGAATGAATCTCACACTCCCCCACAGCATCCGACACGTGAGAGCTGGACTCGAACCCACGCACGTCGGTGCCAAATGCAGCCGATCTGACCGGCGAGTTCACGTATTGTTCGGTGACGGAGTGGGTGGGGGGAGGTGAATGATTATGACGTCATTCTAACGTGTCCAGTGGCGTGCGGGTCGTGCAAGAGGACTGGGGACAGGTGATATTACACGATAAGCGTTGTGGGAATTGTGGCAACAAGACAAGAAGACAATGCTACGTGAAATGAGTGACACCGACATGCTAACTAACTAAGATGCAAACTGCATAGATATGCGTGTGAATGCTGCACAAATGGCAAAGTGTTGCAAAGCAGCAAACGAGAAATGTTTTACACCCTATCTGCGGGAAAAGATCCTTTGACCTGGGTTCGTGACGTTTTTCCTCAGTCGATGGGCAAAGGGGCCTCATGTTCTTTCCACTTTCCCACGTTTACTCAGTCATAAACGATCTAGCTGCTAAGCCGTCAATAATTTTTTTAAATTATAACAAAGATGAAGCGTATGTTAAAGAATCGACCTTATGTCAAACCCCATTAAAGCGAGGTTCTCATGAATCGCAAACACGTCATGTTTTGCGATTTTATAATTGGAAAACAACGAAAAGGGACGGATTTGGAGCCGCGCGATTGTCCTACTACGACCCAGTGTGTCAAAGTAGATACAGAGGGCAGGTCATTATGCGGTGGTAGATGGCGTCAAATCGCAACTTGTCGCAATTATGGAAACACGTTCCTCGTCCCGCTTGCGATTTGAACGCGACGGGAACCTGACGCAAGGGTGAAGACTGCATGACGCCTTTTCCCGCCCAACCCTGGGAATCGGAATAAATCTCGCCGCCGCCGCCGCCGCTGGCCAAGAGCTCTGAACGCGCGCCAATACAGGTAAGGTTGTTATTCAAATGTCTTCTATTCTTGCAAAGCATGACTTGACTGGTGGAAACCGGTTCCCCGCCGTATTGTTCTCTCCTCCAGCATCCCCGGGGCCGGCGCGGGTGACGTCAGGTGTCACGTGACGACAGATGGTCAGGGGATGAGACATCTGTCCGCACAGGAGCCGCGGGGATGCTGCGGAAACTGACCACTCGCAGGACACCCTCGTCAACGAGATCTCGCGACAGCGAATTACGATCCAACCAACGCAATTCACAATATTTTTTTGTAAATTTTCACCAAGTGGAATTGCCTCATAACACAATAGATGTAGCCCAGGATATTTCAAATTTTCCTAATATCTACGCTCCCACTAAAGATATACATACGATGTTTTGCATTCCAAAATGCAGGCCATTTGCATAATAACTGCAGTATTTGTTTGCATCAGTCGATTGATTTGCATAATTCCAAAAGAAACTAATATTCGAGAAAATGATCTAACGTCCTTAGATCCAAAAGTACAGTTTTCTAAACGATTTAGTGTATCAAATCTTCTTATGTTCATCTTTACTTTGTCCAGCCCTTGAAATATTCTAAAGTAGAGAACAACCCTTTGGCGATATTGGTCGCCTATTCCTCCGTTCAAATTCCCAACCATAGTCGAGCCTAGATTACAACAGGTACCTAATAGTTCGCAGAAACTCTTAGGAGAGACAATGCGAAGATTCAAAAAAAATCTGCCAAGTTACTATGCGTAAAAAGCTGCCTTATGACAAAAGCGTAGAAATGTGGGCAACTTTACTATGGGCACAGACGTGCATATTTGTAAGAGAATCAATCCATGCAGTCGGGCGTCTAGTAAGTCACGTGCGAATGTCGAACGAGTCCAGCGTACTTGCAGCATTACTGCCGCGTAACAATGATTGGGCTCGTTACAATTAGGCCGCCACGTGTTTAATCAACATAACTCAATAATGATCCTATAGATGACACAGCAACATCGTGCCGTTGCGATTTCATGGACCGCGCATTGATGCTGGATGTTAGCGCATTGGGTCAGTTCCGTTGCACCCGATCATTACTGCATCGACGCCTAACCCACTTAAATAATCATTTGCATCTTCAGAAAAGAAATAACAGTGCCATATAGTCTAACTCGCGCCAAATAAGAATGCGATTCGAGCAGTTTTCTATGCAGCTACGTCCGAAATAATAGCACCTTGGAAACACCGGAGCCAAGTTCACAGAACTCGAAACGTGATGCTGTTTTTCATCTCTTGCTGTGAACTGAGTAGTAATAACTTGCAAGTTTTTCTAATCACATTCCCACAATGCAATTCTTTAGCCAATTACCTTAGTAAATATAACGTAGCTTAAAAAACGCCTAACTAAAAACATAATGTGGGCCAAAAATAATTCCAATGTTTCGGTGGAGAGTCAAATAGCATACAATTTGTATGTATACAATATAGAGCATAAAACCACGGTGATGTAAAACTTACCAGGTATGGAAGACTAGGAAGGAAGGCATGTTTCTTGTAGAACCACGCTCTTTCCGTTATTGCAATATATTAACTTGCTTGAAGATCTATTTTAACACGCTACTTCTATTATCTATGGTTTTGTCTGGAGCTTGCTGGTGATTTCAATGATATTCCCATGATTTGGTAGGTTTTTTCTTGAATTTGTGGTTTTATTTTGTTGTTTCTTTCTTTGCTGAACTTCACACACTAACTATTCCCTTTCGTATTTAAATTTAGCATTTGGATGTGGTAAATCCTGGCGCCTATTCGCAGAAACATATAATTAGACCCAAGTAAATAGACATGTTTAAAATAGACGCCTTTGAGATAAATTTAAGCCGGAATGATCCTATAAAGAAAGTAAATATGTAGGGGATTGCTTCAGATATGTAAGTGCAGTCCCTTATCATCCATTTTATTTGTATAATACGACATTAACCTACTCTGCCCCACACTTATCAGGGCAAGTCTACAAACTTGACGAAATCATATTAATAAAATCTAGAGTACTTGTCATAATTATTGAGGAAGTTGGCAGGATTTATTTTTATTATTTTTGGAGATATAAACCAAGATACATGAGTTAGTGAGAAAGGGGCGTCGAAATCACTGGTATGGTACAGAATGTCTATTTTCGGGGCCAGCAGTTAGTGGGTTTCGAAGTCAGTACCACTGGGCCGTCATAATCGTGATGAATTAATGCTCACATCCCAACGTCCGCGTTGAAGTCTGGCCATTATCATCTTTCACATCGCAATCGGCGGGAAAAGAAGTATAATTCTCGGCCGCGGTTGGATGAATTTCGAGAACGAATCGAGCCGAAAAGCCACGTTTCCTCTCCGACCGCATGCCGGAAACTCTGCGCACGATGAAAATATATACTGGCGTAGTAATTTATGAATTGGAAATGATGGGATATCGAAATACGTAGCCTTATGATCCGCCACAATTAGTATTGTTCCCTGGTTAATTGATTGGACCGAGTAACGGGTGATTGGCTAGTTGGGTCGTATCTCAGCATGGCCCAGCGAGGAAAATAAAAACAAATCATATGTCAGTTTTGCGCGGGACGCATGCACAAAGAACATTCTTTTCCGTTGCCTACCGAAATCATTCTAATAATGAAGATAACTCTTCGTGAATGCCGCTCGAAAGAGTTACATAATTTATTTTGGATGAGTATACGAACCACAATGAGTTGTGGGATTTTAAAAACAATGCCCAATCATATTCACTAATTGCAAGACGTTCATAACTGTCTGCTGATCTCTCTGGAGATCATCTCGAATCCATTATGATTTCACTTATTTATAACTATAAATATAAGAACAGCCATCTTAATCAAGATCGTGAAGTACTGTTTACCTTTATGATTCTTAACTCGGAGTTTAATTGAAGGACGTTGATAGGTGCATCTCGCAATTAACGTTAACTCATAGATTGATCGATGGATAGATTCTTCCGCCTACTTAACATCATTACATCAGAAGCTACCTCCTAACAAACAATTAATAATAAATGCCGGACACGAACCAAATCAATCGTTCGTCACTTTTAATGAGATAGAAATCAGTATTCGCAATCATCTTTCCGCGGCGTGTTACTCCAGTAATTAGACTTCATCTCATTGCTGGAGCGTTATTTTCTGCTGATGTTTCATGATGTTGTAACGGTCTTCATCTGGTCAGTGGGGTCACGTGTTCGGATGCTGCGAGAGGATCTGTGTCTGGACCACGAGTACTGGTTTCATTCTCCCGAGGGCATCTTGGCCTTGCCTCGCTCGGAGACGGACAATAGCTGCACATTCCGACCGGCCGGTGTGTGATGTGGTGTGCACACTTTCTGTACAGGAGATTATTATTCATCGGAAATACTTCTACTTGGGATAAAGTCGTAAAGAGAAACGTACAGGAAAAAAAATTACATCGTGAAATTTGGTTATTGATGC